>CM030358.1:182862121-184062121 GCA_017893485.1 Hemerocallis citrina | reverse complement strand
CCCTGATTATTAGTTTTCGAGTTTTAAATTGTTGCAGAATAGTCGACCGACTATATTTTAACAGTCGACTGCCCTGATTATTAGTTTTCGAGTTTTAAATCATTGCAGAACAGTCGACCGACAATATTGTAACAGTCAACTGCCCTGACTATTGGTTTTCGAGCCTTTGGCTTAGTATAAATGAGAATTTGAGACTATTTTGCAAAAAGAGCTTGTTATAGATTATTAGCTTAAAACTGTCTTTGGACAAAGAAAAATAAATATTTTGTTTAAAAGAATTTTGAAATGAGATTGAGTAATGGAAAATTGGAAGTGTGAAATTTTGACTTAAGATTGATAAAATGAGAATAAGAGAATTATGCGGGAAATGAATTGTGAATACAACAAGTTGAAAAATGAATTTATTGTCTTATGCATGAAATTGTACATGAAAGTGAAATAAAATATTATGATGAATTATGAAAGGTCTAATGAATATGAATACTCAAATGCTATGAACATGAAATGGAATTAAAGTTTAGAGGGTAGCTAAGCCTTATACCGGCATTGAAAGAATATTTTTTTTAGATGAGATATTGAAAAAAAAATACCAAGTTTTGGTCGTATTGTTGAATTGATGGTAAGACCGGTATAAGGGAAGTGCTAACTCTAGGGAATTGATTTTATTCATGATTCAAATAAATTAAGGACTAAAGACATAGTGGAGATGTGATGAAGGTAAGAGAAAAATACGAGTATGAGGGCAATTGGATTGGCGGTGTGAGAGTGATTCATAGACTGCCTGCTTGATGCGTCATGTCATGGCATGAGCACTACTCCGGAATTATCGTCCTGGTGGCAATACTTATGGGGTGTTTGGTAACTACGGGTGGTGCCATCGTTCCATGACAGAGGCTGAATTGTCCATGGTCTTCCTGCATGATGCATCATGTCAGTGCGTGGGATTTCCCTTCAGACTGTCTGGATATGGGCTCGTAACTCATAGAACATCTAGGATACTTAGTAGAGTTACCGTAGTAGTTTAAGTCATGGCGAGGGATTGAACCCTACAAGATAAAGTACGGTTAAGGGCTTGCCCTCAGACCTATGTAGTATGGGATGCATAGAATCCGAACAAGTGTGCATTAGTGTCATGTAATATAAATAACTGCATTAAGGACTAAGTGCACAGCAAAACACGATATCTATAGGATAGTCCTCGTAGTTTTGTTTGTGACAAGTGTGTGCTTTCTAAGTAAGAGAAAATTGATGTATTATATTCTTGCGTTAGTTGAATGAACTGACGAGCCCACAGTTTCCATGCAGGACAAAGTGAATGAAAAAGACTAAGGAGGAATTGATGCTTAAAGAATTGTGCAAGTGCTGTTTTATTTTATGTATGTAATTGATGTAAATTTGCTTCCGCTGTTTAAATGTAACCTGTTGTAATAAAAGTTTTAATTTTCTTGTAAAATTGTACGAAGAGAAGTGTAAAGATCCTGTGGAACTTCGAATTCGGTCTTATTTGGAATTCGGGGTATTACAAGATCCCCGAAGAGTGACATGAGGTTTGGAGCTAGCTCCGTGAGAACCGAGCTTCAACCTCCGAGCGTTGAGAGTTACGTGTAAGATAGGAGCTGGTTCGAGTTTAACGTCAAGCTACGAGCGCCGAGCTTTGTGCCCTAGACATTGGCTGGCTTGAGGTTAATGCCGAGTGTCGAGCCCTGTGAGCTTGACAGACAGCTGCTGGCTCGAGGTGAATGCCGAGCATCGAGCCCTGTGTGCTTCGTGAGAAAGCTAAGCACTTGCTCGAGGTGAATGCCAAGCGTCAAGCCATTTGTGCTTTGTGAGAAAGTTAGGCGCTTGCTCGAGGTGAATGCCGCGCGTCGAGCTCTGTGAGCTTTGTAAGAAATCTAGGCACTTTCTCGAGGTGAATGCCGAGCGTCGAGCCCTTTGTGCTTTGTGAGAAAGCTAGGTTCTTGCTCGAGGTGAATGTCGAGCGTCGAACCCTGTGTAGCTATGTGAGAAAGCTAGGTGCTTTCTCGAGGTGAATGCCAAGTGTCGACCTCTGTGTGCATTGTGAGAAAGCTAGGCACTTGCTGGAGGTGAATGCTTCTGTGTGCTTTGTGAGAAAGCTAGGCGCTTGCTAGAGGTGAATGTCAAGCGTCGAGCCCTGCAAGCACACAGTGCAATCACTCAGTAACCGGCTCCAAATCCATGCCGAGCTCCGAGCGTGGTGGACTTTGTGAGAAAGGGAGTATACGGTGCTATGATTGTAGCGGCACGTGTGATGCACGTGCGATGCTAACGTCACGGTTGTGAAAATTAAGGCATTGAAATCTTGCCCACCGTTGGATCTAGATGGGCGATTGAGATTTGTTTGTGGATATCGAGGCGTCACAAAGCTGCCTATATATCACCCACTCCCCCTGTCATTTTTCACCTTGCGTTCTCTCTCTAGTTCTTAGAGTTTCTCTCTCTAAGTGCTGCCTAGCAACTGGCGATCATCTTCTCGGCAAACTTTCTAGCACAGATAATCAGGTTAGTATTTTTATTATGTCGAGAGTTCAGTCCGATTCTTCTGCCTCCACATATGGTCATGGCAATGGTGATCACCACACCGACTCCTCGTCTTGGGAGATGAGAGAGCAGGTTTACGACGTCAGGCCTATAACATTCCAGAAAAATTAATTTTTAATATTTTTGCACCTGAATTGCACGTAAAATTTTATACATTTTAGTTCCTAAAATTTTCTAAGAGTCATGCACAATTTTCTTCTCATTTTATTTTTCACACTTGTAGTTTTATTTTATTTAAACCCATTAGGATTAAATCTATTTTTAGCCCACTAAAATTTAATTACAAAATGAGGCTCATGATTAATTCTACACTTAAATGAACACTTTAAATTCTAGCACACTTGTCATTTAACATACACTTATATTTAAATTAATAAAAATTAATAATAAAATGAGAAGTGGTGTGCACATAGGGTGTACATACACGTGTTGTGCACTAGGAGCTTGGCCGGCCACTTAAGAGAAGAGGGGAGAGTGGGAGTATGGTTTGAGAGAGTGGGTAGTTATTTGAGTAGTGGGATTCATCTCAACCACACAATATTCCTATAAACACCCCCCTTTCTTAAACGTGAACACACACACAAAAATCCCACAAAAAAAAAAGGCTAGAGAGGAGTTCGGTTTTTTGCTAGTGAAGGGAGCTTCCAGTTTTTGCTTAGGAGAGGAGAATGGCACTTTTGTGTTGGACCTTGCAGCAATTTTCTAGGAGTTTTATTTACAATTTGCATCAAGAAAGAGATGGGTGTCTCTTTTTTCTTTCTAAATTATTGTAAAATGCATATATAGGTAGATTATGCTTGAAATAGACAATTGACATGATTACTTTAGTTAATTATGTGATGCATGTTATGTTGTTATCTATAATTTTTAGTAGTAATGAAATATGAGAATTAATGCATTCTAGTTAAAAGTTTCATTATAAAATTGTTAGGATGTCAAATTGAAATTCTATTTAAAAGCATGTTGTAGATTGTTAGGCACATAATAGTATGCCATGATTAAAGCATGTATACAAATTGTGTGTGGGAAAATTTATTAAGTTTCATGTACAAAATTGGGGGTAGATTTTAATTCAAAATGAGTGATGTGAATTTTCCTTAAATTCATAATAAATAGCTAAAAGAAATTATATTCATGTTGTCTTGATGATAAAAAAGAAGTATATGTTTATGAAGGTTCTCAAAAATTACTAGCTACAATATTTGTGTAAAATTTCACTCTAATATAGATAAAGTCAGTGGGGAATCATTTCTGGAAACTTAGGAATGTATTTGATGAACAATTAAATTGAGAAAAAAAATTAGAAATCGAAAATAATTGAAAGAGTTAAAAACGAGATGAAATCAGAGAGATGGGTTAAAATAGTTTAAACCCCTATATGATCAGTTGAGCACCTGGCTCCTGTGGCTAGCACGGGTGCCAGCACACCTAGTGCTACCACGTGTCGCTTGGGGTGTTCTTTGGTCGCAGGTTCGAAACATGGGTTGGCTCCGCCTTTTGTGATTTTTTTGGAAATATTTGAGTTAGCGTTTCTGGGTTACAAAAACAACTCAGAGAACTTTGTATCACAATTAGTGAATTGGCTCACTGGTCTGGGCAACTCTTGCGGCTACTGTTGGTCCTGGGTTTGATTCCAGTTATACACATTTGGGGTTTTTGTTTTTATTTTGTGGGTTTTCATGCATTAAAAATTGGGAAAATATCATAGAAATATTATAGAATATTATTAGAACACTTTGGAATTATTTCATGTTATTCTAAGATATATATTTTGAGAATTTAAAAGTCATATTCATGTATTAGATGAGTTTTTGAGTTCAAGTTTAAAAGGAAAGTGTACATGAGCAAAGATTTTAAGAGTTGGTTAATACTAAAATCAAACACATGATTAGGAGATTAAAATAAGGAATTTCTAGAGATTAATCCTAAAGAGATTTTGTATTAAAGAAGTAGTGATCTAATCTTAAATGGGATTTTTGTATTAATATACTTGAAGTATAGATAAACATTAAAACTGTTGTATTAATCAAAAGAACATTGAGAATTATTAAAGTAAATAGTTGGTTGGTTAACCAAGATATTGTCTACAATAATTTGAATTGATAAACTGTTGTTGAAAGTTTCAACATGTAATACCCTGATTTTTCATTTATGAATATTATTATTTTGTATTATTAATTTGTACGTATTTTGCACGTGCAATCTTACGGTATAAAATTTTATAATTATTTTCATTTCATAGACAAATGAGTATACATATATACATATATATGTCTTTTATTATTTTTACCCAAAGCTTATTTTTAAACAAACATAAGTATTCTTTTATTTTGAGCCCAACTTAATTTATTTTAAATGTAAGCTATTTTGGTCCATTAAATAAAAGCCCATGAGTTTATTCTCCTTTTTATTACAACTTGTGGTGTAGAAACTTTTATAGATTTTTTTTTATAAAAATAAAATGTACAACTTTTAAAATAGGGGACTATGGGAACACGTGCATCACACGTGCACGTGTTTGTGCACCATTGATGGCCGGATATGGACTAGGAGGGAAAAGAGAGTGGAGTTTGTGGGAGGTAGTTTTTGTGATCATGGTTGGTTACTACAACTTCCCCTTAAATCCTAGCCTTTGTTTCTTAACTCCTAGATCAATCCTAGCCTTCAAATTGTCCCAAAATTTTGTATAAATACCCCCCCCCCCCCCCCCAGCCTAGTTATTCTTGCACTCTTCATTCTCCAAACCTATAGTGAAAGAATACAGTTATTAGTAGTAGATTATTTGTAAGAAGTGAGAATAAAAGATTGAGAGTTTGAGTGTGTGTGCTAGATACAAGGAGGTCGGCTACATCACTTGGGAGCTTTCGGTTTGCACAACAAGCAAGGAGGAGATGCACTCGTGTGGGCAAGCTCAATCTAGGAGGAGAAGGGCTTTTCGTTTAGGAGTTGTTTTGTGATTTTCTCTCCAAAATAAGGTGGGTGGCTTTCTATATTTCTAATTTAGATGCCATGCTAGGAGTGATTGAAGTAATGATGCATGAAAGAAACTAATAAGAGTACACTTAATTGGAAAAATGACTTGCTAGTTGATTAGATTAATGCTTGATAGATTGTATGTTAACTTGTCACGAATCTTAATTTTGTGTGCAAATTGCTTGTAGTTATGGAAATATTGAATTGGGATTGTTGAGAATGTCAAAATTGAGTACAAAATGCTAGTAGATGAAATTATTGTTTTATGTGCTAAATGGACTATTGTGATATTGTTTCAAATGAATAAAATTATCCTATGCATTTGGGTTTATGAGAGAGGGAAAAATAGGGAATTATATTTATAATGTGAATTTTTTTATACCAATTTGTATTTGAGAAATGTCACATTTGAACTATGGAGAGAGTAGTATGCAATTTAAATTATTGTATGAGAAATGTGTATTAAATTACCGGAAAAATTATTTTAAAAATACTGGGGTGTTAATTTAAGTTAAAATATACGTTCTGGAAATTTACATAGTTTTTGGTGAAAGCAAAACAAAGATAAGAGCTTTTGAACATCGAAATGTTCTAATGAAACAGAGAACAGAGTTATATAAAATTCAAGTTATAGTTGTGACAACCTGAGCCTATAGCTCAAGTGGTCGGTGGGCTCTCTGGCACTACAGTAGCGCGGGCATGTGTCTTCAGGTCGCTGGTTCGATACCTTATGGCCACCTTCTTTTTGTGCGCGGTTAAAAAATTAACCCAACCCGAACAGAGAGTATATAACTCTCTGTCTCCTTTTCATATCGTTGAGCACAGTCGGCCTAGTGGCTAGCTTGTGCGGCTGTCTTCTCTGTGGTTGCGGGTTCGATTCTGGCAAAGGCCAAAATGTATTTTTTTTTTCAAAAATGATTTTTTATGGGTTTTCTTGATGTATAAAAATTCCGAAAAAAATATGGTTATTGTTCTAAAATCAAACACAACTTATGAAAATTAATTGGGAGTTATTGGAATGAAATAAAGTGTATTTTGGAAATAAAATTGTATTCGAAACTATGGTTTCTTACTCGTATAATGTCATAAAATGTGTGATTTCACGGGGTGATTAAGATGAGTATTGAAAAGGAAAAATGATTGGAAAGAGAACATAACTGTGAATTCTTGTATGGATTATTTTGTTAAAAGAGTAGCATGACAATGGTGATATTATGAATTCATTTGACTAGATGCTTTCGTGATATGATTTTAATGTGGATATAAATGTTGTTTATGGAATGCATGAGTTATAATTGAACTCCATGTATTATAATTAATTCATGAAAGGATTGGAAATCATGTAATGTTCTTGAGTGTGACAACTCAAACATGTGAATTTGTGAATTGACATTGAAAATTAGGGTGTGGCCAAAACTCAGACCGGCAAGTGAAAGTGAGGAGATATGATTATTGAAATTGAAAAGACGAAGTTTGGGTCATTGTGAAGTGAAAGAAATTAGACCGGTATTTATGAGAGGGCTGACTCTAAGAGACTGATTTTGTTCATGATTTTATTAAATTAAGAATTAGTACATAGTGAAGAGGTGATGAAAGTGAGAGAAAAACACAAAGTATGAGGGCCTCGAGTCTATGATGTGGGTGTGATTCACAGTTTGTCTTCACGATGCGTCGTGACATGATGTGGGCACTACTCCGGAATTATCGGGATCTTGGCGACGCTTGTGGGGTAATTGGTGACTGTGAGAAGATCGTGTGCCATGAAGGAGGCTGAATTGTCCATTGGTTGTCTTCACGATGCGTCATGACATGACATGGGATTCCCCTCCAGTTTTTCTGTACATGAGCTCGTACTCATAGGACATCTAAGATACTTACCGTAGTTATAGTAGTAGATTAAGTCATGACGAGGGATTGAACCCTACAAGATGAAGAACGATTAAGAGGCTTGCCCTCGGACCTATGTAGTATGGGATGCATAGAATCCGAACAAGTGCGCATTAGTGTCATATAATATAAATAACTGCATTAAGGACTAAGTGCACAATTACAACACGACATCAATAGGATATTCCCCTTAGTTTGATATGTGAACAAGTTTGTGCTTGTTAAATATGGAAAATCAATTATACTGTTTCCGGCATAGAGAGGATGGTCGTGTATAATATTCGTCGGTTGAATAAACTGACGTACCCACAGTTTTGTATGCAGGATAAATGGCATGATAAAGATCAAAGAAGAACTGATGCTTAGAGATTATTCAAATGTTGTTGTACTTTCACTTATGTAAATGTTATAAATTTGCTTCCACTGTAAAGTGTAAAGATTTCTTGTAACTCTGATGTAAGTGAAAAGTTTTAAATTCCTTGTAAAATTGTACGAAAGAAGTGTAAAGATCCCGTGGAACCTCGAATTCAGTTTTATTTTCGAATTCGGGGTGTTACACTACAAGAAGTGGAATCCTTCATAATCTGTAAATATAAAGAAAGTGATAAAGAAGAAATGAGAGTTAATGAATGAAAAGTTTATGTTGAGGTTAGATATAACCTAATTGACCTCTATTGCAAGATGGTTGTTGGAATCTAGAGGATAGGCGAGACCTTAGTAACCGGTAATTTATGAATGAAGAAATTTGAGAAGTAGCCAGCGTGGGCTAATGTTTCTCGTGTGTTCATGTAAGTCCGGTAGGGTAAGATAGCTCTAGGTTTTGATGATTATAACTAAATCTAAGGATAGGCACTAGAAGAAGATATGATAGAAATAATGACGAAAATGTCCGGTAAAGAATGTGTAGCTCGTAGGGGTTCGAGATCGCGGAATACGCCTGGTAAACCCATGGTTATGGGCTAGGGGTATGTCTGTCTATCATCAAAAAGGCCGGTAAAGAGACTGCAGTTCCTAGGGATGTTCGGGATGGACAGGATATGCCTGGTAAATCTATTGAGGTGGGCTAGGTGTAGGCCTGGTTCGTAGTTGCGAGAGATTGACTTGCTAGGGTTCATGGCTGAGGATACGCCTAGTAAATCCACTGAGGTGGGTTAGGGGTAGGCCGGTAAGGTCCAATATCCTGGGGGTGCGACTCTTCGGTGACTACGCGTTGGAGTATATTCATTGGGTTAGGTTGCATGGCGTGAGATGCAAACCCTAAAATGAGGTGTACGTTAAGGACTTACCCTCGGACCTATGTAGTATGAGATGCATAGAATTCGAACATTAGTGCCATCGTAGTGTAAACATCTGGATTAGGCATTAAGTCATATCATAGACTGACATGTTTAGGATAGTCACTTTTTACATTTTATTGTGCATTTAAGTTCTTGTTTGCTAAAGTAAGCTAATCCCTGTATGATAGCATTGCATTAGTTGTATGCAACTAACGTGCCCACAGTTTTCAAGTGCAGGACTTGGATTAGCAAAAGGGCATAAAGATGAATTGGTGCTGATGATTATTTCAAGATTAAAGTTGTTGAATGTTTAAGTTGTATATATTTTGTTGTAACTTCCGTTGTATATTTTTGTAAACAGAACAATATTGTATAATGAAAAAATTTTAATTTCCTTGTAAAATTGTACGAATTGAAGTAAAAGATCCTATTGTGCTACGAATTACATGTAAATGGAATTTGGGGCATTACAAAGCCGCTCCGCAGTCAAAAGCCCTTCGTAGCGAAATCGAGCGACTCAGAAGGAGAGGTGGAAGTAGCCGAGGTAGTTGACACGAGCAATGAAGAAGTGGTGGAGGAAGTTGATAGAGGGGTTGGTGAGGAGGATGATGATGAAGTGGCAGAGGTCGATCCATCGGGTGAGGCCCCTAATCTGAAACCGTTGGCGACGTCGTCCCCTCCGAAGGCCCTTCGCATTCGAGGGAGGAGAATGAGGTGGACCCTCCTAGACTGTCCGGCACAGCCAGATGAGTTCCTTCCCAAACATGGGCTCGACGTCCCTTACCTTCAGCAACTGAGATCCATTAGGATGTATTCGGACGATGTTAGGGACTTGGTCTAGTATGGGGTGCAACCTTCTTTGCAGAGTCGACCAAAGGTCCAGAAGGACAAGACGTAAAGTGTTTTGACGATCAATTACCTGCCGTTAATTCGAGCTAACTACTTCATAGGGATAAAGTACGAGTTGATGATTCCAAGCCCCGGTCTCCGTCCCACAGATAACTTAGCTCCTTGGTATTGTATGTTTCCAGTGGACGCCTTCGGTTTGAGGTTGCGGTTGCCGCTGCACCCATTTATTGAGGAGGTGTTAAACTGGGGGGATTCTGCCCGATGCAGTACGGCCCAAACTTTTGGAATTATCTCGTGTGCTTCATGCTACTTTGCGAGGAGAGGGGAGTGCCTCTGAAACTGAAGTACTTCCGAGCCATGCTGGGGGTCAGTTCGTCAGGTGACTATGAGGGAATTTACTACATCTTGCCTCCTCCCATTAAGAAGGTAATCCATGGACATTCGGACTACATAAAAGGGTGGATGGAGAAATACTTCATTGTCCGAAATTAGGTGCCCTGAGAGATTCCCACGAGTTGGAACTTTTACAAGCCGAATCACATTCCACCGAAGAGAAGAGACCTGATGGACGAGGAGTGGGCTGATGTGGATCGGATCATTTCTTGGAATAGCATCGACTGGCCGAACGTGACGGAGAGGTACCTTGCCAGGATCGGATTGAGCCCCATTCCCTCATGTAAGTTTTTCGTTTCCTTTTTATGAACATTTTCTCCTTTGTTCTTATAACCCTATTTTTCTTTGGCATATATGGACGACGCCGTTATTTATGTGAGGAGAGTCCAGTCGGAAAAGAAGAGGGCAGCCGAGCAATCGAATCAGAGTAAGGGGTCCTCTTAGGGGGGCTCTGAAGGCCCTTTGGACTTGAAGTCCAAGAGGCAAAGGATCCTGTCAGTCTCGGGGACCCCCAACTCATAGAAGGTGGTGCCTAGCTCGAGTAACCTTAAGGTTATGGAGGTGCTAAGGGGCGGGGTCCCTCTTGTTCACCCTGCAGCCCAGGAGATTGTGGTTGAAGAGGGGCTAAGATCGCGGGCTCCCAAATGGGCTGTAAAGGCGGCCAATATGCTGACTGAAGGGCTGGTAGCAATCAAGCTGGTGGAACACCTGGCCATGCCTTGCGATAGGGAGGCCCTGGTGACCCAGACCCTAGAGTCTTGCTATATGAGGTGGGCTCCGGCTAGCATGCTGGCAAGGCTTCTTTCAACTCCATGACTCCATACTTCGAACCCTTTTTTTTCATCTGAAGTCTTAGCCCCTCGTTTGCAGGCATCGCTGGCCGGAGCCCAGAGGATGAGGCTGCACACCCGCGAGCTCCGGCGGGAGGTGAAGAATGCTCAATGATATGAGCGTGAGATGAAGGACTTGAAGCTCAAGCTGGATGCAGTCGAGTCCCATAAGCGGCACCTCAAAGCCGAACTGACCTCCCTCGCCGATGACCGAGCATGGGTGGAGGGGGAGATAAGGAGGGCAGCCGCCAAGGAGCTGAAGAAGACGAAGACCACTGCCATGGATAAGGTCATCGCATCCCAGGACATGGTGTACAACCAGGCCCTCGAGCATGTCAAGTTCTACTAACCCAAGTGTCATCTCGAGGAGTTCAATTATGGAATGAAACTTCCCGAGCATCCGAAAATGCTCGGGGTAGATGGTGAAGAGGGGGGTGAAACGATGCTTGCTAAGAAGAACGTGTTGGTGGCTGACCTTGATGCCGACGTGGAAGCCGACGAAGAGGTTCCCCTCTCTCCCCAGCAGTTGTTTCAGCCTTTCCATTTTTTTGTTTTGTATTTCCAAGCGCGTACTGGCCACCGACATTTTGTAAGAATTTTGATGAATGAAATGAATTTTTGGCCGAACTATTTGACTGTTTGGCGTAATCAATAATGTGAGCTTTTGAGATTTTAGCCAAGTTTATGAGGCTCGGAATGATGTGCCCTTTCCTTCTTTGTGCCAGATGAGCGTACCCTTCGTGGTCAACCGTCTTGGTGCCAAGGTCTGGCACCTTAGGGCAAGATTACATCCCTACAGTCTGTCTTGGCGTGCTATTGCAAATAGGCTCGAGATCAGGAAGCGGCTATTTTTTATTTTATGAATAAGTCGAATGAGTTGAGCTTGGAATCGGCTTGCCTGAAGAAGACGATTGCTGACCGCAACTTGGGAGCACTAAGACTAGATGGTGTATGGTACTTTTGCTTGGACAGACCTCAGAATTGTTCCTCCGAGAGGTAATTGTGGAGAAGGAACTGGAGATTCAAAGATTGAAGGTTGCGCTTGGGATGGCCGGGTCTCGCTCTGCCTTTCTAGGAAGTCAGTGGCCGTCCGTCGACAACCCAGCTTTGTCCCTGAAGTTGGAGATGCCGAACCCGGGTGACGCTTAGAGCTCGGTGGTCGGGGCATCTACGTTGGCCACTCCCCGCGGGGAGGTTTCTAGGCCATCCGGTGAGAAAACTCATTCGGTCAGGCTTGAGCTCATTCTGGTTAGTCCTCGATGGACCCTCGAAATGGAGGGATAGATTGTCATAAGTTGGATTTTTATGATTCTTGTAACTTTGTCGTAGTCATAAGTCATACCACCTCGTCGATTATAGCAATAACCCTTTATATGTTGCAATAAAATGATCTTTCTGCCTTTTTTTGTCGGCTTCGATCTGGATGTGTTAGCAAGTCAAACTTTTGAAATGTGAGGTTCTGGGATAGGAGTCGTTTAAAGCTGAAAGTCGAGCTGGAGCTAGGTCGATGCCGAAAGGCGATGAACTAAGAGATTGAGGAATCTCTCATTAGTATTTGAGGTCGATACCGAGCGGCGATGACCTGAGAAATTGAGAAATCTCTCGTTAGAATTTGAGTTTGACGCCGAGCGGCGATGACCTAAGAGAATAAGAATCTCTCATTTGTAATTGAGGTCGATGCCGTGCGGCGATGACCTTACAAATTGAGGAATCTCTCGTTAGTAATTGAGGTCAACGCTGAGCGGCAATGACCTGAGAGATTGAGGAATCTCTCGTTAGAGGTCGATGCCGAGCGTGATAACCTGAGAGATTGAGGAATCTCTCGTTAGTATTTAAGGTCAACATCGAGCGGTGATAACCTGAGAGATTGAGGAATCTCTCATTAGTATTTGAGGTTGGCACCTAGCGGTGAAGACCTGAGTGATTGAGGAATATCTCGTTAGAGGTTGACGCTGAGCAGCAAAGACCTGAGAGATTGAGGAATCTCTCATTAGTATTTGAGGTTGACGCCGAGCGGTGATGACCTGAGAGACTGAGAAATCTCTCGTTAGGTTTTGAGGTCGACGCCGAATGGTGATGACCTTAGAGATTGAGGAATCTCTCGTTAGTATTGAGGTCTACGCCGAACAGGATGACCTGAGAGATTGAGGAGTCTCTCATTAAAGGTTGACACCGAGCGGCGAGGACCTAAGAGATTGATAAATCTCTCGTCAGGTTTTGAGGTCGACGCCGAACGGTGATGACCTAAAAGATTGAGGAATCTCTCGTTTTGAGACATACAGCTGAGGCATTTTATCTTGAAAGAAATTTTATTTCATACTTTCTTAGCTACAAAAAAAAGGAGGGGAGGCTTACGATTACTGACAACAGTGGTAGCATCTACGGCGCTTCGTGGAACGTGATGAGGTGCTCCGTGTTCCAAGTTCTCTTTACTGTCCTTCCCCCCGGGTCTTCGAGTCAGTAGGTTCCTGTGCATATCACTCGGGAGACTCTGTATGGACCCTCCCAGTTTGGAGCTACCTTCCCCATTTTTGTAGGGTTGGAGATGGTGAGCTTTCTTAGCACGATGTCACCCTCCTTGATGTTGGTTGGTCAAACCTTCTTGTTGTAGAACTGTTCGATCTGTTGCTGGTAGATGCTTCTTCTTATGGAAAAATTTTCCCAGATCTCGTCTATCAGTTCCAAGTTGGCCCTGAGCTCGATTTTCAGAGGGATGATGGCCTCGGTCCCCTACGTCAGGTTGAACGGGGACTCGCCCATGGAGATCCTTTTGGTTGTTTGATGTGACCAAAGGACGCTGGGTAATTCGTCGACCCAGATGCCCTTAAGTGATTTGTCCAATTGTTTTTTAGGCCTTCAAGAATTTGACTGTTGGCATTTCAGCTTGTTCGTTAGATTGGGGTTGTGAGACAGTCGAAAACCGTTGCTGAGTGTCGAGGTCTTTTGATGAACACATTATTATTCACATTTAGAAGCAATAATCTTATTGTAAATGCACATTTAAAAGCTCTATATGTGGTATTTAACTCTTATTTTCTCTTTTCCATAGGAAACAGCCTATAACAGCAAAACAAAGCAGATCCAGGACTTCAAGGATGATACACAGAATATTACAGAGCATCAGTCGACTGAGTCTTCCACACAAGCGACTGAACAGAGAAATCAAGTTTACACAGAAGTTTCGGCACAGTCGACTTACTCCAACACCAGTCGACTGGGCTGATCAATTGAGAAATCCTCCGAAGTCTCGACACAGTCGATTGGTTCGAAGACAAGTCGACTGGTCTGCAACGGAGTTAACAGATAAGATATTCGAAGATACACCCGCATCTAATTCCAAATCTATTTGAATCCAGATTTTATGCGAATTCTCCAACAAACCAAATCTAGAGACTGGGAATTAGCAAAAGGCGTGGTTAACAGATAAGGAAAGGAAGAAGAAACGAGAAAGAAATAAATTATCGAATCAATTAAAGAAGGACTTTCCTAAAAAAGTGAAAACCCTAATTCTCTGGCCGTTTTCTATAAATATCAGAAAGAAAGCATTATTCAAGGATCTTCTGATCATCATCTTCCACAAACACCCACCACCGAATCACAAGAGTTCTGAGCGTTCAAGTCATCAACAGGGGCATTATTCTATCAGCATTGAGGAAGGAGATAGGAGATCAAGTATTCGAAGGCAGCCGACTGTGTGACAGCCAGTCGACCTCATTGCCGGACTTCATTAGTTTATTTCTTCTTCTTCTATTCTTTTATGTTGGTCATGTATTCGAACTTGTTGATTAATAAAAGTGTTATTATGTGGAACTAATTTCATAGTTGGGTAGATTGAAGCCATAGCTATGTAATGCTATATTCTTCTGAATTCTTCCACTTCACTTATTGATTGAATCTGATTGAATTGGTATAGATTAATGATAATCAAACTTGTTCTCGAAGTTCTGAGAGCAGTCGACTGAGGTGAGAGCCGGTCGACTGACATACAGAGCTTGAGAATATCAAGTTTGCATTATCATTTATCTGAATCTGTTATATGAGCATATTGAGACGACCCGTATCTCGTGCCCATAACCTGTAACAAGGGAATCCTTTGGGGTTCTTGGTTCAATCAACTTAAGGGATCTAGATCTGATACAATTTCTAGAACCTTGAGTGTTTGTTCGTTTCCACTGATCTTATGTTTTCTTTGAGTACAACTTAGTAGATACCATGCTAAACACTTAATGAAAGAAACGAATTAGAGTAGATACCATGCCTAATTCTTGGCCTAGGGAAACAGTACTTTAAGGAGTAGATACCATGCTCTTGAAGGGAACAAACATGAGTAATAAGAAGAAGTTCAGAAGGTGACTTAGCATTACTGACTATTGGTGGAGATCTAAACCCAACTACTTCATAAATATTTGTGATTCAACACTTCTTAATTTAGTTTTAATCTTTTTATTTCTTTAGATCTTTAAAACAACTCTTTATGATTCTTAGTCTTTTTATTGATTAGTAAGTTAAAGTCTACAATCTCTGTGGGATCGACCCTTGCTATTGCTACGCTTTTCCAAACGATTCGTGCACTTGCAAGGTTTATAATTTGTGTCTAGTTTTGTCTATTTATTTAGGTAACTAGATTGCACAACATCTTTGCAAAACTTTTAGAAATTCTTCCCAGCGAATTGAGTTCTATTATCGGTGATGAGGATGCGTGGAATCCCGAACTGAAAAATAATGTGTTTCCAAAAGAATTATTTGACCTGTTGCTCGATAATAATGGTCAGGGGTTCCACCTCAATCCATTTGGTGAAGTAGTCGATGGCCACAACGAGAAAGAGCCTCTAGCTCCTGGCCTTCAGAAAGGAGACGACTAGATCCATCCCCTACATAGAAAAGCGGGCCGGACTAGCTAGGGACTTGAGCTCGGCCTGGGGTGTGCACCGGGTCGAAGAGAACCTTTGGTAGGGCCACACATTTTTATGAGATCCTGGGCATCATGTAGTATGGTCAGCCAATAGTATTCGTGATTGAGTACTTTTCTGGCAAGCGACATGCTGCCCATGTGGCACCCTCCTTCCTTTGTGTACCTCCTCGAGCACGTACTTTGCTTCATCGGAGCTTAGACAGCGAAGATATGGTTTCCCATCAACCTTAGTGAAGGAGGCTTGAAGAGCACATTGCCAATCAGTGTGAATCTTTCTGACCTGACTCTTATTTTTCTGGCTTCCGTCGGGTCTTGCGAAAGTTCGCCATTGGTCAGTAACTTACAGATTGCATCCATCCACAATTCGGGTTGATGCACAGGACCTCGGGGTTCTCGATACTGGGCTTGGGGAGGCTCTCGACTAGAATAGTGTGATCTAGGTCCCCGAAGGATGAGGAAGCGAGCTTGGATAGGTCGTCAGCCACGCTATTTTGTTCTCTTGGGATATGCTTGACAACAAAGCCCTCGAAGGCGGTTAGAAGTTGTCCCGACATGCGCCAAGTACTGAATCATGCAAGCATCACAGTCCTCATACTCCCCGGTAATCTGATTGACCACAAGTTGAAAGTCACTGAAGGCCCTTACTCGTTTCGCACCGGCCTTGTGGGCTAGTATGGGCTCGACGATCATTGCTTCGTAACCTGCCTCGTTGTTAGAGGCCTGAAAATTAAGGCACAAATAGTATTGAAGGACAAATTCGTCGGGACCACTGAGGATGACACACGCTCCGCTACCACCTTCGCAGGATGATTCATCGACGTAAATCTCCCAGACTGGTTCCTCCACTTGGATTTTGGATGCTTCAGGAATAGTATATTCCGTGATGAATTCTGCAAGGGCTTGCCTTTTAATGGCTGTGCGGGGTCGATAACTGATATCATGTTAGCTCAGCTCGATTGACCGCTTGATCAGTCGATCGGAATTCTTGAGTTTTTCGAGGACTTATTTAGGAGGTTGATTCGCAAGACTCGGATGGAGTGGTCCTGAAAGTACCGGTAGAGCTCCCGAGCGGCCATCACTAACGCATATGCGACCATTTCCATCCTCTTGTATCAGAGTTCAGCATCGTGCAGGACTTTACTGACATAATAGATGGGCCTCTGGACTCCGTCTTCCTTCCTGATGAGTACTGTGTTGAGAGCATGTTTCGAGGTAGCCAGATACAGAAATAGGGGCTCGCCCGGTTTGGGTTCGCTAAGGAGTGGGGGGTTGGCCAAGTAAGTTTTCAACTGATCGAAGTCCTGCTGTTGGGGGTCTCCCCACTCGAAGCACTTCTCTCATCAAAGAGCTTTGAAGAATGGGAGCGACTTCTTTCCAGACTTGTAGAGGAAACAGTCGCTGGCCGTTTAGCACCAGCCAACCCGTGAGCCATTATACTTCTTTGACATTTCTTGGAGGAGCCATGTCCAGTATGGACTGAATCTTTTTGGGGTTCGCCTCGATGCCTCGCTGGCTGACCACGAATCCGAGGAGCTTCCTCGAGGTGACACAGAAGGCGCATTTGGAGGGGTTTAGTCTCATGTTATGGGACTGGGGGACCCCGAAAGCATCCTCAAGATCGCTAACGTGATCTACTCCTCTAACGAGCATATCATCAACCTATACCTCCATGTTCTGGCCTATTTTCTCCTTAAAGACCCGATTAACGAGTCTTTGGTATGTGACGCTGACATTCTTCAGCCCGAAGGGCATGACCTTGTAACAGTAGAGATCTTGATCTGTCACGAATGCAATCTTCGTGATGTCTAGAGGGAACATTCTGATCTAGTTGTAGCCTGAGAAGGCATCCATGAAACTCAGCAGCTCGTGCCCTGTGATCGCATCTATCAGAGCATCGATGCTCAGGAGGGGGAACGGTTCTTTGGGACAGACCTTGTTGAGGTTAGTAAATTCTATGCAGATCCTCCACTTCCCACTTGGCTTATTCACCATCACGACGTTGGACAACCACTCCGGGTAGTTGACCTCCTGTATGAACCTAGCAGAGAGGAGCTTGCTCACTTCTTCCATTATTGCTGGTTTCCAGTCGAGAGCGAATTTGTGGCGCTTCCACTGGATTAGCCTAGAGTCTGAAAGGACGCTCAGCTTGTGCATTATGAGGTCTTCCAAGATCCCTGGCATATCCGAGGGCGTCCAGGCAAAGAGATCCGCATTCCGAGGGACTGGCTCAAGGCTTGCTTCAGTCCGGCGACAAGGGAATGGCTCTCTCGGAACCATTTAGATTTGTTCTCCTTAGAGAAGGGTATCTCCTCCAGTTTGTCGACTAGCTTCGAGCCCAATGGGCTTCTTTTGAACGGAACTTCGACTGCATCGAGGGGGAAGACTCTGCCCCTCCACGCGGTCATGTAGAATGACTGAGTAGATTCTTGATTGCCTCAGGCGATGCCGATCCCGTCATTGGTAGGGAATTTCATCTTTGGGTGATAGGCAGAGAGTACTGCATGAAAATAGTAGAGGTCGGGCCTGCCAAGGATCGCATTATAGGTCGCT
Source organism: Hemerocallis citrina (assembly GCA_017893485.1). Taxonomy (NCBI): domain Eukaryota; kingdom Viridiplantae; phylum Streptophyta; class Magnoliopsida; order Asparagales; family Asphodelaceae; genus Hemerocallis; species Hemerocallis citrina. Next base: position 184,043,891 of record CM030358.1, on the reverse strand, counting down.
TGGACGTTGACCACCATGAAGTTCATTGCCTCTGTTCGAATGGACGGGGCCGCTCTGGCTGTGACATCAAGTGTGATGACTCCTTCTATTTGAACGGAAGATCCAGAAAATGTGTGGAGCGTGTACCCGACCTGCTTCAGCCTCTTGCGAGAGATCTTGAACTTTTTGAACACGACCAGGAACAGGATGTTGACCGAGATCCCATTATCAACAAGGATGCGGTGGACCTTATGATTAGCCATGCCGAGGTTGATTACCAGGGCATCACAATGAGGGAGTCGGATGCCTTCTAAGTCTTTGCTACAGAAGACTTAGAAGGCTAATTATGGACTGGGTTGACCTCACGTATGAAGGCTTTGTGCGAGGTGCTTGATTCTCCTCTCATTGGTCCATTGTGAACACAGTGAAGAATGGCGGGGCCAGTGCCCTCTTTGGGCTCGGGTTCGATCTCAAGGCGTTTGCCTGCTATCCGAGGGGGCGAGGCCTCTGGGTCGATCCGGATAAACTCCCTTAAGTACCCCCTTTGGATGAGGGCCTTGATCTTGTCTTTGAGTGCTCGACAATTATTAGTCTCATGGCCATGATCCCGGTGGAACCAAAAGTAGAATCTTTGGTCCCTCTTCTTGTTGTTGCTGAGTCGGGGAGGATGGCAGACGATCCCCTTACCCTCGATTTTCATGAGTGTGGAATACACACTCTTGGTTAGCGAGTGAACCTTTCAAAGTAGGGGACTGGTGGTGATCATTTCTGACCGAACATATCTTTCTGGGCCTTCCTTATGAGCTCAAAAACATCGACTTTTCTTTTCTCCTTAGCTGGAGTTTCCTTCGGACCTTTGGGATGCAGGGCCTCCTCGGCTCGGGTGTACTTTTCAACCCTGTTGAGAAGATCGGAGAAGTCGATGTGAGGATTTTTACCAAGGAGGCCATCAGATGGCCTTGGCGAACATTGTGCCAGAAGGTTGCGGACGCGACACCGACATCGAATGAAGAGACCGCCCTCACCTCGGTAGTGAACCTTTGTACAAAGTCCCGAATGAACTCCCCTTCCTTCTGTTTGAGTTCCAGAAGGGCCGCATTCTTTTTCTCGACCTTGCGACTGGTCACGAAGTGAGTAAGAAAACTCGCTTCGAGCTAATCAAATGAGAATACCGAGCTGGGGGCGAGCTTAGAAAACCATTCCTGTGTCAGGCCACGCAAAGTGGCTAGGAATGCACGACAAAGGAGATGATCTGTGGCGATGTGAATCATCATGAGGGTTTTAAATCCTTCCATGTGATCAGCTAGTTCAGACTCTCTATTGGACGTCTCGAACTAAGGCGGTCTGAAGTTCCGCAGGATCTCAGCTTCTAGAATTCGAGTGGAGAATGGGGGTCTGATAGGTTGATATCCCTGGTTGGATTGTAACCAGCCCTCGCTGATTCGAGCGAGGCGACTCTCCATTTCTTGTAGGCGTTGAAGGACGGCTTCGTCCCGTCTCACCGGCTAGGTCGTGCCGTGAGATTCACTGTCGTGGGCTTCTTCCCAGTAAGGGTTGTTATCCTGACACTCAATCCTGGGGCCGCCTCGGAATGCCTGGAGGACCCCATTCCTGAAATCCTAGAACTTAACTCTCGTGACCAGAACCCATTTGCCTTGATTGTTCGGAGGTGGATGGACTCTCGGGGAGTGGCTACACCGTTGCTCCCGACCGTGGGATGGACGAAAACTGTGGGTCGGAGCCTAGTTGGAAGGGGCATTCCCACCCCTCGATCAGCTGAGCTGGTGGCGGAGGTCATCTGTCAGGTGCTGATAGTTGATGATGTTCTGAAGATAGTCGGTTTGATGGCAGACGGGCTACCTCGCGACCGAGCGTGAGGCGCTCAAATCCTGATCTTATGAGCCCTTGGCTCGCTGTTGTGGAGACCCTAGTGTGTTCGCCTAACTGCGAGATGGATGCAGAGGATCCGCATGATGCCCAGCCGTGGGCGCTTTCTTGCTTCTGGGTGCCATGGGTCAGTGTCCAAGATCGGAATCTCTCAGTCTTTTTCATAGACTGCGCCAATCTGATGCTGTTTATTTGGGAGTGGGAGCAACAGATGCGAGTTCTTGTTATTTAGAGAGGGAAAAGCTGGTCTGGAGTCCGGACTAGGTCCGAAGCCGATGTTGGGAGAACGGTTGGTTCGGTTCTTGCCAAGCTTCGGGCACTTGCACAAACACTTAGATACACCGGGAGAGATCCCGGCGACAGGCCCTCCGACGATCTAGTCAGTCGCTTGAAAAAATGAAATTTAGGATTCAGGTGGAGAAAATTTCATTATCTTGTGAAGGGGGAGGGGGTCTGGTATTTATTGGCAAAGAGAGGAAACCATAACCCTAATGGTCCGGGTGACCCTCTTTTGTGGGCCTGAAACAACAGAAGGTTCATAGGAGCTGTAGACTTGATTTTGTAGGAGTTTGCGGATCCTGAGGGGATCAGACGACTCAGATTGAGCCGGATTATTTACCCACATCAGTTATAAGTGAGTTTTTCCTATTATTTATTGAACTCTTTTGTTTTCTACAAATTGTTTTCTCGAGTAACTTACAGGTTGAGATTTTAGTCTAGATAGGACTTTTGTCATTTTAATTTGTTTAGACTGAACTTCCTAATCATCAATTTACTAGTCTTCTTTTATGCTTCAAGTTAAGAGGACCTCCATGTTCTACAATTCTTTATTTGAGAGTTATCCCCAATGTCTGAGTTAAGTGAGTTAACAGATAGTCCAGATCTTCACCCAGTAAAAAAATGCTGCAAGTGAGTTTCTGTTGTCTACTTTCTATTCCTGCTTTCTTGTTACCAGCGATGTGCTTCATCCATCCATTTCAATCCATTTCATATCCATTTTATTACATATCTGTTCATATTCATATTTTTTTCCCTTATACTAATTGTTTCGACTTTTTATGTATCCATTTATGATTTTTCCGTAAATATGGATATTGAGTTTTATTTTCCAACTATATTTGTATCTATATCTGGTTCTATTTGAGATAAACAAATATGCATATGGTATGCACATTCTAACCTGTATCAGCAATCCTCACAAGTTTGCGATAAATAGTTTAGTTTTGTTTCTATTTTTGCTATCAAAGTCTTGTTTATATACTGTATTTTCCCCATCTTTCTAGATTAATTATGCAGGGACAGGTATTCAGAAGCCAACCGATGACTGCACTTTCAACGACTACTCATTCTTGATGGCTACTAACTTTGAATCAGTTTTCTATCTTACCCAACTAGCAAATCATTTCTTTAAAGGGGCGTTTGGTACACAAGATTGGAAAATTCCTGTAAATGAAAGGATTATCGGGAATGTGAGGGTGGGAATAAAGATTTCCGGGAATGTTGCATTATCGCGTTTGGTATAGTACATTGCATTCTTGAGAATCCTTTATAATTGTAATTTTTTATTCTAGTTTTTTTTTTTAATTGTTTGTTTTTTGAGGAAAAGGTGGAATAATGCCACCCTGTTTCATTAATAAGAGATTAATAAACAACCCCGAAGTCTCGGGAAAAAAGTACAGTGCAGGAAATAAAAAACATAACCCCCAACAAAACTTTTTTAATTGTTTGTTATGGAAATCACATGAGAATGCTCAAATTCCATGATTTTAGGGAGGAATATATTTTTTTATTCTAGTTTTTTGTTATTTTATTGTTTGTTATGGATTTTCCATGGGAATCCTCAAATCCCATGGTTTTTGGGGTGAATGGAATCCTTCCCAAGAAAGAATTTTGATTCCCTTAGAAATCTATCATTCATTCCAAAACTACGCTTGTCATATACCAAACAAGGTAATCTAAGAGAGAATATGGGATTCCCTTGCACATTCCCACGTACCAAACGCCCCCTAAGAGTATCTCCAACGGGATGGCCCGGGGAGGCTCCAACCGGCAGCTTCAAAACCCCCTTAAAAATTGAGGAAGGGCAGCCATCGCCTTCATATTTGAAAGCTTTGGTGAGATCCTTCAAAATACTATTCACAATTTTAAATTCCCATTTTATCCTTTTTTATCTTAACATCTTTTTAAGAATTCCTTCCATATCCTTTAATTAAAATCTGTAGCTATATATTTCATGAATGTATCTTATAAAATATTAATCCAAGTTTTATTATTTTGGTATTGCTGGAAAGGTCTCGACGATACCTTTAAAATGAGACCAATTTTGAATTTTTTTTTTATCGTTTGAAAAAAATAATTGATACAATATTTATAGTTATTTAGTTATTTTGTATTAGCTTAACATATTTTTAAAAGACTACTAAATATATTGCACCCACTCATACAATGTGATCATTAATTGGAAACAGATAAACGGCAAACGTTGGACATTGAAATACATAGAACTAAATGATAAAAAAACATTAAAAATATTTCATTGATAATCCCCAACTTTTAATCCATTTCATTGTCGTGTTTTGCCCACGAATGCTCTATTAGTGCATTTCTATGTGCAATATGAGCATTTTTGTCTTTGAGTTGCTTGTGTCGAGCTAGGAACCATTGGAATTGCTCAGTTTCATTGACATCAATCTCTTGAACATTCTGAATAATTGCAGGAGTAGACAAAACTAGTCCTTCGGAGTCATCGCATTCATTCTTGACGATCATATTGTGCAGTATAACACACGCCAACATGATGTCATGTAGTAAACTTTTATCCCAAAAACGTGATGGCCCTTTGATGATGAAAAATCATGCTTGAAGGACTCCAAATGCTCGCTCCACGTCTTTTCGACATGATTCTTGCATCATTGCGAAATATTGTTTCTTTGGACCTTGGGGTTGGGAAATAGTTTATACAAGGGTTGACCATTTGGGATATATGCCATCGGCTAAATAGTAACCGACATCATATTCTTTACCTTGAATTGTATAATTAGCAGAAGGAGTAAACCTTGAGTTAGGTTAGCGAACAGATTTGACGCTTGCAACACATTGATCTCATTGTTCGAGCCCGATAGTCCAAAATATGCATGTCATATCCATAAGTCATAAGAAGCTACTGCCTCAAGAATGATAGTTGGACCACCATGACGACCCGAATATTGTCCCGCCCAAGCCGTTGGATAGTTTTTCCATGCCCAATGCATACAATCAAGACTTCCCAACATTCATGGAAAACTGTTCTTCACCCTTCTGTAATAATCTTGCAACATCATTGGCATTGGGTGTTCTTAAGTATTCATTTCCGTAAACCTATACAATTTCCTGGCAAAATTTCTTTAAACATAAAATTGTAGTAGACTTACCAATTCTTATGTATTCATCGGTACAATCCACAGCTGGTCCATATACTAACATTCGAAATGCTGGCGTGACCTTTTGCAAAGTGGATAATCCAAGCTTTTCGATAACATCTGTACGAAGAAGGTATCGTGCTCTTTTACTGCCTCGACAATACGAAGAAATAGACTTCTCTGCATACAGAATCTTCTTTTACTACCTTGCAGTCAAGTCGATTGTCTTATCTATTGGCATTGTATTCCCTGCCTTTCAGTCAAGTCGATCGCATTATCCATTGGCATTGGATTCCCTGCCTTACAGTCAAGTCGTTCATCTTATCCATTGGCATTGGATTCCCTGCCTTTCAGTCAAGTCGATCGTCTTATCCATTGGCATTGGATTCCCGGCCTTTCAGTCAAGTTGATCGTCTTATCCAATGGCATTGGATTCTCTGCCTTTTAGTCAAGTTGATCGTCTTACCCATTGGCATTGGATTCCCTACCTTTCAGTCAAGTCAATCGTCTTATTCGTTGGCATTGGATTCTCTCATAAGTCGGTTGTCTTATAAATATTGACATCATCCACTAACCAATTTTCAAACTCATAACTCTTTGCCTATCTTCTGATGTAACTACCGTTCCCGCTATTTTCATTTTCCCCCCTTTTGTAATATTTTTTTTTGTAATTGAATAAAATACTCTATTTTGTGTTTCTTGATTATTTTAATTTAATCTTGTTCATGAAATTCTCTGTTCTTCTTGTTGAGTTGTTCTTATTGACTCTATTTTCTTCAATTTAATTGTGGGCATTTTTATTCGAACCATATTGATTTGAATCTATCTCTTATTGAACCCTAAAAACCCAATTTCATTTGTTCTTAACCCAAATTCGCTATTATTGAACCATAATTCACCAACCCAGTACCCTAATTGACCCTATAAGTACAACTCTACTGCAAACCCTAAAAATTGTATACAACTGAAACCCTAGCCACTTATTCTCTCTCTCTCTCTCTCTCTCTCCATGTGTTTTCCCAGACAAACCACGAAAACCCAATACAGCCCCATCTCCGGTCTTCTTCTCCGGAGATCCTCGTCGTCGATGCATCTCCTGAGTGCCTCCCCACCACTCCCTGACCTCCGGCGACCCCCTTGTCACCGTTCGCCGCCAGCACAACCCCCCCGACCCTTCTTCTTGGTCCTCGACATTAGCAACAGAACCCAAAAACCCCCACCGATCTCTCCTTGCCCCTCCATCCCTTCGACTAGTGTAGCGCCGCCCTCCGTCCATGTTGCGCCGTTCGTCGACCACCACCCATGCCCCCTGCCAGCGATGCCATGGCCCGCTCTGGCTGCGGTGGTTGCTGTCTCTTTGTGCTACTATGTTGCTTTGGGTCTTTGTGTGCACGTATATTGCACGTGCTATTTTGTAGATCAGCTAGTTCGTGGGTTCGTTGCTTCGGGATTCTTATCCAGTTATTCTTGGTATTCGTTTTCTATATGACAAGTCATCGTCTTCTTGAACTGTTAATTGTATTAAATTCAAGTTTTATTGAAATTCTTGCAAGTAGATCATATTCGTTATCATATCGCTCTATTGATTATCTTCATTGGGTCTATTGAGGGTTTGCAAGAGCTAACCCCAATATTCTTGTAATATCCCGGTTGAATGTTATATTTGTATTATTATTATTTTTGAAATTAAAATATTTTTATGAAAATTTCTTGGTTTTACAAATAAAAACTTATCTGTGTATATATACTAGTAAGTATATATATGTATTGTATCGGTTTTGTACACTTGTACAAAATCCTGTAAAAAATGTTTTTGAGAAAATGTCTGTAAAATCTTGGGCTGGTACTAAAAATTATTATTTTATTATTATTTTATTTTTATTTTCAGAATTGAAATATTTTGGTGAATATTACCCGGTATTGTTAATAAACATTATCTATGTATATATACCGGTCTGTATGCATTGTATTGTATCAAGTTGGTATTGAAATCTTTCGAGCCGGTAATAAAATTATTTTTATTATTATTTCTGAATTAAAATATTTTTGGTAGAGATTATTCGTTTTAACTAGTAAAAATTATCTGCATATACGGATATATGTACGTATATGTACCGTATCGATTTCGTGTGTTTGTACAAAATCATGTAGTATGTGATTTTTGGATAATTTCTCTTATTTTTTTATCAATCGTGATCAAATGAAGGGTTGGAAATAGATTGGGTGTTGATTGCATTTTTATTGGCTGTTGATTGCAATTTTAATTTACAAATAAAACATTTATTTGTTAACCCACAAAGAGATAGACACTTGGCTCTCTCTCTCTACCACATCTCTCTCTGTCCCTCTCCTACTTATTGGCCGGCTAAACAACAAAGGGCAAAAGCCCTTTTATTTTGTTCCTTCATCCCATCTCTTCTATTCTCATTCTACTTCTTCTTCCAGTTGTTTATTTTGGAAGAAAAAAATTGAGAAGAAAGAAAAAGAAAGAGAGATCAAAATCAAAAGAAAAGAGAGGGTTTGATGGGTTTCATTTCATTTTGGTGCTCTTGAAGAGGAGCAAGAACAAGGAGCAAGGAAGTGAAGAGCAAGTCCTTCCTACACTGGTTTGGGTGGGGGTTTCTCTACTTTTATGTTTTGTTTGTTATTTATTGTTTTATTTGCTTGTGTGTCAAGAAATTAGACTAAAATCATGTGCATATTATTGTTTGTGTACTATAATAAGATGGTAAACAAGATTGAAGTCGTAGAACACAAGATAAAACCCAAAAGATTCAATCTTGTGGCTTTTATGGTTAGAATTAAATACCTATGTTAAAGGTGGAATTTCGACTCCAAATTAATTCGAGAGGTTCTCATATGCGTTGTTACCATGCTCAAATTTTTGTAGATTTTTTCGAGTTAATTTGATGGGTGAAGCAAACGTTTCCCCCAAAACAGCGAGCTTTTAAGCTAAATGTTGTTTTGGTGGATTCGGCTTGTATTCAAAGGGTTGTATTTTGATGTTCCTTGCAGAATTTGGAAAAGTGATCAACTAGGAAGTTGTATTAGATGTTCTCACCTTTCCAAAATGCCCAATTTGGTTAGATTCCGATAAGTGGTGCAAAATTTATGACCATTACAAAAATGCAGCAGCCAGCTTGGCTGAATGCTTGCTGTTTTGTTTTGTTTGCTTGAAATTTTTACACCTCTTATTGATTGAATCTGAAAAAGTAATAAACTAGAGAGTTGTAGTAGAGTCTCTCACCTTTCCAAAATTCTCTATTTTGTTAGATTCTGATAAGTATTGCAAAAGTTATGACCGTTACAAAAATACTGCAGCCAGCTTGGCTGAATGCTTGCTGTTTTGTTTGCATGAAGTTTTTGGACCTATTATTGATTGAATCTGGAAAAGTGTTAAACTAGAGAGTTGTAGTAGAGTCTCTCACCTTTCCAAAATACCTTATTTGGTTATATTCCGATAAGTATTGCAAAAGTTATGACCATTACAAAACACAGCAGCCAGCTTTGGCTGAATGATTGCTGTTTTGTTTGCTTGAAGTTTTTGTACCTCTTATTGATTGAATCTGAAAAAGTGTCCATAGAGAGTTGTATTAGAGTCTCTCAACTTTCTAAAATATCCTATTTGGTTAGATTCCGATAAGTGGAGTAGGAGTTATGGCTTTTACAATTTACAGCAGCCAGTTTTGGCTGAGAACTTGCTGTTTTGATTGCTTGATATTTTGTACCTTCTTACTTACTGAATTTGGGAAAGTGTTCACCTAGAGAGTTGTAGTAGATGTTCCTACCTTTCAAAAATATCCTATTTGGCTAGATTCCGATAAACGGAGTAGGAGTTACGATCTTTACAAGTTTCAGCTTTGCTGTAGCTTTTGGCTGTCTTTGTTGTCTTTGTATTGTGTTCAAAGGACGGTGGATTGAATTCCATAAGGAATCTGGAAAAGTTTTCAACTAGAGATTTTTATTATATGTTCCCACCTTTCTAAATTGTATGATTTTGTTAAATTCCGACAAGTAGAGCAAAAATTACAAGCTTTCAAATTTTAGCTTTTTGTTAAGAAATCTGCTATTGGTCAATTTTTGCGTGTGTTCAAATCACGGTGGATTGAATTCCATAAGGAATCTGGAAAAGAGTAACGCCCCGAATCCCAAATACACTGAATTCGAGATGTTCTACAAGATCTTTTCACTTCCTTTAGTACAATTTTACAAGGAAATTTAAACTTTTCACTTTACATCAGAGTTTACATCAATATTACACTTTACATTGCACAGCGGAAGTAAAATTTTACAACAACGAAAACAAATGTACAACAACATGGAGTAATCTTTAAGCATTTGTTCCTCTTTAATCTGTATCAAGCCATTTACCTGCATATAAGACTGTGGGTACGTCAGTTTATTCAACCGACGATCATTATACACGGCCATCCTCTCTATGCCGGAAATAGTATAACTTATTTTCCATATTTAGCAAACACAGACTTGTCACATATCAAACTAAAGGGACTACCCTATTGATGTCGTGTTGTGATTGTGCACTTAGTCCTTAATGCAGTTATTTATATTACATGACACTAATGCACACTTGTTCGGATTCTATGCATCCCATACTACATAGGTCCGACGGCAAGCCCTTAATCGTTCTTCAACTTTGTAGGGTTCAATTCCTCTTCATGACTAAATCTACTACTGTAACTACGGTAAGTATCCTAGATGATTTCGGACCTACGAACTCATGTCTAGGCGCCCTGGAGGGAATCCCATCGCTGACATGACTCATCATGCAGACATCCTGTGGTAATTCAGCTCCTACCATAGACATGACACCACTCGTAGTCTTCAAACATCCCACGAGCGTCGCCACCGGGACGGTACTCTGGAGCAGTATCCTCGCCCAGACTCATCATGGGACATCCTGGGATACACTCTCGCCGCTATCCAATGGCCCTCATACTCAATGTTTTCTCTTACTTTCATCACGTCTTCACTATGTACTAATCCTTAATGTTATTAGAATCATGAACAAAAATCAAAGCTCTAGAGTTAGCCTCTCCACTAAACCGGACTTATTCGTTTATTCAAACATGACCAACCTTGGTCTTTCCTTTAAATTTTCATTTCATCTATTTCCGAAATGCCGGGGGAGACTTAGCTACTCTTTGTTTCAATTTCAATTCACATTTCTAAAATTGAGCATTCCAGCTCATAAGTTCATATGTTGAGTTATCATACTCACGATATTTCTATTTCCCAATCATGATTTTCAAATCATTCAATAGTCCATAATGATACATTAAATTCAACTATTCATCATGTAACTCATGAAATATTATTGTCACATAAAAGCCACATCACTAGCTATTCGATCAAGAATGAATATTTACATTCCATAATTTATCTCACTATTCTCCAACGAGAATAATTCACAACACTTCTCATAATTCATTTCTATTCGTATTTCTTTTCCAATATTCCCTTTTAAACCTTTTGTATAACCCAACTTTATACAAATACAAGTGTAGGACTCATAGTTCTAAAACATACTCCACTTCAAGCAAATAATCCTCAATTTATTTTTCATAAACTTCCCATATTTTTAAGAAAATAAATATATTTTTTCCACATTTTTTTGATCACCAAAACATTCAAAAAATTATTTTTTTCCCCAAACTGCCGAACCAAAGATTCGAACCCAGCAACACAGAGAACACAGCCGAAGGCACATGCCACTAGGCCGCTTGCGCCAGACGACATGAAGAAGGCTGAGAGCCATAAGAGCTCTCGGCTGTAACAATATTTATTTTTTTTTTTTCAAAAAATACAAAAGTTTGGTGCCAGCAGCAACCCATGAGAAGCCGCACGACACTATAGCAACCAAAGGCATCCCGACCACTCGAGCTATAAGCTCGGGTTGTCATAGGTACAACTCGAAATTTATTTAAAACAACTCTCTCTGTTATTGAAATATATCGATGTTCATCAAATTTTTTACTTCAACTTGCTCTTACTAATAGACTGTAAAAATTCCAAATTACTCATTTACATCATGAATTATACTCCAGTATATGAAAATCATTTTTTCTTAAACAATTAAACATACTTTCAATAATTAACACCTTTCTACCATACAATTTTATTAATTTGATATACTATCACTATTGCATTCTTTTTCGACATTATAATTCCTCAAATCTCTACACTAATTTTCCGCCATTATTCATCTCATAAATATAATGACTGCATCTTAATTTAATCGTTACAACAACATAACCAAATTCCTAACTAGCACATAATGCGACATTATCAACTACTGATCTTTGTGCATAATTTCCATGCTACTAACGAAAGTTCACTTCCACAATTCATATCCATACTTATATTGCACCCAACTTAAGTTCTAATAGTAGAATCACACACAATTTGCATGTCAACAATTCAATCAATTATAGTTCATTTTTTCCAATTAATTGTGCATCCTTATAATCATTTTCATGCATCATTTTCCCAATTGAATCTAGCATGCATTCTTATTTAGAAATAGGGAAAATTTACCCACCTTATTGAAGAAAGTACACTAGTGATCTCCTAGACGAATATCCTTGCAACGAAATGCTTCTCCTCCTTGTACACGCGCACACAAGCCTCCAACCCGAGCACACCAAACCGAGAGCTCCCTCCTTTGAATAGCCGGCCTCTCCTTCTTCTTGTTGCAAGCCCAACTCCCACACCACTCAATCTTTTTAACTCTCAAAAATACTACTATATAATGCAATTTAGACTATAGGTTTGTAGAAAGTAATAGGCACAAAAATAACTAGCCATGGGAGGGGGTATTTATACTAAAATCTTGATGGAATGGATGGCTAAGATTAGAGTAGGAGTTAAGAACAAAGGGTGGAGATTTAAGGAGGAGTTACACAAACTACCCATGATGAGTAACCACCACACCATGATCCCCATCCAAAATTTGAGTTTCCCTCCAAGAAGCAACCGGCCATGCTTGGAAAAAGTGCATATTGCACGTGTACGTGTAGTGCACGTGCATGCAACTAGGCCCAAAAATTGTACATTTTATATTATATAAAAATAAACTCTAGTTTGTATTCTACATTACAAGCTTCTTTTTTTTTAAAAAATAAATTGACTCATGGACTTTAGTTTATGGGCCAAAATAATTAGTTTAAAATAAAATAAAATAAATGAATCGCATTTTGGGCTTTTTAAAAGAAAAGGCTTTTCATCTATTTAAAAGAAGGCTTTTGTATAAAATAATTGAAAGCACATATTTAAATATTTATACCCATCAAAATGAAAATAATTATAAGATTTAATTCAACCAAAATATTGCACGTGCACACTACGTGCAAAATAAATAATTTTTCATTAAATGAAAAATCAGGGCATTACAAAAAGTGTTCAACTAGAGAGTTGTAGTATATTTTCCCACCTTTCTAAATTGTATGATTTGGTTAGATTCCGATAAGTTGAGCAAAAGTTACAAGATTTCAAAGTTTCAGCTTTTTGCTAAGAAATCGGCTGTTGGTTATTTTTTGCACGTGTTCAAAGGACGGTGGATTGAGTTCCATAAGGAATCTAAAAAAGTAATCAACAAGAGAGTTGTAGTATACGTTCCCACCATTCCAGAAAGTATAATTTGGTTAAATTCCGACAAGTATAGCAAAAGTTATGAGCTTGGAAAGTTTCAGATTTTGGCTGTACTGTTGTTGTTTGAAATGGTGTTTAATGAACCGGATTTTGAGTTCCGTGCCGAATCTGAAAAAGTGTTCAACTAGAGAGTTGTAGGAGATGTTCTCACCTTTCTAAAAAATCTAATTTTTTTGAATTCCGAGGAGCGTAGAACTATTTGCTTCTAGGGTGTTACAAGACTTTTTACGTCGCTTTTGGTTTTTCATTGGTAATATGTTTATATTAAGCTATTAGAAGATTCTTCTGTTGCTTCTAATTATAAAAAGATCAAGTTTTTGTTAGTAATCTTATACACGAAATTCTAATTCATGTTAACTAGAGCTGTCGTGAATTGTTTGAGTATAAGTAACAAGTATTCCTTGTGCTCATAAGTCATGTAATAAGTATTGGTCCGTCTCATACGTAGATCACCTAGCTCGTATGTAGTTGTTTGTTCACGTGTAGCTCATTGGGCTCGTATGGAGTAATTATCTTGAATAGATAGGCGATGAGTGGATCTGAGGAGATCTTGTGAAGTCTAGGTTGAGTCTTGGTAGATTGTGTCAACCATTGTTACTCTCTTGAAGAGGGACACGCGCGGTGCTTTTTCATGATAAGTTGGAAGTATAGTGACATGTCTCGCTTGTTTGAATCTTTTGATGCCGTCTCATGGCAAGTTGAGAGTACGACTCTAGGTTGAAAGTACCTTGTAGCTCGTACGGCCCCATTTGATTGGTTATGTTAGTGATATTGTTAGGGTAATAACTGTTACTTAATTATTTTTATCTATAAATTGCCGAAGGGTGAGAGTTGGTATTAGGGGTGATATCTTATAATCCGACTTCTCCTATAGGCCGACACTAGGTGGTGTTATTGGGATGTATTCCCCTATCAAAGGGATACGGGTGGTGCTTTTTCTTGATGAGTTGGGAGCACGGGATCAGTATCTGGATTGTTAATTCCTGAACTGCCATGATAAGAACGGGAGGTTTTCCTAGGGAAATAGACCCTACGATTCCGTCACATTCTATTCCTTCTCATAACGAGCTGAGGGCACGGAATAAGATTGGCTGGTATCTTGTGGTTCGTGTTGGCTTTTGAGCGAGGTCCGATTTGCTGGGCAATAGTGAAAATAGGGACACCACTATTGTACTGCAGTAGCGAAACTAGACTATACCTACAACCTCATCAGTCATATTGTATTGTGTCAGGAACAGGATGGGTACAAAAGTAGAATTCATGACATGGGTCCAAATCCCTATATATGAAGAAACGGCTTGATATGGGGTGTATGTAGTATCGGCTGCATGCTGTTCTAGAGTCTTGCTTACATTAGAATAAGTGCATCATTGCATTAGTTAATCCTGCAATAGATTCTAAGTCATAGCATACACTGACACATCAATTATATACATGTTTCTCTTTTCATCAATCTGTTTGTTTAAAGTTGAGAATCGCTGCTAGTCATCAGCCTTAAACCGTCAGTATATATACTGACGTTCCCACTTCAATAGGTACTGGATTACAGGTACGGAATTACAAAGCTACAGGTACAAGATTCAGGAGGATTCTAGGCAAAAGAAGCAAGTGTTGATTTATTTCAATTGTAATATATATTGTAATTTATTTATTGTTGAGAAGCATCCAAGTGAAGTACCAAGTATTATTCATTGTACTCTGATGTAATTTTTATTGAAAGTTTGTAACACTTGGGCTTGTATAGCATTATTGTAACACTGATATAATGTATTGCAGTTTTATAATATTCGGACTTGTAATACATTTGTGTTGAATAAAAAGTTTTGAATTTTCCTGTTTTTGTGTATTGTGGCTGATTGAAGGAAAAGATTTCTGGCTTATGTCACGGTTTTCCAGTGTAAGGAAATCAGGGCGTTACAATTCTTGACATCGTGCCCCTTTTGACTCTAAAGATTGGATCTTTCATGCATTCATGTAGAATTGATAATAGGGTTAACCATATAATCATGACACAATTAATTATTGTAGAATCAACTAATATGTTGTATGTTTGGTTGATTGTTTGTTGTTGATCGATGATAATTTAGTGTATGCATATGATTTTAGTCTTATTCATCATGTTATTGCACACCTCATGTTGATTACACAATTTATTGACTAAAGAATCGATACCCATGATGTTCAAATTAATTTATTCAAGAAAACTACACAAAACCTGCATATTGCTTGCTGACCTGTATGTTGACTGCCATTGTTGAACTAGTAAATGATCTTAAAATGAATTACTTTTTAAATATGAATTGTAGCATTATCTTTCTAGTTTCCAGAACATCTTGAATTTCTTAATTCTGAATTGTGTAGCAAAAGTTATGCCAGTTTTACTACGACTGTGTTTTTAATTCCAGATTCTCACATTATTGTACGTTCCATGTTCAAACAGTAAATAGGTCGATCAAATGATAAGATCTTGCTTTGAAATTTCCAGATTGTTAGTAATCATGTTTAGGAGACTATAAAATATTTTAATGAATTTATTATTGAGTTTTTGTTTATTCTAAAATTAAAACATGAAAGAACAATGTGATTGATCAAGCTACCATTGTCGGAATTTGAACTCTAAATATGCGTTGGAACCGTGTGGAAGTATAGTTTCTATAATTTCTGACGGATTCAATTTTTGATATCTAAAATAGCAGGAAACTGCATTTTTGTACAAACTACTCTTGCTGTCCAGAATTTCACTTTTTAGTTTTTAATAGATTGATTATTCCTATATCATAATATGGCATGAATTAATGTATGTTTGATGCATTGCACGATCCTAATGAGTTATTGTCTCCATTCTAATTGTCCTACTTCATGTCACCATACTATTGTTTTCCTAATAATACTATCGTTCATTGAAATGTCCATTGATTGCGTATTGTATTGTTACATTGATTAGATAATTAACAATCCGAGATTTAAAGGGTGATTTAAGTTGTGAACGAAGTAGAGACTGTACTTGGAGGAGAGGCCCGTTTTTTCCTAAATAATATTTTGGCTATTGTTTTTATCGTGGGATTGTGGAATACGGCTGTAATCCCAATCTATAGTGTACTGTATAGTTGCCAATGACCGTATCGTACACCGAAAGGTGAATAGTGTTTACCGTTTCTAGGTACATGATCTACGGAGTACACCACTTAAGTCTAAATGAAATTGTATGTATGCATCGAACCTGAACATATGAGACACAGTAGTACGTGCATTAGTTAGGATTAAAATAATTAATAGTTATAAGGATTGACACATCTCCGACAATGCATATTGTTCCTCATTGTTTTTATTGATATCGAATATTGGCTAAGTGTTACCATTATTGATCATTGATTACTATTACCGAATATTGCATCATTATTTATAGTCATTGTACCGATTATCATGATATCGATTATTATTATTGTCCCATGTTATTGATTCCTATTGATCCATTGATTTATTGTTATACCATTATTTCATTGTTCCATACTTTCTCTACTTGCTGTCCATGACTTTTCTTTTGAGATGAAGTGTACACGGATAATGAAGAAGAATTGCCTGCTGAAATTGGAAAACAAACATTCTAAAGACTTAATGCTTTTTTTAATTGCTTATTGCTTTAATGAACTTATTATATTGAGACTTGTTACTATTGTGTTTGGGATTTATTATTGTATTGGACTCATGTTTTGGATTTTATTATTGTTCCAAATGTTGGATTATTATTGTATTTGGATATTTTTATTGTTTCATTCCAACTATTATTGTTCATGAGATTATTATTGCCTACGCATTTGTTCTGTATTGATTATAATGTTGAGTTGATCGGATAAATAGCTTATGGGTGACATTAGTAATTCGCTGGGCCAATGTCACGTACTCGTATTCCGTATTTTTGAGAAGCAGGACGTGACACGGTTTTTAGTGGTATCAGAGTCAGGATGGATAATATATCAGTCAAATGTGACTAACGAAAGGAAGTTTGGCTTTGATTGATATATTAATTAGATTTGGGTTTTAATCGGTTTAACTCAACAGTATGTGCAATACAGAAATCGCATGAACAATTGATAACCAACAATCTGGAAACTAGTCTTGTTTGATTCCTCTTTGAACCCTTCCATTCATTGATTCCTTATTGGGTATGATTTCATTCTTTTCATACCCATATTCTTTTGATTCCGGTGGCATCCGTTCTTCTTCTTCCTGCTTGGTCCTTCGATTGGCATCGCTTGATCTACAACGATATGTCTACAACTTGGAACTTCACCATCAGAGTAGCGCAGTGAAAGCGTGGTGGACCCATAACCCACAGGTCCCAGGATTCTCACGTTGTTTCTCCTTCCTTGCATTGTTTGTTTCCTTTTTCCTTGCTATTCTATTCTTCTATCCTGTTGTTTATTCATGTTAGCCTCTCATTCATGTCTGTTTCTTGCATTTTGTTCTGCCTTTTGTATTCTCACTTTGACTTCTTGCTAAGAATTATCTTTGTCCATTCCTTTCCTGCTCATACTCTTTTTGACTCTGGTGCTACTCATTCATTTGTTTCCTCCCGCTTCGTTGATCTGCATCACTTGGCTAGCAGCGCTATGCCAATAGCTTGGAACATTTCTACAGGTGGAGGTGTTGTCGTTTGTTCTCAGATTTGTGAGCAAAGTTCCTTGGTTATTGATGGTGTTGATTTTGTTTCAAATCTGATTGTCATCAGCAATTCTGGATTTGATGTTGTTCTGGGGATGGATTGGCTTGGTGCCACTCATGCTGTGATTGACTGCTGCAAGAAGAAAGTGGTGTTCCAAATGCCAGAACGTCAGGAATTTGAATTCTATGCCAGTGAATCGCCGCTTGCTTATGTTGAGAAGTTGGCTAGTCAGGAAGTTGGAGTTATAGAGGAAGTGTGTGCTCATGATGTTGTGGCACCAGTGGTTGTGCGGGATTTTTTGGATGTTTTTTCTAAGGAATTGCCGGGATTACAGCCAGATCGTGAAGTGGTGTTCAGTATTGATGTTCAGCCGGGTACAACTCCAATCTCTAAGAGTCCGTACAGAATGGCTTCTGTTGAGTTGCCTGAATTGAAGGAGCAGATTCAGGAGTTGTTGGATAGAGGTTTTATCAGGCCAAGTGTTTCACCTTGGGGAGCTCCAGTTCTGTTCGTCCATAAGAAGGATGTTAGTCGTAGGTTGTGTATTGACTACCGTGAGCTCAATAATGTCACAGTGAAGAACAGGTATCCGTTGCCAAGAATTAATGACCTATTTGATCAATTGGGGGGCGCTTCTGTATTTTCAAAGCTGGATCTTCATTCCGGTTACCATCAGGTTCAGGTCAAAGCCGAGGATGTACAGAATACTACTTTTCGAACGAGATATGGGCACTATGAATTCTTGGTGATGCCTTTTGGAGTAACTAATACTCCAGCTGTGTTTATGAGCTTGATGAATCGGGTTTCCTCTCCCTTTCTAGATAATTTTTTGGTGGTGTTCATTAATGATATTCTTGTCGATTCTCGGAATCGGGATGAGTATGCTGAGCACTTGAAGGTTGTTTTGTAAACTTTGAGAGATCATCCGTTATATGGGAAGCTTAGCAAGTGTGAGTTTTGGTTGGATCGTGTGACTTTCTTAGGTCATATTATTTCTGGTGATGGAGTTTCTGTCGACCCGTCCAAGATTTCTGAGGTTAAGGATTGGCCGATGCCGAAGTCTGTATCGGAAGTTTAGAGTTTTCTTGGTCTAGTGGGTTATTAAAGGAATTTTGTTCGGGATTTCTCGAAGATTGAAGGGTCGTTGACCAAGTTGACTGGGAAGGATCCGAAGTTTGTGTAGGATGAGTTCTGTGAAGAAGCCTTTGTTGAACTGAAGAATCAGTTGACATCAGTACCTGTGTTGACTATACCGAATGGATTAGGAGGTTTCATAATTCACTGTGATGCTTTAGGTCGAGGTTTGGGTGCTATTTTGATGCAACGAGACAAGGTTGTTGTATATGCATATAGGCAATTGAGACCGCATGAGAAGAATTATCCTACACATGATTTGGAGCTTTCTGCTGTGATTTTTGCCTTGAAGCTTTGGAGACATTATTTACTTGGCGACCGAGTGGAGATTTTCACTGACCATAAAAGTCTCAAGTATGTGTTCACTCAGAAGGAGCTGAATATGAGGCAATGGCGATGGTTGGAATTGATGGCAGATTATGATATCAGTTTGCAGTATCATCCTAGCAAGATTAAATCGGTGCCTAATGCTTTGAGCAGAAGACCTGTTGATGTGGTTCTTACTGAGCAAAAGGAGATTGTGGAAGCTATGAGGAGGTTGGAATTGGAGGTGATATTGCCTGGTTCTGAGCAGAGTTGTATGGTGCTTCAATTGCATTCATCGTTGGTAGATCAGATTAAGGAGGCACAGTCTGGCAATGTGCAATTGCAGCAATTTCGAGCTGAGGTTGAAGCTGGTTCTAGAACTGATATGGTGATTCATGAGGATGGATCTCTCCATTTTGGGACTCGTCTATGTGTTTCAAAGGGAGAAGTCAGACAGAAGTGACTTGAAGAAGCTCATTGCTCGTCATACTCTATTCATCCCGGTGGTACGAAGATGTATTAGGATTTGAAGTTGCATTTCTGGTGGCATGGTATGAAGATGGCTGTTGCAAGATTTGTTTCTCGGTGTCTGATCTGTCAGCAAGTGAAAGCAGAACATCAGATGACTACTGGACTTCTTCAACCGCTTCCTATTCTAGAGTGGAAATGGGAGAATATCACTAAGGATTTTGTTGTAAGTCTCAGCTATCTAAATAAACAGATAAACTAGACACAAATTAAAACCTCGCAAATGTACGAATCGTTTATAGAAGCGTAGTGAAAAGCAAGGATCGATCCCACAGAGATTGTAGAAATTAACTCACTAATTAATAATCAAAAAGAAAATGCAAATCATAAAGTTTTGTTCTAAAGTATATTTTGAAAGGAAAAAAGAAAAGATTTAAAACTAGATCAAGTAGTTCTCAATTTGAATCACAAATATCTATTAAAGTAGTTGGGCTTGATTTCCACCTCTAGTCAAGAATGTTGTTTCACCTTCTACACTACTCCAATCACTCATGTTTGTTCCTTTAAGGGCATGGTATCTACTCCTTAAATTTAAGATTTCCCTAAGCCAAGAATTAGGCATGGTATCTACTCTAATTCGTTTCTTTCCTTAAGTATTTAGCATGGTATCTACTAAGTTGCACTTGAAGAAAGCATAGGAACAATGAAAATGAACAAACACTCAAAGTTCTAGAAATTGGTATCAGATCTAGATCCTCTAAGTTGATTAAACCAAGAACCTAAATGATTCCTGTGTTACAAGTTATGAGCATAGGATATGGGTCATCTCTATACTCATATAACAGATTCAGTTTTATAATCCGCAAACTTAATAATATCAGGTTCTTCAGATCAGCCGACTTGCTGTCACTCTCAGTCGACTGCTCCTAAGAACTTTCTATCAATTGTTGCTTCATATTATAAATTTTTATCAAGACAACCAGGCTTAATAAATAAGTGATGAAAGTAGTGTTATTAGAAGATTATAAACATTACAGACTACAGTTTCAATCAGCCCAACAATGAAATTAGTTGCACATAATACAACTTTTATTGATTAAAAATATAGAATTCATGACTCTAACAATTAAAACAAAAAATAGAGAGAAGAAGAAGTAACACTGATTATTATGATATTCAGCCTTGAAGTCGACTTGAACTGCTTCTAAGTCGACTTGTTCTCCCTTTCAGTGCACTCGATCTCCTCCTTTGTTTGATTGTACTTGATCTTCCTTCGTTGATTCCTTCTCTTCTTTATCTCTTAATCTGATTGTCACTATCAGATTGGTTGATGTCCAGTGATTTAGAGATATATTTTCAGAGATGATGTCTTCTGTGTATTCCATCCTTTTTATAGTCTCTTTTGCCCACATCTGCAGATCTCAAGTTCCTGATTCTTATCTCTTCACGCATAGGACTGAGTCGATCTTCTTACTTGCCAATCCCCGGTTCTTTAACTTTGACGGTTGGAGAGTTGTTATTTACAGATAACCTGGGTTTGGATAACTTAATTTTGATTTGGATTTGGATGAGGATGGATCTTCAACTATCTTTATCTTTTAACTCCGCTGAATACCAGTCGACTGGTTTTGCAGTCGACTTGTGCCGTGAATTCTGTAGATTCATAATTAGTCAGTCAAGTCAACTGTCTTTTGGAGTGAGTCGACTGTACTGCGCAGCTTCGGAACTCAACCTCCTCTGTCCAGTCGACTGATTTGAAGCACCAGTCGACTTGTGTTCTGCAGCTTCCTATGTATCATCCTCTCAATCTTGAGTAAATCTTGAATCTGCTTCGTTTAGTTGCTTTTAGGTTGTTTCCTATGAAAAAGAGAAAAGAAGAGTAAATTACCACATATATAGAATTTAAATGTCTAATTGTATTCAGATTATTGCTCCTAAATGTGGATATTATTGGGTTCATCAAATACCCCAAAACTTAGCTTTTTCTTGTCCTCAAGCAAAATAAAACTACAAGCATCGCTTGAATATCTTGACCCTCCCAACATTTACCTCAAAGAACTTACTACTTTTGGTGTCAAGGTTCGAACAAGCATTAAGATAGGTCTAAACAAGTTTTTATTTAAATGTCAATCACTTATTCACAAGAATACTCAACTTGAATATCAAATAGTAGTGTGGCCAATGCCTCTGCAACATAATCATGATTAAGTTTAGGAAGCTCAACTATATTTCAACTCCAAAATCTCACCATGGCATACACTCCCAAAAAATATAGCTCTCATTAACATGGGATTTTCAAATTAGATCTCGTGACAATTTTCATTACTTGGATGAAACTATATGCTTGATCTTGCTACTACATCTTCACACCATTGATTTGCACACTACTTGGATCAAAAGGTCTTATATAGGTTGTAATGGGGCCATGGGTGCGGGTTTAAACATTGAAGGAAAAGGAATACAAAATTCTAAAGGATTAGTAGAGCAACTTGCATTGTTCTAAGAGATTTTATTTATTTTTTTAGTATGAGGCCATATATCACAGGCCTATACTTTATTTCTACCAACACCTTTCGACCACCCACAACTCATAGCAATTTTTGTTTATTCGATCAACACTTTTCATTTTTTTTTTCTTATGACAAATCCTCCAACTTTACTTTATATTCCAACCCCTCACCTTGACATGCCACATCTCTTTTACAATTCTTGTTCTACTAACTCAATAGATATAGGTTAGGTAACCTATTCATCTAGGCATGTGTTGCCGCTGAATCTGGTGTGGGGGCAAACAGATAGTATTTGTGGGTTCTTAGAAAACTTTGAATAACAAACCTAGTACCTATTCCGCCGGAGTTTGACCATTGCTCCCGCCGTTCACCTGCAAGAAGTGCGAGACACCGGGGTTGTTCCTGGCGACGCACCCTCCGACGCTCAAGTCAGTAATCGGAAGTGATTATGAATGAACGCAAAAACTGGCAAAAGATTGATTACCTCTTAATGGAGATGGATGGGAGGTATTTATAGGTGCCGCTGGGATCAGATTAGGAATGTAATCCCCCTGTGGTTAGATAAGGAATGTAATCCCTAATCCCCAGTGAAGGGATAACTATGAATCAGGGCCGTTGATTAAGATTGAATCAGAAACCCTAATTCTATCCCTTCTGGACCGGGTTTGCTGCGGGTTGAAACCCGCACCAGTTGAGGTAGATCCGTTTGCTGGTAAGTGGGTCTTCGGGGAAGATAACCAGTATCCGCTTCAGACCCGTTGGTGGGTGAAATTACCATTTTACCCCTGAGCTTCAAGATTCGTGCCCCATCTGGACGGTTTCGATTTAACCCCATTTTTAGCCATATCACGACCCCCGACTCCTAAAGACTGAGTTTGATCAGCCTTTAAGGAGTAGTTTAACTATTTTAGTGGCTAGTGGAGTTGTATCGGAGTCCGAATGGAGGGTTTTGAATCTCGAAGGGGGTAGTGAGGTGATTTTTGAAGCTGTAAGCTGTTCTTAAGCTTTTCTGAATATCCGACGGTCTTTATCGATTTTTTCGGATTATTTATTTAATTTTGCGATGTGTTAACCAATCGTTCGGGGGCCTTCACAATACATTCTAGACAATAATTGTTCGTTCAGGGGTTCAAAAATATTCCCCCGAATTTATAATTATTTTCTAGAATTTATAGTTAATTTTCCCAAATTTTTAGTAATTTTTTCGCAATTTTTAAATAAATAAAACGATTAAAATAAATAAAAACTGATTTTTAATACCTATTTATGGCGTGGCTTGATCTGGGCCCTTTATCTATGTTGAGCGCGATTTTCTGGGCGATCGGACGGTCGTAGTCGCTCGGCGGCTTTTTTCTCCGTTTTGGAGCTCGGATGGACACTTGCTTGGCAGCCGACCGAAGGTCTAGGGGCTCGGCAGTCCGAGCGACGTGGCGCGATCTGTGCCGTCGGATCCCGGCACGAATCTCGAGGAGGTGCGTTTCCCAAAAAAATGTTATCTTGTCGTTTAGCGCACGTGGCACGATCTGAACTGTTCATCACCAGAAGCGCGAATTTCTAGAAGATCCAACGGTCGTTGTCGCTCGACGGCTTTTTTCTCCGTTTTGGAGCTCGGATGGGCACTTGCTCGGCAGCCGACCGGGGGTCTGAGGGTTCGGTTGTCCGAGCGACGTGGCGCGATCTGAGCCATTGGATGGTGGCGCGATCTGAAGACGGGCCCAGTTCCCAAGAAAATACTATCTTGTCGTTTAGCGACGCTGGCAAGATCTGGGCCGTCTGATCGAGATCTTACACGAATGTTGAGGGAAAAGTGATTTTTCCCCGTTTTGGGGCTCGGATGGGCACTTGCTCGGCAGCCGACCGGAGGTCTAGGGGCTCGGCAGTCCGAGCGACGTGGCGCGATCTGAGCCGTTGGATGGTGGCACGAATCTCAAGACGGGCCCAGTTCCCAAGAAAATACTATCTTGTCGTTTAGCGACGCTGGCAAGATTTGGGCCGTCTGATGGAGATCTTACACGAATGTTGAGGGAAAAGTGATTTTTCTCCGTTTTGGGGCTCGGATGGGCACTTGCTCGGCAGCCGACCGGGCTCTTTGATGTTGGGGTCGGATCGCACGTCGCTCGGATTTTGATCCCATGTGTGCCGAGCTATTCGACTTGTATCGAAACGTTTTTCCTTTTTGCCAACCGTTGCTGCTCAGTTATAAAGTCATTTGGGCTTTCGTAACGCTTCAAGAGCCGATCGAGATTCGCGCCCTTACGTTACAAAGTCCAAGAGACTTTTTCTTTTACTATAAATCTTCACTCCCCCACCCCCAATCTCATTATTCACTTTTACTTTCTTACTCAAGTTTTTACTCTTCACCATCGAAGTTTTTAGCTCTCGGGTGGCGCTGCTAGCTGTCGCGGCAAGGTGTTTCTTTGCTCCGACAAACTTTTCCGACCGTAACAGTCACTTCAAGGTCAGTCTCTCTCCTTTCTCTTTAGAAAAAATGGTTAAGATTACTTCTTCGGATGAGACCCCCACCTCGGACTGAGTCGTTAGCCGAGAGGGTAAAGAGAAGGAGGTGGTAGAGCCGACCGAGCAGACCGTGGTCCGGCCGAGCAAGAGTGGGGAGGTCGCCGAGCCACTCCAGGAGGTTTTACCGAGGTCCCGGAAGGGTAAGGGAGTGGTTATGGTCATAGAACAGCCGAAGACGGCAGGGGAGTTCGGTCTGCAGCCGATCACTCTGTCGAGCGTGGGGGGAGTATGGAGCTATTCCGAAGAAATGCTGGAGAAAGTGACCCCCCCAGGGCACCGCCAAGTCGCTAGAGGAGAACGAGCCGAGAGAGATGTCCGAGGTGGACCAAATCTCTTCGGTCCTTATCGAGGCTGATCTGCATCGGATCCGGACTGGATTCCAGATCCCTGTCGAGTACGGGCTACTTCTCCCCGGACCAAGTTTCCGAGCCTGCACGTCGTCTTCGGCCGACATATGCATTTTTCCGGTCGACTCCTTGGCCGCCGGGCTTCGTTTGCCGTTGCACCCGTTCATTGTCGAGGTCCTCAATTGGTACGGCCTGAGTCCTGCCCAGCTGATGCCGAACACTTGGAGGCACGTCTTGGCATTTGTTCTTCGGTGTCAAGAGATCGGTGCCGAGCCAAGTCTGTTCCTTCTTCGGAGCCTCTACCGT
Source organism: Hemerocallis citrina (assembly GCA_017893485.1). Taxonomy (NCBI): domain Eukaryota; kingdom Viridiplantae; phylum Streptophyta; class Magnoliopsida; order Asparagales; family Asphodelaceae; genus Hemerocallis; species Hemerocallis citrina. The sequence continues at coordinate 184,018,708 of CM030358.1, read as the reverse complement.
CCTTGCCAGCCGAACAGGAACGAGCAGAGGTTCTACCTTTCGCCGCGGACAGGCGTGAAGTTGATCGAGAACCCGCACTCGATCAAGCATTGGAAGGAGAAGTATTTTATTGTCCGAGCTCCCGAACCCTGGGCAATTCCAATAGCTTGGTCGAGGGAGGGCCTGCCCAAGCGAGCGAAGAAAGAGCTAGGGCTTAGTGACGAGGAGGCCGAAGTCCTCAAGAAACTCCTCGGCCTGCCGACGCTTAGTTGGAAGGACATCACCGAGGAGGCCTTGTTCCGAGGGGGTCTCAGTCCGATCGAACCCAGTATGCCTCTAGTATTTTTACTTTTTCCTTGAAGTTCTTGAAAATTTTTCTAAGTTTTTTCATTCGGTTTGTGCAGAGTCTTCCGGCATGGACTATAGGGCGTTGATGGCGAAGGCCAAGGCTGCTAGGGAGCAGGAGGCGAAGAAGAAGAAGAGACCCTCGACAGGGCCTCAGGGCGGCCGAGCACCGAAGATACCTTCGGTCCCAAAGACCGCCGACCTGCAGGTGGTCGTGCTCCCGGATGCCGATCCCGAGCAAGACCATGTCGCGGCCTTCGATCTTCCTGTCTCGGATGCACCGACTCCAACGGCGAAGACAGATGCTCCCAGCTCATCGACCGGTGCATTCAACGTGACCGCGGCGTTAGCCCTTCAAGTTCCGCCTCTCACTGCCGAAGCGGAGAAGATTCTGACCGAGGAGCATAAGCGGATCTTCGTCCCCAACTGGCAAGTAATGAAGGTAGATGGCTTCTTGGGGGACGGTAACATTTGTATGCAGGCAGTGAAGCACCTGCCGACCCCGAAGGACCGAGCGGCGCTTAAGTCCAGGGAGGTCGGGGACGCTACAATGCAGATTGCTCGGAACACGATGTCGGTAAGTAGACCGAACACTTTCTTCTTGAAGCATTTTTTCGAAATTTTCTAAGTTTTTAGGTCCGGATTCTAACTGTTTGTTCTCTTTTCAGACCCTCTGCCACTTCAACTTTTTGCTCGAAGAGTTCGCGAGCAAAGAACAGGAGCTGACGGCGCTGTGCGATCGGGAGAGGACGGAGCGTGCGAAAGCTGTGAAGCTGTTCGAAGCCGAGCAACTCCTCTCGGCAAAGCGCGGTGCCGAAGTGGCGGGGTTGGAGGCAAAGCTGGCCGAAGCTATGCAGCGGTCGGCGGATGAGGCAGCCAAGCTCGAGGCCTCAGAGAAGGAGAATGCCGCGCTTAAGGAGGAGCTGGCCAAAGCACGGTCGGAGGCAGAGAAAGCTCGGAAGGAAACCGAAAGGGTCATGGCCAAGCATCAATCGAAGGTGGCAAGGGCAAAAAGGGCTGTCCAGAAAGAGGCCGAGGAGCACATGTTTAAGAACATGGAGGATGCGTACGGCCGAGCCCTACTTCATATCGCAGCTCGGAACCCGGGGTTCGACACCTCCTCCTACCACTTTTACGACCCTGTGGAGGGGGAGGAGGAGCTTCCTTCGGCAATGCTCGGCCCCAAGGGACAGGCCGACGGTGTCGAAGGCACGGGCGAGACAGAGGCCAAAGCTGAGGAGGAGGACGGCTCCGAGGATGACGACGAGGACGAGGACATAGGAATCGTCGAGGGGTCGGCAGACCCGAGCGACAAAAAGGTCGACCCCTGACTTGGTTGCGTCTTTGGTCTTCTTTTTGCTTCTTTTTTTTTGTAAAGCCTGACTGCAGACTGGCCACCGCTCTTGTAATGCTTTTTGAGTTTTGAATGAACACTTTTTGCTTGGCCAAAAATTCTCCAAGTGTTAGACCTCGGATTTTGTGTTTGACTAGCCGCAAAATTTCTCCAAGTGTTGGGCATCGGATTTATCTTTGCTTTTCAGGTGAAGTTTGGTCCGATCACGGAGGTTTCGTATCTTCGTAAGGAGTTGAAAGAAACGAAGCGAGAGCTTTCCCATAGCCGAGAGAGGCGATTTTATATGCTCTTGAAGTTGGAGGTGATAAAAGCAGCTGCGAGGGGGTATTGTCGTGAGTTGAAGCAACTACGGAAGCAACCCCAAGCTTCTCATCTCGAAGGTGAGATAGAGCGGCTTCGTAGGGAGCTTTTCGTTGTCGAGCAAAAGAATAACGAGCTCTTGGCCGAGATCCGTCACTTGGAGGTAACGGAGAAAGAACATTCGGCGGAAGAAGAGAAGTTAGCTTCCGAGTTGGAGAAGTTGTCATCCGAGCGCCAAAAGTTGTTGGCCAAGGTCAACAAGCTTAGGAGGATTACGATAGACAGGGGGATCGAGGTCACCCATTATCGACGTCTTGCGACCGATAGTGCCAATGTTGCGGGCTCGTCAAGACCTTCTCGTCTGAAGATGTCGACAGAGGGTGATGTTCTGAGAGATAGGATTATCGAGCTGGAGGAAGAGATCGCGTCGCTCAAGCCTCTGCCTGAAAGGGCCAACGTTCGTAGTATGTCATGTACTCGCAAAGAGAGCGAGAGAGGGATCACTTTCTACGAACTTGAGACTCGTTTTCCTGTGACGAGGCGGAGTCCTGCTAACACTCAGAGTAGTGTAGCTGTCTCGTCTAGCGGCACCTCAGTTGGCGCCACAGTTAGAGTTAGCGGCGAAGGGGGATCTCGCTTTGCTGGTTTGGAATCGAGCTCGGAGGTTAGGCGTCGCCGCCCCCGCGTTTCCTTGAACCGGAGCGTTCCCCTTCCGAAGAGGCACTAAACAAGTTGTATTATGTTCCTTTAAATTATTGTAAAACTCTGCTGTAGCGTCGGTCTAGTTGTATGTAGAGCTACTTTATTTGAATAAAAACCTTTGCTTTGCTTCTGATGCTGCGTTGGGAATATTGGCTTCATGTGTTGGACTTCGGCAATGTTTGAAATTTTGTTGTTTGTCTCTTCTTCTTTTCAGCTCGTGGTGGTAGCTCAAGACGTCGAGCCCACTCGCACGGATGACCACGCTCGAGCCGAGGCTGGCTTGGGGGTGACGAGGTTGTGCTTGGCGAGGTGTCGAGAGCAGCTCTATGAAGTCGAGCTGGGATTGCGCCGAGCCGAAAGCGAGCGGAACCATCTTCAGCTCATCCTAGGTCGGCGAGACATCGAGATCCGGCATCTGGAGAGCAGGATCGCCGAGATGACCCCCATAGGAGAGGACGAAGGTTCGTCGACCGCCTTTAGCAACGCCCTTCGGATCCAGTGCGTTCGGCACAATTTGTCGAAAATAACAGCAGAGAGGGACGATCTGCTTTCTGAGATTCGTCACTTACAGACTGTAGAGGCAGAGCTTCGGACGGAGGGAGAGGGACTGACGGCCGAGGTTGCCAAACTGACGACCGAACGGGATATTGATGACCGTTTTCAAAGTCAAGTGTAGTGGGTCGGCATTGTAATTTTTGTACTTTAAGGCCTTGTAACCTTGTTGTATGGAAGAGTCGCTTTGCACTGTATCCTAATTATCAATAACATTTCTTTCTCGAACTTGCATGTACTTTGTAGCTTTGTGTAGTTGTTTTGTTTGTGACTGTGTTCATCGTGTCGAGGTCCCTGAGCCGGCCTCTTTGCTCGTTCGCGGTTCGGCGACATGAGCATTCGGCCAGTGGTGCCGAGCAGCGCTTCGGTCTCCTAATCTTGCGAACTTGCGAGATGAGTCGAGCCTTACCTAATAGTGGGCTCGCTGACCATCGTAAGAGTAGTTCGACGGTTGTGGGAGCAACTCCGACTTGCGAACTACTTCTAGCTCGCTTAGGAGCGAACTTGCGAGGTAGAATCGAGCCAAGTGTTGGACCCCGGAACCATCGTTAGAGTTCAACGGTCGTGGGAGCAATTCCGAATGGCGACCCACTCCTAGCCCGCTTAGAAGCGAGCTTGTGGAGTAGAATCGAGCCAAGTGTTGGACTCCGGAACCATCGTTAGAGTTCAACGGTCGTGGGAGCAATTTCGAATGGCGACCCACTCCTAGCCCGCTTAGAGGCGAGCTTGCGGAGTAGAATCGAGCCAAGTGTTGGACTCCGGAACCATCGTTAGAGTTCAACGGTCGTGGGAGCAATTCCGAATGGCGACCCACTCCTAGCCTGCTTAGAGGCGAGCTTGCGGAGTAGAATCGAGCCAAGTGTTGGACTCCGGAACCATCGTTAGAGTTCAACGGTCGTGGGAGCAATTCTGAATGGCGACCCACTCCTAGCCTGCTTAGAGGCGAGCTTGCGGAGTAGAATCGAGCCAAGTGTTGGACTCCGGAACCATCGTTAGAGTTCAACGGTCGTGGGAGCAATTCCGAATGGCGACCCACTCCTAGCCCGCCTAGAAGCGAGCTTGCAGAGTAGAATCGAGCCAAGTATTGGACTCCGGAACCATCGTGAGAGTTCAATAGTCGTGGGAGCAATTCCGAATGGCGACCCACTCCTAGCCTGCTTAGAGGCGAGCTTGCGGAGTAGAATCGAGCCAAGTGTTGGACTCCGGAACCATCGTTAGAGTTCAACGGTCGTGGGAGCAATTTCGAATGGCGACCCACTCCTAGCCCGCTTAGAGGCGAGCTTGCGGAGTAGAATCGAGCCAAGTGTTGGACTCCGGAACCATCGTTAGAGTTCAACGGTCGTGGGAGCAATTCCGAATGGCGACCCACTCCTAGCCTGCTTAGAGGCGAGCTTGCGGAGTAGAATCGAGCCAAGTGTTGGACTCCGGAACCATCGTTAGAGTTCAACGGTCGTGGGAGCAATTCTGAATGGCGACCCACTCCTAGCCTGCTTAGAGGCGAGCTTGCGGAGTAGAATCGAGCCAAGTGTTGGACTCCGGAACCATCGTTAGAGTTCAACGGTCGTGGGAGCAATTCCGAATGGCGACCCACTCCTAGCCCGCCTAGAAGCGAGCTTGCAGAGTAGAATCGAGCCAAGTATTGGACTCCGGAACCATCGTGAGAGTTCAATAGTCGTGGGAGCAATTCCGAATGGCGACCCACTCCTAGCCTGCTTAGAGGCGAGCTTGCGGAGTAGAATCGAGCCAAGTGTTGGACTCCGAAACCATCGTTAGAGTTCAACGGTCGTGGAAGCAATTCTGAATGGCGACCCACTCCTAGCCCGCTTAGAGGCGAGCTTGCGGAGTAGAATCGAGCCAAGTGTTGGACTTCGGGAACCATCGTTAGAGTGAAGAGTAAAGGCAGAGAGATGTAAGCAATTTTTACAAGTAAAATACGAAAATACTCTTTATTGATGACTAATGGCCGGCTGCTTCTAAAGTTGTGAGCCGTTATTACAAGAGTGAAATAAAAGAAAAAACATTACAAGTAATAGGAGAGGAACGGTTCGACATCTCGAAATACTTAGAGAGGCGTTGGTGCTCTCTCTTGGTATTTTAAGAGATGGTCGGCATTCCAAGTCTTGGGGATCTCCCTGCCTTCAAGATCTTCTAGTCTGTATGTGCCGGGACGGACCACTTTGGCGATCCTGTAAGGTCCCTCCCAATTTGGGGCGAATTTGCTCTTCTGACCTGGGAATGAGATGGCCAACTTTCGGAGGACCAGGTCCCCTTCTTTGAGACCCGTGGGGCGGACTTTCTTGTTGTATGCTAACTCGATCCTTCTTCGGTAGCTTTGTTGACAAATGGCAGCTCTTTCTCGGATTTTTTCTATCAGGTCAAGACTGGCTCGGAGGTCTCTGGCGTTTTGCTCTTCTTCATAAGCTAATAGACGAGGAGAGGGTATTCCGACTTCTAGGGGGATGATGGCCTCGGACCCATAGGTGAGATTAAATGGGCTCTCTCCTGTGGGGGTCCGTTTTGTGGTGCGGTAGTTCCACAGCACGTTGGGAAGCTGATCGACCTATAAGCCTTTGGAACACTTATCTAACCTCTTCTTAATGCCGGAGAGGATCTGTCGGTTAGCATTTTTGGCTTGTCCATTTGACTGGGGATGAGGAACGGAGGAGAACCGGTGCTGGATGGCAAGGTCCTCGCATAGAGCACAGAAGGCAGCTCCGGTGAACTGTGTTCCGTTGTCTGTTATCAGGACCCTAGGGACACCGAATCGGCAGATCACGCTCTTCCAGAAGAACTGAACAACCTTTTTCTCGGTGATCGTGGCCAAGGGCTCGGCCTCTATCCATTTGGAGAAGTAGTCGATCACCACGACTAAGAATTTGAACTATCCGGGAGCTGGTGGGAATGGCCCTAGTAAATCCATCCCCCACATTGCAAAGGGGATCGGACTTGATAGGGAAGTGAGTGGAGCTTGTGGTAGGCATCGGATGTCAACGTACTTCTGACAGGAGCTGCATTGCCGAACGTGTCGTTCGGCGTTTCGTAAGAGAGTGGGCCAGAAATATCCGTAATTCAACACTTTGCGGGCAAGAGCTCTGGACCCCGAGTGTGCCCCGCCGATGCCCTCATGAAGTTCTTGCAGGGCGTAGTCGGCTTGCCTGGGGGAGAGGCATCTCAGGTAAGGCCGGCCGTCTACCTGTGTGAAGGAGCGTTTATATAGGATACCTCCGATTAGTGTGTAATGCTCGGCTCGGGTTCTAACTCTTCGTGCTTCCTTAGGATCTTCGGGGAGGAGCCCGTCCCTCAAGAATTCAACGAGGGGTTCCATCCAATTGTCTTCGAGCAGGACAGGCAACATCTCTATAGAGTCGAGAGTTTCGTCCTCTATGCTTGGCTTCAGAAGGACTTCTATCAAAACGGTCTGCTCGAGACCTTGAAGGGAAGAGGAGGCTAGTTTGGAGAGGGCATCGGCCTGAGCATTTTCTTCTCGGGGGATTCTTTGGATGAGGGCTTCTTCAAACAGTGCCATGAGGCTCTTGACTTTGGCTAAGTATTTAACCATCCTGTCATCCCGTGCTTCATACTCATCGAGGACCTGATTGACGACTAGCTCAGAGTCGCTAAAAATCCGGAGGCGTTGGGCCCCTGCATTTCGAGCCATTCCAAGGCCAGCTATGAGCGCCTCGTATTCTGCCTCGTTATTCGAGGCCTTGAAGTTGATACGGAGGGAGTATTGGAGGATGAAGTCATCTGGACCCGCCAGAATGACCCCTGCCCTACTTCCTTCATTGTAGGAGGATCCGTCCACATAAACCGACCAGACGGGTGGTCCCTTCATTGTTTGGCTGGACTCGGGAATGGTACTCTCAACTATGAATTCTGCTAAGGCCTGAGCCTTGATCGCGGTCCGAGGCTGATAAGTTATATCGTGCTGGCTCAGCTCGATAGACCACTTCATAAGGCGGCCCGAGGTCTCGGGCTTGTGGAGGACCTGCTTCAGCGGTTGGTCGGTAAGGACGACTACCGAGTGGGACTGAAAGTACAGGCGAAGCTTTCTCGCGGCCATCACCAGGGCATAAGCCATCTTTTCTATCTTCGGGTAGCGGAGCTCGGCGTCCCGAAGCACCTTGCTCACATAGTAGATGGGCTTCTGAGCCCGGTCTTCTTCCCTCACTAAAACTACACTGAGGGTCTGCTCGAAGGCTGCCAGGTAAAGGTAGAGGGGTTCACCAGGGATCAGTTTGCTGAGGAGAGGGGGATTGACGAGGTAAGCCTTGAGCTGGTCGAAGGACTCCTATTGCTGCTGCCCCCATTCGAAACCTTTAGCCCCTCTGAGGGCCTTGAAGAAAGGGAGGCATTTCTCCCCGGACTTCGAAAGAAAGCGCCCTATGGCGGCTAGGCGGCCTGTTAACCTCTGGACTTCCTTAACATTTTTGGTAGGGGCCATGTCTAATATGGCCTTGATTTTCACAGGGTTTGCTTCAATTCCTCGTTGGCTAACCATGAAGTCGAGGAACTTCCCTGAAGAGACTCCGAACGCACACTTATTCGGATTGATTCTCATGCTGTGCTTTCTCAGAACGTCAAACGCTTCTTGGATGTCGGTCACATGATCGGCACCTCGGATACTCTTTACAAGCATGTCATCAACATATACCTCCATATTACGGGCAATTTGGGCTTGGAAAACCTTGTTGACGAGGCGTTGGTATGTGGCTCCTGCGTTCTTCAGACCGAAGGGCATAACCCTGTAGCAATAGAGGCCCTGATCGGTCACAAATGATGTCTTCGGGATATCCGGGGGGAACATCCGGATCTGGTTGTAGCCTGAGAAGACGTCCATGAAGCTGAGGAGTTCATGACCTGAGGTGGCATCAATCAAAGTGTCAATACTCAGAAGAGGGAAGGGATCCTTGGGGCAAGCCTTGTTGAGATCGGTAAAATCGATACAAATCCTCCAAGTCCCATTGGACTTCTTCACCATTACTACATTCGACAACCACTCGGGATATTTCACCTCTTGTATGAACCGGGCCTTCAAGAGCTTGTCCACCTCCTCTTTTATAGCTAGCTGGCACTCAGGGGCGAACTTGCGCCTCTTCTGCTGAACCGGTTTGGACCCCGGAACAACGCTAAAGTGGTGGACCAAGAGCTATTCGGAAATTCCGGGCATGTCTGCAGCTGACCAAGCGAAGAGGTCTCGGTTCCTTCGGATACACTGTACAATGTCCGAGCATAGGGCGGACGGGAGGGTCTTGCTAACAAAAAACTTTCGGGTTGGATCCTGCTCAGAGAGGAGCACTTCTTCTAATTCGTCCACCAGCTCGGATGTTGGTCGGACAGCATCTTGGGGGATTTCCAGTGTTTCTAAAGAGAGGACTGAACCGAGGGTAGAGGTCATGTAGCACTTACGGGCCGTTTCCTGATTGCCCCTTACTTCCCCTACTCCGGCCCGAGTGGGAAACTTCATTTTGAGGTGATAGGCGGAAGGGACGGCTTCAAGGGCAGCTAGGCCGGGCCGACCCAGAATGACATTGTAGGCTGCGGGGACATCTATGACCATGAAGTCCATCGACTCCGTTCGGGTGGTAGGAGTTTTGCCAGCGGTTACGTTGAGGGTGATTACCCCTTCAATAGTCACTGGCACTCCCGTGAACCCATGGAGCGTGTAGCCGGTGGGCTTGAGTCTGTCTCAGGAGAGCTTTAGGCCTTTAAAAGCGGCGAGGAAGAGGATGTTAACGGAGCTGCCATTGTCCACTAGGATCCTCTCCACTTTGAAGTTTGCCATGTTGAGGCTGATGACGAGTGCGTCACAATGAGGGGTGCGGATGCCTTCGAGATCTTCGTCTGAGAATGTGACGGGCACTCCGAGGCCTTTGGGAGGAGGGATGGCGCGGACCGAATTGACTTCTCTTATAAATGCCTTTCGAGAGGAGTTTGAGGAGCCCCCCATTGGGCCCCCATGGATGAGGTGCAGGAAATGCTCCTCCTCGAAGTCGGGCGTTTCATCGCGTTCTGGACGCTTATTAGCCCCCCGAGGCGGGGGAGGAAGTTCGGCTCGGTCCTTTCTGACGAACCTGGTCAGCTGCCACCTCTGGATAAGGGCTTCTATCTCATTCTTTAGGGCCCGACAATCATTGGTGTCGTGCCCATGGTCCCGGTGATAACGACACCACTTCTCTTTATCTCTTTTCTTGGCAGGGGTGTTCATCCTCGGAGCAGGAGGTATGATTCCTTCCTTTTCGACTTCCATCAGAATGGTAGAGACATTAGTGGTGAGGGGAGTAAACTTGTCGAATCTGGGGGAAGGTCGGCGCTGGCCGGCATTATCCTTCTGGAGCTTCTTGGCTCCTTCCTCTTCTGTTCCCTTCCTCTTAAACCCGGAGGAAGACCCCTCCAAGTTGGGGCGGTGCTCGGCCTCTTCGGCCCTAATATACTTTTCGCTTCGGAGGAGGAGGTCGGAAAAGTTCTGTAGGGGTTTCTTGGCGAGGGAGGAGCGGAGGTTGGAATTGAGGACATTAGATTGAAATGCTGCTGCAGCGACCGACTGGTCGAGGGATGCTATGGGTCGGGCTTCAGCTGTGAACCTCTTCACATAGTCTCTCAACTTCTCACCCTTCTTCTGGTGGAGGTACGGTAGCGAGATGCTGGTCTTTTTAGTTCTACGGCTACTTACAAAATGGGTGACGAAGAGGGTCTCGAATTGCTCGAAAGAGAATATTGAGGACGGGGCAAGGTGAGAGTACCATTCTCGAGCTGGACCCTTGAGAGTTGCGGGGAAGGTTTTACAGAGTAGAGCATCGGAAGCTTGATGGATGAGCATTAGGATCTTGAAGCTCTCGATGTGATCAACGGGGTTGGTCTTCCCAGAATATATCCCAAATTGAGGGGGTTTGAAGCCGATCGGCACAGGTGCATCCATTATGGTTCGGGAGAAAGGAGGTATGCTAGGACAAAGGGTCCTTCCTCAAAGTTTTTCTTCTCAGTCTAACTGACCCAAGCGCCTCTTCATTTCATGGAGACGGCGGTACACAGCGTCGTCCCTTCGACGGTAATCAGCTGAGCCTCTAGACTCGTCTTCGTACGAGGGAGTGCGGGGGCTACGACGACGGTAGCTCCTGGAGCGGCGAGGACTTTTCTCATGCCGATAGTTGCTGGGAGCTGGAGGAGGAGATGGGGACCGTCGGCGAGGACTTCGGACTGGAGGAGGAGAGGGGATCTTGGGTGCATTGGTGTTGGGACGGAGATTGAGAACTTGTAGGAAGGTCGCTTGGAACTGCTGGAACTCGGCACGGGTAATGGGTGCCTCATTGTTCCTAGGCTGTTGCCGACCTGCAGGGGAGTGTGGCCTTCTTCGGTAATGCTCGGGGGACTCTCTCTGCCCCCTTCGAATAGGGGACCTTCTGGATTCTCGGCGGCGAGGAGACCGCTCATCCGGACGGTGTTGGCGGGAGGTTCCCTCTCGGGCCCGCTTTTCATCCAGATGGCGGCGAAGGTCCTCATCCTTCTGCCAATTGAGGGCGGTGTTGCGGAGACCGGAAGCTCGGGGATGATGGGAGGCCATAGAGTCCGAAGAGGCGTTGTGGATGGAGACGTGGTCCTGGTGAAGAGGTTGTTTCTGTGGGTTAGGACCCTTAGGAGGTGGCTGATTCGGAGGAGGAGGAGGAAGGTCCTGTTGGAGCGGATCTTCTGCTGGAGGAGGAAGTTGCCCCTGCTGTTGGGTAGGCTGGATGGGAATTTCTTACTGCTGATCGGGGTTGGGTCCTTGGTTGGACCCCCTGGATCTGACTTTTCTAGGAGGCATGGCCGGAGCGGATCTGACCAACGGGAAGAGGGGAGGTTGCTATCGTTAGGTTCCCACAGACGGCGCCAGTCTATTGCCGCTGAATCTGGTGTGGGGACAAATAGATAGTATTTGTGGGTTCTTGGGAAACTTTGAATAACAAACCTATTACCTGTTCCGCTGGAGTTTGACCGTTGCTCCCACCATTTACCTGCAAGAAGTGTGAGACACCGGGGTTGTTCTCGGTGACGCACCCTCCGACGCTCAAGTCAGTAATCAGAAGTGATTATGAATGAACGCAAAAACTGGCAAAAGATTGATTACCTCTTAATGGAGATAAATGGGGGTTATTTATAGGCGCCGCTGGGATCAGATTAGGAATGTAATCCCCCTGTGGTTAGATAAGGAATGTAATCCCTAATCCCCAGTGAAGGGATAACTATGAATCAGGGCCGTTGATTAGGATTGAATCAGAAACCCTAATTCTATCCCTTCTGGACCGGGTTTGCTGCGGGTTGAAACCCGCACCCAGTTGAGGTGGATCCGTTTGCGGGTAAGTGGGTCTTCGGGGAAGATAACCAGTACCCGCTTCAGACCCGTCGGTGGGTGAAATTGCCGTTTTACCCCTGAGCTTCAAGATTCGTGCCCCATCTGGACGGTTCCAATTTAACCCCATTTTTAGCCATTTCAACATGGATAAGGATGATGTGTCTTACAAAAAGAAGGCTTTTATAGGCTTCAAAGGGGCAACTAGTGAATAATTGATGTTGGGTAGGCTATTTGTCTTTGGTGATAGATTCTTAGGTGCCTTAATCATTTCCAAGTTTTCATGCAAAAATCAAAACAAGTTTCGAAAAGTAGCAAAAACAAGTTCTAGTTCACCTCACGAATGCAGTCAACTGAGATCTTCAAGTGTATGACTCTCTCAAAAAAATATAAGGCTCAAAACTCACAATTTGTGTATTTAAGTTTACTCACAGTCGATCTTGCTATTCTTTTTCAAAATTCGTAGAATTGACATGACCACATGAATAAAAGTTTCAAGTATGATCCATATGATAAGTTATTAACATTTTTAAAGATAAAGACCACACTTAATAATTTTTCTCCACTCTCTACCTATAATAACTGAGCTCAAATCATTAAATGTTGGAATGGTCAAAATCAAAAGACTCCAAATGTGAATAACTACCCCCAAACTTAGATGGAACATTGTCCTCAATGTTTGCACAAAAACTTAAAATGGGCATGTGTTATCATCCGGTTTGAAGGAAAGAAAATAAAAAAAATAAAGAAATGATTAAAAATAATGAATAAAGAGAGAGTGTAAGTACTCCCCTGAAAATTGGGTTGCCTCCCAATAAGCGCTGCGTTTCCTGTCTTCAGCTAGACTTGATGAGTTTATGCAATGTATTGAATGGCTCGCGGCTCAAAACTCATCTTAGTATAAGGTTTCCCCCTATGCCCATTCACCTTGAACATTTGATTTTTCTTTTTGCTATGAACCTCGAACACTCCATGTGGGAAAACCTTTGCAACAACGTCCGGACCGTACCATCTTGACATAAGCCTATCCGCAATGGTCCACCTTAATGCACCTTTGTGTTCTTGCAATACTCTCAATGGCGTCTCTTCTTCCTGCATCCTCAATTTTGCAGCGACTATCACAGGTAACGTCTGGTTTTTACCCAAATATACATACTTCAAGTGTTCAGGTAGCGGCTTTAGTTCCACGTCTGGTGTCCTGGTAAAAGAAGAAACAAAAGTATTTTTAGACACAAAATTTTCAAACACAGGTGCAAACTTACCTGAATATGATTTTGGATTTTCAAGGGTATGTACTGTCTCTGCACTCCTCCAATCATCATATTCCTGTTCAACTTGAGATAGTGTTAGAGAATGTGTAAGTGTGGCTTGTAATGGATCGACACTATGTTTCTGAAATGTTTGGTCATAAATTTCCTGAACCACATCAACATTATAACATTCATGATCATCGTGTGGTAATTTTGGTGCATCAAACATTTTAAACTCAATCTTGTCCTCTTGGGTTGTCACCGATTGGAGCTGTTCTTGTCCTCTAAGGTTTGGTATGGTTTGTGATGGGAGTTCTCCTGCCTTTCTTTCACTTAAATCCTTAGCAATTTGACCAATTTGAGTCTCCAATTTCTGAATGGCCTGCCCTTGTTGGTTGCTTGTTTGCTGTTGCTGTTGGAGTAATTAAAGAACGGTGGATTCAAAATCCAACTTCTTCTGTTCTTGTACTGGCCGATCAAACTCAATCCCAATCTGGAATTGCTGCGTATGTCCTTGTGCGAATTGATTGCCTTGATGGTTTTGATTATTGCTCCATGAGAAATTTGGATGGTTTTGCCACCCTGGGTTGTACATGTTTGAAAAAGGGTTGTTCTTGGGTGGGTACATTCTCTGTCCTACGTAGTTTGCGTGCTCCTGATCTGTGAAAGAAGACATGGGACATGTATCAGTTGTATGATGAGAACAAATTGCACAATTTTCATTTGTTTTTACTCCACCTAATGTTGAAATTGCATTAACAAGCATATCAATTTTTTTGTTCATGTTTTCCATTTCTAATTGCATGCTATTATCACTAGAAATTTCGTAAACTCCCTATTTTTTCGAAAGGCCCCTCCTTGTTGAGAATTGTTGTGAGTTCTCGTTGAGTTCTTCAAATAGCTCGATGGCCTCCTCACCACTCTTCCTCATCAAGATTCCATTGCAAGCTGAATCTACAATTGCTTTGTTAGTGTCATTTAAACCCTCATAAAATGCTTGTACCTGATCATCCTTGGGTATGTTGTGCGTAGGATACTTGAGAAGTTTGTTCTTAAAGTCCTTCCATACCTCGAAGAACAACTCGCCATCTTTTTGTTGGAAGAGTTGAATTTCCCTTTTTAGTTGTTTGGTTTTCCGAGCTGGAAAGAATTCCTTTAAGAACTTTGTAGCCAATTGCTCCCATTATTGAATTGATCCTGGTTCCAAAGAATTATACCACAATTTAGCATTAAGTTTTAATGAAAAGGGAAACAAAATTAACCTGATTTGTTCAGGGGTAAGCCCTTGGACGCTTTGCATTCTGCAAAGATCAAAGAAATCTTGCAAATGTCGATGCGGATCCTCGTCTAGTCTACCACTGAAGTGGGGAACCATACTGAGTAATTGAGGTGATAGATGCATATTCCCTGTGACATTAGGTTGATAAGCTATGCAAGAAGGTTGCTCAATATTCTTCGGAGTGAATTTGTCTTGCATTGGTACTCGATTTGGTACTTTCTCACCCATTGTTGCTTTTGGAATAAATCGCTGTACAGTCGACTGATCCTTGGAGACAATCGACTGGTCTGTCTGTGCAGAGTGTAATCTAAAAGAAAATATAATAAAAGAAAAGAAAAAAGAAAAAGATTTTTATTGATCTGCAAGTTAAAATACTAAACAATCCCCGGCAACGGCGCCAAAAACTTGTTGTAAGTCTCAGGTATCTAAATTAACAGATAAACTAGACACAAATTAAAACCTCGCAAGTGTACCAATCGTTTATAGAAGCGTAGTGAAAAGCAAGGGTCGATCCCACAGAGATTGTAGAAATTAACTCACTAATCAATAATCAAAAAGAAAATGCAAATCATAAAGTTTTGTTCTAAAGTATATTTTGAAAGGAAAAAAGAAAAGATTTAAAACTAGATCAAGTAGTTCTCAATTTGAATCACAAATATCTATTAAAGTAGTTGGGCTTGATTTCCACCTCTAGTCAAGAATGTTGTTTCACCTTCTACACTACTCCAATCACTCATGTTTGTTCCTTTAAGGGCATGGTATCTACTCCTTAAAGTTAAGATTTCCCTAAGCCAAGAATTAGGCATGGTATCTACTCTAATTCGTTTCTTTCCTTAAGTATTTAGCATGGTATCTACTAAGTTGCACTTGAAGAAAGCATAGGAACAATGGAAATGAACAAACACTCAAAGTTCTAGAAATTGGTATCAGATCTAGATCCTCTAAGTTGATTAAACCTAGAACCTAAATGATTCCTGTGTTACAAGTTATGAGCATAGGATATGGGTCATCTCTATACTCATATAACAGAGTCAGTTTTATAATCCGCAAACTTAATAATATCAGGTTCTTCAGATCAGTCGACTTGCTGTCACTCTCAGTCGACTGCTCCTAAGAACTTTCTATCAATTGTTGCTTCATATTATAAATTTTTATCAATACAACCAGGCTTAATCAATAAGTGATGAAAGTAGTGTTATTAGAAAATTATAAACATTACATGACTACGGTTTCAATCAGCCCAACAATGAAATTAGTTGCACATAATACAACTTTATTGATTAAAAATATAGAATTCATGACTCTAACAATTAAAACAAAAAATAGAGAGAAGAAGAAGCAACACTAATTATTATGATATTCAGCCTTGAAGTCGACTTGAACTGCTTCTAAGTCGACTTGTTCTCCCTTTCAGTGCACTCGATCTCCTCCTTTATTTGATCGTACTTGATCTTCCTTCATTGATTCCTTCTCTTCTTTATCTCTTGATCTGATTGTCACTATCAGATTGGTTGATATCCCGTGATTTAGAGATATATTTCCAGAGATGATGTCTTCTGTGTATTCCAGCCTTTTTATAGTCTCTTTTGCCCACATCTGCAGATCTCAAGTTCCTGATTCTTATCTCTTCACGCATAGGACTGAGTCGATCTTCTTACTTGCCAATCCCCGGTTCTTTAACTTTGACTGTCGGAGAGTTGTTATTTGCAGATAACCTGGGTTTGGATAACTTAATTTTGATTTGGATTTGGATGAGGATGGATCTTCAACTATCTTTATCTTTTAACTCCGCTGAATACCAGTCGACTGGTTTTGGAATCAGTCGACTTGTGCCGTGAATTCTGTAGATTCATAATTAGTCAGTCAAGTCAACTATCTTTTGGAGTGAGTCGACTGTACTGCGCAGCTTTGGAACTCAACCTCCTCTGTCCAGTCGACTGATTTGAAGTACCAGTCGACTTGTGTTCTGCAGCTTCCTATGTATCATCCTCTCAGTCTTGAGTAAATCTTGAATCTGCTTCGTTTAGTTGCTTTTAGGCTGTTTCCTATGAAAAAGAGAAAAGAAGAGTAAATTACCACATATATAGAATTTAAATGTCTAATTGTATTCAGATTATTGCTCCTAAATGTGGATATTATTGGTTTCATCAGATTTCGTGACTGCTTTGCCTAGAAGTCCCAAGGGTCACAATTCCATCAGGTGATTGTGGATCGCTTGACGAAGAGTGCTCATTCCATTCCTTTCAAAGTTGGTCAGTCTACAGAGATCCTGGCAGAAAGGTATATGCAGGAGATTGTGAGATTACATGGTGTTCCTATCAGTATTATATCAGACAGAGATACTAGATTCAGATCTCAATTTTGGAAGTCTTCAGACCAGTCTTGGGAGTAAACTGATGTTCAGTACTGCATTCCACCCGCAGACAGATAGTCAATCTGAGAGGACTATTCAGACCTTGGAGGATATGTTGAGGTCCAGTGTGCTTCAGTCTGGAGGATCTTGGGAAGATCATCTACACTTGGTGGAGTTTTCATACAGTAATAGCTACCAAGCTAGTCTTCAGGAAGCTCCATATGAAGTCTTGTATGGTCGGAAGTGTAGATCATCAATGTGCTGGGATGACATTGGTCAGAGGAAGCTTTTGGGGCCAGAATTGATCACGAGGACTGTTGATATAGTGGCCCAGATCGGAAGCATTTGCAAGCCGCACAGGACAGGCAGAGGAAATGGGTAGACATGCACAGGAGATTGTTAGATTTCAAAGTGGATGATCATGTGTTCCTCAAGGTGTCTCCATGGAAAGGTGCGATTCGTTTTGGTGGTGGGGGCAAGTTGAGCACTAGATTCATTGGTCCGTTCAATGTGTTGGAGCTAGTAGGCAAGGTGACCTATAAACTCGCGTTGCCACCAGTTCTTTCTGGAGTGCATGACGTTTTCCATGTTTCTGAGCTCAGGAAGTACGTCAAGGATGATAGTCATGTTATTGACTATTCGAAGTTGTCGGTTCGACCAGATTTATCTTGTGAGATTCATCCAGTTTCGATTGTGGACCAGTGGGAGAATATTTTGAAGAATAAGGTTATCAAGTTGGTTCGTATTGCTTGGAACCCTCACTCTCCTGGTGAGTCGACTTAGGAGCTTGAAAGTGTGATTCGGAAGAAATTTCCCCATCTTTTTCATTAGTTCTTGTTCTTTTCCTTCCTTGGGGTTACCCTACTACCACCTGCTTAAATTTTGAGGACAAAATTTTATTGTAAGGTGGGTAGGATTATAACTACCATTCTCGCTATTTTCATTTCCTCCCTTTTGTAATATTTTATTTGTAATTGAATAAAATACTCTATTTTGTGTTACTTGATTATTTTAATTTAATCTTGTTCATGAAATTCTCCGTTCTTCTTGTTGAGCTATTCTTATTGACTCTACTTTCTTCTTTTTAATTGTGGGTATTTTTATTTGATCCCTATTGATTGGATCTATCTCTTATTGAACCCTAAAATCCAATTTCATTTGTTCTTAACTCAAATCTACTATTATTGGACCCTAATTCACCAACCCAGTACCCTAATTGCACCCTATAAATACAACTTTACTGCAAACCCTAAAAATTGCACACAACTGAAATCCTAGAAGCTTATTCTCTCTCATCTCTCTCTCTCCTCGTCGTTCTCTCTCTCTCCCTGTGTTTTCCCGCCCAAACCACCGAAACCCAATACAGCCCCATCTCCGATCTTCTTCTCCGGCGCTCCTCGCCGATGACGCATCTCCTGAGCACCGCCCCACCACTCCCCGACCTCCAGCAACCTCTTTGTCGCCGTCTGCTGCCAGCACAACCCCCCAACCCTTCTTTTATGTCCTCGACATTAGCGATAGAACCCAAAAACCCCTACCGATCTCTCCTTGCCCCTCCATCTCGTCGACCAGCATAGCGCTACTCTCCGTCCACTTTGCGCCGTTCGTCGACCACCGCCCACGCCCCTGCCGGTGATGCCGTAGCCCGCTCTGGCTGTGGTGGTCGCTGCCTCTTATTGATTGTTGTTGTCTCTTTGTGCTACTGTGTAACGCCCTGAATTCCAAATAAGACCGAATTCGAGATTTCACAGAATCTTTACACTTCACTTCGTACAATTTTACAAGAAAATTAAAACTTTTCAATAATACATCAGAGTTCATTACATTTTTTGTTTACACAGCGGAAGAATACAACAATGAAATATAATACAACTTATACAACAATGTAAATCATCATCTGCATCATGACATCTTTACTTCTTCATAAAAAGTCAATTACCTGCATATTAAGCTGTGGGCACGTCAGTCACTTATAACTGACGAAAATGTTATACTCGGTCATCCTCTCTATGCCGTACATATAACGATCTCATTACTTTAACAAATCACAAAAGTTGAATGAACAATAAAGTGTTAAATCGTGACTACGCTAAAACATGTAAGTGTATGTCATGCCTTAATGCCTAATGCACACATTTTTATACTAGGATGACACTAATGTGTACTTGTTCGAATTCTGTGCATCCCATACTACATAGGTTCGAGGGCAAGCACTTACGTACTCCACAATAAAGGGTTCGATCCCTCACCATGAACACTACCCAGTAAGAAAACAAGGTTTAGATCATTCCACGAATATGGATCCCAGCCATGGAGATCCACCATCGACTGTTATAATAGATCCCTCTTCGTGCGAATCATCCCGCAAGTGCCCCTCTAACCCCGATATACGTATATACATTAGAGTACGGCAAACTATCTGCCCGACTACGCAAAGTCCCGAATTTAAAATAAAAGCCCGTCTCCACGGAGCAACCACACTCACGGAGATCCACCGCGGACTATATAAAAGCACCCTCTTACGTTTGCCCAGGTTCACTACATCTTCATTTATGTGCCTAATTATTTAGTTCAAGACATGAATAAATTTCCAAGCCTAGAATTAGTTTTACCTCCTACTGGACTTTCTCAACAAATATGAGATAACTCCATGGCCATATCTCAGAAACATTTTTTTTTAATTTAATAATGCCGGTACCCGAGTTCTCACTAACTCTAAACCATAACTTTTTCATGTACAAGAATTCATGGGTACACATACCCTTTAATAAATATGTCTTAAACTTAGATATTTTCATCTTCAACTTATTCACAAGTTATCATAGTCTTATCACTATTCATGATCTATTTATTCCTTCTCAATCCTTAATAGCAATAATCAATTTTCTTGAACAAAAATTTCCATCCATCATCAATCTCTTTAATAACTTAAGCACAAATGACAGATTCATATTTCATTTCATACCAAGTGTTCTTAAATTGAATAAGCGTATAATCACATCAAGAGAAATCCATTCACATGAATAATTTACTCTTCTTCTACAAATGAATCTCATCTTCATTAATAATTTATTTTTTGTCAAAACTCTTTTTCTTTCTCATTTTGCCTCTTTTTAATTTCTCAAATATACATGAAAATCTTGAAACTAATTTTAATAAATTCTATATCAATTTATATGAATATTAGAATTTATGTCCAATTTTTGTTGTGTTAAAACTCATCAAAAATCAATTTAGAAAACCCAAAAAAATAAAAGTCAACACAGGGTTTCGAACCCATGACTAATCAGACAGCGCCCAAGCACACACCGAACGCCAAGAAGTCCAAGTGGACTAGGTGTCTAAACTTCACACTGAACCCCTTATACTAACTCTCGGGATCTGAGTTAAATTAAGACGAAACAAAAAAAAATGTTTGAGCTTCCCAAGTTTCGAACCCAGGCCGAACAGAAAGACAGCGCAACGCCAGACCACGGGGCCACATGCACCCAATGACAATTAGTCACTTTGGTGACTTTTGTCCCAACTTTCTGTTAAACCATATTTTTTAAATAAAATTTCGATTCTCTATTAGATCTAACCTCTTATTAGACTGAAATTAGTTTATAAAAATTGAGTTTACTCCCTAACAGTAGCTCATAGATTCAATACTCATATTTTTGAATAATTAACTCTTGAGTTATTTCTTCTTACTAATAAACATGAACATGCATTATGTTAATTTAATCAAAGATAGTGCATTGTATTTCTTACAAGCATTCAAACGAGTTCATAAACATCAAATTTCTCTTTACAAAAATTTATTTTCCTGTTCTAAGAGGAAAGTTCAACAATTGATCATATAATCAAAATCTCTACATTCTTGTACACTAGTTCATGGCAAAATGATCCATTATTATTTTTCTCATTACCAACTAACATAATTGTTGATTAATTTACTAAACATAGCATTTTTCATTACATACAATGCATAGGTTTGTTCTACTTTATCAAATCAAATTCTACACTACTCATTTATTTTCTTATTAGCATGCACATTCTCTATAATTAGAAAGTAGAGAACACCCACCTCTAATGGAAGAATTGAGAATGAGAAAGATGGAATCCACTCCTAGCTCCTAGCAAAACATTCTCCTCCTAGCAAGAACTTCTCCAAGCAAGAACTCCTCCAAAATGAGAACACTCTACTCTCTTTCTTTTTCTTTGACTTATTTTGATTTGTTTTTTGTGCAAAAGAGAAGGAGAAATGGGGTGCTATTTATAGGATAATGTTAGGGTCTAATTTGTATAAATCTCCACCTAATAACTCTCTCCTTAATTGCCCACTCAACTCTTCATTTTCTAACTCCTAAAACTCCCAACCTTCCACCTTTCCAACCCTTCAAAACCTCAACCCCCCCCCCCCCCCCTACTACAACCAAGCCAACCCTATGTTCAAAACCGGCTACACCCATGCGTGCAATTGCAC
The DNA here is from genome assembly GCA_017893485.1 of Hemerocallis citrina. Classification (NCBI taxonomy): domain Eukaryota; kingdom Viridiplantae; phylum Streptophyta; class Magnoliopsida; order Asparagales; family Asphodelaceae; genus Hemerocallis; species Hemerocallis citrina. The sequence continues at coordinate 183,997,800 of CM030358.1, read as the reverse complement.
ACATGCACATGCAAAATAAATACATCTTTTTATAGTTCTAAATGTGTACTAAAAGTTGTAACTTGTCATGTATTAGTCCAAGCTCAACTTAAATTAGGATTTTACTAATGGACTTGATTCATGGGCTCTCTTTTAATTTATTAACTTAATTATTCTAGTGGACTCTTCTTTTAATCAATCTAATGGGCTATGATTTAATCTTCAGGTCCATGGGTCAAAAGAAAGCTAATTAAGACTATACATGCTAAAATTTGTTAATGAGAGTAAGAAAAGAGATGGATAAATTAGCACATGCATCATACGTGCAAAAATAAAAAAAAATGCATTTTTAATAAAAATAAAAATGTGGGGTGTTACATACTGTGTTTCTTTGGATCTTTATTTGCACGTATATTGCACGTGCTATTTTGTAGATCTGCTAGTTCGTGGGTTCGTTGCTTCGAGAAACTTATCCCATTATTCTTGGTATTCGTTTTCACCGTTTATAAAGCAAGTCACCATCTTCTTAAATTGTTAATTGTATCAAATTCAAGTTTTATTGAAATTCTTGCAAGTAGATCCTATTCGTTATCATATCGCTGTATTGATTATCTTCGTTGGGTCTATTGAGGATTTATACGAGCTAACCCCAATATTCTTGACATCGTACTACTTTTGACTGTAAAGATTGGATCGTTCATGCATCCATGTAGAATTGATAATAGGGTTAACCATATAATCATGACACAATTAATTATTGTAGAAACAACTACTAGGTTGTATGTTTGATTGATTGTTTGTTGTTGATTGATGATAATTTAGTGTATGTATATGATTTTAGTCTTATTCATCATGTTATTGCACCCCTCATGTTGATTACAAAATTTATTGACTAAAGAATCGATACCCATCATGTTCAAATTAATTTATTCAAGAAAACTATACAAAACATGTATATTGCTTGCTACCTGTATGTTGACTGCCATTTTTGAACCAATAAATAATTTTAAAACGAATTTTGAACATGAATTGTAGACTTATCTTTCTAGTTTCCATAACACCTTGAATTTCTTAATTCAAATTTGTGTAGCAAAAGTTATGCCCATTTTACTACGGCTGTATTTTTAATTCTAGATTCTCAGATTATTGTACGTTCCATGTTCAAACAGTAAATAGGCTGATCAAATGATAAGATCTTGCTCTGAAATTTTTCAGATTGTTAGTAATCATGTTTATGAGTCTAGAAAATATTTTAATGAATTTATTATTGAGTTTTCGCTTATTCTAAAATTAAAATAACATGATGTCGAAATTCGGCCTAAACATGAAATTTGTAAAGAACAATGTGATTGACCTAGCTACAGTTGTCAGAATTTGAACTTTAAAGATGCGTTGGAACTGTGTGGATGTATAGTTTGTATAATTTCTGACGGATTCAATTTTCGATTTCTAAAACAGTGGAAACTTGCATTTTTGTACAGACTACTCTTGCTGTCCAGAATTTCACTTTTCAGTTTTTTATAGATTAATTATTCCTATATCATAATATGGCATGAATTAATGTACGTTTGATGCATTGCATGATCCTAATAATTTATTGTCACCATTCTAATTGTCCTACTTCATGTTACCATCCTATTGTTTCCCTATTGGTACTATTGTTCATTGAAATGTCCATTGATTGCATATTGTATTATTGCATTGATAAATAATTAACAAGTTGGGGTTTAAAGGGTGATTTAAGTAGCGAACAAAGTAGAGACTGTACTTGGAGGAGGGGCCCGTGTTTCCTTAAATAATGTTCTGGTTATTATTTTTATCGTGTGATTGTGGATTACGGCCGTAATCCCAATCTAGCATGTACCGTATCGTTGCCGATGACCGTATCGTTGTCGATGACCGTATCGTACACCGAAAGATGAATAGTGTTTACCATTGTTAAGTACATGATCTATGGAGTACACCACCTAAGTCTAAACGAAATTGTATGTATGCATCGAACCTGTGGTATGGAACATATGGGACTCAGTAGTACGTGCATTAGTTATGATTAAAGTGATTAATAGATATAAGGATTGACACATCACCAATATTGCATATTGTTCCTCATTGTTTCTATTGATATCGAATATTAGCTAAGTGTTACCGTTATTGATCATTGATTACTGTTACCGAATATTGCATCATTGTTTACAGCCATTGTACCGATTATCATGATATCGATTATTGTTATTATCCCGTGTTATTGATTCCTATTGATCCATTGATTCATTGTTATACCGTTATTCCATTGTTCCTTGCTTTCTCTACTTGCTGTCCAGGACTTGCTCTAAGGACAAATTTTCTTCTATTTTTAGATGAAGTGTACACAAGTAATGAAGGAAAATTGCCTGCTGGAATTGGAGAACAGACATTCTAAAGACTTAATGCTTTTTTTTTAATTGCTTATTGCTTTAATGAACTTATTGTATTGAGACTTGTTACTATTGCATTTGGAATTTATTATTGTATTGAACTCATGTCCCGAATTTTATTATTGTTCCAGATGTTGGACTATTATTGTATTTGGATATTTTTATTGTTTCATTCCAAGTATTATTATTCATGGGATTATTATTGCCTGCACATTTGTTCTGTATTGATTATATTGTTGAGTTGTTCGGATAAACAACTTATGGATGATGTTTTTCATTTGCTAGGGCAATGTCATGTTCGTATTCCGTATTTTTGGAAAGTGGGGCGTGACATCTTAACTGAGAACTTTTTCCTCTTCTCCTATGGCTACAAAGATTATTCGTGGAAAATCATTCTCTATAGAAGAAGATGAAGCTCTATGCTCCGCATGGCTTGACATTTCTCAAGATCCTATCTTGGGTAGTAATAATTAAAAAAAAGACAAGTTATGGGAAAGAGTTGCAGTAACTTTCGGTAAACATAATCCCACTCTTTGTAATACGTATCGGTCACCGGAGTCTCTCGCATGTCGTATGGCCCTAATCATAAAAGTTGTAAGCAAGTTCCGTAGATGTATTCGTCAAGTCGAGCGCCTTAATCCAAGCGGTGCTTCTGAGTAGGGTTGGCATTCGGGTTGACCGGGCCGGGTCGGGTCGGACCCGCCCAGGTTGAAGGCTGACTTGGGTGGGTTCGGGTCGGGCCGGTGGGTTAACTGGGCCGGGCTGGGTCGGGTTCAAAATTGGAAATTTTGACCCAGTCGACCCGCGAACGCATTAGGGTCGAACCCGGGTCGGGTCGGGCCGGGTCGCGGGGTGGCCCGGATTGATTTTTTTTTTTTTTTTTTTTGACAACTTCACTTTAAAAAAATATATAATGTCTAATATTATAATGGGAGAAGGCCTTAGTGTCATTTGCCATTTTTTCATTCTACTAACCTGTGCAACGCACGTACATAACTAATATAAAGGAGGTTTCCGGTTCAAATCCTCCCTACGTCAGAGTTTTTATTTTTATTTTTTGAAATTATTAAAATGTGCATCGTACGTGTAAATTAATAGTAAGTATAACTGTATAAAAGTGAAAAATGCATGTATTATTGATTATTCATTTCTTTGTTGCTTGCTTCTTTGTTGAAAAAACTTGATTTAATTGAGATTGACTTGAGTAGTAATAGACTAGTAGTAGAGAGAGTAAGAGAGTAAGGTGTGAAAATTTTTAGATTGAATTAAGGGAGGTATTTATAGGGGGAAATACAAAAAAATATAAAAAAGAAAAAAAAAACCACGGGTCAAACGGGTCAACCCACGGGTTGACGGGCGGGTTTGACTTGGTCAATGGGTTGGGCGGGCTGGGTCGAGTGGGTTGAGTTCACGATTTTTCCAACCCGGGTCAACCTGAGGGTTCGACCCGGACCCGAATCGGGTTATAGCGGGTCGGGTTTGTGTGGGCGGGTCACAGGTGGGTTGCGGGTCAGCCCAGCCCGGTTGCCGTCCCTACTTCTGAGTTAGATATTGTTAGTATTTCATTCATATTTTTCTTATAATAATTATATTATTTGATTTGTATTAATTACTTTTTACATGTTTCTACATGTAAATTAAACGTGCCAAAGTACTATTTTCACAAGATTCAGATAAAAATAAAGGGTTTGTATTTGATCATGTGTGGTTCATCCTCAAGGATGCTAAGAAATGGACAAATATAAATTCCGGATCTCCTGTGACTTCCAAAGCTTTACAAACCAACATCTCGCAAGGATCCGAAACGGGGTCTCCATTAGGTCCAAGATCCATCGATATGAATACAGACGACGTTGAGCAAGTCTCAATCGAAGAGGAACTAATACCAATCAACGAATCATCAAGCTGCCCTACGGGAAGTAGAAAAGAAAAGATGAAAAAGAAACAATTTGATAAGCAAAATTATTTTATCAAATCACTAGCTGAAGAAAATCGAGAAATTCTGAAAACATTGAAAAGAGGGCAAGAAGAACGGGAGAAAGAAACATCGTTACGCTACAATCTTCTAATGATGAATACTGAAAATGAGAAGAAAAAATTAGAACTAGGGACTCAACGTCAAGAGATGCTCTTTTTGGAGAAAGACCTAAATTCTATAAACGATCCCATTGAACGAGAATATTTTCGAAAGAAAAAATAACTAGTTTTAAATAAGAGTAGTAATTCTGAAGTCTTCGGGTCATCCTCTCAATTTATGCATAACACTTTTCCCCACGGTAACCAATATCAAACTAGATACCAATGTGAAGGTGGATCATCCGCAACTTATTATGAAGCAAGTGGATATGGAGGAACCAGACAGGGAAGGATATAGATTTGGAGATGACCTACCGGAATATTAAATTATATGTAATTTTTAATGTTATTGTAATTTGATATTATGTAATTTGCTTTTCCTGTTATTGTAGTTTGTTGTTATTGTATTAACTTATCTATAGTTTTTTTCATCTTCATGTTGTACTTTAAATTTTAATTATTATAATTCTAAATTTTCTATTACTTTCTGAATTTAATATTAAATTGTACTAATTTTAAAAAAAATATTTGATTGATGTCAATTTACTATTTCATTCATAATCCAGGCAAAGTGAACCTAAATAAAATTAATCATTTTATTACGAAATTTATAAGTCATTAACAATCGCTTAAAATAAAATTAATCTAATAATGTTATAATAAAAAACATTTATCCAGAAATTAAAGTAGTTTTACATTTTATTAGTATTACAATTGATGTATAGTTTATTTTAATTTAATTTTAAAAATTGAATAAAATTTGAAGAAACCAATTTTGAAGGAGCATGGTTGGAATTGATGAGCCTTCAAAAAGGAATATTTCAAGAATATTCTTTTTGAAGGCCTTCAAAATGAAGGTGACCATTGGAGATGCTCTAATGCATCAGACGCAAGCAGCATTGTCGGCATCAGGGCCGGCCCCACCCTTGAGGCGGATGAGGCGGCCGCCTCAGGCCCCTGGAGTTTTTGCGATTTTAGGTGCCTCCAAATTTATACTTCCTTTGTAAATATAGACACGTATTTTGCGCGTAAAAAAATACTGTTATTAGGGGTCCCAAAAATAATTATTTGAGCCTTTAAAATTTTTGTCTTTTTTAATAATATATATTTTAAATATTTTACTTTGAACAATGTGCAAATTTTTTATATACATGTTGTTGTTGTTGATTTTTTTGTTTTTTTTGTTTTTTTGTTTTTTTGTTTTTTTTTGGGGGCCATTTCAGGAGTTCGCGGAACTCCGGGCCGGCCCTGGTCGGCATCTCATCTGTTAATGCTCACGTCGATATATTCAGCCAATCAAGGTTCATCCAACATAAGTCTTGTGTATTAATGTCTCGCTTATTTTATTTTCTGAAGGTGTGGTCTCTTTCAATTGTTTCAATGATTTCATCCTGCCAAATGAAAATATAAGTGGCCAATAATTTTCTTCAACAAAAACGTGTTCAGTACTATTATCACGGCAAGAAAGCAACATGGAAATATAATAATGAAAAAGTATAGATCTTGAAAAGCATGAAAGAGCCCGTGATCAGGAGATGGCCCACAAAACTATTTCCAGTCCTTAGAGCATCTTAGTGGTTGGCTGTATATCCATATTTTGGAAGAAAAAAAAATTTGCAGTGGTTGGCTATATACCTATTTTTTGAATTTTAAATGAATAGCGGGTGATCAGGAGATGGCCCACAAAACTATTTCAGGTCCTTATTAGAGCATCTTAGTAGTTGGCTGTATATCCATATTTTGGAAGATAAAAAAATTGCAGTAGTTAGCTATTTACCTATTTTTTGGATTTTAAATGAATAGTAGGGTTCTATATTTAGAAGCTGATATATGATTTTGCAAAATATAGTCCGTACGGTTCATTTTATTAAAAAAAAAAGAATCGAACGAAAAATCATCTTCCGTCGCTGTAAATTTTGTTTTTATAAATATATCGGACAGGAAATCAGATTTCCAATCTGATAATTTTTTTTTAAAATAAACGGACTGGAAATGATTTTCCGTCCGTCGTTTGAAAAAAAAATTCAAAGTGGTCGGATGGGTAATGAACTCCCGTCCAAACCTATTTGATTTTTATATTTAAAGAACTATGCCTATAAAATTATTATAGGTATATGTTAGGCTTTAATTTAAATTTAATTAAGATTTAAGATTTATTTAAGTTGTAATAGGATTAAATTAAGATTTAGTTAGAATTAAGTTGGGAGTTAATACAGAAAAAAATTATTGGACGGGAAATGATTTCCGATCCGATGTAAAAAAAAAAAAAAAAAATCCTCATACATAAAATGATTCTTCGTCCGACACATTTTTAAAACGCCATTTTTTTTTTTGGACGAGACATCATCTATCGTCCATCAACTTTTTTAAAAAGAAATTCAAATTTTAGATTTAAACGACTACAGCTGAAACCCAAATTTTCTATTTCTATATGTTAAATACCCAAATTTTTGGTTTGAACAATTACAGATGCTCTTAGAGGAGAACTAAATGATAAAAGGGCCATGAACTAGTAGAGGGCTTGGGGCATGACTGTGTTCAAAAGTTAAAACAAACTACCGAACGGAACAACCATGGAGAATTCAAAGATTGAAAGCAATAGCAATATCGATAACAGAGAAGATATGAAGAAGAGATGGTCACTGAATGGAGCTACTGCTTTGGTCACAGGAGGCACCAGCGGAATTGGGTACATACTGCTCGTCCTTCAATTTATTTTTTGTCGAGTTTCGAGCAAACATTTGTACAGAAGCTAGCAACAGTTAATTCATGTACTATCGTGGTAAAATTTTGCAAAACTTTGTGGTGGACATCTACAGATTCGCCGTAGTTGAAGAGTTGGTTGCTTTTGGAGCGATTGTGCATACTTGTACTATAGAAGAAACCCAGCTCAACAAATGTCTGCAGAGGTGGGAGAGCTTGAACTATCCTGTAACAGGCTCAGTTTGTGATGTTACTTCTCGGGCTGAACGAGAGAAATTAATGGAAAAGGTTTCTTCTATATTCAACGGAAAGCTTGACATACTTGTAAGTGACGAGTACATATTTCACTAATTTGATTAGATAAGCTAAATGAAAAAGAAACCTTTCCTTACACGAAAACAAAAAAATTTAAGGAAGGTGAATAGGCCCTTTTTTTTTTTTTTTTTTTTCCCTAAGCCTGAAGGATTACTATTCGGGTTGATTGTTCAATGTTGTTTTTGTTGTTTAAGATAAATAGCGCAGGAATAGCCTTAATCAAGCCATTCGAGGATTCAACTGCAGAAGACTACACACGAATCATGGCTACCAACTTAGAGTCAGGTCTCCACCTCAGCCAATTAGCTCACCCACTTCTCAAGTCAGCTGGCGCAGCCTCTATCATTTTTATCTCCTCCATTGCTGGAGTTTTATCATTACCGAATGTTTCTTTGTATGCAGCAAGTAAAGGTAATTCGTTCTTCCAACTTTTGTACTAGTACATTATACAGTGCGACTGCTTGTTTTAAAACGAATGGTTTACAATTGTTACAATGGTAGCTAAGACAAAGTTCAAGTTTTCTAATGTGTATATAAATGATATGTTATTTCTTATTCTACCCATAAATAGATACAATGTCTAGTATATATACAAGATACATAAGCACATGCTCTATTAGGAATATAACAATTACAACAATATATTTAATAGTGTGTATCTTTTTCTTTTTTGCTTTAAAGGAGCACTGATTCAGCTTACGAAGAATATAGCCTGTGAATGGGCAAAAGATAACATCCGAACCAACTGCATTGCACCTGGAATGATCAAAACCCCTATGACTCAGCCAGTGAGTTCCCCTACTCCTTAGTGATTTATTTTGTAAATACATATATTATTTAATGATTTATTTCCAAGTTTTTGATTGATTATTTTACACATAATTAAGAAAAATATCAAATTGATATGGGTAAAAATAGAATCAAATCAGGCATGAATCTTGAAACTCTCAGAGGTAAACAATAAATTTCAGCAGATACAGGCCCGCAATAGGAAGTTGGGCCTCTTTTGGGCCCAACAGCTCAAAATAAGCTTGTCATACTGGGTTGCCATAGCGGCCCAACATGAAGAAGTTCATGTTTATCTGAAGTTGTCATCTTAAACTCCCTACCTGTATAAAATAACTACTTCTATCTCTCCATTCATAAGAGAATGTTTAAAAACTCGTATCTATTTATCAAGAAAAAGAGTTATAACTATATCTCCATAACAACTTCTATCTCTTTATAACGAACAAAGTAACCAACTCTATCTCTGTATCATAAGAAGAGTAACCGAATTTATTTTTTCATGAAGAAGAGTCTAACCAACCTTATCAAAACACCGAAAAATAGAGATACATCAATATCTCGAAACTGGCCTCCCTAGACACTATAAATACCCCATGACCTCTTCAGAATTAAGGGAGTGCCAATTTTCGCTCTCAAAACTCTTCATATCTTCCGAGTTTTCTGATTTGGGTGTCGGAGGATCCGTCGCCGAGGCCAACCCGGTGTTTCAAACTGTTTTACTGGTCAAATGGAGCTATCACAACCGTTCAGATCAGATTTAAGCGTTCACACAAGTCAGATTTCAAAATCAAGATCAATTTACAACGATCAATGTCGACGAAAAGTAAATGTCAAATCTTTTATTGTTTTCCATAAAGAATTCATACTATCTGTTTTCTCCCACACAGAAAATAGCATTAATAGAATGGCATCATCTATGAAAAACAAAGAAGACATTCGATCAAACTTCACTGGTAAAAAGACTACTTTTTTTAGTCATGCCTCCAAATGGGAAACAAAATGTAGTGACCTCAAGCCGATGAGCCAACCCCTTTCCTCCACCTCCTCTTCATGCGGGGGACCTCCTTCCCACCTCTCAGCATGATCGACTCCCTCAACTAGATCAACCTCCTCAGTAAGAACTGCCCCTCAACAACCTACTTAGCCTCTCTCCAAAGAGGCTGCATAGGGGGGATCCCGAAGAAGTCAGTGTTGTATCCAACGTGTGGGTAAGAACAAGGGTTCGGTCTACACCACGACACACTCTATAGTGCCTTCTGTGGCACCCTAGGCACAACAAGACCTCCGCCAGATCATGCTCTCCCGACAACAGAGATTTGATCTCTGAGACAGCTTGAATTAATGGCTAGTCTAGAACGAGGTACCCCGTGCAGCACATTAGAAATGCAAGAGGAGCCCCTCTCCTTAGAGATAGAGATCTAGAAGAACCCCCTCTCCCAAGGGGCGCAGAATAACCCCCTCTCCCAGGGGGAGGGAGCGAAAAAGCTATCCTTCCCTCAGGGGACAAAGAAGGACTCCTCCCCTTTACGGGTGAAAAAGCCTGACCTTAATAAGTCGATCAGTCCCCAGAAGAGATAGGGAAGAAGAAGCACTCGTCACAATGGCATTTTTTGAAAATTTAAAGATGAGGTCCTTCAAGTCCTCCACGTCCTCCCTAGCAGGACCCGACATAGTAGCATTCACCGCCATACTCCTCAATGACAGGAGGATTCCTGTGGGTCCACTAGGTCCGAAGAACAAGGCAATGTAGTCCTCCATCACCTCCAAAAGATGGCGGACCGCCTTACAGATGATTGTCGAGCCCTCAAGGATGAGCTTGAAGCTCTGCTCTGGCGAGGCTACCTCACTAAGTTCATCCAAAAAAACAACATCGAACCTCCTCCGGTAAGGGGAACCAAAAAACGACCGTAGAAACCTTCTGAGTCCTAAGACTCAGGACCTACGGCAATATTCCACTCCATCCATGGGGGAGTAATGAGGAAATTTTCCAACTCCTCCAAGAAAGCATTCCTCCATGAAGTGAACTCAAAACACAACATCCCCTCTCCTAAGAGCTCGGGGGTTCCAATAACATTTCATACCAAGACCTCGAAGGAGTTCGAACACCTTATTGTGACGCGCTTATAATCAACATATGCATGGAGAATAATGAGGTTCGCCGCGTCCTAGTAGATAACAACAGCTCGGTAAACATCATATTCCTGAATGTATTAGAGGGTCTCAAGATCTCACGAGACCGTCTCAAACCCGTCAGGTACACCTTTCATGAATTCTCCAAAGCACCATTTCAGATTGAAGGAATAGTAACCCTTGATGTGACTGTGGGAAAAGCTCCAGCTACTCACATGGAAGCACTCGACTTCATAGTGGTTAACATGAAGTCTGCTTACAACACCATCTTTGGTTGCCCAGGGCTACAGCCCTTCATGCGGTTGCCTTAGTCTTTCACATGAAGATGAAGTTTCCTACAATAGCAGGGGTAGGAAAAGCCAAAGGAAGCTAAGAAGATGCACCAGCCCATTACACCGCTACAATGGGGGGCTCGGTCCCCCCTCCAACGCCATGGAACTCTCGCAAAATAGGGGACAAGCCAACTCCGAGCCTGTAGACGAACTAGAATAAAACTCTTTCTCCAAAAAGGATCAAGCCAAGTGTTTCCGAGTAAGTAAGGCTCTCCGCTATCAAGTCAAAGAGTAATTCATTGCTTGTAAAAGGGGGAACCGATACATGTTCGCTTGGACCGCCTCAGACATGTCGGGCATCTCCGAATATCTAATCATGCATCATTTAAGCGTGAATTCAGATGTCAAGCCCGTACAACAGAACCGCCGTCCGTAAGTTTGCCCCTGATATATAGCAAGCAGTCAATGAGGAAGTCGAGAAGCTCTTAGCTGCATGCTTCATTCAAGAAGTTAGCTACCCCGAGTGGCTAGCGAATGTGGTAATGGTAAAGAAAGCCAACATCAAGTGGAGAATTTGCATAGACTTCACCGAGCTCAACAAAGCATTTTTGAAAGACCTCTTCCCTCTACCTAGCATAGAGTCCTTGATCAAAGCCACCTACGGTCATGAACTCCTAAGCTTCGTGGACACCTTCTTAGGATACAACCAGATCTGAATGTTTCCATCAGACATCCCAAAAACTCCTTCCTCACCGACCAAGGACTCCATTGCTATCGAGTCATGCCCTTCGGGTTGAAGGACATTGAGACCACATACATTGACCAAATCTTCAAGGAGAAAATCGGTAGAAACATAGAATTTTACGTAGATGACATGCTCATCAAGAGCCTCAAGAAAGATGACCATTGTTCCGATCTCCAAGAAGCCTTTGATGTACTACAGAGATATAATGTGAGACTGAATCCCACAGAATGTACCTCAGGGGTCTCATCGGTGAAGTTTTTAGGATTCATGGTCAACCAAAGAGGAATCAAAGCCAACCCTAGAAAGATCAGATCCATACTTGACATATCTCTCCTGTCTACCATCAAAGAAGTTCAAAAGCTCCCAGGACACCTTACCTTTATTGGGTTCTTCCTCTCCAAGTTCGGGGAGAAGTGTCTCCCATTCTTTAAAGCTCTCTGAGTAGCAAATAATTTTCAGTGGGGAGATGACTAGAAGGTGGCCTTTGAACGCCTCAAAGCACACCTCTTCAATCCTCCTCTCCTTAGCAAGCCCAAGCAGGAGAGGTTCTCTACCTCACAACTTCGGATCTGACTGATCTATTATGTGAGCAAAGTACTTTTCGATGTCAAGCTTCGGTGCTCTAAAATGGAGAAGATGGCCTTTGCATTATTCACAGCCGCCAAAAGGCTCTGCCCCTATTTCCATGCACACTCCATCTAGGTCCTCACCGACCAAAAACTTAAGCAAGTACTCCACAAGCCAGAAAGCTCCGGGAGACTTATGAAGTGGTCTATGGAGATGAGCCAACACGGTATCACCTATCACCCGAGAACGGAAATCAAGGCTCAAGCCTTAGACGAATTCATCTTTGAGAGCACTATCCCTGACCCCCCTAAGGAAAGACCCGCTACTTTGGAACGTCTATGTCTACTCCTTCCTTGAAGGGAGTGGAGCCAGAGTCATCTTGCTCGTTCCTGATGAGTTCAATCTTCAATATTTGCTATGTCTCAACTTCTCAACCTCCAATAACGAAATTGAGTATGAGGCCCCTCATCACCGGAATCCTCCAAGCACGATAGCTGGGGCACAAAGATTCGGGATGTTCAGCGACTCCCAACTAGTAGTGAATCAAATTCGAGGGGACTATGAAGCTAGAAATGACCACATGATCAAATACATGGCCTATGTGAAGAAGCTCATATCCATATTCAAGGAAGCCGAAGTCACTCGCATGCCACGCAAGGAGAACGAGCAAGCAGATGTCCTCTCTAAATTAGCCTCATCATCGTTCGATGGAATCGACCATATTGTGCTGATTGAGGTCCTACTCAAGCCAAGCATCAAAGAGAAGACAGTGGAGCTCATGTTCGTCACCCCTTAAACACCTGGAGATTGTTGGATGAAACCCTTGATCGACTTTCTCGACAAGGAAGTCCTCCCATCGGATCCCAAAAAAGCAAGAAATATCTGGGTAAGTCCTGATAGATATACACTCGTCAAATGAGTCATCTACATGTGTTCCTACATCCAGGTTGATGGCCGGCTTTACTTACGATGCATATCCCTCGAAGAGGTCGATTACAATCTCAAAAGGTACATGAAGGAATAGGTGGTAGCCACCTAGGTGCAAGGTATCTCACGGAAATTCTCATTCATGGATACTATTGGCCTACTCTCCTCAATGATGGCCAAGCATATGTCTGCCAATGCATCTCTTGCCAAAAGAACTTCTCCATCAAGCGAGTGCCCGAAGCTAATCTCAGCTCCATGTCAAGCCCCATCCCCTTTGCCATGTGGGGAACATACTCGGACCATTTTCCCCCGCCACAGGATAGCAGAACTTCCTAGTGGTACCTATTGACTACTTCACAAAGTGGGTCGAACAGAACCACTAGATTTTATTACAGAGCATAAGGTTCTGCAATTCTTCTAGATGAACATAGTTTGCAGATTCGGGATCCACCGAACACTAGTCACCGATAATGGAACACAATTCGCAGGCAAGTTTTGCACCGATCTTTGGGTTTTTAAATGCTTTTCCTCTATCTCATACCCCCACACCAATGGCCAAGTCGAGAACGCCAATTGGAAAATATTGGATGGCCTCAAGATGAGACTTGCTAAAGCTCCGAAGGGACTATGGGTCGAAGAACTCCCCAGTGTGCTCTGGTCCTACAGAACTACCAAGAGAATTCCAATGGGAGAATCCCCATTCAACCTCACCTTCGATACAGAAGCACTCATCCCTCTGGAAGTCAGATTACCTTCCCCTTGCCTTCACTCCTTCAATGAAGAGCAAAACTCAAATGACCTTCGGGCCAACCTAGATCTAATTAAAGAAGTACGAGATAAGTCTTCCTTGCGAAGACACATCTACCAGCATAGGGTAGAGAAGTTCTACAACAAGATGGTCCGCCCGACCAACCTTAAAGAGAGGGACCTCGTCCTTCGAAAGCTCGAGATATACAACCCACGCAAATAGGGAAAGCTTGCCCCTAACCGGGAGGGATCATACAAGGTCTCACGAGTGGTCCGCCCAGGAATTTACCGACTTGAAGACTTGGGGAGAGAAGATATCAAGGATATAGAATGCCGAGCACCTAATGAAGTACACCGATGGCGCTTAACGCCCTTCCATAGTAGTTTGCTTCAAATATGTAATAAAGGCCGATACTTATAATAGTCAAAACATATAATAAAGGCTAGCAATTAAAGCAGCCACGTAGTTTGATTTTTTAATAAAAATTTAGTATTTTCTTATGCAAAATTATTGTACAACTATCTGGATACAAACAATGAGTCAAACACCTAGTATTCCCCCAAACAACACCAACTAGTCACTAAGCTCCCAAAGGACGAATTCGGAGTCCAAGCGTGGTTCAAGAGTTGCTTTAGCAACTTGCAACCAAGCAAGTTTGAAGCTCTACTTACTACTCGATCTGCTCCTGAAATACCTAAAGGACCAGTTCGGAGTCCATACCGATGGCTCGGAGTTGCCTTAGCAACTTGCCACCAAGCAAGTTTAGAGCTCAACTCACCATTCGATCTGCTCCTGAAACTCTTTATCAACTCGTTCAGAGTCCATACTCGTGGTTCAAGAGTTGCTCTACCAACTTGCAACCAGGCAAGTTCGGTGCTCAACTTGCTACTCGATATGCTCCTGAAACACCTAAAGGACAAGTACTGATTTCATGCCCTTGGCTCGGAGTTGCTCTAGTAACTTATCAAAAGTAATTGCAGAGCTCAACTTGCCATTAGATCTGGGCCTGAAAATTATTTTCAACCTGTTCGGAGTCCATAGTCAATGTTGACCGGTCAACGACAGCCATGTGGGCTACGTCGGGCCCCTACACCCTACCCGAAGCACAACACTAGGTAATACAGTGAAAAACTCCAATATGAGCCATCACATCTACTCAAAATTCGCATTCCACATGATGGATGGCTGTGATCTCCCAAAATTTCTACCCGGTGCACCACACCGGGTAAGGGCACTACATCATGTAGCTCTCATGCTGGATATAAGCCCTCTGATCGCCTCGACGCGCGAGCTCAACCAAAATAAACAATCCAAATCATGCCGGTTCATCAAGGTATGATTTATTTTCTTTATTAAATTTTTAATTCTGACTAAATAATTAAAATTTTGAATTAATTAATTTAAAATTTCAAAAATAATTATTAATTAGGAAAATATAATAATATTACTAAAATAATTATAAATTTAGAATAGTTAATAAGAAATTCAAATTTTAATTATACAAATTAGGATATTGATTTTAAAATCTGAAAATAATTAAAATTTGGAAAAAAGTTAAATATCCAAAAAAATTAGACAAATATGAAAAAAACATAAAAATTCCATAAATTTCTGAAAATAATTATGGGTACTTTACAAAGTCAAAACAACTCTATTAAACACCATGCAAGTTTCATACGTCCTTGAAAGCTCCGATAAGTTCTGTAAAATATTATAAATAGGCGAACTACTTCTCGAAAGCTGTGAGACTCAGTCTTCAGGAGTGGGGAGCTTATGATATGGGTAAAAAAAGAAACAAATCAGGTGCATTCAAATTGGGCTCGAATACTAAAACTCTTAGGGATAAAATGGTAAATTTCAGCATGTACATGCCCGTAAAGAAGGTTGGGCCTCTTTCAAGCCCAACAACTCAAAATAAGCTTGTCATATTGGGTTGTCATAGCATCCCAACATGAAGGAGTTTATGTTTATCTGAAGTGGTCATCTTAAAACTCTTTAGAAAGTAACTACTTCTATCCCTTCATCCATAAGAGAATGTTTAAAACTCTATCTCTTTACGAAGAGAAGAGGCATAACTCTATCTCTATAACAACTTCTGTCTCTTCATGAAGAAAAAAGTCAACCAACTATCAAGAGTAACCGAATCTTCATGAAGATTAGGATAACCAACCTTATCAAAACATCAGAAAATAGAGATAAATCAATATCTTGAAAATGCCCCCGAATGACTATAAATACCTCATGACCTCTCCAGAAACAAGGAATGACAATTTTCGCTCTCAAAACTCTTCATGTCTTTTGAGTTTTCTGACTCGGATGTCGAAGGTTCTATCATCGGGGCAAACCCCGTGTTTTCATGAAGAAGAATGAATGCTGAACTGATGGCATCTCTATTTGAATCTATCATATTTTAAACATGTATTAATTATTTTGTTGATTTCAAGAGATTCCAGTCTATTTATCTTAATCTGATCTGTTCACTACCCAGCACAGTTTTTCTCACTAGGTAGAACATCTACAATTATGATGGAAATAAAATTACTCGTATATATGTGCTCTATAATTAATTAAGCTATTGATTTGTTCCTCGTATAATATCTTATAGGTTGAAGATTTTAGAATAAGTGAAGCTTCGCGAACTCCTTTGGGGCGTAACGGAGAACCTGAGGAGGTGGCTTCACTGGCAGTGTTCCTCTGTCTACCAGCTTCTTCTTATATCAGCGGTCAAACTATATGCGTGGATGGAGCACGCTCTGTAAACGGCTAGAAATTAGACCTCAATCTTTTTCTTCTATTTTTTTGAAAAACCTGAGAGACTTGAAGCTTGAGTGGTACTATATCTTAAACACCTATTATTATATATGTTTACATTTTGCATGTAATAAATGTTGGAAAACAATTTATTTAGTTTGCTTATGTTGACCAAGTCGAACCTGTACTCAAATGCGAATGGTTATTTCTGAGATGGTAATGTTTTAGCTTTGGCTAATTAAGTTCGTTTTACTGTACCGATCAATAACAGACTCCCATTTAACTCATCTTCATGACAACAAAGAGACAAGAATAAGAACAACAACACCTACATAATCGATCTAGTGTACTTATCGATCATTGATATGAACACTACAACATTTTAAGTCTACCCCGGCGTTTGGGTAGAAGCGCCGGGATAGGCTTGAAAGAGAACCAGTTTTGAAAATTTTCGGAAGCTACCCGGCGTTTGGGAAAAACACCGGGGTATATTAGATCTACACCGGCGTTTCATAAAAAAATGCCGTTATATATACACTCTACAACGGCATTTATTTTGAAAACGCTGGGGTAGGCTCTGGGTTAAATTCCCAAATTTCCAAACCCTAACATTAATACTTTCCCCAAAATATTCTCACCCTACGCTCTCTCCCGCTCCTCGTCCCAACCACTCGATCGATCCCCAACCCTCGACCCCTCTGTCGACAACCCTCGTCCCCTCTGTCGCCTAGTATCCCTTCGTTGACAACCCTCGTCCCCTCTGTTGCCATCCCGTTCCCTTGGTCGCTCATCCATGCCGTCGCCTTCCCCACTCCCTATACCTCCTGGTTGCTCATCCCGCCTTCGCCATCAACCCTGCCGTCACCTCCGTGTTTCGTCTCTGTCCCCCCACCGTCGACGAGCAGATCGTGAGAGGTATAAATTTCAAATCTTTTGTAGAGGTTTAATCATTTTTTATGAGTAAATTCTAAAATTTTCACCACCACCCAACAACACATCACCCTCATCTTCTTGAACGGAAAAAAAAAATCCAAGAAGAACTAAATTTGAAGTCACACACAAGGTGTTTGATTAATTGCATTCTTTCTAATGTAACACGGAGCCTTTTAGTTCTTTTGGTCGTCAATCATGTTATTAGTTCTTCAACACAAACATTCTCAAAAAACATAAAGCACAATGAATGTTTCTAACACTCCATTTGTCAGTTTTGTTTTATTTCTACATCTATTTAATTTTTACCAGTATGTAATGTAGATTGAGTTTCTCTCTATCTTTACTTTCACATTGTATATATGTATAGAAACTGTTAGAGATTGTTTTTTTTAGTAAAAAAACATTTCATTTTAGCTAATTTGGCATGATCTATAGAATTATTTATAGAAAATTGTCATTTGCATTCACCTTAATTTTGGAACATTAATGGTTTCAAATAATATAGTTACCATTGTTGCATGCTATATGACTGCTATTATATACAATTAGATCATTCTAAGAGAGATGACACTATGAAATACAAGGATAATAGTTTAACATTTTTGCATTATAAGCAGCAAAAATAGTTTACTCGAGAAGGACTGACATTTAATAGTTTACAATTAGATCATTCTTTAATATATAGTATATTTTGTTATTTTTTGACTGACATTTAATATTATATGCATCAATTCTGACTTACATAATCTCAAGTCCTACCAACGCTGAGTATTATAACTTACAAAATATTGTTAGCAATTTGATTCATTGTAAGGTTGCTCTTGTGATATTAATCTAGATCAATCTATTGTCAATATTAATTTGCGTGCGGCATGATATTGGACGGTGTCCAAATACTTTCATTCAGATTGATTTCAGCCCAAATACTTTCATTCATATTGACTCCTACTTATCAAAATGGATAAAAGTTGGATTAATAAGTCACGATTATCAAAGGCGTACCGTGATGGTGTTAAAGATTTTAGTAACTTTGCAAAGACCAATTCTCCTGATCCGACCATGATTTTGTGTCCATGTGTCCGATGTTCAAACTGTAATTTGAGGACGTGTGACATAGTTGAGACACACTTGATTTGTAATGCTTTTCTACTAGGGTATCCGAATTGGTTTTGTCATGGAGAGTATGCTCGTTCAGTTTCTGCTGGTCCGGTTGTGCATGAAGATGAGTCTTTATTTACAAATGATCCAAGTATTGATGATGAAATGCCCTCTTTAGTGCAGGATGGTTTGGGATTCCATAACTTTGAAGCTCACATAAACAATCCAATCAATCAACTCCATAATGAGTCAACAGAAACATCAAAACAAGGTGGTGGGTGACAGAAGAAATGCCCAGTCCAACAACTAATAAACAATACGAAGTTTTTAATAAGTTGCTGAAGATGCAAATACTCCTCTGTATCGTGATTGTCCCAAGTTCTCTAAATTGTCATTTATTTCTAGACAGTTTCAGATTAAATGTCTAAATGGGTGGTCTGCTAAATCCTTCACCTTGCTTCTTGAACTATCGAAGAAGCTTTTCCATAAATCTGTATCCCCAAATCAGCTCATGCCACAAAAAAATTCCTCAAGCATTTTGATTTAGGGTATGAGAAGATACCATCATGCCCATATGATTGTATGTTATTTCGGGAGGATAAGGAGACTCTCGAAGAATGTCAAGTATGTGGTACTTCAAAATGGGTGAAAACGCTGAATGTGGATGAGAAAACTGATGAGCCAGTTATAACAAGTAGAAGAAAGAAGCCTGAAAAACTACTATGTTACTTTCCTCTAATTCCTAGGCTGCAAAGATTATTCATGTCCTCTAAGACATCTTCTAATATGAGGTGGCATGCGGAAGGTCGCAAGAATGATGGGATTCTTAGGCACTCAGCTGATTTCAAATCATGGAAAAAATTTGATGAAAGGTATCCTGATTTTGCTGAAGATCCTCGGAATGTGAGACTTGGATTGACCAGTGATGGTTTTAAATCATTTAGGCAAATGAGAAGCACCTATATCATAGGGCTCATTGTGTTAATTCCATGCAATTTGCCCCCTTGGTTGTGTATGACGCAGTTATCCTTCATTTTGTCCATGATAAAACCTAGACCAAAATCTCTAGGAAATGACATAGATGTGTATCTGTAGTCGTTGATTGATGAACTGCAAAAATTGTGGGAGGGTGTTTGAACATATGATTGCAACATCTAAAGAAAGTTTTCATCTCCGGTTTGCGTTGACATGAACAATCAATGGTTTCCCTGCATATGCAAGTTTAACTGGTTATAGCACGAAAGGAAGGTATGCTAGGCAGAAAGTTCTGCTACATGGTTCATATAAGATGGTTGCCTACCACACATATTTTCAGGGCAGAAACAACGACATTTTACGGTACTGAAGAGTGGAGACATGCTCCTATAGTTAATTCTGGGTCAAATGTGTTAAGGTGGCTAGAAGGCCATCAATTTACTTTGTCAAAAAAACCTGAAGTCATTAAAAATGCCAAGAAGTGGGCTAGAGAAGAGCAACAGGAGAACACCCATGAATGTGATGCAGATGAGTGTGACAATCATCTTGGTTCAGGGTCATGGAAGAAGAAGATTATTTTCTTCAAGTTGCCATATTGGGAGTTCAACTTACTGCGTCATAACATAGATGTGACGCATCTTGGAAAAAACATTGTGAAATTGTATAGGGACAGTTATGGGGGATGACCAAAAGACAAAAGACAATCTTAAGTCTTGCTTTGACTTAGTAGAGATGGGCATAAGGCATGAGTTGCATCTTGGAGAATTACCCAATGGCAGCAATTTACTCAATGTCAAAAAGCATGTTGGGATGTTTTGCAAAGTTTTACAGGATCTTATATTCCCCGATAGCTATTCATCTAATATATCAAGATGTGTCAACTATAAGGAGAAAAAGTTCCAGGGTCTTAAGTCACATGACTATCATATTTTGATGCAAGATCTTCTTCCTGTGGCTTTGAGGTTTTCAATGTGTAAGCAAGTCACTTCTGTCCTAAAAGATATATGTAGCATATATAAAGGACTTTGCTCAAGATTATTACGTGTTGAAGATATTGATAAATTGGAGCTGCGTGTTGCATTGACACTTTGTCAAATGGAGAGGATATTTCCCCCATCAGTCTTCACTATAATGGTTCACTTGATAATCCACCTAGCCGATGAAGCACGATTTGGTGGACCAGTACATTATCGGTGAATGTATCCCATTGAGAGGTAATTCTTCATACTTCATTCAATTCATTAATTATGTACTTCTTAGGTGCTGTATTTCCTAGTATTTTTCAATCCAAATATGCGTCTTTATGTACCTTTACCGACTTTGGCCTTTGGCCAATTTTTAGGATTTTGATTTTTTTTCCTATTTTGATTTTTTTGTAGTTTTTAAATGTATAAAAATTGAGAAAAATTATTACAATTTTTAAAAAAAAATATAGACTTCATGAGGATTATTTCTACAATATTTTGACTTGTATAATGGGAATTAGAAGAAATTTTGAAGAAGAAATTAATAAAACTTCCTAGAATATAATTTTGATAAATTAAAGGAACGAATATTTTCTTTTGAAAGAATTCTTAGTGTAGAGATCTAAAATAAGATTCTTGATATGGAAAAAATATGTAAGATTAAATATGAGATGGTTGTTTAAAATTATGTAAAATGTGCATGGAAAATGAAGTAAAAGAAATATGATAAAATATGGAATTTGTGAATGTGAACTCTCATTTTGATGAACATGAAAGGAGAATTGAGACTAGAGTTTTAGCTAAGTCCTCACATCGGCTAAATGGATATTTTGAAAGAGAAATGTGATGATAAAAGACCAAGTTTGGGTTATGGTAAATGATTGATGTTTAAGACCGATGTAGAGGTAACACTAATTCTAGAGTATTAATTTTATTCATAATTCAATTATCTAAGGATTAGACACATAGTGAAGATGTGATGAAAGTAAGAGAAAAACATAAGTATGAGGGTCTTAGATCTACGGTGTGAGAGTGTTCACAAGCTGTCTACATGATGCGTCATGTCATGACGTGAATAAATCTCCGGAATTATCGGGACCGTGGCGATGCTTGTGGGATATTTGGTGACTACGTGGTGCCATAGTCCCATGACGGAGGCGAATTGTCCATAGGTTGTCTACATGATGCGTCATGTCATGACATGGGATTCCCCTCCAGGCTGTTTGGACATGGATTCGTAATTCATAAAACATGTAGGATACTTACAGTAGTTACCGTAGTTCTTTAACTCATGACGAGGGATCTAACCCTACAAGATGAAGAACGATTAAGGGCTTGCCCTCAGACCTATGTAGTATGGGACGCATAGAAAATCCGAACAAGTGCGCATTAGTGTCATCTAATATAAATAACTGCATTAAGGACTAAGTGCACATTCACACACGATATCAATAGGATAGTCCCCCTTAGCTTTGTTTGTGACAAGTGTGTGCTTTCTAAGTAGGAGAAATTAATGTATTATATCCTAGCGTCAGTTGTATGCAACTGATGTGTCCACAGTTTCTATCCAGGATAAAGTGATTGACAAGACTAAAGAATGATTGCTGCTTAAAGAAATGTTCAAGATGTTAATCAATTCATGTATCATGTTGTAATTTATAATTCCGTTGCGTTAATATAATCATTGTTGTATAAAAAGTTTTATTTCCTTGTAAAATTGTACGAAGTGAAGTGTAAAGATCCCGTGGAGCTTCGAATTCAGTCTTACTTGGAATTCGGGGTGTTACAGGCATTTTGGGAAGTTCATGCTATTTAACGCTTCAGACTTAGCGTTATTTAGCGTGAACTTTTTTTTGGTCGAAAAAAACACTTAGGCCGTTGTTGGGAACAATGGCCAAGGTTGTTTTTTTTTATAAAAAAAATCAACTGGCCTAGGTATGTACAAGTGTTTTTCCAAACACTTATACATACTCAGATCTCATCTTCCTCACTTCTTCGTCGACAACTCTCTCTCTCTCTCTCTTTCTCTGGAGCTCGCGATATTGATTCCCCAAACCCTAGATCTATCCGACCTCCTCTTCTCGATCTCTCCCTCTTCTCTATCTATCTCTATCTATCTCTCCCTCTCCTGAATACCCCAAACCCTAACCCAATCCAAAATCTCCCCAACTCACCCGAACCCTAGCACAAATTTTTCAAAACCCTAGAGTCTACAACTTCTTCGTCTACAGCAACGGCTCCTCACATCTTCGACATCTCTCTCTCTCTCTCTCTCTCTCTCTCTCTCTCTCTCTGGACTAGGTATTCACTTATTCACAATTTAGTGTAAGGAACTATGTAAATTTATTGATTTTTTTTTTCAATTTGTGAGTTTGATTTTTTGTATAATGAGTAGTAGTCTACAATTTGGAGAGTCTAAAATTTTTGTATCTTGTGTGTTGTATATATTTTGTTGACAACTTGACATTTTCGTAGATGTAGTATTAGTTGAAGTTGTAGAATATAGGAAAAGCAAATAAACGAGATTCAAAAATTTTCAAATTTTACGAGTAGGTCGGACTCACCACGCACAAGGCAACGCAACTTGTAGAGGCAATTTCCGACTCACGCTTTGCAAGATACGTCCGTTTATCACTTTTATTCAATAAAATGGATATAAAGCGATGCACAGTCGTATATTACAAAACCGAGAGTCAGAACTCATCTTTGCAAGTTGCGTTGGCTTGTGTTTGGTGTGCTA
Organism: Hemerocallis citrina; assembly: GCA_017893485.1. Classification (NCBI taxonomy): domain Eukaryota; kingdom Viridiplantae; phylum Streptophyta; class Magnoliopsida; order Asparagales; family Asphodelaceae; genus Hemerocallis; species Hemerocallis citrina. Next base: position 183,974,673 of record CM030358.1, on the reverse strand, counting down.
GACATAAAGGCCAAATTTCATATTTTTTGCGTCTCGTTTGTATTTTTCTATCGCGTATACGAAAGAACTTCTATATACCTCCACTACAACATATAGGACTTTCTACAGCAGACTTATTATAGCATTTAAGTGGTAATGCTATTGAAAGTGATCAATAATAGTATTTTTGGAGAAAATGTTGTCTTTGATTAATTTTGAAATTTACTCTTAGTTATAACAACGTTTTTAAAACGCTATATTATTTACGACATTTTAGAAACACTATTATATCTGTAAATAAACAAAATAGATATGGTCAAAAAAGAAAATTCTAATTAAAAAATCCAAATCCATCAAAACCCTTTAACTTCTCCCCCGTTTCCAAAACCCCTCCTTCACCAAAACTATCTCTAATTTCCCCTCCTCCGCGCCTCCCGAATCCCCGACCTGCCGTCAAAAGAAACGCCTCTTCTCCTCCCCGCGCCCCCGTTGCCCTACCCGCCGTCGTCCAACGCCCTGTCCTCCTCCCCGCCCCTTGAACCCAGACACGCCGTCGCCCAACACCCTCTTCTCCTCCCCGCCCCCGAAGCCCCACCACGTTGTCACGATTCCAGAACGCCCCCTTCTCCTCCCCGCTATCTCCAATGCTAGCCGATTCCAGGTATATTTGTTTGTTGAATCGATTGATGTTGGGTTCTGTCTTCTACCATACTCATTCAATTCTGTTGCTATCTTTTACCATACTTTGTAATGTGTTACTATAGCAAAGGAAGTAAATAATGACATGGGCATGAATTTCTTAGTAGTTTTTTATATGTACAGTTTCTTTGTTATCAAGATGTTTTCTGATTTTCTCTTTAGTGTTTCAAATTAGTTGGTGCTTCAATTGGATGCTTTACTGCAGTCTGGATTTTCAGCAGCACAACCGAAAAAGACAGGTGAGTCTCTGGCCTAGAACTATGATTGTTCTTGATGACGATGGGTTCAGTCACTAGATGATCATACTCGATACCAAATAAGTTTGTTATTTCTTAACTCTACCGCAAATGTCAATATTTATATTTTGTTGAGTACAATGTTGAGATGCATCCAATTTTATTATTATTATTATTTTATCCCCGAAAATTATAGTGTGGGTAAATGTTAAGTCAGTAACACAGATACATACAACTGGTTCGCTTCACTTAAATAGGTGCTAGTAAATTACATGCTCATGTTTATTTTATTGTGAATTATGTGTACTGAGGAATATGCCGAAAACCTGAGGTCTTAATCCTCCTTGCATTTATCAAAGTGCACGTGTGTTTTGTTAAGTTAGTCCATCAAACTATGACTATCTCATTATACAGTATTTTTAATTTAAAGTAGCTAAATTCAGCTTTCACCATCCTTGAGGATGTTTGGTCCTTGCTGAAGTGGGTAATCCCCGGTGTGCCAGTATCAATTCAGATTTATATATTTATTTAAATTCACAAAACTGTGTACTGTCAAAATATTTTCTGAATAATTCCGTTAGAAGAATATATGTAATTTTTTTGAGTTTTAATGTACTGGACCAGTGGTAGGGATATTTATGGTGGTTTGAGAGCCACCTATTAAGTTCCATCTGGGTTGTATTCAAACCTAAAGTAGATTAAATATTACCATAGTGCATCTATCTAGTTCCAGCCTATGGAGAAGGGCTCTCAGCCTGCAATGCATGTCAAAGTGAGAGGATAAATAAATTCCCTCAACCTTCATTTTTAGTTCTAGGGTTTTCATGTATGACCGGAACATTTAATAGATACTTCCTGTCAATTGGCAGCTTTAGCCAAATTCTTGATCCACACTGACTTATTTTCTCTACTTGTGTTCATTATTATTATAGAAGTTAGCGAGCAGAAAAAGAAGCGGATGAAGTCAGATGAAAATGTTTGTAGATTTCCAGCTGTTGCCAATAGAAACCATTTAGAGCAGCTTGCAAGTCTGAAGGGATAACATGTGCTGTTATTATCACTTCAACAGTACCATATTGATGATCAATGTAAAGTAGTCTTATGTGTGCCTCGTCTGCTGAGGAGTATATTCCTCTTCACAGGAGAACACATCTCTCACCTTTTTATACACAAAAAAAAACTAAATTAGATTATATAGTATTTTGTGAGGTGATGGCATCCCCTTTAATTTCTGCTAATTAGATGAGAGCCCATTGAATGGCTAAAGAGATGCAATTTTTAGATTATTCCTTTAAAATTGTATTCACCTATTGATACTCAAATGGCCCAATAAAAAAGTTTATCCAGTCTTCTCATTTTCAGGTGGGATCTAGGGTCACAAATGATGATGCAGAAAAGGATGAATGGTTTGTTGTGAAAGTAATTCATTTTGATAAAGACGCCAAAGAGTAAGTCTTTGGAATCTTCCTGTTATCATCTTTTTTGTGGATTTAATATTCTGTTATCAATAAGTTTCAAATGTTCGATCATGATATTTAGCTGATACAAGAGTTCCTGGGTGTGTTTGTGAATAGAGTTAAAGTTATGATAACTGAAGTTTTGTAGAGTTACACGATAATCCGACTCTCACTATATTCATTTCCCAACTCCATAACTCCGTTTCCAAATAGGGCACTAACTCTAATAGTATTTTACAAACATTGTCTCTTGGCCCACAACTCATTAGCTTGAGCTTTCAGTGAAGTATTTACTAGCATTTAGTATTCTTTTAATAAATCGATGAATTAAATATCATCCAAGTTGCCTTAGAGTAGCTATTAAGCTTTGGTGTACCGTTCTCTGGTTTCTTTTTAGGTTATCTAATTGTGGGCAGAACAGTTTGGATTAATATTTTTCACTTAATTGTATTAAGATTTTTTTTAATTTGTGAACAAGTAGTTATATTTGTTAGATGGATGGGCAATTTGTTGCATTACAAACTGAATGAGAATGATTCTTATAATCTGCATCACAAATGCCAATAACATAACACAACATAAAAACTAGCTTTGAAATTGAGTCAAAATATTAGGTTTGAAACCTAGTCCGACTCAAAAACTTAACTTATATATAGAAGGGGATTTGATCACTGTTTGTTCTGGATCTCGTATTTATTTTTAATTTTTAATACTATATTTCTTCAAATACAGTGTACACAAATATCTGCCAAAATGTCGGTATCAGCTGACATATTACCGATTTTGGGCTATGAGTGATAGGATATTTTGTCTTCGATTCGTTGTTCACACTTCGAAAACTACTTATTGGCCTAGATATCAACTACATTGTCTAACATTTAGGAGTACAGAATTACTGCTCATTGTTTTGTGATGAGACAGTTTTAAGTCTCTGCTTTAGAGGAATTAAAATGTCATCGGGTAGTAATAATTGAAGACAATGGTTAAAGAGAATAAAGTGAATTGGAAGTGGAACTGAAGATTTCAAGATTAAAACTAGAACTAATAAGCAGCTTAAACTGAAGATTTCAAGATTGAAACTAGTAAGGACATCAACTCTCTGTACATGATGCCATGGACTGTTTATACACAATAGAACTAATAGAACTAGTAGCATTCAATAGAACAATGGACTATTTCTAGCTATGGTATCATCTAATAGAACTTTAGAATATCAACATTGTATGGTTCGATTGGTGGGAGTTTATACACAATAAGAGTAGCATTCAAGATTAAATCTTCAGTTTAAGCTACTAATAATGAGGAAAAGTTTGTTAAGATAGTTATCCCGTAGAATATCACTTGTAGGGGTGTGCGTGAAATTTTGGCATCTAGCAATCATTAAATTAATGTCACAGTTTCTCTTTGTATATTACTAAAAACGGTCTAGGATTCTTTGAAGAATCAAATTGTGTTGGGAAATGGCATATTTTAGGCGAGATGAAGCTGTTAGTGTAGAAACCTGAATTATAGCATAGGAATATCATGAAATCTGAATTTGATTCCTCACTCTCAATGAATACTTCCATCACAATGTTTTGTTCGAGGTCCATTAAGGTTCTAGTTTAGCAACCATAACTGTCAAAAGAAACTTGTCTAACTGCTACTTTCGATGTATATATTAATGTATAATAGCAATCTTTTATCCTATAATAAGAAAAAAATGTTATTTGAGTCTATTAGTTTATAATTTGCCCTAGCAACTGCAGATTGAAGCGTTTTGGTCAACTTGTTTATCAAAGCAAACACCTCATTCCCATTTGTTTATCAAGTGGTTTGATCTCTACAAATTTCGCTGCCATGATTTAGTAGAGATTTTTGGTACATGACTAATCAAATGGCTTTCTCTGCAGGAACAACAAATCAATTCAGTGCATGGTCAAAGAAGCGCATGGAATAGATTGCAGCTACAACTTTATCCAGTAATTTTAAGATTGTTGCTCTCTCTATACTGGTGTATTCAAAAAGTGCTTTAGAAGTTGCTCTGTAAAGCTTTCGAAACTCTTATTCTGAGCTGACGAATCTGTTAACGTATTGGTTCTTATATTGCTGAATCTTTATGTGCTTTGCATGTGCTAATTTTATCTTGTTACAATTTTTTTATATAAAAATATTGGTGTTTTGGAAACTGAGGATTTCATGTACAACTGTATCGACCTTGAGCTTTATAGCATTGATCATGGATGCTGGAGAATAACATTGACTGAACTATCAGCATTTTGATATCTTCTGGAGAATTTTCAAAACTTTTCTATGCATTTGTAGTTTTATTTTGCATACAGGTAACAAATAAATGGCATTTTTAAAATGCTGCGAAAAAAAAACACCACTCTTACAAACGATAGAGTTTCCGAAACGTTATTAAAGGCGTGGTGTTTGGAAAACACTACACACACAATAGCATTTCGACAAATGCTATGGATTTTATAGCGTTTTCACAACGCTATAAAAACCATAGCGTTTGTCAAAATGCTATGGTTTTTATAGTGTTTTGATGGTTGTTATAGAGTTTTGAAAACGCTATAAAAACCATAGCGTTTGTCGAAACGCTATGGTTTTTATAGCATTTTCGAAATGCTGTGCTTTTCATAGAGTTTCACGGAAACGCTATAAACTTACCATAGCGGGGGCTTTGACAGCGTTTGCAAACTGCTGTCATATGTCTTTAATAGCATTTACAAAATGCTATCAAATGGCATATATGTTGTAGTGCTCGGAACCTTTTTAGTACGGTCTCACTAGAAAATCGCTCAAACTTAGTTTAAAAAAAATGAAACTGTGCGAGTAGGTCGGGCTAACCATTCACAACCTAACGCAACTTGTAGTTGCGAGTTCCGACCCATGGTTTGCGAGATACATCAATGTATCGCTTTCCGCTTTTTTTTCAAGATTGAAAGCGATACACAGCCATATCTTTGAAACCGTGAGTCGGAACTCGCTTTTATAAGTTCTGTTGGATTATGTGCGGAGAGCCCAACCCAATCGTAAAGTTTTGTATTTTTTGGTGGTTGTTTGTGTGGTTTTCTCACGTATTTTGTTATGTATTTAGCGAGTTTTCAATATAGAACTTGCTCAAAAATTATGAAATTGTTCAAGTAGGTCGTTTTCGCCACTAACAAGCCAAAGCAACTTGTAGTTGGGAGTTCTTACCCACAGTTTGCTATATGCGTCCATGGATCGCATTCCGCTCTTTTTTCAAGAGTGAAAGGATACATGGCCGTATCTTGAAGAACGTGAGTCCAAACTCGCTTGTACAAGTTACGTTAGTTTGTGTGCTGCAATTTAGACCCAATCGCATAGTTTTGTATTTTTTGAAAGTCGTTTGTGCGGTTTTCTCACGTATTTCGTATCTATATATATGCCATTTTTTGTGAACAAATTGTTTTATATTTGCGAACTTTCTTACAAAGAAATTGTTAGAACGAGAGAAACTGGAAAGTCATCTGTTAGTGGTCGGGACGAATATTCCACACAAGTAAGAGAACTATTAATTTGTATTGTGAATTTTGTATATAGTGGTATTGTTACTACACTAATAATAATTTTACAATGTGTTGGTGTAGGTTGGTGCATCCTCTTCGGTAGCAAAACGAGGTCTAGGACCAATATATAAAGGCGAACTCACCTTGCAAGACCGCCACAGATCCGAGGCAGTGTGGGGTGGGACAACGCGGAGGTGTAATTTCCGCACTCACGAGACTATGACGGTGCACCCACGTATCGTCATGTACCTAGTTCAGGCCGGTTTCTACGGAATCAGTCTGATGGGTCAGGTGAAACTTGACTGAGCACTTCTTGCAGCACTCGTCGAGCGATGGAGGCCAGAGTCGAACACCTTCCATCTACCGGTTGGAGAGATGACGGTAACGCTACAGGATATAGCAATGATCTCTGGTCTTCCAATAGATGGGATAGCCGTGACTGGTAATATAAACTTTGATAAGAGATAGCTGTGTAATGAACTCCTCGGTACAGAGTTTGATGAGGACGCAGAAGATAGGGTTATTTTTATCGGACAATCAATCCGAATATTTTGGTTGAAGGATAATTTTGAAGAGAGGTTGAACGATGCATCGATCGACCACAAAGTGCAGTGCTACACATGAGCGTACATTCTAACGGTACTTTGAAGGGTTATCTTGCCTAACTCATCCGGAGATACCGTACCGCTTATGTATCTACGATTGCTTGCCGACCTAGGCTTAGCTGGCTGGTACAGCTGGGAAAGTTGCGCGTTAGCAACATTGTACAGGACGTTGTGTTCGGTTGCGTTAGATGGAACCGATATGACCGGTCCAATGGTCTTGTTACAGATTTGGTCATGAGAGCGTCTACACTTGGGTCGTCTCCGAATTACGAGACCGACGGACAGTTGGATGGCCGAAGCACCAAATGTGGATATGTTAGCACCCTTAGGTGTATATTAGGCAGGTAAATGGAGTTATAGAGACAACTCAAAAGGTGTACTAACTTACTACAGAGATGAGCTCGACCAACTACGAGAAGAGTTCGTGATTTGGGTTCCGTATACATCCGAGCGGGTGGGAAGACTACCACCGATGTGCATGACTGGATTGCAGTTGTGGATGACGACGGCTCCACTCATCAACTTTGGTATAGTGGAGCATCCGCGGCCGAAGAGAGTCCTTCAGCAATTCGGTCTTCAACAAAATGTGCAAAGCTATACAACTTGGAGTTACACGTTGTGAGTCCGGTCGTATGCCTACCCATGATTGGGCAGATTTCCATCATGTTCATGTTACAGAATGGAATGAGAGACGGTTTGAACTCGTAATTGTTGATGTTCCACCGTACGATGGCACGCAGCAAACGAAGTACATGGAATGGTAAAGATCTATTACACATTTGTACATCTCTCCCAATACAGAACTACCTACTAGTATTCAACTACCAATTGAGGAGAGAGAGACTGAACCACCACCCGCATATTCTAGTTCACAACCCATGTTCCAACCGAAGGCGTCATCTATACGTACATTGGTGAGTATAATGATTAAATTTCATTGAAATTTCCTTATTTTTAAAGTGATTAAATTGTTTACAAATTCGAATGTGTTTAATATATATATATATATATATATATATATATATATATATAGTTTTAGATCGATAATACATAGGATATGGCAAAAGAATGCGCGCAGGTACTCAAAAGTAATGCTACCCAATCTATGAAGAAGTTCGCTCAGAAGATGCTCTCTTCATGTCGTAGCAATTTAGATGTTTTGGGAGAGGGTGAAGCTTTGAACCATTATTTGGATAAATCCGTACGTACACAGTGACGTAAGAGCGTGAGGGTTAGGCTATCTAGCCTGGGGCAACAAACCCAATATCATGCTCCATCTCCACCTCAAGAAGAAGAGCAAGAAGAAGAGCATCAAGAAAGTATTGTTGGAGATCGACAATAGGAGGGAGAAGAAGAAGAAATAGTTGCAGCGTCATCTCCAACCCGGCGGCGACAACCTCTTCGGAAGAGGAGAGCACCACAAATTTATACGCCCGGTGGCTAAGTGTTTCCCGATACATTTTTTTTTGGAGTACAAATTTTTGTTGTTGTTGTTGAATGTAATTGATAGAACTTGTTATGGTTGATGTTGAGATATGGTTAGTTTTAGTTGTTGAAGTAGTTGTTATTATGTGACGATTGTGAATTTTTTTGTTGTTATTGTTTTTTTGCGAGAATGTAGTTTTTTTTGGAGATTGTATGTAGAATTTTTTTTGGAAAATGTAGCTGATGGGATTGTATGTAGTTTTTTTTGGAGAATGTAGTGTAGCAGCTGTGTTAACTTGTAATTATTTTTTTTACAAGACAACGGCCTAGGTTCTATCAATTAATTTGTTTTTTTTATCAGTAGCTCTCTGTCATGGCTTATCCAAAAGGAGCAACAACTGATAAAAATTACCAAAGAAATTGTTTAACTAAGGCCGTTGTCTCCAATAACGGCCTTAGTTATATGAAGAAAAAAATGTAATCTGAGTTGCTCTCTGACTCTGGCCAAGATAAAAGGAGCAACAACTCATTTATGTACATAACTTTTTTTTAACATAGGCCGTTGTCTCCAACAACGGGACAACGGCCTCAGTTATATGGATAAATTTGGATTTTTGTTGAGTCCCTCTTTGTCTTGCCAAGCCAAAAGAAGCAACAAACTCCAAAAAAATCCAAATTTTTTTTGGAAACTAAGGCCTTTGTCTCCAACAACGGCCTAAATTATATGTAAAAATTTGTACTTTTTTGAGTTCCCTCTACCTTGCCCATGTGCAAAGAAGCAACACACTTATAAAAAGTCCAAATTTTTTTAAAACTAAGGCTGTTGTCTTCAACAACGGCTTACGTTATATGGAAAAAACTGGATTTTTTCAAGTTGCTCTCTGTCTTGCCAAGCCAAAAGAAGCAACAAACTCCAAAAAAATCCATTTTTTTTTTTAAACTGAGGCCATTGTCTCCAACAACGGCCAAAGTTATATGTAAAAAATTGGATTTTATTTTAGTCCCTCTCTGTCTTGCCCAAGTGAAAAGAAGCAACAAACTCATAAAAAATCCAATTTTTTAAAAAAACTTCTACGTTATATGGAAAAATTGAAATTTTTAAAGTTGCTCTGTGTTATTGGCGAACCGAAAAGGAGCAACAACTCATAAATATAGAGTACAAAAAACCCATCTTTTAAGTAAGGCCGTTGTCTCCAACAACGGCCTTAGTTATATGAAAAATTTTGGATTATTTTGAGCTGGTCTCTGTCTTGGCCAAGCCAAAAGGAGCAACAGCTCATAAGGTTGCCAATTTTTTTGGTTACTACTTAGGCCGTTGTCTCTAACAACGTCCTACGTTATATGATAAAATTTGGATTTTTTTTATGCTTTTCACAATTGTCTCTCCACTCTTTACGAACAGTGTCTATCGAACTCTATGCAAAAGACATTCATATGCTTGTATATCATCTCTATATTTTATTAATTTCTATTTTTAGCCACCTAAATGAACAATATACAATTGTCAAGTTTAAATACTTAAATAAGTACCAGTAAATAATTTATGTTTTAAGATTTTTGTAAAAAAACTTTTTTTTTAATTTTTTTAAAAACCCTTTCAAATGTGCAAACTTATTGAGTTTAACACCTAACCCCTAACCATACCCCCCTAACCCATAATATTTCAATAGAGAACAATACAGGTAGGGAATAATTTATTACATTATATTTCAAATTATTACTGACTAATACACTTTATTACGTTACATGTGATGCCAATAGATGTATTTACCAAATTTTTTTTAATAAAGTCCACAACCCTACACAACCGCCTTGCCTGTTTTAAATTTATCCATTTTTTTTGTCTCCTCCAATGGTGATGCTAGATTATATGATTAATTTGGATTTTTTTTTGCACTCTTAAACTCACTCTTAACTCTTTACGAACAGTGTCTCTCGAACTGTATGCCAAAGACATTTATATGAGTTATATTGTCTCTATATTTTATTAATTTTTATTTTTAGCCACCTACATAAACAATATACAATCGTTAAGGTTAAATGATTAAATATCTACCAGAAAATAAAATACATTCTTTTTGTAAAGGGTTAGTTGTTATGGTATGGTTAAGGGTTTAGGGTTATGGTAGGGTTTAGGGTAGGGTTATGCGTAGGGTTATAGCAGAGATACAGGATAGTGAAGGGTTATGAGTAGGGTTATGGTAGAGATCGATAAATTTTTTTATTTTTTATTTAGTCCAGGTAAAAAAATAAAAAATGATATAAATTTTTTTTAAAAAAGGCATGGCAGGAGGGTTATGCGAGGGTTATGGTAGAGGTTTTGTAGGGTTGTGGACTTTAATAATGTTTTTTGTTTTATTTTATTTTTTTATTTTTTTTAATTTTAAAAAAGTGTATTCCCAAATTTTTGAAAAAAAGGGCATGCGGGTTATGCGAGGTTTCGAAAGTGCATACCAGGTTTGGAATAATTATCTTTGATTTCTGTGGTGACGTAATAAACCGTCTTAATTTGTATCGTTCTCTATTAAAATATACTACATTCAATCGTTTATACTAACCCTACCCTAACCCTAACCTTAACCTGTCTCTAACCCTAACCAAACCTATGGTTGAAATATTATGGGTTAGGTTAGGGTTATGCATATGTTTAAGTGTTAAGCTGAATAGGTATGCACATTCTAGAAGAAAATACATTTTAGGATTACAAAAAAATTAAAAAATTGGGTTTTTACAAAATTTTAAAACATAAATTATTTTCTGGTACTTATTTAATCATTTAACCATAACGATTGTATATTGTTCATTTGGGTTGCTAAAAATAGAAATTAATAAAATATGGAGTTGATATACAAGCATATGAATATCTTTGGTGTAGAGTTCGAAAGACACTGTTCGTAAAGAATGGAGAGACAGTTGTAAAAAGCATTAAAAAAATCCTAATTTAATTAGATAACTTAGGCCGTTGTTGTTTGTTATAAAAAAATTCTTAGATTATTTTTGAGTTTGTTGCTTATTTTGGCTTGGCTAAGATAGAGAGGGACATTCAAAAAATCCATATTTTTCATATAACTTAGGCCGTTGTTGGAGACAACTTCCTACGTTTAAAAAAACGTTGGATTTTTTTTTGGAGTTTGTTGCTTCTTTTGGCCTGGCCAAGATGGAGAGGGACTCATAATAATCCGAATTTTTTCATATATCTTAGGCCGTTGTTGGACACAACGGCCTAGGTAGTGAAAAAATAATATTGATTTTTAATGACTTGTTGCTCCTTCTGGCTTTGCCAAGTCAAAGAGCAACTCAAAAAATCCAATTTTATGATATAAATAAATCGTTGTTGGAGACAGCGGCCTTAGTTAAAAAAAAATGTTGTTGCTATCTGACTTGTTGATCCATTTGGCTTGGCCAAGTCAGAGAGCAACCAAAAAAAACAATTTTTTTGATATAACAACGACCTTAGTTTTTTTTTAAAAATGGTGGCTCTCTGACTTGTTGCTCCTTTTGTCTTGGCCAAGTTAGAGAGCAACCCAAAAAAATAAATTTTTGGCTATAACCAACGCTGTTGTTGAAGTTAAAAAAAATTATGGTTGCTCTATGACTTGTTCCTCCTTCTGGCTTGGCCAAGTCAGAGAGCAACCTAAAAAAGACCAATTTTTTGATATAACATAAGCCATTGTTGGAGACAACGGCCTTAGTTTTAAAAAAAATATGGTTGCTCTCTAACTTGTTGCTCCTTTTGGCTTGGCCAAGTCAGAGAGAAACCCAAAAAAAATCAAATTTTTGGCTATAACCTAGGCCGTTGTTTGGAGACAACGGCTTTAGTTGCTCCTATTTTTTTTGCTTGCTCTCTGACTTGTTACTCTTTTTGGCTTGGCCAAGTCAAAGAGCAACCAGCAAAATTCCAAAATTTACTTGTAGAACTTAGGTCGTTGTTGGAGACAACGGCCTAGGTATAAAAAGGAAAAATTTTTTTAAAACATGTCCACTGCACTTGTATCTGCTATACTTCAATCCAACCGACATATAAATACACAATACAATCAACAACAACAAAACAACGACACTTGAATCCCAATAACATTTAAAAAGAACAACAACTCTTACACATAACTATAAATCCAAATTATTGCATCAATATCTAACATACTCAAACTGTACATCAAAAATTTCCAATTCACAATGTTTCATCATATCTCTCCTCGGAACTCTCTTCAATGGATGGATTCACTTCTTGCGGATTGATTGCCCTTAATTCAAAAATAAGTTTTAGTTAGTGACAAATTCATTTACCACAAATGAAGTATAATAAATTTAAATAAATGTTAACCAAAGAAATTACATGTATTAGCCCTCAAATAATGTTGGATAATTTCTTGAATCATGATCCATTTGCACAATGCCACATGTTCGGTACCGTCTCGGTTTTTTAAATCGAAGTTGCTCTCTTATCAGCCTCAATCTTTTTGACGCGAGATCTTCCCTTTGTTATGCATTGTTGTGGGTCCCTTACGCATGTAGGTACATGTCCGCTGCCTTCATCATGAGGTTGTGCATTACCATGCGGTTGTGCACTACTATGCGGTTGTGTACTATCATGCGGTTGTGAGGCCTCTTCGGGTTGTTCACCCAATCCCGGTTGTAGCTGAGAGACGCGGTCAATGATCTTCTACAAATTCTCGAGCGGGTATTTGTAACTTTCATTGGAGGAACAACCAAGATCGACAATCTGTTTTGCGTGGTAACTTAACTCACAATATCTAGAAGCAAAATTCTCGGTATTGCGTTCGGTTGGAACAGATGTATAACTTCTTCTCATCACATTCTGGGTCCATCTTCTTTTAATGTATACGTTTGGAAGGGAAGAATGATGGCTGAACCGAAGAACTGCTAAAATATGCCTGCAAGGAATGCCAACGAAGTCGAAGAAATAACAAGAACATGTAATACTTGTGTTGTGTTTGCATAACTGAAGAAGGCGAGCCGTTTCTGATTCTCCACAGAGTATCACATGGAATTTTGAACAATCCGGTGACTAAAGATCGCCAACGAATGTCACATTGAACATGAAGCTTCTTATAACTTCATCTTGGAATTTGTAAAAAAATTTCAAAGTGTATGTTTTCTCTATTTGTGCTTCCAAAGCCCATTCACTCTTCAACTTCGGTCTCTTCTCACAGTTACGATGATTTTCGTTCAATTCATCGTGTCTTTATCTTCCCAAAAAATGGTCGAAGATGACGGCAAATTCACACAAGGAATATTTCTTTTCTGTATGATGCTTCAAGGCAGAATGCGATGACTCAACCGGTTGGCTACTCAACATGCCGGCCCAAAAAGAATCTTTAGCATAGATGGGTGCCCATTTTTCACGGATATCAAATAGATCGTTCAACCATTTATTATTCTCTAATCCGTATTGCGAAATCAATAAATTCTATTTTTCTACAAATTCATGTACATATTTAGAATTGTAGATGATAGTCTTCAATGAATTCCTAAACTTGTCGGCATCGTTCGACATACGCACCTCCTGCGGTAATGTATCCAATATGTGCCAAATACAAAACTGATGTCGAGTCTGGAGAAAAACTTTCTTCACTGCGGTGGCAATCTCACGGTCTTGATCGGTGACGAGCACGATTCATAACACCTAACCACTTTTCAAAGAACCATTCAAACGAAGAGGCCGTCTCATTTGGAATGAACCCACCTCCTAAAATAGTCGATTGCCAATGTTGATTCACTCCAACAAAGGGAACAAATAACATTCCATACCGGTTCGTATTGTACGTGGCATCAAAGCAAAGTACATCGCCAAACTCTTGATAATTCATCCTAGAAATACCATCAACCCATATACAATGTGACAACCATCCTTCGGGATCTACTTGAATGTCATAAAAATGAAGGAGCCATCTACCATCACTATGTTGACTCGGCGACGACCCGACTTTATTACACAGATAGGACTTATCTACTTCCACTCCTCCCTTTAATTTATTCCCAACCTTACACATTGCAAAACTCCCACATCGAGCATATGACGAACAGAAATTTTGAGCCTCATCTAAAGTTAGAAACTTCATACCTAACTTTGGTTTTAGGTGTTCTTCAACTAACGGCATGGAATCAATGATTGGTTCTACCCGCACAAAATTATCGCCGGCAGACGAACTCCCCGTATCGTTGTTCATCTGCAAAAAAAAATATTTTTGGTAAACTAATACACACATCATATATAAAACAGCTTGTTAACAAACGATTGTGATATATATAGATACGAAACAAAATACGTGAGAAAACCTCACAAACGACGTCCAAAAAATATGAAACTTTGTAATTGGGTCCGGCTTGCCGTACACAAGGTAACGGAACTTGTAGAAGCGAGTTCCAATCCATGGTTTGCAAGATACAGTTGTGTCTCGCTTTCAACCTTGGAAAAGAGGAATGCGATACATGAACGCATATAGCAAACCGTGGGTGACAACTCGCAACTAGAAGTTGCTATGGCTTGTGAGTGACGAGACCGACCTACTCGCAAAATTTTGAATTTTTTCAAGTGGGTTTTCTATTGAAAATTCGCTCAAAACATAACAAAATTCATGAGAAAACCGCACAAACGACGTTAAAAAAAAAACTTTGTGATTGGGTCGGGCTCCCCGCACACAAGGCAACGCAACTTGGGCATAGGACGGACGCAAAAAACATGAGCCAACAATACTTGTAGAGGTGAGTTCCGACTCACGGTTTGCAATATATGCCGATGTATCGCTTTCACTCGCAAAACATAGTCGAAAGCGATACACAGCCATACACAAACCGTGAATCCGAACACACTTTTACAAGTTGCGTTGGCTCGCAAAATTTCAGAATTTTTAGATCTCTTTGTGCACTTTTACTAACAACGAACAACAACAACTAATACTACATCTACATCGACAATAGCACTATAATTACCTAATCTATAATTAGCTACACATAATATACAAATTGTACACTCAAACATTGAATAAATTTTTTCAATCAATTAACCTAGCTAGATCTACTAAAGCAGAAAAAAAATTATTTCCTTTCAGTGAAATTCAAATCATAACTTGCTTTCTGATTGGTTTGGTGTGTTAATGTATCTTTCATTTGTTTTCATATGTAGGGAAAAGCGGCTCTTATTTCTTTTAAAGTTGCCAACTATTGTTTCATGAGCTTATAGTTATCTGAGTACTAGTAATTTACATGTGCGATACACGTTTTAATAATTTTAAAAAATAAAAATAAAAACTCTGACGTAGGGAGGATTTGAACTGGAAATCTCCTTTATTTTAGCTATGTACGTGAGTTGAATATGTTGGTAGAATGAAAAAATGATGAATGACACTAAGGCCTTCTCCCATTATAATATTAGAGATAGGAAGTTAGTATGGTATGTGCTGAAATTTTAATTGGTAAATTGTAAGTGGTAGTTTTTTAATGAAACTCAATTTTTGGAGGATAAAGAGCTTGATGTGAAATGCTGAAATGTGAAATGTGACCCTTTAGGAAGTTGATGTTGGAGGAGCACTGGAGTTCATTTGATTCAGGGTAGGTTTTGTTTCACTTGCCAAGATTATCATGTTATTTTGTTTATAGAGTGTACAAATTTTGTTGATTAGCCTTAGGACATGCATGTATGCTTGTATGCATGTTTCCAATAGTTGTTTCTTAAGAACTTTATTAAAAATTATCTTCAAGATTAAGCTAATTAACCTATGAGGGCAAGGTGCTGAGGGGTTGAGCATCTTTAATTAAATGTAGCTTATATTCTTCTTTATTGAATTGCTCTATTGGTCATGCACTTATAAGCTTCTTTATTGAATGCAGATGAAGATCCGTGAGGTGTGTCAAAGTTCACTACCGTGGCATGAAGCATTTCAAAATCCACTACTTTAATTAAATGTAGCAGTTTTTTTTCACTTTCTTCCCTTCACTTTTTGCTACATATATATAGCAAGAACTCTGTAAACCTTCCATATATAATCTGGTCTCATATGAACTAGTAGTTCTAGTCTTTGCTTTAGCATATGCAACATTGCATGATCTCAAAATTGTAGAGAGTATATATATATATATATATATATATATATATATAGAGAGAGAGAGAGAGAGAGAGAGAGAGATAGAGAGAGAGAGAGAGAGAGAGAGAGAGAGAGAGTAATGTGAGGCTCATAATTGTATGAGAAAATTTTTCTCATACAAAGTGATTATACTCACTTGGTGGGGCCCATATGGAAGATACAGTCCGTTCATTATTTTTATCATGCTAATAGATGAATGTGTAGAAAAAATCAAGTGGTTTGGAGGTCATTCACTCATGCATCATGTGGGTCCAATTTGTGGTTCGATTTGTATTACTGTTGAAATCGTTCATTTTTCAACCACATTATGTATGGGTGAATGACCTCCAAACCACTTGATTTTTTCTACACATATATCCATTAGTATGATAAACATGATGGACGGAGTGGATCTTCTATAAGGGCCCCACCAAGTG
The DNA here is from genome assembly GCA_017893485.1 of Hemerocallis citrina. NCBI lineage: Eukaryota > Viridiplantae > Streptophyta > Magnoliopsida > Asparagales > Asphodelaceae > Hemerocallis > Hemerocallis citrina. Next base: position 183,958,230 of record CM030358.1, on the reverse strand, counting down.
AGTATGATCACTTTGTATGAGGAAAATTTCCTCATACTCTATATGAGGCTCACTTTTCTCATATATATATATATATATATACACACTCTTTCTATGGTAGTTTATATATATATGTGTTTGTTATGTTGTTATTATTAATTTGAATATTTGAGCATTCAAATTTGATGTGATTACAGGTACTTCTAATATGTGATTAATTATCTGTATTTTCTATTTGAAAATTTAACTGGAATTACGAAAAAAGTACCTATCCTAACGTTTTTCATAAAAACACCGGGATAGATTATGCAAATTAAAAAAATAAATTAACTATCTCGGCGTTTTAACTATCCCGGCGTTTCGAAATGCCGGGATAGTTCAAAATTTTTTGAATGCCCTGATCAAGAAGATACATATAATGGCATTTTATAACCGCCAGTATATGTGTATGGTCTGTATCGACATCTGGAAAAAATTCTGGCATCCCGACGCTCGATCTAGTGGCATTTCGTGCGTCGTTGGCAGAAACACCGCTATGATCTATAGCGGGCGGTTTAAAACGCCGTTACACATTTAAAAAATGCCGGTATTGCCTTTGTGATTTGTAGTGGATGGGTCAATGTTGTCCACTTACAAACATGGAACTTTTTGTTAGGAATGTGTCTTGAATACTCGTGGATCAGATGAGAAGAAGGTAAGATGAAGCACGGAAGTCGAAGCGTCGAAGCGTGGAAGAGAGTAGAAGAGAACAGAGCAGCAAGTGCAGGCATAGTTGCGGTCAACTGTCCAAAGTTGCGGTCGACCGCACACCCGACCTCTCGTAGTACAGGGATTGTCTGAGAGAGGGGCAGTTGACCGGTCGTGTTGGACGATCGACCGACCGTGGCGCTGTGTTCGTTTTGGGCCATGATTTGTTAGGTTGTTTTAGCCCAATCTTCAACTTCAAGTTAGATCGTACGGCTCCTATTCAGTTACTTTTTTCAGGTTATATCGGACGACTGAGAATCAAAATTAAACCTAGGTTTCTTTCTGTTCTTCTATATATATTATAAACTCATCCAATATGAGAGTAGAGTACTTCATAAATTGTTGTCACCATTGCAAAGAGAGGCTCGAGAGAGAGATAGTTCTTGGTGGGTGAGTTTAATTCCTCGGATTAAGTGAATCAGTAACTCCTTGTAATCTCCTCTAGTTGAATATCAGATCTCCCTATATTAAGATGACAGGTCAGAGTCTTTTTAAGATCAAGCAGTTCGATGGAAAGATCAATTTCATTCTTTGGAAGGTTGACATGTATGATGTCCTTATTCAAGAACGTTTGCAGTTAGCCGTTAAGAAGAAAGTAAAGCCAACCGATATGAAGGATGATGGTTGGGAAGATATTCGTGAAAGAGCCATAAGTCTGATCCAACTATCATTGGCGAATGAGGTCAAGTGGAGATTCCTTGAAGAAACTGATGCGGCGAGTTTGTGGGAAAAACTCAAAGCTGACTGTGCTAATTCGTCATTATTAGATCGGATGCATTGGAAGTGAAAGTTATTCCGTTTATCGATGAAGGAAGGTACCGATCTCCAAGATCATATTACCGAGTTCAATAAGGTATTATCTGAACTTCGGGTGATCAATGCGGATGTGTGTGAGGAAGATAAAGCCTTCAACCTGATATATTCACTGTTGGATTCGTACGAGTCTTTGATCACTACCATGCGACATGGTAGATCTGCCAAGGAGAGTATTTCGATAGATTGTGTTATCAAAGCATTGAAGGAAAATCAACTTAGGAAGGAGACCCAGAAATCAGCGTCTATTCCCATAAGTTGTCAAGCAGTTGATGGTCCTTCAGGGGGAACACAAAGTGCTACGCAAAAGGATTCGATCCGTTGCCGATATTGCAAGAGGTCAGGACATATTAAGAAAGACTGTTGAAAATTACATAATCAGGAGAGCACAAAGAATGAGAATTCAAGCGCTAATGTGGTTAGTGTCTTTGATTCAGGCAATTCGTGCCTTCTTATTTCAAATTCTTTAGAAGTGGATTCTAGTTGGTTTCTTGACTCAGAGAGTTCTTCTCATATTTGCTCTGAGAGGGAGTTGATTTATACTTATAAGTCTACTACATGATGTTGTGTGACAACGGAAACTGGGGAGATTTGTGAAGTAGCAGGTGATGGGACTGTTGAGTTGAAGATGCCAAGTCTAAATATGTTCACTTTAAGGGATGTTTTGCATATTTCTCTACTGAAATGGAATCTGATTTCCTTGGGATGGTACAAAGCTCGAGGTGCAGTTCTGTCTGTTTTCAAGGTCGTCGTAAGGTAATTAGAGGTATGAGAATGGTTGGGCCAAGCCAAAATAGTCTCTACATGCTTTCGAGAATCCGAAATACCTGCATAGGTGTTGTTACTTATTTTCCCGTTATTCCCGCAAGCTCAGCTAGTTTACCACAACTAGAATCATCGAGATGAGACTACGAAGTTTGAATATCGTCGAGAGGTGGAGAATGCCTAAGGTTAGGTGGAGTTCGTGCGGAGGTTGGAAACTCCGTGAGTACATCTATAGAGGTGTACCCTTAAAGGGGTATACTGAAATTGGTTAGATTGGGTAGAGATCAGTTCAACTAGAAGAAGAAGCTATTGTTCTATGTGTATTTTGCAAGTGGAGTTCATTAGAGTTTGGAGATGAATAATCACATCATGTGATAACACTCGTATGCAATCCAAGGTGGAGTTTGTAAGGAATGTGTCTTGAATACTCGTGGTTCAGATTAGAAGAAGGTAGGATGAAGCACGGAGGTCGAAGCATCGAAGAGAGTAGAAGAAAACAGAGCAGCAATGGTGCAGGCATAGTTGCGATCGATTGTCCAAAGTTGCGGTCGACCGCACGCCCGATCGCACACCCGTCCGCTCGTAGTACAGGGAATGTCCGAGAGAGGGATGGACGACCAATCTTGTTGGACGGCCGACCGACCACGGCGCTATGTTCGTTTTGGGCCTCGATTTGTTAGGTCGTTTCAATCCAATCTTCAACTCCAAGTTAGATCGTACAGCTCCTATTCAGTTACTTCTTTTCAGGTTATACCGAACGATTGAGAATCAAGATTAAACCTAGGTTTCTCTCTATTCTTCTATCTATATTGTAAACTCCTCCAATATGAGAGTAGAGTACTTCAAAGATTGTTTTCCCAATTGCAAAAAGAGGCTCGAGAGAGAGATAGTTCTTGGTGGGTGAGTTTAATTCCTCAGATTGAATGAATCAGCAACTCCTTGTAATCTCCTCTAGTTGAATATCAAATCTCCCTATATTTTCCCCAGGATTGAGAAAAATCTAACCGGGATAAAATATCGTTGTGTTTGTGTTAGATTGGTGGATCTACTTGCTTTCTCAATTGATTTGTTTCATCTACTTCGACTTTCTCATTGCTCTAATTAGTTTCGTTGCAAAAATGGGCGTTCGTTGACCCCCCAATCCCAACAACTGATATCAGAGCTTCAGGTTGTCGAATCCCTTGGTTAAGATGACAGGCCAGAGTCTTTTGAAGATCAAGTAGTTCGATGGAAAGATCAATTTCAATCATTGAAAGGTTGATATGTATGATGTCCTTGTTCAAGAATGTTTGCAGTTAGCTATTAAGAAGAAAGAAAAGCCAACTGATATGACGGATGATGGTTGGGAAGATATTCGTGAAAGAGCCATAAGTCTGATTTGACAATCATTAGCGGACGAGGTCAATTACAGATTTTTTGAAGAAACTGATGCGGCGAGTTTGTGGGAAAAATCATAGCTGACTACGCTGGTTCGACTACAACAGTCACCACCTTTCCCGACGTTTTTCGCCAATTCACCGGCGTTTTTAAACGTCGTAGTATAATGTACAAGCATTTATGAAAACATCGGTGCAAATGTCGCCGAATCGAGCGTCGCGGAATAGATGTGGTATACACCGGCGATTTTACAAAATGCCGGTATTGGTACACCGGCATTCGTAAAATGCCGGTGTATATGTATTTCGAAATGACCTCTTTTCCCCCTAATATCTTTCCCGGCATTTTATGAACGTCGCTCTATCGAAGTTCCCAAATAAAGATTTATATACACATTTAAACGCCGGTGTATGTTATTGCCGTTTCCGCTGACACTTACACCGGCATTTATAAAACACCACTCTATTGTGATTTTCAAATGGCCACTAATGTAGACCGCCGTTTTATGAAACGCCGGTGTATGTTATTTTAATTTTTTCCCAGCCCTGTATAAATTATTTTTCAAAAAAGCAAAAAATACAGTACAATTCAATTCACGATATCATTTCAATCACCTGTAAACCAATTCACAAATAATTCAACCAATTTCAGGCATATTAATGCAATTCACAACCAAACATAAGAATTAAGGATAATAAAGTGCCATACATTCCATTAATTATCCAAAATCACCACATGGTTCAGAATGTTCATAATATTCAAATATAACAGTAGTTCACACAACAACAAATACGACAACACAATGTAGACTTGGCCGACCACTACATCATACCCCTCGAGTCGCTTCAATTCTCATCAGTTGAATTTTCTTGATCTGCACGACTCACGTTTGATAGTTTGATAGGGCCGCTTTGTTTGAAAAAAAACAAAACAAAATTAATAAATATCGCAACAATCCAATAAATATCGCAACATATAAATTAGTATCCTCAACATTCCAACAAATATAATATATTAAAAACCAATAAGGGGCTAGAACTTAATCAAGTGTTGAACCGTGGAATGAAAAGTAGATAACTTGTGCTAGTTTCACCAAATAACTCTTGTTTTGTTAAGAAGAGCATTCTAAGATCCTATGCACAAGCACAACAATGTAAAAGCTTCAGTATTAACGATAGTATTTAAAATATAAGCGCCCGAAGTGAATTTATGGACCAGTAGGAAATTTATAGTATTTAAAACTTGGAATTAATTATCCATGTGTGCTTAATTATGGGTCAATCTCATTGCCATGAATGGACTGCAGGTCAGTATATAAATGAAGTGATATCCAGTTACTTTTAATATCATCCTTAGTTAATTACAGTTGTTGTAATTCTTCTCTCACTCACTCACCATTAGTCTGTTCATCAATAAAATGGTGAAACTTCTCATTTTGTTTTTTAAAATGTATATATATACAGGACCGGCCCTGAGTTCCTGGGAGCCTGAGGCGAACTCCCGAAATGGGCCCTTATAAAATAAAATAAAAAACTTGTATACGAAAAATTTGCACATTGTTGAAAGCAAAATATGCAAAATATATAAATTTGTTTTAAATCACCCAAATTTAAAGTCTCAAATTTAATTCAAGTCTTCAAGGCTAAACCCAAATAATTTTAAAAAAAATTTTAAAGACTCAAATAATTATTTTTTTGGGCCCCTAATAACAGTATTTTTCTTTTACGCACAAAATACATGCCTATATTTATAAGGAAATTATAAATTTAGGGGTCCCTAAAACCGCAAAAATGCCGAGGATCTGAGGCGGCTGCCTCACCCGCCTCAAGGGTGGGTCCGGCCCTGTATATATAAGAAAATGAATTATCTTTTTTGTTTTTATCTGATTTTATTTTATTTTGTAATATGCAGGCTGTTTACAATAAAAAAAAAATGCAGGCTGCTGCAATTGTTCTTCATGGCTGGCATGGCTCTTGTTCAAAAACATTAAAACTATCTTACAATTGATGGTGATGGCTCTGGTACTTTTGATGGCCAAGGTTCTATATGGTGGGATAGCAAGTCTAAAGATGTAAGCTCTATGACCAGTTCATTCCATCAATGCTCTAAAATTGATCTCATCACATTTTTTAAATATTACCCCTCCAAATCTTATTCCTTTTAATTTGGTGATTTCTTATTCTGCAGCACTGCGATTCACCTCCTAGTGTACGCATCTAATTAACCATCTTGTCATTGTTTTTATTTTTTATTTTTTATTTTATTTTTAACCGAGTTACTCATAATAACAGATATTAGGAATCATGGGATGCCAAGATGTGACAATGAGTGGACTGAAGTTTCTAAACAGTCCAAGCAAACACGTAAGCTTGGATACGAGCGTTATTAGGGTTCACATTGAGTCACTCAGGATTACAACACCTGAGTCCAGTCCTAACACCGATGGCATAGACATAAATGATTCTCAGCATGTCGTAGTCACTAATTCCTTCATCGGAACAGGTGAACAATTAGTGCAGACTATTTAATACAACTAGATGTATGAGTGTGGTTCTAACTTGTATTTGAAACTTTAATAAAACTTTATGCAAAAGTATACAATAACTTTGATGTATAGTTTCTGTACCTCTTGCACTACCTAAAATTGATTGTGATCTATCTACAGGTGATGATTGCATAGCAATTGGAAAGGGCACTTCAGATTTGAACATCACCAAAATCACTTGCGGACCAGGCCATGGCATCAGGTTTTGTTAATCAATTATTTTTATCAAGAAAACGAAGCAAAACTTCATTGTAATTAGCATTTTCTTACGAGGTTTATAGACTAAATTACTAAATCCTGTTTGCATCCTCTGTATCAGTATTGGGCGTTTATTCGCTCAGATATGCACTCATTTGTAGTAAGTAATAATAGTTGATTTCTATCAACTAAACTACAATCTCCCAACTAAACTAGAGTAAACTTTTTTTTTACTTAGAAAAAAAGTAATGTAATTTTAATAATAAACATAAAAAATTGTAATAATAATAATAAGATTGAAAGAGTGAAATTGCCAAAAAAAAATGATATATTATTAATATGATTTCAACTTGTACAAATTTCACAATTTGTAATAAGAAATAAAGATTTTCTACAAATTTGTTTTATACAATAACAAATTTCTTATATACAATTTTAATTTACTTCAGTTTTTCCTAATTTTAAATAACAAGCAAAGATTTAATACAATTTTTCATCCATTTACAATTGTCTTCAATTTGATGGCCTTCAATTTGTTGTTGTTGACTTGTTGTTGTTGGTCTTGAATTCTTTATTTTTGTTGCTATTGTTGTTGTTGTTGTTGTTGTTGTTGTTGTTGTTCTTTCGGCAAGTTGGTCCCACTTGTGGACGTATCGAATGAGTTTTCTTGGATCCTATCTTCCGCCTTCAGCCAGTCTTTTGTGCAGACGAACATCTCTAACGATTGGGGCTTCAAGTTATTCCTGTAATCAGTTAGAACTCTGCCACTTGTAGAAAATGCACTTTCAGAAGCAACTGTAGAGATAGAAGGAGTTAGTAGATCTTTAGCCATATATTTAAGAATATTATAAGTGTGTTCATGGTCTTTCCATCATTGTAAAATATCTAGTGAAGAACTAAAAGACTCAGAATCTTGTTGGTTATATCAATGTAATTCATTTGGTGGATTAGTCCTAGATTTTTTTGATTGAATTTTTGCAAGTAAATTAAATATTTTATCATCAAATTTACTCTTATCCTTACATTTAGAAGTAGCAGAACAAGAACTAACTAAAGAAATTGTACTACTAGAAGCAAAACATCTATCATAATAATCATACAAGTTATTTAATGTCGATTCAAATTTAACTAAAAAAGAAGCGCAATCAATTTCATTATCATCATCCCCAAGTAAATTAAAAAATATTTCAATTAAACTCTTCGTACCTTCTAATTTGATACAAGGATCTATCACAGTAGCAACACAATACAACATAGGAGGAGGTTTAAAATACTTCAAAAATTTTGTGTATGCATGTTTTACAATATCACCAACAAAAGCATCATCGATCATTTCTTTAAAAGTTTGCATCATAGTAACTATTAAAATAAAAATTCTACTAGAAGTAGATTCATAAGATTTTAAAAATTTGAAAGTTGTGGTTTTAAAAGGTTCTAAAAATTTCAACAAAGTGAATGTAACTGGAGATTGCTGATCTCATCGTCCTTCTTCCCCCAGATCCCGTCGCCCTTTCCTCCCATTCATACCTCGCCCTTCTCTTTTGTTGCTTCGCTCGTGTTTCTCTTTCAACCCATCTCAGCATTTCCTCCCTTCTCCCCCTTTTGGATCTGTCCTCTCCCCGGTCGTTTCTCTGGTGTTTTCGCTTTTGGCTCCCTCTCGGTGGGTTCCTCCTCTTCTCGCCGGCTGCTTGGGCGAGTGCTTCCTCTCAGGTCCGCACCTCTGCAAGTTCACGTCTTCTCCTGACTTTCTCTAGCTTAGCCTTTCTAACCTATCACTGTAAGTTTTTATTTGCATTTTTATTTATTGAGCTGTTATTAGTGAGTTTTTTAGGTTTGTTTCTCTTTCTCCTTTCGCGTGATCCCTCTCAATCTCTCGATCCCTTCATGCTTGCGTTCTTTCTCCTCGTGATCCTGTTCTTTCTTATCCCTGTCTGGGATCGGACGTATTGTTCGGCTTCTATGATCCCTTGTTTTATCTTAAGCGTCTAGCAAAGTGGGATTTTCAGTTCCTATTGTGCTGGTTCGCTAGCTTCTTCCTCTTCGCTCTCTTCGCTTCCTGATCTGGGAGCGATTTTTTCTCATCTTTTGCTGACTATTTTTTGTTGTTTTTGAGCATTTTTGGTCTATGCGCTTGATCTCTACGGTGTGTGTTTTTGACTTTTTCCAGCAGCCTTGTTCCCCACGTTCTCTCCCCCTTCTTCGATTTTGGGCCATGGTCTCTATGGAATTCTCATGGGTCGAGGTCATTAAAAAAAGGCCTAAATTAGACTTTTCTAATACCGTCCTTAATCCATTGAATCTCTCGATGATTCGGCCCAAAGCTCAGAAGTCTCTAGGGCGCGTCACATCATCAGTTTACCGCTCTTTTAATCCCCATCACTCCTCTCAATCGAAGCTTTCCTCCACCTCCTCATCGTCCTCCGATCTTATCTGTTTCCGCTGCCTACAAGCCGGGCATCTGAAGGCTTTTTGTACTTCAACCATGAAGTGTCTGTTTTGCCTAAAATCTGGTCATTCCCGAAATCGTTGCTTCTCTCTTCAACAGCTTTTGGGTCTCTCCATGGGCGTTCCTATTTCCGATCAAGTTCTGGGAGCGCTTGATTTCCCGTCCCTCCAATCCAAGCTGGCGGACTTGCATGCTCACAAGCCTAAGAAAGCTAAGCTGTCGTCCTCTTCCCCTCTTCTCCCTACCCCTCCGATTTTGCAGCGCATTCCGGTAACTTCTCTCCCTACCTCCCAAGTTCTTTAGAACCCCTCTCCTCAGGTGGCTCCTCTGGTTTATAAGCCACAGTCCACCCTTGTCTTCATCCCATCGGCTGGACTCTCTGACAAATTGAAGATGTTTGAATGCTACGGAGCCGTCTCCTTCTTCGGAGGTTCGGTGTCCAATTTTTCTTTAGAATCTCTTCTTAACAATTCGTGCAATGTGGATGATTGGGTTTGGACTGTTAATTCTTGCTCCAATGGTGAAGTAGTCATCAACTGCCCTTCCCCTAAAATACTAGATGATCTTATTGCCATTGGTTCTTTGTCTATTGGGTCGATCAATCTCTCCGTTCGTAAATGGGGTTATCAAGGTCATCCTCCCCCGGCTCTTATCCCCTTCCCTATCAAAGCCACTCTTATTGGACTTCCTCCGTTCTGCGACTCTCACCGTTTAGTTGTGGACATGAACAAATGTATTGGCAAGTTGATTCGTATTTCTTCTTCATGCCTGTTGGCTTTGGGATGTCTCCAAGTGGATGCGGAGTTTTGCTGTCCTCCGGTTCATGCTAGGACTGTTGCATACTCCTTGAGAGACAGTAAGTATATCTTTGCCATTTTGGTCAACTACCACGACCTCGCTATCGGAGCTTCTTCCTCTGCGCCCTCGTCTGGTGGTGCCCCTAAGGCCCTGACGACTGATTCTCCTCTCCCTAAAACTTTCTCTGTGGGTGTTTCTTCCCTCGCATCGGCTCAATCGTCCAAACACAAGGCCGTTCCCAAAGCTACTCCTAAAAAGCATTTCGCTTTACAGCGAAGGAGTTTATTTCTCCCTCCACTTCCAAGATCTCACCTTCGAAGCCCTCCAACCTTGTCTGGATTAACCCAGACATCGTTCCTCAATCCATAGTCAAACACATTCCTCCTCCTCTTCCCAGCCATGCTCAGCTCCCGCCTAAGCTTACCTTACCTTCTTCTTCTTCGGCTCCTCCACTTTTTGTTCCTGCAGTTACTGCTGGCCTGTGCCATGATCACTCTGCTCCCAAACTTATTGAGTCGGATGAGAAGTAGCCAGCTTGGGATGTTAACCCCCTTTTCTTCGGTGATTGGGACAAGTTCAAATTGGCGACGCATCGTTCTCCTCCTTCAAGGGACATATCTATTTCAGCCTCGCTCAAAGCTTCTGCAACCCTGAATCCAAAATCCGATGATTGGATAGATCATGACAACCTATTGGATCAGGAAGTTGCGGAGCTTGATCAATCCAAATCGCAACAGTAGGTAGCTTCTTTCGCTTCTTCAGTTATTATTCAGTTTTCTGCGCCTTTTATTATTAGTTTTGGTGGCTGTTGCGTTTTCCGTTTGGGGCCTTACTCTTCCTTTTCAGCTTCTTATTCACTTTCTTATTGTCTTGCTACTTATTATCACTTTTATTCTCCGATGTGGTTGCCCCCTCCGTTGGTGGTGAGTCTCGGCCTACCGCGAGGTGGTCGATACTCTTTCCATTCTATCCTTTCACCTTCACTCTATTCTTCTACTAATATCCTCCCCTCTCCTACCATTTCTTCTCATTCTTCTCCTTCAGTCTCCCTTAACCTCCCCTCTTTTAAGAATTCAGATTTTTCCGTTATCCCGGTGTTTGCTCAGCCAGTAACGCCGATGGTCCCCCCTGAGAGTCAACAGAAGGTTAAGTCTCATAAAAGTCCCTTTCCCTTCATTCGTTCTAGTGCCCGTATTCGGGCTAAAAAAACAGCTCAACCTCCAACAGTCTCTCAGCCGTCTCTTGCGGCGCAGTTCCGCAATCTAGATTCCCCCTTCCCTTCCACGGGTAACTTGGGAACTGCCCTTTTAGGTTCCATCTATCATGTGCATTTCGACTCCCTCTCTAACCTAGACATGCTTCGTATCTCTAAGGATATGGGTTTTCAGGCTAATTCTGAAAATTTCATAGACTTTGATGCTATTCGTGTTCGCGAAATTGCTAGAGCTTGTGAGTATCAAGGTTCTCATGATTAGTATATCTTGGAATATTCGGGGTCTGGGGTGCACGACCAAGCAACTAGCCTTGTATCAACTCATTTCTTCTTCCCATTGTGACTTGATCTCCATCCAAGAATCGAAATTTGATTCCCCTTCCCCTTCAATCTTACGCACGATCGGCAGTTCTTTAATCTCTAATTGGATTTCTCTTGATGCCATTGGATCTAGAGGTTGGATCCTGTTTGGTTTTAAAGATTCCCACTTCACCCTTATTTCTATCCAGAAGTTAACCTTTTTTTCTCATCGTTCGCCTTCATTGGGCTGAATTCAATCGTGACCTCACTGTTGTTTCGGTTTACGGACCGTCGACAGCAGATCGCCGGTCCCTCCTTTGGAACGAATTTAACTCATTTCATAACAACATTAATGGCTTCCTTTTTTCTGTGGTGACTTTAACGTCACCAGATTCACAAATGAAAGATTGGGTAACCCTTCTAGTTCCTTAGAGTCCTCCCGGTTTAACGACTGCATTTGTTCTCTTCAATTGGTTGACCTTCCGCTCAACGGCAGATCTTTCATATGGTCTAATATGCGCTCCTCACTGTCGATGGCCAAACTTGACCATTTCCTTGTTTCCTACGATTGGATTAGCTATTTTCACAACTCTTATGTTTCGGCCATGCCCAATCCGACCTCGGATCATGTACCTATCTCTCTGTCCTCCAACTTTAACTTTGCAAGATCGTTCAAATTCCGATTTGAAAAATTCTGGCTTCAAGATCAAATTTTTGTTAATCTTATCACGGAATGCCTTTCCTCTATAACGGGCTCTTCCGGCCTTGGCCGCATTCTGCTTAAGCTTCACGCTATTAAATTTGGCTGCAAAATTTGGTGTAGAGAGAGATCTGCCATTGCCAACTTCCTTAAACACGACTTCCTTTCTTCCATCAAGTCCATTGATAAACTTGAGGAAATTGGCCCGATCTCGGACTCCCTTCGCTCCGAACGTAGTTCTTGTAAGGAAGAATACGCTAGTATTCTTCATTGTGAACATATCAAATGGGCCCAAAGGGCTAAGTTCCGTTGGCTCAAGGAGGGGGATGGTAACACCTCTTTCTTTCATAACTTTGCATCGCATCGTTAGCGCAGCAATCATATTTCTTCCATTATTTACAACGGCTCCGAATTGAATTCGGATTTGGAAATTCACGCTTCTTTCCTTCGCTTTTATAAAAATCTAATTGGGTCTTCTAAACAGTGTTCCTTTCATCTGGATTGGGCCCAACTTTACGGCAATCAGATTCATGATCTGTCTAGTCTGGAAGATCCTTTCTCTTTGGAAGAGATTAAATCTGCTGTCTTCTCATTAAAAAAGTGATTCAGCTCCTGGTCCAGATGGCTTCCCGCCTTTCTTCTTCCAAAAATTTTGGGATTGTCTTAAAGGCAATTTATTCAAAATGTTCTTTGATCTACACCAAGGCTCCTTCTCCTTTGATAGGATCAACTACGCGCATATCGTTCCGATCCCCAAAATTATGGGGGCTCATTCTATTTCTAACTTTCGGTCGATTAGCCTCCTCAATACCACGTTCAAGATCATCATGAAAGCTCTCTCTAACCGTCTGAGCGCTATTATCTCGCCCCTTATTGGCCCTGCTCAATCAGGTTTTATCAAAGATCAATTTATCCTCAATAGCGTGGCGTCGGCACAAGAAATCATTTCCGAATGTCATCGCTTCAATTCAGAGGGGATCCTGTTAAAATTAGACTTTCAAAAAGCTTATGACAATGTCAGTTGGGATTTTCTCTTTGAAATCCTTCTGCATCGTGGCTTCGGTCCAAAGTGGATCGCTTGGATTAAATCCAGTATTTTCGCTGGTATTTCATCCATCCTTATTAATGGGTCGGAAGGTCACAAATTCAAATGTAAGTGTGGCCTCCGTCAAGGTGACCCTATTTCTTCCCTCTTATTTTCTCTTGTTGCTGACGTGTTCAGTAAATTACTCTGTAATGCTTGGGACGCCAAGGTCATCAAAGGGCTTGGGCGATCCCAGAGCTTTCGTGGGGTTCTCAACCTTCAATATGCCGACGATACTGTTATCTTCGCAAAGCCTAATGGGAGTACCTTACATAACCTGAAGCTTCTCCTATATATCTTTGAAAATACCTCTGGTTTATCTATTAACTTCCAAAAGTCCTCGATGCTTTGGCTTGGAGGCTCGGACAACCGGCAAGTTGAAATTGCTCAGTTCTTCAACTGCGCCTCTGCTTCTTTTCCTATCCAATATCTTACTATTCCCTTAAGATGGGGTAAGCTTCATAAACATGATTGGTTGCCTATGATTGAAAGAGTGGAATCTAGACTCAATCTTTGGGCTGGTAAGCACCTCTCTCGCAGAGGCAGATTAATTCTTCTTAACGTAGTCCTCACCTCGGTTCCTTTATACATGATGTCTTATTTTTTCATTCCCTCTTGGGTTATTAAAAGAATTAACCAAATTAGAAGGATTTCTTCTGGTCGGGTGCTGATTCTTACAGAGCTGGCACCCAACTCTACAATTGGAAGTTGATTTGCACCTCCAAGGCTGTAGGTGGTTTAGGAGTTCTTAATCTCAGAAACCAAAATTTAGCCCTACTGGGCAAATGGTTATGGAGAATTTTAAAGGAAGATCAATTACTCTGGGCTCGCCTTATTACTATTAATTGTTTCTCCCGGCGTAAAATCTGGGACTTCAACCCCTCTTTCTCCCGCAAGGCCTCTCCATTTTGGAAGGGTGTTTGGAATGTTGCCAATGCTTTCCACTGCGGAATTTTCCACGAGTGCACTGATGGATCCAAAACCAAGTTTTGGTCTGATTTATGGATCAGTAATATAAAGCTGGCGGTGGCTTTTCCTTCTCTTTTCCTATTGGCTGCGAACCCTGCGGCCAGAATAGCAGAGCTTGTTACGATCCACAATAACCTCAAATCTTGGTCTATTCCCTTCAGTTGCGAACTGCCTTCTTCTATTGTGACTGATTTCGATGATGTTTGTCTTATCTTAAACCATTATGCCTGGCACACCAAAGAAGATTTTAGGTGGAGATGGACCAGCTCGGGTATCTTTTCGATGAAATCGTTTTATAATTTCCTTAATTTTGGTGGTGTTTACTCACCTTTGGCCAAAGCCCTTTGGAGTAGCTGTGTTCCTTTGAATTCTAAAATTCTAGCCTGGCTCACCTTTAATGATAAACTCCTGTCAGTGGTGATTCTTAAAAAAAATAATCTAGCCTTAGGTCAATTTTGCGTCTTGTGTTCTTCTGAGCATGAAGATGCTGAGCACCTTTTTCTCCACTGCACTTTTATCCGACCATTGTGGCAGATTTGCGTTACTTCCTAGCAAGCTCCCTCTATCCCTTCTACCCTTTCGTCATGCTGGGACTCCCATTCTATTCCTATAGTCTATCACAAATCTTGGGTCCTCTCGACCTTGGCCATCATCTGGGTTATTTGGTCGAAGAGGAACTAACGTATTTTTTCTCACAAATCTGCTACGATCGATACTATGATTGATGAGTTCGTATTCTTTGCCAAATTTTGGTCTTCCACTTTATCGCGAGATAAAGTGGTAGCATTGCAATTGTGTTGCCTCGAAGAAGCGATTGTAATTTTTCGATCTTCTAATACTAATGTTCCTTAATTTCGTTCTATCTAATATTTTCCACTCTTTGCTTTACCTTGCAGTTCTGAAGGGCCGTTGTGTTGCGCGATGGTCACCTCTGGGTTCAAGGCAGCTCCTCTCCTTCTTACATGTCTGTATACGTGTGCTCTGTCTTTTGGTTGTTTGTTCTGGTTTTTGTTGGTGGATGGTTGTTATTTGTTCTTTTTGTAGTTAGCTCTTAAAGAGAAAGGTTTAGGTTATATCCTGCATTTTGTTTATGGACGTTATTATATATTCTGTCATGTACTTGCTCTCTTTTCTTGCATCTGTTTGCTTATTATGGTTCTTGTCGCTGGAGGATTTTCTTTGGTGAGGCGCGTTGGTGATTATTGGTTTTTCTGGGCTATTGCTGGTTTTTGATTTCAGCTCATAGCAGTGCGGTATAGCGTTTATGGTTCTTGTTGTTGCAGAGTTGCTCTATGATGTTCTTGGTTTATTAGATCTGAGTAATCCCTCCCTTGTTCTAAGGAGGTGGTTATCTGCTCTCGATTTACCGTATTGCTATGTTGCCCATCCTCAGAGCTCTTTTGCTCTGGTTTGTTTGTTTCTGGGGCCTCTCCTCCTGTTTCAGGATTTTACTTGTCTCATTTTGGCTTTCTCGCCATTTTCTATTTTTAGGCCATCCTGAGCGGCGGTTAATCCGTATTTAGAACTTGGTTCCCCCTCAGAGTTGTGGTTCTAGCTTTCGTTCTTTTGCTTTCTGGATTGGGCGATATTGTTTGTTAGTTTTTTTTTTCCGCTTCGGTGGAGCTCGCAGTCAGTTGTTCACCTGAGCTTAGTTGGTCCAGATTCTATTGCGTCAGTTGCCTCTGAGGTTGTCGAGCCTCCCCCTACCACCGAGCATACCTCTGCTTTGGGGGTTTGTTGTGCCGAAGACTGCGGTTTGGTTTGGCCTAGCTATCTTTTTTTGTCCCTGACGTTTCGTCCTCTGGATGTTGCTTTCTTCTCCCTCTTCCCGGCCTGCTTCTTCCGCCTTGTTTACTTTGGCTCCCTTAGGACCTTGTTTTGTTGCTGTTGTATGTGATTTTTGTTAGGCAATGTACTCAATTGCCCTGTCTGTTGTAGTTGATTCTGTTGTTCTAGTTTTTAGTTTTACTTTTTGTCTACAATGTACTGATTGTAGACTATTTTTTCTTTATATATTGGGCTGGAATCTCACGATTCTATCCTTGTTATCATCAAAAAAAAAATTCCAACAAAGATTCGGCATAAAACCAATCGACGGGAGTCATTTCAACATTTGGCATATTTTTTGCAATACAAAAATTATTTATACATGCTTTATATTCAGTAACAACATGTAGCAAATCAAAAGTAGAGTTCCATCGGTATTTAACATCCTTTGAAAATTTTCTAAAATGTACATTTTTAAGCCTACACCAAGCTTTCCATTCTTGAAATATGGTGTCACTTAATGCAATAAAATGTACACAATTTTTAATTTTAACTATATATGGTTCGGCTATTTTTAATGCATATTGAACACATAAATTTAAAATATGATATGCACATCTAACATGAAAAATATTGTCAGATGGAGGGTTTAATGCGGTTTTTAAAATACTAATTGATGCATTGTTGTTAGATGCATTATCAAAACTTATACACATAATTTTATCGCGAATATGAAAAAAATCACAAATTTCTAAAATACGGTTTGTAATTTCATTGCCATTATGGGGATAGGGCAACGCAGCAAGTGATATGATTTTTTTTGAAGAATGCAATCATTGTCGATCCAATGACAGGTTATTCCCATCATTGGAATATTGTTGCATCCCGTCCAACAATCGGAATTTAAACTAACTCTACAAGTTATACTCTATAAAATTACAATCAAAGCTTCCTTCATTTCATTGTACATTTTAAAACAATCTGATTTGCAAGTATTCCTAGGGGTTCTTCTAAAATGAGGGTTTAAGGCAGTTTAATTAAAATTTTTCAAGTCCCTACTCTCGGGATAGGAAAATGGTAACTCTTCCTTGATTACTAATCAGGTCATTTCCTGACGAACAAGTTCGGGATCGTAAGGGTGACTATCAACTAGACCGGTTCTATGGTGGATTTTTTGTTGGCCGGGTAGGTCAACAAGAAGTTCTTTATGTACATTTTGGATGTGTCGCCTAATTGTACCCGTGCCCTCACCCCTCTTCCATTTGAATGGTTTCGAACATGTTTTACACACTTTTAAACCTACACTCGGTACATTTTCGTTCGGAATATAATCATAAAATTTATGCGAATCACTACTTTCCCCTCTAGTTTTCCTACTAGTAGCCGGTTGTGTTGTTTTGGTGGCTTGTTGTTGTGGTTCTTCTTCTAATTCTATATCTCTTACAAACTCATCGTGTGTACCCCATTGTTTGGAAGGAGGATTATGGTAGCTTCGGTGGGGCCATTTTGTGGGACAATTGGAGGCCTACGGGAAGTGCCCATGAAATCTTTTCCACTTTGGCTACAGCCGCTACCGCGTGATCTAGATATGTTGATATGTAGTAGTGTATGTAAAAAATTAAACACAATGTTGGCCCGATAAGTTACAGAAAAAAAATCTAGAAAACAAGAGATTTGTGAGAGAGAAGATAAAAAAACCAACAAACAAATAACAACAAAAAAAATAAAAATAGAAGAAGAGGGATATGAAATTTTGATACCGTTCACCGTGGATACTCGTATATAAAATAACCCGTAAAAATAAAAATAGAAGTAGAAGTAGAAGTCCATAATTGAAGACTTGAAGAGAGCTTGGATGAGAGTTGAAGACTTGATCACTTGGAGGAGAGTTGAAGACTTGAAGACGTAGTTGAATTTTGAGTTCGATACGATTGGAATTTGTCGTTTGATCGTGTATATGTCTTGCTACCTTGTTTGTTCAATTGTTCACAAATTGAAATGAATTGAGTAATAATAGTAGAGAGAGTAAGAGAATAAGGTGTGAATTTTTTGTTTGGGTTTTAGGGATATTTATAGGGAAAAATAAAAAAACAAAAAAAAACAAAAAAAAACAAAAAAAACAGCTACAATAGCCGTTGAAGCAGCTCTCGGGTGTGATGAGCGACCCGTTGGACCCGCGGGTCAAACGGTCGACCCGCGCGGGTCGAACATTTGACCCACGCAGGTCGAACGTTTTGACCCGTACAAGTCAAACGGTTCGCAACCCATAGGTCGACTCGCGGGTTCGCGAGTGGGTCGGGTTCAAATAGGCGGGTTATTGGGCTGGGTTGATCAGGTTAAGTTCGCATATTTTACGACCCGGGTCGACCCGTTTCTATTAACGGATTCTACCCGAACTCGAACCGGCATTTCGCGGGTCAGGTTAAACGGGCGGGTCGCGGATCGACCCGACCCGTTTGCCATCCCTACACACAATGCTATAAGTGATTAAATTGATAAAAGAAGTTGAATTGAATTACTTCATGTTATAAGATCATAAAAGAAATGTTTTCTTTGAGAAAGAGTTTATGAATTGAACTATTATTTTGAGATTGAATATAACATGTTGTTGATCTCTAGAATGAGATAGTTGTTAGAATATAGAGCCTAGGCGAGACCCTTAGAAACCAGCAGTCGTTATTATGAATTTGAGAGCTAACCAGTGTGGGTTGAGCATCTCTTGAGAAGTAGCCAGGTTGGGCTGACTGTCTCTTTTGTTTGGTTTAAGTCCGGTAGGGTAAGCTCACTCTAGGTTGTGATGATTTTTTTCTAAAACAAACTAAAAACTTAAGGATAAGGCACTAGTTGGTGATATGACGAAATGAGTGCAAACGTGAGTCATAGACTCTAGAATGATCCTTGGAGAGAGACGGTCCCCAGTATTCCGAGACGATGACGTAAGGACCACAGAATGATCCACGGAGCAGGAACGATCTCCAGTATTCCGGGATGAGAGCGACTGTAACCCCTGTTTTTTTGTTTTTTTTGTATTTTTAGTGTATTTTTTTTTCTTCTCTCTTGGATTTTATACTCTCTTGTATTTTTTTGTACCGTATGTTGGAGTTGTTTTCAATATATATTCATTTTTGGCTAATTCTTGATCTTTTGTGATTTATTTTCGGTTCCTTGATTTTTTCTTGATCGTTGTTGTTATTTTTCGTTCTTCATTTTTGTCTCGTTCTCTTTGATTTTTGTCTTGGGTGCTCATGGTGATGTGGTTACTCATCCTATTTCCAATCTTATTGTTTGAACCCTATTTGACTATCAAAGCCAAATTTAAAACCACAATCCTATTTTGAATCCTATACAAATTGTATCCTCATTAAATCCTATTACTACTCCTAGACTATCCACAACCCAATTACCCAATAACCCACCTCATATTAAACCCTAATCCCTCCATATATATACATATCTCTCCCTCCCTCACAAACCCTAACCCTAAACCCTCACACATCCCAACCTCTCATCTTCTCCCTCTCTCCTGCTAGTTGCGCCGCCCAACACAGCCCCCGCCCAGGCCGACCACCCCTTGTGGCCTGCACCCGATCACCATCACCCACCTAACTTCCATCGACCACCGAGCACCTCGTCTCATCTCTCATCCTCTCCCGTTCCTCCCTCTGGCGCCGTCGACCTGCAGCCGACGCCCAGGCCAGGCCGCATCCCGGCCCCCACACTCTCTCTCTCTCTTATGGTCTCTCTCTACTACTTGAGAGGTTCTCACATATGATTGTGCGAGATTGTTCGTGGGTTCGTTGCTTTTGATTCGTTGATTTGGATTCGTGGATTTCGTTCGTTGGCCAGGAATCCGTTCCTGTTATTCTTGGTGTTCGTTTCGTCTTCGATTAAGGCAAGTAACTTGTACTCAAATTTTTTTGTATGATACAAGTCGAAAATACTGCTTGTAGTGTAGTTAGGTTCTAGAGACAATTCGTGTGCGAAACCCCTTTTTGATATTGTCTCTATAGTGATTTGACCATAGTTGCCTCACGACACAATATTGACATGAAACAACTTAGGTTTTGCCCGTTCTTGATTTGAGCATGTATGTGAGACTTCTTGTGAGAATTTGGGTATTTGTTGAGAACCATGCGATAGACTTGTTTTAGATATGTTAATTACCCTATTTCATGATGTTTGGACACTTAGTAGACTCGATTTCATATTTGGTTATTTTTGGAGTTACGTTGAATCTATGTTAATTTTGGTTTTTGAGAAAATTCTGTGTTGCTGATATTCTGTCTTGATCAGTAATTTAGACCATATTAAGGTCAGAATCTTGATTTCAGTATAAAACATGATTTGTAGAGAAATTCGTATTCTTTCCAACCCCTCTGACCTTGCTGGATTTTGTTTTTGTATGTGTGAGATATGACTGTTTTACTAAAGAGGTGTAGATCTTTTTCAGATTTCGTTTCTTGGTGATTTTGATGACTAAATCATTTTGATACTTGTGCTACACATATTATTTTGATCTAAAACTTTGGTCAGTTTTTCTATACTTATTTAGGGATTACCCAGAATTTTGGTGGATTTTATTGATGAGTTTTATATGCCGTTTCATGCTTATTTATAAAGACTGTACTTGCTATATTTTGCTCGCTGTTTTGTAAAGAATCGTATTTTCACTCTGGTTCCTTTGATTGTATGAAAAATATTATGAAATGTGAAAGTTATATTATTTTGTCTATTTTCATCTCCCTTTGGAGGATTTGGATTTCGTTTCACGGTTTGCGAGATATTACAGTTTTCGTACAGCTGTGTTGGGATTTCCAGATTTACCAAACTATCGTTTCTTGATATTTTCTGATTTTTGATGACTGATCTAATTTCACTGGAAAATAATGAAACCTTATATTTTGATACTAGACAGATAGGGGAATACCCCAGATTTTTCGTGGATTTATTTATTGAGTTTTGATGCTGTTTTCCTGACTGAGAATTTGATTTACTGATTTCTGGCTGAACGTATTTTCTGGATTCAAATCAATTTTGAGTTATGTTTTTGTGAAATACTATATAACTTATTTGTATTCGCTGGATTTGCTTGGGAGTCTATTTTCTAGAAGCTTCGACGGATTTAGATTTGCACGTTTGTAACTCTGGAAATTGCTATTTTACTGCAATATGGTCTTGCTGTCCTGAACTAGAAATTTGGTTATTTTATCCTTTTCTGTGTTATCTTGCACCCGTACATATTTATCTTGCAACTTGAACTTGTTACTGGATCATACCATGATATACTTGCTTGTTTTGTGACACATACTTGCTTGTTTGACATTAATAATAAATTAACCAAGCCGAGGTTTTAAAGGGACAGATCTAATAGTGGATAATTCAGAAACGTGTACTCGGAAGAGAATCTTTTGATTCTATGTGATACTTGATACTTACGATTTGGCTTGATACTTGAGATTTGGCTTGATACTTGATTACTTGAGGCTTGATATTTCACTACTTGAGGCTTGATATTTCACTTGAGGCTTGATACTTCACTCTTGACGCTTGTTTACTCGATACTTGATACTTGATACTTGATACTTGATACTTGATTCATGAGACTTGTTCCTAAGTACACTGCCCTATATAGTCCACTATGAAATCTAAAATGAAATTGTATTGACTGTACAATCATGTGAGAAAAGGATGGCTCATGAAGTGTTACCTAGATAGTAATAATACAAGATATATGATACATGCTTACTTGATACTTGATAACATGATACGTGAGACTTGATGCTTGAACATGATACTTACCACTTGTACTCGACCACTTGACACTTATTACTTGTTACTTGATTTCGTGATACATAACACTTGATCTTGACACTTGTTACACGATACTTGTTCACTTGACACTTGATACATGCCTCTTATACTTGTTCATTTGCCATGCAAGTTGCTATATTTGGATATCATGCTTATACCGTGTTGCTAGTTAATTTTCTCCATGTACTTGTATCTTGCATTACAAGCGGCCCGTAACTTGCAATTGACGGGTACTTGTTTTCTCTTTTCCTCTTCCCTGCAATTATTAAATTGCAGATTTTAGAGAACAGGTTTCAGACGGTATTGGTGACATGAAGTATTAGTGCTGGATCTTGTTATTATTATTTTTGTAGTAGTATGAACAATATTGTATCTTGTACTTGAAATTATTTTGTATTTGGGCAATGTGACCCAGGATATTTGACTTATTCAGATCATGACTATTTGAGATTAATACATTTTGATTTCAAGTATTCTTGTTGGTATTTTGGTTCATATGTGCATGTTGGTTGATACTTTTGCTTCGACTCTGATGATTCTTGTGAATATTGTAAAGATTCTTGAACAGCTTATGGATGATGAAAATCATTCACTAGGCTTTTGTCGCGTATCCGTATTTCGTATTCTCTTTTGGGAAGCAGGGCATGACAGTGACGCTCATGGGATGCTTGTGCAATGAGAGCTCCAGAATGACCTGCCGAGTGAGACGGTCCCCAGTATTCTGGGACGATGGACGTAAGCGCCACAGAATGATCCACAGAGAGGGATTGGTCTCCAGTATTCCAACGGCGAGAGCCAATACTTGCAAAGTGTCTAAATCTTGTAGTAGTCATCCTAGTTGGTTGCATGGCGAGGGATCTAGCCCTATAATGTGGAGTACGTAGGTGCTTGCCCTCAGACTTATGTAGTATGGGATGCATAGAATTCGAACAAGTATGCATTAGTGTCATCCTAGCGTAAACATCTGCATTAGACATTAAGTCATTGCATACACTGACATGTTTAGGTTAGTCACTCTTTTACACTTTGTTTGCATTCAAGTTTGTGGTTTTTAAAGTATTAAAGAATCGTTATATTATGGCATAGCGAGGATGGCCGTGTATAATATTTCGTTAGTTGTAAGCAACTGACGTGCCCACAGTTTCATATGCAAGACTTAGAATTTACAAGAAGATATAAAGATGAATTTGATCCTGATGATCATTTAAATGCTAAAGTTATTACAGTTGTACATTTATTATTGTTGTAATTTATTTACTTTCCACTGCGTGTTGATGTAAAAGAGTATGTTGTAATAAAAGTTTTAAATTTCTTGTAAAATTGTACGAAGTTAAGTGTAAAGATCCTGTGGAACTTCGAATTTAGGCTTATTTAGAATTCGAAGTGTTACAATAAGGACTGACACAACATCGGCATTGCGTATTGTACATCATCGTTCCTATTGATACCAAATATTGTTTAAGTGTTATTGATACCATTGAATATTGTTACCGAATATTGAATCATTGTTTATAGTCATTGCATCGATTATCATGATATTGATTATTGCTATCATGCCATGTTATTGATTCCTATTGATCCATTGACATCATTGTTATACCGTTATTCCATTGTTCCCTGCTTTCTCTACTTGTTGTCCATGACTTGCTCTAAGGACAATTTTTCTCCTCCTTTTAGATGAAGTGTTCAAGGTAATGATGGAAAATTACCTGCTGTGATTGGAGAACAAAGATTCTGAAGACTTAATGCTTTTTGCTTGCTTATTGCTTAAATAAAATTATTGTATTGAGACTTGTTATTATTGTTTTGGGATTTATTATTGTATTGGGCTTATTCCCGGATTTTATTATTATTTCCAGATGTTGGATTATTATTGTATTTTGATATTTTTATTATTTCATTCCAAGTATTATTGTTCATGAAATTATTATTTCCTGTGCAATTATTTTTGTGTTGATCATATTATTGAGTTGATCGGATGAACAGCTTATGGGTGACGTTAGTCATTCACTGGGCCAATGTCATGTACTCGTATTCCGTATTTTTGGAAAGCGGGGCATGACAAGGTTTTTAGTGGTATCAGAGCTCGGGTTTGGATAATATATCAGTCAAATGTGACTAACAAAAGGAAGTTTGGCTTTGATTGATATATTAATCAGGTTTGGGTTTTATCGGTTTGACTCAACAGTATGCGCAATACAGGAATCGCATGAACAATTGATATCCAACTTATGATCTAGAAACTAGTTTCTTTTGATTCCTCTTTGATCCCTTCACATTCAGTTCCTTCATTTCTTGTTGTCTTTTGTCCCTTCCTTTCATTGATTCCTTATTGGGTATGATTTTATTCTTTTCGCACCCATGCTCTTTTCATTCTGTTGCTATCCTTTCTTTTTATTCCTGCTTGATTCGTCGATCGGCATTACTTGATCTGCTACAACATGTCTACAGCTTAGAGCTTCACCATCAGAGTAGCGCAGCAGAAGCGTGGTGAGCCCATAACCCACAGGTCCCATGATTCTCTTGTTGTTTCTCCTTCTTGCATTGTTTACTTCCTTTCATTCATTTGCATTGTCATCATTCATTGAATCTTTATTTAACATCATTTTTGATCACTTCATTCTTATCCATGTTCTTTCTTATTATGGTGTTGCCACCATTTTCTCTTTCCCTTCAATCCCCAGTTTTGATTTCATCAATTTGCCCTTGCTTTGTCTTATGTACCGCCTGAGCAAATTTCGAGGATAAAATTTAGTTGTGAGGTGGGTAGGATTGTAACCCCCATTCCCGATAATTAGTATTTTCCGTGTATTTTCTATAATTTAATTTTTTTTATTTATAAATATATTTTGTGCTAAATTCATTTAAGACCTTGTATTAAAGTGTTTTCTAATCAAGATTTTATTCATTTTAAATAATGGTACCTAACTTAACGGGTGAAAAAACACCATAATGAAAATTACACAACACACGGAATAAACTAGGTGGCATCGGTGCTGGAGAGTAGAGCGTCCAGGCCACCGGCCACAGGAGGCGAACATTCGTAGGAAGACAAAGTCGGGGGTTGCCGCCAGGCTGGAGGGAGGGGACCGACATCGAAGAGCAACGATGCCGACACAAGTAGATGAGGTGACCTTCGAAGATCGCAAGCTTGGCCCAAGGCAGGCTAAGAAGATGCTGAAGCACCTCTGCAATGATCGGGGAAGCCCAGCCTTACTATAAGAGCCAGACACACAAAAGGCCAAGAGAAGCAGACGCTCAGAGCGTTACTCAAGAGGCCCACTGAGCCCCCCCCAACGGCATAAACATCGCCCCAGAAACAGACAGGGAAGCCACTTCAACCGATCAAGACGACAAGAACGAATTACAAATAAACATTCATGATTTAGAGATATAAGAAAATATCAACCCGATAAAACTAATGAAGAATACAGTCCATTCCAAGCAACACTCCCCATAGCCAGACCTACATCTTCTTCCACCACTAAAGGCAGGGAAGAGAGCAACAACACAGCGAAACGAAACAAGGCCAGGGAAAACAGCAACAACCATAACCGCAAACAAATTACTACCATCAAAGTCCATAATAGAGATATAGTACTACCATTAAAATCCATAACAGATGTAAGGACAGAGATAAGCTAATAAGACAACATAATAGAAGATGCATCCCATTACTAGAAACAAAAGAAACCCCAAGGAGTAGAGGGTGAGCTGGGCGTATACACAGCGCTGGAAAGAACACAAAAGGGGAGGAAGATGGAGAGAACTTTTCCATAAAAAGCCTACGATCTTCCAGATACTAAGGAGGACGGTAGAGTAAGAAACTCTCCCAAAATGCAGCCATAAATCCTCCAGGATCATCCCAGATCCACAAAAGCAAAAACAGAACGAAAACTATGTCTCCAAAACATCTTAACCCTGCAATAATGATGAGTGAAGAATCATCAGTTAGATACAGAAAACTAAAACAGATAAGAGAGAAGAAACATAACGGAGAGACTAGCTCACAGAAAAAAGAAAGCAGCAACAAAAGTCATGTAACCAGAAAAATTAAATAGCATTAAGGTTTTGCAGACATAGGAACGCTTTCTCTAATCTCTCAAAATGAAGAGATCGTTTATCTTTTAATTTTAACGTTGACGACCAAAGACTATAGAGGAAAAGATATTCGTCAATGAACGCGCGGGAAGAAGAGGCAGAATGACGGAAGATTCTTTTATTTCTTTCCATCCAGGTGATCCACACAATAATTTGAAAAGATAGGTACCATGATTTGGGAAATGAGGCATTGTGGGGTAACTGAGACCAACAATCCGACAACTTAGAAGGCAAAGCGGCTACTTCCCAGGCTAGGACAGTAATCTTCCAAAGCGGCTGCGTGAAATCGCATTCTACAAACAGATGTTCCTCAGTTTCAATACCTATCGAACACAATGGGCATAATTGGTCCCACGCTAGGTTTCTTTTGTTGAGAATTTCGACAGTAAGTAACCTATTATTGAGAGCGAGCCAGGAGACAATTTTCACTTTAAGAGGGGCACAGGATTTCCACACAACGTCAGCAAAGGGGGACAGGGAGCCTCTAAAGTTAAGAAAGTGATAGAAGGATTTCACCGTAAACCTACCTGACGAATTCCATCTCCAAAAAATATCTTCTTTATCCTTCCACACATAGTTGTTAAGGAGAGCGATAAGCTCGTTTAGTCGAAGGATTAAATGAGAAGGGAGATTGATTGAGAATAGGATAACCTATTGTCTATGATTATTGTTATAGACGAAAGAATCGGCCACCAATGCTAACGGGTCGGAAGCCAGCCGGTAGAGAACAGAGAAAACAGTGGCCAGTTTGGCATTACCAATCCAGAGATCCGTCCAGAACTTAGTCTTGGATCCGTCACGGTAGAGGTGGCCTAAACCACAATGGAAGGCCTCAGAAGCTTTCCATACCCCTTTCCAAAATGGGGAAGCGTTGCGGTGAACCGTGGCAGGGAAATTCCGCCACTGTTCACTCGCAAAGAATCTAGATTTAATACTCACGATCCAAGGGGTTTCCTGGTTTTTAAAGAACTTCCAAAGCCATTTACCCAGAAGTGCCAAGTTCTGGTGCCTAAGATTAAGCACACCCAATCCTCCTAGCTTCCTTGGAAGAGCAAATAAGGTTCCAATTACTCAAATGCGATCCTGGCTTATAACTAGAATCACCCGACCAGAAGAAGTTACTTCTGATTTGGTCGATCCTTTTAATGACCCACGATGGTAGATAATAAAAGGACATCATGTAAAGAGGAACGGAAGAAAGAACCGAATTGAGCAGGATAAGTCTACCTCCGCGAGAGAGCATTTTCCCAGACCAGACGGAAAGCCTGGATTCAATCTTATCTATTATGGGTGACCAGTCAGCTTTATGCAACTTACCCCATCTGAGGGGAATCCCCAGGTAAGTAATAGGGAAAGAAGCAACGGGGCAATTAAAGAAATTAGGCAATATCGCTCTGGCGATTAGGAGATCCTCCCAACCAAATCACCGAGGATTTGTGAAAACTGATAGCCAGTCCCGAGGCCAGTTCAAAGCAATAAAGGAGGAGCTTAAGGTTCCGAAGAGAGTGGGTATGAGGTTTTACTAAGAGGATAGTGTCATCGGCATATTAGAGATTCAGGACACCATGGAAACCTCGAGAGTTCCCTAACCCTTCGATGACCTGGGCTTCCCAGGCATTGCGCAGGAGTTTACTAAAGACATCAGCCACCAGAGAGAAAAGGAGAGAAGAAAGTGGATCGCCTTGTCAGGAGGCCACATTTGATTTTGAATTTGTTGCCCTCGGAACCCTTAATAAAGATGGAAGAAGTACCAGCGAAGAGGCTGGACTTTATCCAGGCGATCCATTTGGGACCAAAACCTCTATGATAAAGGATATCGAATAAAAATTCCCAATTGACGTTGTCATATGCTTTTTGAAGTCAAGCTTGAGAAGAACACCTTCCGAATTAGAGTAGTGACAATGGGAAATAATCTCTTGTGCCGTCGCGACACTATCGAGGATAAACCGGTCCTTAATGAAACCCAATTGGGCTGGATCAATGAGGGGAGGAATCACTGCCCCTAGCCTTGTGGCAAGGACTTTCATTATGATTTTGAACGTGGTGTTGATCAGGCTAATAGGTCTAAAATTCACAACTGAGTTCGCACCCATAATTTTAGGAATGAGAACAATGTTAGCATAATTAATGCGATCAAAAGAGAAAGTTCCTTGATGTAG
Source organism: Hemerocallis citrina (assembly GCA_017893485.1). Classification (NCBI taxonomy): domain Eukaryota; kingdom Viridiplantae; phylum Streptophyta; class Magnoliopsida; order Asparagales; family Asphodelaceae; genus Hemerocallis; species Hemerocallis citrina. Next base: position 183,930,458 of record CM030358.1, on the reverse strand, counting down.
CTCAGAAAACATACGTAGCAGGTCGTCTTTCAACCAGTGCCAGAATTTTTGGAAAAAGAAGGCGGGGAAACCGTCAGGTCCCAGCGCAGCATCGCTCTTCAATGCGAATACCGCAGATTTAATCTCTTCTAAGGAGAAAGGGGCTTCAATGGATGAGAGGTCCAGAAGCTGAGGACCATAGAGCTGATTCCAATCAATGCTAAAGGTACGCTGTTTAGGCGATCCAATGAGATTTTTATAGAAAGAGAGAAAAGATTGATGGATTTCTTTATTAGTAGATAATTCCACCCCGTTATCAATGATAGATGAGATACGGTTACTACGCTACCTGTAGGAAGCATAGTTGTGAAAGAAGGCAGTATTGCAGTCCCCTTCCTTGAGCCATCGAATTCTGGCTCTTTGAGCCCATTTTAGGTTGTCTTGGTAAAGGAGATTAGCAAAATCTTGTTTGCAAGAACGATGCTCAGTGAAAAGGTCATTCGAAATCGGACCCTATTCTTCCATCTTATCAATCGATTCGATGGTAGTAAGGAGAAAGTTTTTGAGGAAGTTAGTATTAAACTGTCTTTCATTACGCCAAATCTTGCACCCAAATTTGATGGCATGAAGCTTAAGAAGGATGCTACCCAGGCCAGTAGATCCAGTAACAGAAGATAAACATTCAATGATTAAATTGACAAAGCATTGATCTTGTAACCAGAATTTCTCGAATCTGAATTTATGAGAACGAGGGAAGGGGAAATCAGAGAAGAGGACGATAGGGACGTGATCCGAGGAAGGATTGGGAAGAGTCTTGCAGAACGTTTTGTGAAACTGGTTAATCCAATCTCGAGAGACTATGAAACGGTCGAGTTTGGCCAACGTCGGTGACTGACGAAGGTTCGACCATGTGAAAGATCTTCCCGAGAGAGGAATGTCCGACAATTGCAATAGACGGATGCAATCGTTGAATCTTACGGAAAGGCTATCATAAGACGAACCATTAGACCATTCAGAGGCGAATCTGGTAACATTAAAATCTCCACAGACCAAGCAAAGGCCATTTGAATAGGGTAGAAGAGATTGGAATTCGTCCCAAAAAGGGAGGCGGTTATCTGACGAAGATGGACCGTAAACCGAAATAACCGATATGTTGCGTCCGATAGGTACCCAGAACAGTTGAACGATAAGAAAAAACTTAAGGCGCTTAACTGCGATAAGGGAAAAGACAGATTCTTTGAATCCTAGGAGAATACCTCCCCTTGAACCAATGGCGTCCAGAGAAATCCATTTAGAGATGGTAGAACCTCCAATAGTTTGGAGAATGGAAGGTGAAAGGCAATCGAGTTTAGTTTCTTGGATGGAAATAAGGTCGCATAGAGAAGATGAGATAATATGAAAGATCGCTCTTTGTTTGACGCGGCAATTGAGTCCCCTAATATTCCAAGAGAGACTAATCATTGACAACCGAGTTCTCCAAAACTCTACGACGATCTTGCTTCCTAATGGCTCTCGCTACCTAGGTGGAGCTAGAGATGACCAGAAAGCCTAAGTCATGGGAGATGTTAATGATCTCTTGGTCAAAAATATCATCCATACGAGAGTGGAAAATCGATCCTAAAGGTTCAAGGCTAGACAAGTGAGGGAAGAAAGGTGAAGGTTCTTCTGGAGTGGCGATAGGATTAACCGGAGCCTCCGGAGAACTGGGAGCCGCTGCTATTGTTGATTTTTTAGCCAATAAGCGAGCGCTAGATCTAATGAGATGAGGCTGAGACTTTCGTTTAACCGAAGGTTGGAGATTCAAGAGTGATCTCATCTTAACCGGAGAGGAATGAGGGCCACCCCCTCCGTTGCCAATGGGGGTGGTAACGGAAGGAGGGTGAGAAGAAAGATTCGAGGGAAAGGGAATCCTACAATTTTTAGTTTCTTGCGATCGAAAGTCGCTGAGAGGAAAAACACGACTGTCGGACATTGAACTGCCAGGAATGGTCACCATCGCAAACATGCGATCGGTAGGAACCAGAACTGCCACTCCAGCCCAAGAAAGAGTAGTCCAGGTAGTTCGACAAATAGTCGGGGGAAAACACCAACGAATACCATCCACCAAAATCTGCAGACTAGATCCAATAAAAGTAAAGTAAATGCAATGCAGCGAGGGAGGGAAAGAAAGTACCTTCTGGCTAGAGAATTCTAGCTTGCGGTCCTCTTCCTCCTCGTCGAGAAGATCATCCTTATCAATCCAACTGTCTGCAGACTTGGAAGGAGGGGGGCATTTAACTTTGATGAGGGCAAGCTTTGGGTCATCAGCGGTGATATGAGAGACATGAGCTAGCCTCTGAAATTGATCCCAGTCCGACTCGTAGTGAGGATTAATCTCCCAAGGAGACCACTGTGAGGAAGGTGCCAAATTGACGACAGCAGTGGTGGAGGAGGAAGGGGTCGACTGGGAAGCGGGAAGGTCCTTTTTAGCCGCCTGAGAGGAGGAGGGAATGAGAGAACTTTGAGCCCTTGCAATAGAGGACCGAGGTAGTGGAGTAGAAGTCTTACCCGCTTGAATTGTTAAGCTCAAATTGTTAAGCTCAAATCCTATTGTGATGCATATTATTATTATTATTATTGTTGTTGTTGTTGTTGTTGTTGTTGTTGTTGTTGTTGTTGTTGTTGCCACTAAATTTGGTGTGGGGGCCAACAGATAGAATTTGTGGGTTCGTGGAAAATCTGAATAGCGAATCCAAGCCTGTTCGTCGGAATTGGGCTGCTGACTCCCGCCCGTTCACCTGCAAGGAAGTGCGATATACCGGGGTTGATCCCGGCGACGCACCCTCCGACGCTCTTGTCAGTAACCAGTGATATGATTAAGAAAGAGCTTTAATTGGAAAAAGAGTGATTACCTTGTAACAGTGGTAGGTCGGAGGTATTTATAGTTGCCATGGGAATTTGATTAGGGATCTGATTTCCTGTGATACCGTTAGGAGTAAAATCCTCATAATTAGTTTAGGAAACTGATCCCTGATTACCGGTGAGAGGATAACCGCGAATCAGGCCCGTTGATTTAGTCAAATCAGAGACCCTGATTTCCTCTTGCTGGTCTAGGTTTGTCTTGGGTCGGGACCCATACCCAGCTGGAGTGGATCCGTTCGCGGGTTATTGGATCTGTGAAGGGGAGATCCAGTGCCCGCTTCGGGCCCATCTATATGCGAAATTACCGTTTTACCCCTGAGCTTCAAGATTCGTGCCTAATCTGGACGGTTCCAATTTAACCCCATTTTTAGCCATATCACGACCCCCCACTCCTAAAGACTGAGTGTGATCAGCCTTTGAGGAGTATTTTAACTGTTTCAGTGGCTAGTGGAGTTGTATCGGAGTCTGAATGGAGGGTTTTGAATCTCGAAGGGGGTAGCGAGGTAATTTTTGAAGCTGTAAGCTGTTCTTGAGCCTTGTTGAATATTCGACGGTTTTTATCTATTTTTTCGGATTATTTATTTAATTTTGCGATGTGTTAACCAGTCGTTCAGGGGCCTTAACAATACATTCTAGGCAATAATTGTTCGTTCAGGGGCTCAAAAATATTTTCCCGAATTTATAATTATTTTCTAGAATTTCTAGTTAATTTTTCCGAATTTTTAGTAATTTTTTTCGCAATTTTTAAATAAATAAAACGATTAAAATAAATAAAAATTAATTTTTAATACCTATTTATGGCGTGGCTTGATCTGGACCGTTCATCACCAGAAGCGCGAATTTCTGGAAGATCCAACGGTTGTGGTCGTTCGGTAGTCATTTTCTCGCTTTTGGAGCTCGGATGGGCACTTGCTCGGTCAGCCGACCGGGGGTATAAGGGTTTGGCTGTCCGAGCGACGTGGCGCGATCTGAGCCGTTGGATGGTGGCGCGAATCTCGAGACGGGCTCAGTTCCCAAGAAAATGCTATCTTGTTGTTTAGCGCACGTGGCACGATCTAGACCGTTCATCATCAGAAGCGCGAATTTCTGGAAGATCCAACGGTTGTGGTCGCTCGGCACCTTTTTTTCTCTGTTTTGGAGCTCGGATGGGCACTTGCTCGGTTAGCCGACCGGAGGTCTAAGGGTTCGGCTATCCGAGCGGCGTGGCGCGATCTGAGCCGTTGGATGATGGCACGAATCTCGAGACGGGCCCAGATCCTAAGAAAATGCTATCTTGTCATTTAGCGACGCTGGCAAGATCTGAGCCGTCTGATCGAGATCTTACACGAATGTTGAGGAGAAAGTGAATTTTCTCCGTTTTGGGGCTCGGATGGGCACTTGCTCGGTTAGCCGACCGGGCGTCTAAGGATTCGGCTGTCCGAGCGACGTGGCGCGATCTGAGCCGTTGGATGGTGGCACGAATCTCGAGACGGGCTCCGTTTCCAAGAAAATGCTATCTTGTCATTTAGCGACGCTGGCAAGATCTGGGCCGTTGGATGCTGGCACGAATCTCGAGACGGCTCCGTTCCCAAGAAAATGCTATCTTGTCATTTAGCGACGCTGGCAAGATCTGGGCCGTCTAATCGAGATCTTACACGGATGTTGAGGAGAAAGTGAATTTTCTCCGTTTTGGGGCTCGGATGGGTACTTGCTCGGTTAGCCGACCGGGAGTCTGAGGGTTTATGGGTCGGCAAGGGCGATGGCGAGCCGTTGGGCCTTCGTGAGAAGGCCGAGCAGAGCTACTGGCTGCCCTCAGGGAGCATTAATGGCGCCCCAGGATTTGTGCGGCGTTCCAACTTCCCGTGGCGTTCTCTAATTAATGCGTGGCGCTTCAGCTCCCTAGGCATGACTGCTAGGCTTCCGTCGCTTGGCCTCCCGAGGGCCATAATGGCTGGTCCTTGGGGGGAGGTTATAAATACCCCGCTCCTCCTGTAGCTTTGATCACAGCAATGGTGGTTCATCGACCATCGAAGGTGTCTGCCTTGGGCGGATGCCTGTTTTTTGAAAAATTCTAACCCTGAGAGCGTCGGATGGGTGGTCACTCTTCTGCCGTGATCTTCTCCTGACTCTGACAGCCCCGCTGCGGATGTCAGGGCCAGGGGAGATCAGGGCAGAAGGGGTGACGACCAGAGTCTGGACCCGGGGGACAAGGTGCCTCGGACGGATGGGTCTTCTCCGATCTCTGTCTTCCTTCCGGGCTGACGGCTTCTGATGGTTGTCAGCCCGAAGGAGCTAGAGATGGGAGGGGGGCCGATCTGCCTTCTGACTGGGCCTCACGCGATGGTGGTTTTTCTCCCACCCTTGAACGATTCGTGGTTTCGGCTTCCGAGGCCATAAGCCTCGAGTTGCTCACGGGTGAGAGGGGAACCGACCGAGTCCTGGGGCCCGGGGCACTCGCCGAGGGCGGGTGCCTTAAAACTTTTAATCCAAATTTTCTCTTGCTTCCTGGGACAGATGCAGGGTGTCCGGGTCCGAAGTACTTCATCCGAGCAATATGGCGCGATCTGAGCCGGTGGACGGTGGCACGAATCTCGAGATGGGCTCTTGTTCGGTAGCCGACCGGGCTCTATGATGTTGAGGTCAGATCGCACGTCGCTCGGATTTTGATCCTGTGTCTGCCGAGCTATTTGATTTGTATCGAAACGTTTTGTCTTTTTGCCAACCGTTGCTGCTCGGTCACAAAGTCGTTTGGGCTTTCGTAAGAGTCACGCCCTTACGTAATGAAGCCCAAGAGACTTTCTTTTACTATAAAACTTCACTTCCCCCACCCCCAATCTCATTATTCACTTTTACTTACTCAAGCTTTTACTTCTCACCATCGAAGTTTTTAGCTCCTGGGTGGCGCTACTAGCTGTCGCGACAAGGTGTTTCTTTGCTCCGGCGAACTTTTCCAACCGTAACAGTCACTTCAAGGTCAGTCTCTTTCCTCTCTCTTTAGAAAAATGGTTAAGATTACTTCTTCGGATGAGACCTCCGCCTCGGACCGAGTCGTCAGCTGAGCGGGTAAAGAGAAGGAGGTGGTAGAGTCGACCGAGCTGACCATGGTCCAGCCGAGCAAGAGTGGGGAGGTCGCCGAGCTACCCCAGGATGTTGCAGCGAGCTCCCGGAAGGGTAAAGGAGTCGTGACAGTCATCGAGTAGCCGAAGAAGGCAGGGGAGTTCGGTCGGCAGCCGATCGTTCTGTCGAGCGTGGGGGGAGTTCGGAGCTACTCCGAAGAGATGCTGGAGAAGGTGACCCAGGGCACCGCAAAGTCGGTAGAGGAGAACGAGCCGAGAGAGTTGTCCGAGGTAGACCAGATCACTTCGGTTCTTATGGAGGCTGATCTGCATCGGATCCGGACCGGATTCCAGATCCCTGCCGAGTACGGGCTACTTCTCCCTGGACCAGGTTTCCGAGTCTGCACATCATCTTCGGCCGACACATGCGTTTTTCCACTCGACTCCTTGGCCGCTGGGCTTCGTTTGCCGCTGCATCCGTTCATTGTCGAGGTCCTCAATTGGTACAGCTTGTGCCCTGCCCAACTGATGCCGAACACTTGGAGGCACGTCTTGGCATTTGTTCTTCAGTGTCAAGAGATCGGCGCCGAGCCAAGTCTGTTTCTCCTTCGGAGCCTCTACCGTCCTTGCCAGCCGAACAGGAACGAGCAGAGGTTCTACCTTTCGCCGCGGACAGGCGTGAAGTTGATCGAGAACCTGGACTCGATCAATCATTGGAAGGAGAAGTACTTCATTGTCCGAGCTCCCGAACCCTGGGCAATTCCGACAGCTTGGTCGAGGGAGGGCCTGCCCAAGCGAGCGAAGAAGGAGCCAGTGCTTAGTGACGAGGAGACGGAAGTCCTCAAGAAACTCCTCGGCCTGCCGACGCTTAGTTGGAAGGACATCACCGAGGAGGCTCTGTTCCGAGGGGGTCTCAGTCCGATCGACCCCAGTACACCCCTGGTATTTTTACTTTTTGCTTGAAGTTCTTGAAAATTTTTCTAAGTTTTTTCATTCGGTTTGTGCAGTGTCTTCCAAGATGGACTATAGGGCGTTGATGGCGAAGGCCAAGGCGACTAGGGAGCAGGAGACGAGAAAGAAAAGACCCTCGATAGGGCCTCAGGGCGGCTGAGCGCCAAAGATACCTTCGGTCCCAAAGACCGCCGACCTGCAGGGGGTCGTTATTCCGGATGCTGATCCCGAGCAGGAGAAGGTCGCGGCCTCCGATCCTCCTGTCTCGGATGTGCCGACTCCAACGGCGAAGGCTGATGCTCCCAGCTCGTCGAGCGGCGCGTTCAACGTGAGCGCGGCGTTAGCCCTTAACGTTCCGCCCCTTACTGCCGAAGCGGAGAAGATTTTAACCGAGGAGCATAAGCGGATCTTCGTCCCCGACTGGCAAGTAATGAAGGTCGACGGCTTCTTGGGGGATGACAATATTTGTATGCAGGCGGTGAAACACCTGCCGACCCTAAAGGACCGAGCGGCGCTTAAGTCTAGGGAGGTCAGGGACGCTACGATGCAGATTGCTCGGAACACGATGTCGGTAAGTAGACCGAACACTTTCTTCTTGAAGCATTCCTTTCGAATTTTTCTAAGTTTTTAAGTTCGGATTCTAACTGTTTGTTCTTTTTTCAGACCCTCTGCCACTTCAACTTTTTGCTCGAAGAGTTCGCGAGCAAAGAACAGGAGCTGTCGGCGCTGTGCGACCAGGAGAGGTCGGAGCGCGCGAAAGCTGTGAAGCTGTTCGAAGCCGAGCAACTCCTCTCGGCAAAGCGCGGTGCCGAAGTGGCGGGGTTGGAGGCGAAGCTGGCCGAAGCTATACAGCGGTCGGCGGACGAGGCGGCCAAGCTCGAGGCCTCGGAGAAGGAGAAAACCGAGCTCAAGGAGGAGCTGGCCAAAGCCCGGTCGGAGGCAGTGAAAGCTCGGAAGGAGACTGAGAGGATCAGGGCCAAGCACCAATCGAAGGTTGCGAAGGTGAAGAGGGCTGTCCAGCAAGAGGCCGAGCAGCACATGTTTAAGAACATGGAGGACGCGTACGGCCGAGCCCTGCTTCATATCACTGCTCGGAACCCGGGGTTCGACACATCCTCCTACCACTTCTACGACCCCGTGGAGGGGGAGGAGGAGCTTCCCTCGGCAATGCTCAGCCCCAGGGACAGGCCGGCGGTGTGGAAGGCACGGGCAAGACAGAGGCCGAGGGTGAGGAGGAGGACGACTCTGAGGACGAGGACATGGGAATCGTCGGGGGGTCGGAAGACCCGAGCGACAAAAAGGTCGACCCCTGACTTGGTTGCATCTTTAGTCTTCTTTTTGTTTTGTTTTTTTTTTTGTAACGCCTGACCGCGGACTGGCCACCGCTCTTGTAATGCTTTTTTGAGTTTTGAATGAAAACGCTTTTTGTTTGGCCAAAAATTCTCCAAGTGTTAGACCTCGGATTTTGTGTTTGACTAGCTGCGAAATTTCTCCAAGTGGCATCGGATTTATCTTTGCTTTTCAGGTGAAGTTTGGTCCGATCACGAAGGTTTCGTACCTTCGCAAGGAGCTGAAAGAAACGAAGCGAGCGCTTTCCCATAGCCGAGAGAGGCGATTCTTTATGCTCTTGAAGTTGGAGGAGATAAAAGCGGCAGCGAGGGGGTATTGTCGTGAGTTGAAGCAACTACGGAAGCAACCTCAAGCTTCTGGTCTCGAAGGTGAGATGGAGCGGCTCCGTAGGGAGCTTTTCGTTGCCGAGCAAAAGAATAACGAGCTCTTGGCCGAGATCCATCACTTGGAGGTAACGGAGAAAGAGCATTCGGCGGAAGGAGAAAAGTTAGCTTCCGAGTTGGAGAAGTTGTCATCCGAGCGCCAAAAGTTGTTGGTCAAGGTCGACAAGCTTAGGAAAATTACGATAGACAGGGGGATCGAGGTCACCCATTATCAACGTCTTGCGACCGATAGTGCCAATGTTGCGGGCTCGTCGAGACCTCCTCGTTTGAAGATATCGTCGAAGGATGACGTTCTGAGAGATAGGATTATCGAGCTGGAGGAAGAAATCGCGTCGCTCAAGCCTCTGCCCGAGAGGGCCAACGTTCGTAATACGTCGTGTACTCGCGAAGAGAGCGAGAGAGGGATCACCTTCTACGAACTTGTGACTCGTTTGCCTGCGGTGAGGCGGAGTCCTGCTGACGCTCAGAGTAGTGTAGCTGTCACGTCTAGCGGTGCCTCAGTTGGCGCCACAGTTAGAGTTAGCGGCAAAGAGGGATCTCGCTTCGCTGGTTTGGAATCGAGCTCGGAGGTCAGGCGCCGCCGACCCCGGGTTTCCTTGAACCGGAGCGTTCCCCTTCCGAAGAAGCACTAAACATGTTGTATTATGTCTCTCTAAGTTATTGTAAAACCCTGTTGTAGCGTCGGTCTAGTTGTATGTAGGGCTACTTTATTTGAATAAAAACCTTTGCTTTGCTTCTGTGTAACTTCCGATCCCTGACTACTTACTCAAAGTCTGAAAGTTTGATTGAAATTTCTTGAAGTGTTGGGCTTCGGCAGTGTTCGAGATTTTGTTGTCCGACTCTTCTTCTTTCCAACTTGTGGTGGTGGCTGAAGACGTCGAGCCTGCTCGCTCGGATGACAATGCTCGAGCCGAGGCTGTCTCAGGGGTGACGAGGCCGTGCTTGGGGAGGTGCCGAGAGCGGCTCTATGAAGTCGAGCCGAGATGACCCCCGTAGGAGAGGACGAAGGTTCGACGACCGCCTTTAGCAACACTCTTCGGATCCAGTGCGTTCGGCACAATTTGTCAAAAATAACAGCGGAGAGGGACGATCGGCTTTCCGAGATCTGTCACTTGCAGGCTGTAGAGGCGGAGCTTCGGATGGAGGGAGAGGGACTGGCGGCCGAGGTGGCCAAACTGACGACCGAGCGGGACGAGCTAACGGCCGAGGTTGACGCACCGAAGTGTAGTGGGTTGGCATTGTAATTTTTGTACTTTAAGGCCTTGTGACCTTGTTGTACGGAAGTGTCGCTTTGTACTGTATCCCAATTATTAATAACATTTCTTTCTCGAACTCGCATATCCTTTGTAACTTTGTGTAGTCGTTTTGTTTGTGACTGTGTTCATCGTGCCGAGGTCTCTGAGCCGACCTCTTGTTCGCTCGGCCAGTGGTGCCGAGTAGCGCTTTGGTCTCCTAATCTTACGAACTTGCAAGATGGGCCGAGCTTTACCTAATAGTGGGCTCGCTGGCCATCGTAAGAGTAGTTCGACGGCTGTGGGAGCAATTCCGAATGGCGACCCACTCCTAGCTCGCTTAGAAGCGAGCTTGCTGAGTAGAATCGAGCCAAGTGTTGGACTCCGGAACCATCGTTAGGGTTCAACGGTCGTGGGAGCAATTCCGAATGGCGACCCACTCCTAGCCCGCTTAGAAGCAAGCTTGCGGAGTAGAATCGAGCCAAATGTTGGACTCCGGAACCATAGGGTTCAACGGTCGTGGGAGCAATTCCGAATGGCGACCCACTCCTAGCCCGCTTAGAAGTGAGCTTGCGGAGTAGAATCGAGCCAAGTGTTGGACTCCGGAACCATCGTTAGAGTTCAACGGTCGTGGGAGCAATTCCGAATAGCGACCCACTCCTAGCCCGCTTAGAAGCGCGCTTGCGGAGTAGAATCGAGCCAAGTGTTGGACTCTGGAACCATCGTTAGAGTTCAACGGTCGTGGGAGCAATTCCGAGCGGCGAACTACTTCTAGCTCGCTTAAGAGCGAGCTTGCGAAGTAGAGTCGAGCCGGGTATTGGACTCCGAACCATTGATTAAATAAAAAATAAAGGCGGAGAGGTACAAGCAATTTTATATGTACAAAAAAGCATTCTTTATTGATAATTGACGGCGAGCCGTTTTTACATATGACAACTTAAGAGAGGAATTACAAGTTAGAGGAGAGGAACGGTTCGACACCCTGGGATACTCCGAGAGGCGCCGGAGCGCTTTCTTGGTATTTTAAAAGGTGGTCGGCATTCCAGGTCCTCGGAATCTCCCTGCCTTCCAGGTCTTCTAGACGATAAGCTCCGGGTACTTTTGCGATCTTGTAAGGTCCTTCCCAATTCGGTGCTAGTTTGCTCTTCTGATTGGGGAATGAAATGGCTAGTTTTCTAAGGACCAAGTCCCCCTCCTTGAAATCGGTCGGTCGGACTCGCTTGTTGTATGCCAACTCGATCCTCCTCCGATAGTTCTGTTGGTGGATTGACGCTCTTTCCCTCAGTTCGTCCACCCGGTCTAAGTTCGCCCGGAGTTCCCTAGCATTCTGTTCCTCGTTGTAGGCTGCGAGGCGAGGAGAAGGTATTCTGACTTCGAGGGGTATCACTGCCTCGGACCTGTAGGTGAGGTTGAACGGGGACTCTCCTGTGGGGGTCCGTTTGTTGGTGTGGTAGTTCCACAGCACGTTGGGGAGTTGGTCGACCCATAAGCCTTTAGAACACTTGTCCAGTCTCTTCTTGATACCAGAGAGGATCTGCCGGTTAGCGTTCTCTGCCTGGCCATTCGACTGTGGGTGGGAGACGGAGGAGAAGCGTTGTTGGATGGCAAGGTCTTCACATAGGGCTCGGAACGCGGCCCCAGTAAACTGAGTTCCGTTGTCTGTTACGAGAACACGGGGGATGCCGAATCGGCAGATGATGTTCTTCCAAAAGAATTGAAGCACCATGTTCTCGGTGATAGTGGCTAGGGGCTCGGCCTCAATCCACTTTGAAAAGTAGTCGATGGCTACGACCAAGAACTTGAACTGGCCCGGAGCTGGAGGAAATGGCCCTAGTAAATCCATCCCCCACATTGCAAAGAGGATAGGACTTGATAGGGAGGCGAGGTTAGCTTGGGGGAGGCGACGAATGTTGGAATGTCTCTAACAAGAGCCACATTGCCGAACGTGTCGCTCGGCGTCTTGGAGGAGAATCGGCTAGAAGTATCCGTAATTCAGAGCTTTTCGAGCTAACGACCTAGACCCTGAATGTGCCCCGCCGATGCCTTCATGGAGCTCCTGTAAGGCATAGTCGGCTTGTTCCGGGGAAAGGCATCTCAGGTATGGTCGGCCATCTATCTGCGAGAAGGAGCGCTTGTACAAGATCCCCTCGATCAGGATGTACCGCTCGGCCCTGGTTCTTATTCGGCGTGCTTCCTTGGGGTCCTCGGGGAGGAGTCCGTCTCTTAGGAATTCCACTAATGGTTTCATCCAATTATCTTGCAGTAGGATCGGTAATGTCTCCACTGAGTCGAGGGTCTCGTCTTCTATACTCAGTTTCAAGAGGACCTCGATCAAGATGGTCTGCTCGAGACCTTTGAGGGAGGATGAGGCCAACTTGGAGAGGGCGTCGGCCTGTGAATTCTCCTCTCGAGGGACTCGTTGGATGAGTGCCTCTTCGAACCGGGCTATGAGGGTTCAGACTTTGGCGAGGTACTTCGCCATCCGTTCATCTCGTGCATCGTAATCGCCCAATACTTGATTCACAGCCAGCTGAGAGTCACTATAGATTCGGGCAAGTCTGAGGCCGGCGATTAGTGCCTCACACTCTGCTTCGTTGTTTGAGGCCTTGAAATTCATGCGGAGGGCATACTGGAGGACGAAGTCGTCTGGACCTGTCAGGATGATACCGGCGCCGCTCCCCTCGTTGCAAGAGGAACCGTCCACAAAAACCATCCAGATGGGTGGTCCGTTCTCTGCTTGGCTGACCTCGGGGATGGTGCTCTCGACGATGAATTCCACTAAGGCCTGAGCCTTTATTGCGGTTCGAGGCTGGTAGGAGATGTCATGTTGGCTCAGCTCGATGGACCATTTCATAAGCCGGCCTGAGGTTTTCGGCTTGTGGAGTACTTGTTTCAGCGGTTGGTCGGTGAGGACCACAACCGAGTGGGACTGAAAGTATGGGCGGAGCTTCCTCGCCGCCATAATTAGGGCGTAGGCCATCTTTTCTATCTTCGGGTAGCGTAGCTCGGCGTCTCGAAGCACCTTGCTCACATAGTAGATGGGCCTTTGAGCCCGGTCTTCTTCCCTCACTAAAACAGCACTTAGGGTCTGCTCGAAAGCAGCTAAGTAGAGGAAAAGGGTTTCCCCTGGGACGGGCTTGCTGAGTAGGGGAGGATTGACCAAGTAAGCTTTCAGTTGGTTGAACGACTCCTGTTGCAGTTCGCCCCATTCGAAACCCTTGGCCCCCCTGAGAGCCTTGAAGAAGGGGAGGCACTTTTCCCCAGACTTCGAAAGGAATCGCCCAATAGCGGCGAGGCGACCCGTAAGCCTCTGGACTTCCTTGATGTTCCGGGGTGGGGCCATGTCCAGTATGGCCTTAATTTTTTCAAGATTTGCTTCGATCCCTCACTGGCTGACCATGAAGCCGAGGAACTTTCTTGACGAGACCCCGAACGCACACTTGTTCGGATTAAGCCTCATGTTGTGCCTTCTCAGTACGCCAAATGCCTCCTGTAGGTGGCCACGTGGTCGGTACCTCAGATGCTCTTCACGAGCATGTCGTCGACGTATACTTCCATGTTGCGGCCTATCTGGCTTTGGAAGACTTTATTGACGAGGCGCTGGTAGGTGGCTCCAGCGTTCTTTAATCCGAATGGCATAACTCTATAACAGTAGAGGCCCTGGTCGGTAATGAAGGAAGTCTTCGGGATGTCTGGGGGAACATTCGTATCTGGTTGTAGCCGGAGAAGGCGTCCATGAAGCTGAGGAGTTCATGGCCCGAGGTGGCATCGATGAGGGTGTCGATATTCGGGAGAGGGAACGGATCCTTCGGACATGCCTTATTCAAGTCTGTGAAGTCGATGCATATCCTCCAGGAACCATTGGACTTCTTAACCATGATGACATTGGAGAGCCACTTGGGGTAGTCACCTCCTGTATGAACCGAGCTTTTAGGAGTTTGTCCACCTCCTCCTTGATGGCTTGTTGTCGCTCGGGAGCGAATTTACGCCTCTTCTACTGAACCGGTCTGCACCCCGGTTCGAAGCTGAGGCGGTGCACTAGAAGCTCCTCGGAAATTCCGGGCATATCCGCGGCGGACCAAGCAAATAGGTCGCGATTCTTCCGGATGCACTGCTCCAAGTCGGAACATATGGCAGTCGGTAGGGATTTGCTGATGAGGAACTTTCGGCTCGGGTCCTCGTCCGAGAAGAGCACTTCTTCCAATTCGTCCGCCGGCTCGGACGTTAGTCGGGCGTTCGGCTCGGGGATCTCTAGAGTCTCGAGGAAGAGCACCGGACCCCCAGTGGAAGTCATGTAGCATTTCCGAGCCGTCTCTTGGCTGCCCTTGACTTCTCCCACTCTCGCCCGGGTGGGGAACTTCATCTTGAGGTGGTACGCCGAAGGAACGGCTTCCAGGGCAGCTAGGCCAGGTCGGCCCAAGATGACATTGTATGCAGCCGGGACATCGACGACCATAAAGTCCATCGGCTCTGTCCGGGTGGTAGGGGTCTTCCCAGCAGTTACGTCCAGGGTGATAACCCCTTCGACAGTTACTGGCACCCCCGTGAACCCGTGGAGCGTGTAGCAGGCCGGTTTGAGGCGATCCCGGGATAGTTGCAGCCCTCGGAAGGCCGAGAGGAAGAGGATGTTCACGGAGCTCCCGTTGTTTACCAGGATCCTCTGCACTTTGAAGTTCGCCATGCGGAGGTCGATAACAAGTGCGTCGTAGTGGGGAGTTCGGACCCCCTCGAGGTCTTCATCAGAGAAAGTTACTGGGACGCCGAGGCCTTTGGGGGGAGGGACGCCGTGAACTGAATTGACCTCTCGGACGAAGGCCTTCCGAGTGGATTTGGAAGAGCCCCCCATTGGGCCTCTGTGGATAAGGTGCAGAACACGCTCCTCCTCGAACTCGAGGGTTTCATCGCGTCGCTCGGAGCGCTTGTTAGCCCCCCGAGGCAGAGGAGTGGCGCGATCTCCCCGATCATTTGTCCTCACAAACTTAGCCAATTGCCCCCTCTAGATGAGGGCCTCTATCTCGTTCTTCAACGCCAGGCAGTCGTTGGTGTCGTGGCCATGATCCCGGTGGTAACGGCACCACTTCTCCTTGTTCCTCTTCTTGGCTGGGGTGTTCATCCTCGGAGCGGGAGGTATAACTCCCTCCTTCTCGACTTCCATCAGGATGGTGGAGACGCTGGTGGTGAGAGGAGTAAATTTTTCAAACCTGGGAGGAGGACGGCGCTGACCGCTATTATCCTTCTGTAGCTTCTTGGCCACTTCCTCTTCCGTCGTCTTTCTCTTCGATCCGGAAGCGGATCCTCCAAAACCTGGGAAGCACTCGGCTTCCTCCGCCCGAATATATTTCTCGCATCTAAGGAGAAGGTCGGCGAAATTGTGCGGGGGCTTTTTGGCGAGGGACGACCGAAGGTTAGAGTTGAGGACGTTGGATTGGAATGCGACGGTCGCCACCGACTGGTCGAGGGAGGCGATGGACCTGACCTCCACAGTAAACCTCCTCACATAGTCCCTCAACTTTTCTCCCCTCTCCTGTCGGAGGTGGAGTAGAGAGAGACTGGTCTTCTCCGTTCGTCTGCTGCTCACAAAGTGGGTTATGAAGAGCGTTTTGAACTGCTCAAAAGAGAATATGGAAGAGGGAGCAAGCCGGGAGTACCATTCCCGAGCTGAACCCTTGAGGGTGGCGGGAAAGGTTTTGCAGAGCATGGCGTCGGAGGCTTGGTGGATTAGCATCAAGGTCTTGAAGCTCTCGACATGATCAATAGGGTCCGATTCCCCTAAATACGTTTCAAACTTTGGAGGCTTGAAACCCCTCGGGATGGGAGCCTCCATGATAGTCCGGGAGAAGGGAGGTCTGCCGGGGCGGACGGCCCTACCTCTAGACTCTTCCTCCTTGTCCATTCGACCGATGCGTCTCTCCATCTTGTGGAGGCGGCGGTAGAGAGCATCGTCCCTTCGGTGGTAGTCGATCGAGTCCCTGGACTCATTTTCATAGGAGGGGGAGCGGGGACTACGACGGCGGTAGTCTTGGGAGCGGCGAGGACTATGGTTGTGCTGTTGGTGATTAGGAGCCGGAGGAGGTGTTATGGACCGAGGACGGGGACTTGGGACCCGTGGGGGTGTCGGAACCCTTTGGGCATTGTTGTTGGCGGGGCGAAGGTTGAGGGCTTGCAACACTGTTGCTTGGAATTGTAGGAACTCAGCACGAGTGATAGGCACCTCATCATTCCTCGGATGACGCCGACCAGCGGGGGAACGCGGTCCCCTCCTATGACGCTCGGGGGATTCCCTCCGACCCCTTCGGTCCGGGGACCTCCTGGTGTCTCGGTGGTGAGGAGATCGCTCACCTGGATGTTGTTGGCGGGAGGCTCCCTCTCGGGCCCGCTTATCATCCAGGCGGTGGTGAAGATCCTCATCCTTTTGCCGGTTTAGAACGGTGTTACGGAGGTCGGAAGCTCGAGGATGGTGGGAAGCCATGGAATCCGATGAGGCATTGTGGATGGACACGTGGTCCAGGTGGAGGGGTTGTTTCTGCGGGTCGGGGCGCGAGACCCCCGCGGCGACATTTGAAGGGCCCGTGGGACCATTAAGAGGTTGCTGATTTGGGAGAGCAGGTAGATCCTCGGTTTGAAGCGGAAGTTGTCCCTGTTGATGAGTGGGTTGGAAGGGGACTTCTTGTTGTTGATCTGGATTGGGTCCACGATTGGACCCCGGGGACCTAACCTTTCTAGGCGGCATGGCTGGAGAAGATCTTTCCGACGGGAAGAGGAGGAGCTGCTATTCGTCTGATTTTCCCACAGACGGCACCAATCTGTTGCCGCTAAATTTGGTGTGGGGGCCAACAGATAAAATTTGTGGGTTCGTGGAAAAATCTGAATAGCGAATCCAAGCCTGTTCGTCGGAAATGGGCTGCTGACTCCCGCCCGTTCACCTGCATGGAAGTGCGATACACCGGGGTTGATCCCAGCGACACACCCTCCAACGCTCTTGTCAGTAACCAGTGATATGATTAAGAAAGAGCTTTAATTGGAAAAAGAGTGATTACCTTGTAACAGTGGTAGGTCGGAGGTATTTATAGTCGCCATGGGAATTTGATTAGGGATCTGATTTCCTGTGATACCGTTAGGAGTAAAGTCCTCATAATTAGTTTAGGAAACTGATCCCTGATTTCCGGTGAGAGGATAACCGCGAATCAGGCCCGTTGATTTAGTCAAATCAGAGACCCTGATTTCCTCTTGCTGGTCTGGGTTTGTCTTAGATCGGGACCCGTACCCAGCTGGAGTGGATCCGTTCGTGGGTTATTGGATCTGTGAAGGGGAGATCCAGTGCCCGCTTCGGGCCCATCTATATGCGAAATTACCGTTTTACCCCTGAGCTTCAAGATTCGTGCCCAATCTGGACGGTTCCGATTTAACCCCATTTTTAGCCATATCAATTATTATTGTTATTCTTATTGCTATTGGTATTAATATTTTTTATTATTGTTGTTATTATTATTGTTATCGGTATTATTATTTTTATCATTATTATTAGCATTATTATTATTATTATTTTGTTTTAAGCCCGAACATGCTCAATTTTACATGCATTTCACTATTTGATTTAATGTATATATATATATATATATATATATTTTTTTTTTTTTTTTTAAATACCCTAATGTTCCTTCTTGATTATTTTCTTCTTGATTAAATTTGTTAATGAAAATTTTTCGTTCTTCTTGATTGAGCTTTTCTTATTGAACCTATTATCTTTTATTTAATTGTGGGTATTTTTATTGGAAACCTATTGATTTAGATCTATTTCTCATTTGAACCCTATAACCCAATTTCATTTGTTTTAACCCAAATCTGCTATTATTGGATCCTAATTGACTAACCCAGTATCCTAATTGTACCCTATAAATACAACTCTACTGCAAACCCTTAAAATTGCACAATTCTGAAACCCTAGCTGCTTATTCTCTTTCCTCCCTCTCTCTCTCCTTGTCATTCTCTCTCTTCCCGTTTTCCCGCCAAAGCCATAGTAACCCATCCCTTCCTCAGTTCGTCTTCTCCAGCAAATCCCTAACTCCGGCGACCATACCCTGTCGCCACCATACTCCCCTTTTCGATGCTGCCACCACACCGAACCCCCCCCCCCCCCGGCACCTCCTCCTTTTCCCTGTCCTCAACATTGACGGCACCAGAACCCATCAAACCCCAAATCCCAACCCCCCAATCCATCGACCCACTCCGTCGACGTCAACCCCGACGCCTCGCCCTCGCCCCCTTGCCGTCGATGCCAGCACCGCCGCCCCTGGCCACTGTTTCCACTGTCGCTATTGGCTGCTATCTATCTTTGTATTGTTGTGTTGCTTTGGATCTCTTTTATTGCACGTGCTATTGGTGAATTGCTAGTTCGTAGGTTCGTTGCTTCGGGATTCTTATCCCGTTATTCTTGGTATTCAAATTTACCGTCTAACAGGCAAGTCACTGTTCTCTTGAACTGTTAATTGTATCAAATTCAAGGTTTATTGAAATTCTTGCAAGTAGATCCCATTCGTTATCGTATCGCTGCATTGATTATCTTTCGTTGGGTCTATTGAGAATTTACACGAGCTAATCCCAATATTTTTAATATCATGCCACTTTTGACTCCAAAGATTGAATCTTTCATGCATTCATGTAGAATTGATAATAGGGTTTCACATATAGTCACGACACAATGAATTGATTGTAGAAAGAATTTGCTAGGTTGTATATTTGATCGATTGATGGTTGATTGATGATAAATTGATATATGTATTTGTTTTTAATCTTATTTACCTTGTTTTTATACCCTTCATGCTGATTGAGAAGTTTATCGATAGTAGAATTGATACCCATCATGTTTAATTAAATTATTTCATTAAAAAATACCCTAAAACCTGTATCTTGCTGCTGGCTGTATGTTGTCTGCCATTTTTGAACCAGTAAATAATCTTAAAATAAATTTCTTTCTGAATAAGAATTGTAGCCTTATCTTTCTAGTTTCCAGAACATCTTGAATTTTTGAATTCCGAGTTGGTTAGCAAAAGTTATGCCCGTTTTACTACAGCTGTGTCTTTAATTCCAGATTTTTAGATTTTTGTATCTTTCATATTCAAACAGTAAAAAGGCTAATCAAATGATAAAATTTTGCCCTGAAAATTTCCAGATTATTGCTTAACATGTTTAGGAGTCTAGGAAATATTTTTTAATGAATTTATTATGGAGTTTGGCTGATTCTAAAAATAAAATAACGTGATGTCAAAATTCTGCATGAACATGAAATCTGTAATGAACACTGTGATTGACCTAGCTACTGTTGTCGGATTTTGAACTTTAAATATGCGTTGGAACCGTGTGGAAGTCTAGTTTCTAGAAATTCTGACAGATTCACTTTTCGATTTCTGAAATAGTGGGAACCTGCATTTTTGTACAGACTACTCTTGCTGTCCAGAATTCTGTATTTCAGATTTTAATAGATTAATTATTCCTATATCATACTGTTGCATGAATTAATGTATGTATGTTGTATTGCATGATCCTAATGAGTTATTATCACCATTCTAATTGTCCCAGTTCATGTTACCATTCTATTGTTCCCATATTGATACTATCGTTCACCGAAATGTCCATTAATTGCATATTGTATCGTTGCATTAATAAAATAATTAACAAGCCGAAGTTTAAGGGAATGATTTGAGTAGTGAATAATATAGTGACTGTGCCGGCCAGTATTTATCGATTGATTGTGGAGCACTGACTACGGCACCCAAATCTTTCGTGTATTGCATCAATGAATCGTATCAATGAACCATATCAATGTATCAATGTATCAATTTACCAATGTATCAATGTACCAATGTATCAATGAATCAGTGAATCATCGTAATGTATCGAGCAACAATATTGTATCGTATCAATGATTACTGTACCGACACGTGATCTATAGAATTCACCGCTCGGTCTAAACGAAATTGATTATATGATGCAGTAGTACATGCATTAGTTAGGATTAAAATAAATAATAGACATAAGGATTGACACAACATCGGCATTGCATATTGTACATCATCGTTCCTATTGATACCAAATATTGTTTAAGTGTTATTGATACCATTGAATATTGTTACCGAATATTGAATCATTATTTATAGCTATTGCATCGATTATCATGATATTGATTATTGTTATCGTGCCATGTTATTGATTCCTATTGATCCATTGACATCATTGTTATACCGTTATTCCATTGTTCCTTACTTTCTCTACTTGTTGTCCATGACTTGCTCTAAGGACAATTTTTCTCCTCTTTTTAAATGAAGTGTTCACAGATAACGATGGATAATTACTTGCTGTGATTGGAGAACAAAGAATCTGAAGACTTAATGCTTTTTAATTGCTTATTGCTTAAATGAACTTATTGTATTGAGACTTGTTATTACTATTTTGATATTTATTATTGTATTGGGCTTATATCCCGGATTTTATTATTGTTTCTAGATATTGGATTATTATTATATTTGGATATTTTTATTATTTCATTCCAAGTATTATTGTTCATGAGATTATTATTGCCTGCGCATTTATTCTGTGTTGATCATATTGTTAAGTTGATCGGATAAACTGCTTATGGGTGACGTTAGTCATTCGCTGGAGAAATGTCATGTACTCGTATTTCGTATTTTTGGGAAGCGGGGCATGACACTCGCTATCTGTGATAGCGAGTTCATTTGAACTAGACTCGCTATCTTGGATAGCGAGTATAGTTGTACTCATTTTTTCACAGAAATTTTGAACATGAAATATATACAACTACTCTAGTTCAAATGAACTCACTATCTCAGTTAGCAAGTGTAGTGGTGCTCATTTTTTCAGAGAAATTTTAAACATGAAATTTCTTTCTAAAATGTATATAACTACACTCGCTATCTCATATAGCAAGTCTAGTTCAACTGACCTCGCCATCTCAGATAGCGAGTGTAGTTGTACTCATTTTTTCAGAAAATTTTTGAACATGCAATTTCTACCTGAAATGTATAGAGAGCTACACTCGCTATCCAAGATAGTGAGGTCAGCTGAAGTAGACTTGCTATCTCAGATAGCGAGTAAGTCAATTTAGTAAATAGTTTCAAAACTGGGTCAGTTTGTTAAGTACTTTCTAAAAGTTGGTCATTTTGGAAAAAATTCTGATGAGGTAAACTTCCCCCACTCATTCAAAATTAGTAGAGATGTATGCTATAGATCCTATAAATATAAGTACAGGGTAGGCTCAAAAGGGAAAATTGACCCCACTGCAATCTCTCCAAATTATTATGGTGGGGTCAATTAATATCTTCACTTCATCTAGGTGGTTTTCACAAAGAAAAAAATGAATTATTATAAAACAAAGGGTCTAAACTCGTAAAGTTTCCATTATTCTCCGCTCCTCGTATAGAAATTGATTATTATTTTCCACATAGTTAATTATAATAGAGTACAATACCAATTCTCTCAACCTTACACCTTTGAAAATTTTAGTGAATTGGCAAGGTTTTTTACATGGTAGCAGAGTAATCCATTTCAACTTCCCGATTCACTGATTATTTATATTTATAGTTGAAATTTCAAAACTTTGTTATACCACCGCGTACATCGTTCACAATTTATTGGGTATTTTTCTTCTTTCTTTATCTCATTTAAATGGATGCTTGATCTGCCAGAACGTGTTAGAGTAAAAGCGCAATTTCCTCTCTCTTTCCTATAACTTTGGACCTTCAGTATATGACATGGTCTTTTACATCAGTTGTTATCAGTTTATTTCTTATTTCATTGCTTTCTTCTTTCTTTTGAGAAGAATTTAAAGAATCTAGTGATTTTTTTTATTTTCAATTCCACTCATAATAGGGGGGAAATTAAGAATTTTTTGCCGTAATAGGCCACTTTTTGAAAATATTTGCGATTATGGATCAGTTTCGAAACAATTAGCGCTCATGGGTTACTTTGTGCCACGTCAGCAGCGACCACTATTCTCATTAGCAACCTCTTCATTTTAAAAGTCGCTGATGAGAATAGTGGCCTATGTTTTAAAATATTTTAAATTTTTTATTTGCTGTTGCTATTCTCACTAGCGACCGTAGTATATATGAGGTCGCTAATGGGATTAGCGATCTCAAATGAATGTATTGATATACTTAGCGATTTCTAGAGAGCTTTTGCTATCCTGGAAAAAAAATTTAAAACTGAGGACGCTATTAGGAATAGCGACCTTAGTATACTTCAGTCGTTATTCGCAATAGCGACCTCAGTAGGAAACTCAATCTCCTTTTTGAATTCACAAAATGGGTCATTCAAAGGGTTGACCAGATACGAAAAAGATTCGTCTGGAAAGGAGTAGATGCGAACAAAGGCGGCTATCATCTTATTAAGTGGGAAAAAGTTTGCATGAAGAAGAATCATGGTGGGCTTGGTGTCACTGAACTGAGAGGCATGAACATGGCCCTCCTCGGCGAATGTTGGTGGAAAGTTTTCCACCCAAAAGGGGAAGGATGGCAAGAGTATATTCATCCTCACCTTCTAGGTAAGGGGACGCGAAGACTTGGATTTAGGATGGGATCCAAAGTCTCTTGGTTTTGGAAAGAGGTTGCCAAAGTCTATGACCCTTTTCATAGTTGTGTCTCATCTTCCATTGGCATTGGCATGATGACCAGGTTCTGGTGGAACAAATGGTGAGGAGATCATTCTTTAAGAGAGTTATTCCCTGATCTATTCGAACTCACAACCCATCCCAACATCACGGTCGCCATAACCTGAAAAAGAGGTAATTGGATACCACCTTTTAGATCACATCTCAACCAAGAGTCCCTAAGGAGACTTGGGGCACTACAATCTTATATTGTCCAATCTGAAATTATTTGCTCTCAAGGACCAGACTGAAAATCTTTTGGGTTTAGAGAATCATGGAACCTTCACGGTTCACTCTCTATATAATCGTATTCATTTTAGAGGTTGCAGTCCAAAATGGTGTACGATTCTTTGGAAGATCAAAACACCGATGAAAGTTAAAGTCTTCCTTTGGCTTGTGCTCAACGATGCGATTCTGAATAGAGAGAACTTGGTAAAAAGGCAACCTCACATCGCGACTAACTGTGGATTTTGCAATGCACATATGGAATCTAAGAATCATCTGTTTTTAGATTGCCCCATAAGTAAGGTTGGCTTGTGTGAGGTCTTGATGGCTCTTGAAACATCGGCGTATCCTTAGATCTATGAAGACCTTTAGACTGAGCCCACACTCGCTAAGAGAGACGTGAGATGATGGAAGCGTGGTATATTGTTATAGCCACAACGACCTTAGTTTTATGACTTAACAGAAATAACTTTTACTTTCGTGGGACTTGTAATAGTATTTTTAGTAACTTAACTCACATCATGCATATTGTTTCTTTATGGGCTACAACTGCGGCGATTGGGCCAAGAGGAAGAATCGCCATGGTTTTTTAGGTGGAGGAGTACAATGATGAAGAGGTGGAGATATGCCCTACCCTCGATTGATACGGAGCGTTAGGTTGTGTTTACCAACCCTCCAGGGCATTGTTGAAGGGATATATTATGTTGTACTTGTTTCATACTCTTGTATGTTTTTTTTTTTTTGCTTTTGACATTCTGTCCCACCCTCCTATGTCTAGTGGAGGTGTTATGTTCTATTTTCTGCTTAGTATTTTTTTGTAATTGCTCCCTGTTCTCTGGAGTTGTTTTATTAACTCCTTATTAATGAAACAGGGTGGCTAAATTTTTTTTAAAAAAAAATACTTTATTGTTTTCTCAAATATTGCACTTTTGTTACTATTTAAAGATTTTTGCACGTACCGTTGGGAAAATTATGATTTACATATTTTTTTGGCTATTGGTCTTTAGGGATTTTAAGCATTGGTTCTTACAGTGGTAAATTATCTTGTTATATTGTGGATTGCATAATTGTGCCGCTTATGTGATTATTTATATATATTTTGCTAGAATGTGAAAGGTTATTCTTTGCCTTGAACAAGAGATTTATTTGTAGTAAACTCTATTTTGGGCATATATGTTGCATTTGGTCATGTTATTATATACCGGTATAGTTGGAGTAATTAAGCAATATGACAACATTGAAGTCGCTATGGGATTATTTGTGCACGCCATGTAGCATCCTCACCACGGACTATAATTGTGGTTCCCTATAACGGGACATAATAGTGAAGTTTACCTATGTTAACCAGGAGAATGAGGTGTTGACCATATAATTGAGTCTCACCTTAGCCTAATTTTCCATGACATATGCATACCTTGCAAAAGTTGTTTACATGTCCATTGGATTTGATATTTCTATAAAAAAATTGCATGCATGTTACCTTTTACATGCTATTAGACTAATCTTGATTTATTTATATGCTATCTTGTATCATGTTTTCAACCGTGAAGTGGTCGATTATGATTTACCTTCTATTGGACGGGGCTTTTTCTGTTTTATAAGTATTTTTTTTTCTTCTTCAGAATAGATAAAGTCATCTTATTGGAAGCCTTTAGCGGATCACAACTACTTTTGGATAACGACTATATAGTATTGGCAGCAATTTGTGGCAAGACTATTAGACTTATTTATATGTTTGGGAGGTGAATCCTTATTATGTTATGTACTAAGAATTATTAGCACATGATATCTATAATACTTAATGATGTTAATTTGGGACCAAGTTTTATGGATTTATGATAATTAAATATTTGCAACAATGTTTGATTATGATTACAAGATTGCAGTCCATAAAAGAAAAAGGTTGCGACCGGCTAGCTACACTTGGTTCGGGGCGTGACAGCTTTTGTCGTATTAGAACCAGGTGAGCCAGGTTATAGATCTATCATAGGTCTATCAGAGATAAATCCTAGGTTATAAGACCTTGAGAGTAAGTTTATGCATAGGGTGGAATTGTTAAATTATTACTTATGTAGGTATAACTTGAAGGAGTTTAATATTTATCTTTAATAGACATTTGGATTTGTTGCGGTTTTTTTCTAGTATGGAAGCAATCAGATAATTAATGTTTTCTTAGGGAAGGAATTTTACAATCTGAATCGTCGATCAGATCTAAATTGTGATAATTGAAAACTCCTTGACCAGAATCTGAATGGTTGAGAACATCTAGATCAAGATCTGAACGGATGAAAATGTCCTGCAAACCTGGACAAAGTCTAAATACTGAGGTTGGCCCCAGCGAAAGACCCTCCGATGCTCATGTAAGTAACTCAGAACGTTATTACAGTTTTGGTAGCAAAAGATTGATCTTCGCTTACTGAATGAAGGGGGAGGGTATTTATTGGTTAGGAGTGGGTTACAAACCATAAAATTGAAAAGTATGTTTTGTTTAAACTGCAGATTCCCATGGTGATGAGATAAAATTAGTTAAAAATTCTGTTCAAGATAGATGATGTAACATCCCGTAATTTCAAAAAAGCTATAGTATAATAGTATATATATATATATATATATATATATATATATATATATATATAATAAAAGTGGCTTGATGGCATTGTTGTAGATATATTGAAATGGAGGGGGCTCCCCCGGCTGTTGAGTACAGCAATGCTGGCTGCTGTATTGCATGACGTCACGTGGGGGGCCCACCCAGTTATTAAAACGGCATAGGTCGGCTCTTGTGAGTGTGACGTGGCTTGGCACCCACCTTGGGGGGGGGGAGCAGGGGGGGGGGGGGGGGGGGGGGTCGGCTGTACTTACTCACAGGAGAGAGGATGAGAGAGTATAAAATAGTCCCATATCGGGATTTCCACTAGAATAAATAATATTTAAATAATAAAGCCTATGATCAAGAGTCACCAATCCGGTTAACCACCTTTTGAGAGGCATCCTGTGGTGGGCAGTTGTACTATACTATAAATAATTTGTCTGATAAATTGTATAAATTGTCTGAGCCTGGGACAGGGGCATTACAAATGGTATCAGAGCCGACTTTCGACACCGAATGTGGGGCATATCTATAGACACAGTCGGGCGGTGGATTCCGGGATCATGATTAGTCGGGCGGATATAAGAGAAGCTCAATTAAATCCAGAATTATGATTGATCGGGCGGTGGATTCCAGGATCATGATTTATCGGGCGGATAGAAGAACAGATGCTCCACATCAGCTAGAAATTAGATCCTGCACTAGATTTTGCATGCCCCGTGCTCAGCGAGGACGCTGATTTCTAAAGGGGAGTGTATGTAACATCCCATATTTCAAAAGAACTATAGTATAATAGTATATATATATATAGAGAGTCCCCTTCGGTTGCACACTACTTTTGGTGAGCACTCCGTGAGCACTCACGAACTAGAGACCTTATGAAAAATCCGAACCGCTCATATTGTTCTATATGCCTTAGATAGCCTAACAATAAAAAATCAAGTAATTTGAAGTTCATTTGCCCATCCATCAAGCTGTTAGAATTTTCAGGCATACAATTTTGTGATGATGTAAATCATGGGCAAATAAACTTCAAATTACTTGATTTTTTATTGTTAGGCTATCTAAGGCGTATAGAACGATATGAGCGGTTCGGATTTTTCATAGGGTCTCTAGTTCTTGAGTGCTCACGGAGTGCTCACCAAAGTAGTGTGCAACCGAAGATTTCTGTATATATATATATATATATATATATATATATATATATATATATATAAAATAAAAAGGCTATATATATAATAAAAAGGGCTTGATGGCATTGTTGTAAATATATTGAAATGGAGGGGGGTCCCACGGCTGTTGAGTACAGTAGTGTTGCCTTCTGTGTTGCATGACGTCACGTGGGGGGGCCCACCCGGTTATTAAAACGGCTAATATATATATATAAATATAATAAAAAGGCTATATATATAATAAAAAGGGCTTGATGGCATTGTTGTAAATATATTGAAATGGAGGGGGTCCCACGGCTGTTGAGTACAGTAGTGTTGCCTTCTGTGTTGCATGATGTCACGTGGGGGGGCCCACCCGGTTATTAAAACGGCTAAGGTCTGCTCTTGTGAGTGTGACGTGGCTTGGGGCCCACCTTGGGGGGGGGGGGGGTCGGCTGTACTTACTCACAGGAGAGAGGATGAGAGAGTATAAAATAGTCCCATATCGAAATTTCTACTAGAATAAATAATATTAAAATAATAAAGCCTATGATCAAGAGTCACCAATCCGGTTAACCACCTTTTGAGAGGCAGCCTGTGGTGGACAGTTGTACTATACTATAAATAATTTGTCTCATAAATTGTATAAATTGTCTGAGCTTGGGGCAGGGTTGTTACAGATGATGCGACTGATAACTTTAATTAGATGGAAATCGCTGTTCTTGAGCTGTAATTTAACCATGATTGCGGATCTAGTTGTACTGATGGGCCAGGGTGCAACCCATGTTCTTTTTTAAGACTTGTAGTTGTTATGAAATTGTCGTTCTGCCCTTAATAAGTTTTAAGATGCACGCTGAGATCGTGTGTCTCAGATTTTACCCATATCATAAGCCCCTCTCTCCTAAATGTTGGGTATCACAGGCTCACTGCCTTCGAGGAGTAGTTCGCTATTTTTTGGGTGATTAGGAGAACATGCTGGAGCTTCGGGGATGCCTAAAATATTCTTCATAACTCCTCTAGAAACTAGCAATTTTATAGAGCTTCCAGTATTTTCTTTTTGGATTTTTTGAAAATTTTAATTATTTTTTTCCTAACTTTATTTAATTTTTAGAATTTTTAATTAACTTTCCCGAGTTTATAATTATCTTTTTGATTTTTAATTAAAATTTCTAAATTCATATTTTTTGAAAACTTTTCATTAAATTCCAAAAATTGTATTTATTTTTTAGAACTTTTAATTTTTTTTTTCCAAAATTTTAATTATTTTTCAAATTTATAACTATTAATTGGAATTTTAATTAAACACAAAAAGGGAGTGTGAAACCTAAGTCGATCAGATGGCTAGATCAGCAAGCGTGAAAATTGAGGAGATAAAATAATTGGATTTTCGGGTCGAGGACGTTGCTGACATCAGCTAACGTCATCATTTGTCTTTTTCTGCTGAGCTGATTGAACGCGAACTTTGGAGCAGATCCAATGGTTGAGGACGATGGGCATAAATAACTAAGTGATCGGATGGCCGAGAAGGGTCAAAAGCGTCGATCGGCTCAATTCGGGACCTCGGCGTGATGGTCCTCCTAGATGGCATTGTCGTCATCTTTTTTGGCCTCTTGTGCACTGAGGTGGTGGGTGACTTTAGATGACATCACCTTTAGTCATCTAGTGCGCCGAGGAGCATAGTGGTGTCATGGATCTAAGAAGATGACTTTTACCATCGAGAAGCTTTGAGTGGAGATTTGCCACTGAGGAGATTTGAGCTTAGCTGAGCTAAGAAGAGTCTTGAATGATCTAATGTTCTTTAGCTCACAAACTAGTACTAATTTTTAAGGTGGAATAGAGATGTCTCATGTATTATCAAGCTTGTAATAAGATATTGATATGAGATGAAAATCTTTTAAGTGATGTTGTTTTGACTCTTGCCTTCTGTGCATTGCAAGTCATTGTCTAGTGTCAATGAGCCATGGGAGTAGCTCTAGAGGCGAGATAAAATCCGGATTCAAGGTGTTCAAATTAGCAAGTGGTGGAACATCTCTAAGGAAAAGTTGGACTCCAGCTTGCTGGTTAGAAGAAGGGGGGGTCGAGTGACAGAACGAGTTTTGAACTGTAGGAGCAGATTTTGAGCCACAAATTTGGACTCCGGACCTACTGGTGAGTTTTGAGTTGTCAGTGTAGCTTGGGAGAGGAGCAAAGCACAAAACTCATTGTTTGCATCAGGAGGATTAATGAGTTTTTGGTGAAGCCTTGAAGAAAAACTAAGCATTGAACTCAATGTATGTAGTTAATGAGTTGTTGGATGAGCTCGAGGGGCAAGCAAAGCACCACACTCATTGTGTGAAGTCAATGAGTTGTTAGAGGAACTCGAGTAGCGAGCGGAGCATTGAACTCATTATGCGGAGTCAATGAGCTGTTGGGGGACTCGAGAGACGAGCGTAGCAACGAACTCATTGTATGGAGTTAATGAGTTGTTGAAGGAGCTCGAGCAGCGAGCAAAGCATCGAACTCATTGTGTGGAGTCAATGAGTTGTTGGGGGAGCTCGAGCGACAAGTAGAGCGTTGAACTCATCATATAGAGTTAATGAGTTGTTGGAGAAGCTCGAGCAACTAACTCATTGTGTGGAGTCATGGAGTCGAGGGTTTGTTGCTTTGGGTCAGAGAGTCATGGAAGCAGACTCATCGTTCGAGTCTTAGCGAGTTGTGGGAGCAGTCTTGGGAAGAGCTGAACTTTGAACTTGCTATTTGAGGTTTAGCGAGTTGTGGGAGCAACTCTAGGAAGGGTTGGACTCCGAACTTACTATTGGAGAGTTAACGAGTTATAGGAGTAGCTCGAGTGATGAGTTGAACTCTAAAAAGGGAATAGCTCGAGTCATGAGTAAGAATCAAAACTTGCTGGTGGGGAGTTAACGAGTTACGGGAGCAGCTCAAGTGACAGGTTGAAATCCGAAGAGAAAATAGCTCGGGTCACGAGTTGGACTCTGAATTGCTGTTGAAGAGTTAGCAAGTTGCGGGAACAGCTCAAGTTACGAGTTGAACTCCGAAGAGTGAGTAGCTTGTGTCACGAGTTGGACTCTGAACATATTATTGGAGAGTTAGCGAGTTGAGGGAGTAGCTTGAGTGATGAGTTGAACTCCGAAGAGGGAGTAGCTCAAGTCACGGATTGGATTCCAAACTTGCTGCTGCAGAGTTAGCGAGTTGCTGGAGTAGCTCAAGTGACGAGTTCAACTTTGAAGAGGGATTAGCTCAAGTCACGAGTTGGACTCCAAACTAGCTGTTGGAGAGTTAGCGAGTTGTAGGGGAAGCTAGAGCAACGAGCAGAGCATTTAATTCATTGTATTGAGTTAATGAGTTATTGAAGAAGCTCGAGCGATGCGTGGAGCACCAAACTCATTATATGAAGTCAATGAGTTGTTGAGGAAGCTCGAGTGATAAGCAGAGCACTGAACTCATTTATTGGAGTTAATGAGTTGTTGGTGTAGCTCGGAAGAGGAGCTGAGCACCTAACTCGTTGCATGGGTTGATAAGTTGTTTGTATAGCTCGGAAAAGGAGTTGAGCACCAAACTCATTGTCTTGAGTTAGCTTGGAAGAACAGTTGAGTACCTAACTCATTGCTTGAAGTTTATGAGTTGTTGGTGTAGCTCAGAAGAATAGATGATTACCAAAATCATTGTCTTGGGTTGACGAGTTGTTGGTGTAGCTTGGAAGAAGAGCTAAGCACCTAACTCATTGCCTTGGTTTGATGAGTTATTGGTGTAGCTTGGTAGAGGAGCTTAATACCTTAGTCATTTCTTGGCATCTCGAGAGTAGTACAATAATTTTGTAAAAGGACATGCTAAGTTTTATTGAAAAATAAATCTAAGTGACTGCCTTGGTTGCTAGCCTTTATTACATACTCTGTCCGTTATAGAGATTGGTATTATTACAAATTTAGTGGAGGGTGTTAAGCGCCCTAGTTGAACTTCCTCGAATGATCTCTTGATACCTGCATATCCCCCAAGTCTTCAAGTTGGTAAGCTCATGGGCGTATGACTTTGGAGACCTTGTAGCAAGTTATTCTCGAACTTGGTGGGGGATAGCATGGCTAACTCTAAAACACTTGGATGGGTGTTCACGGGAGAAGGGGGCTTCTTATAACTCATCAATGGGCTCAGACACAACTTGGTTCTTCTCTTGAGGGAGCTCGAATGCTTCAAGTGGGAGAATCGAGCCCCCAATTATAGCCGTGTAGCACCTACAAGCCACTTCTTGGCTCCCTTTGACTTCTCCTACCCTAACTTAATCTTCATGTGGAACACTGAAGATACAGTTGGGTATTTTTAGCTGAAAATTTTCATGGATGCTCTTGTATGTGTCTACAACCATAATCCTAAATTTTGCATTTTTATGAAGTTGTTTGATACCTCAAAAAAATTGCTAAGTTCCAACTGGTCTGAGAAGACAGAACTGAAGATTTCTGTTTAGGGACTGAAGTTCATATATGCATAACTACTTGTGTATACATGAGATTGCAATGGAATTTTTGTAGTAGCTTTTAATGTGTATCTATAACATGATTCTAAAATTTTGGAATTTTTAGAAAGTATATGATAAGGTTTCAAAAATAAATTGTAAGTAGGAGTAAAAACCTTGTCTGAAAAGCAGCAGAATTTTTGTGCTGTATTTAAAGAGTCATAACTCTCTGCATAATAGGATTTTAGATGCAACTTTTGGACACAATGTATTGGTGTATGTCTAGTTATAGATTCTTAAATTTCATGAGCTTTGGACAAGGGGTTGATTTTATATGCAATTTAGACTAGACGGTGTTCAATACTTGGTGCTGATTGCATAGTCTATACGTTTGTGATTTTCTAGAAAAATGTGTTTGGAATTTGCCAAAGTGATGAACTAGGGACTTGTACTAGAGACTCTAGGATTTCCAAAAAACCCAGGAACTTGTAATTCCAAGTTGTGTAGTAATTGATATGATTTTTTGAAGGTGCTGGACAGATCTAGCCACCCTTAGAAGTTGTCACTTTGCATGTGTGTGACTTGTTATCAACTCTTAAGTGTTGAATTGAGAGTAGGGGTATTCCTATACCCCCAATACTTGGTTATTTTTGTTTCTTAGGTTGATTAAGACACGGGTAGAGACTTGAATGACATTTGAGTCGTCGACCTTGTCTAAGTTAGTTACCTACACTTATTAACCATTAGGCCAACTTGGGAACTTCCGCCTTAACGATTGAAAGTGACTAACTTAGGCACTGACAAAATCATGGGAGATCACGGGCTGAGTTGAGGAAGAGACTCAATGGGGAAGTGGCGAGCAAGTGGTCGCATCGCCGGAGCCGCAGGTTGATAGACGGGAACGAGGGTTTCTAGTAGGGAAACCACTTGAGGCTAGGCATAACTTAGACTAGGAATCAGTTGGTGACCATACCCTTATAACATGTCCAGGTAGACTTAATGTTAGTTAGTTTTGTTGTCACCTATAACTGCATTAGTTTCTAGCGACTAGTAGTCGGGTGTTCTACTCTCCTGTCATTAGGGATACGTATTGCAGTGCATATCTTGCACTGTTGATTCCTGAAGTACCGTGGTAAGAATGAGATGGGATTTCCTGGCGGATAAGGGAAATTAGACCTTCAAGGCCGTCAAGTTCTATGCTAGTGAACACGAACGGGTCATATGGACTGCCGTCCTGTGAATCTTCGGCACCATAGGTATGCTGAGGTGTATCTTTAAGTTCGTCACAACTTTTGAGTAGGGTCCGGGTGCCAGGCACTAAGGCAAACTCAGACACCACTAAGTGACTGCATAAACGGATGAGACCGATTAATCTGCAACCTCACCAACCACGATCTATCTATCAGGAACAGGACGAGTACAAGAGTAGGTGGCATGGCGAGGGTTCAAAACCATGAACTTGGAGACAACGGCTTGATTTGGAAAGTATGTAGTATGGGATGCATACATTTCCAAAGTCTCACTGGCTCAACGGAATGTCTTAATCAAAAGCTTAACTGAATATCTTAAAAACAATGCTTAACTGAAAGCAAAGTATGGACTGAATTATCTGAGAACCAAACACTCGAGGGACACTCAAGTTACAAAACTTATCAGCACCAGTCGACTTAAGCTGTAGTAAGTCGACTGTCCAGAAGGACAAATATCCAAAATTTAACGAAAATAAACTAAGTCATACCAGTCGACTTAAAAAGGCTTCAGTCGACTTGCCCGAGATAAATTCCAATAATTTTCACAAAAATATTCTTAGTATATAAGTCGACTTAAAGGAATCGTAGGTCGACTGTCCAGACAAGAAGCTGACATGATTTTACAAAATAATTTCTAAGTATAACAGTCGACTGACAAAGGTCTCAGTCGGCTGTCCGAACAAGAACTGACATGATTTAACACAATAATTTTCTAAGTATGACAGTCGACTGACAAAGGTCTCAGTCGGCTGTCCAAAACGGATTTTCAAAAGGCTAATGGTACATCTGTAGGGTCGTACCAGTCGACTGATAGGTAGACCAGTCGGCTGTCGGCCTACAGTTCTCATAATTTTAGGTCTGAATACAATAATCAAAACTGAGGTTTTCTAACGATTCATTGTTCAAGAAAAAATAGTTCGTATTCAGGCAAAATGATCTTCATTAAGGGTATAATACTCAAAACCTCAAATATGTCAAAACCCAAGTTCTCATGTCCTAGATCACTAATTCCTTCATTAGGGTTTCTCAAGATTAAAATTCTTCCACAACTATAAATCAAATCTGATTTACAATATATGTATAAGATCCAGGTGTTCCTCATCCGATCAAAATCATACTCAATGTTAATAATATGGTGTTATGAACAAGATCTACTAATCATTCTTAGATTTTTCAACATGGTATAAACAACATTCATTTATTCATATGAATCATACCACAGTACAACATCTATATCGTTCACAACATCAAATCTAGCATCATTACCACTCGCATACATAGATTAACAACAAGATAAATTTATGTCATTCACAAACAAAACAAAACTCACAAAGTCATTCACAAAATCAAAACAAAACAAAAACCAAGTCACTCGCCTTCGAATTTTAGAAGAAACCACGAAAAAGCTTTCCTCTTTGCTAGATCCAAAATCGCCTTTCTCCACCGAAACAAGATCTCAAAATTCTGTATATTGTCAACAATGATGGCTGGAGAAAAATCTCTTAAATATCCGGGATTGAATATTAGGGTTTTACCCACACTTTTGCAAAACAATCCTTTCCAAAATACAATTTACATATATAGTCCTGTCCTTGGAAATTCCATCAAAACTCATTTAAATTAGGATTTAAAAGAAAATATACATCCCAAATCTCAATCAATACTGTTCAAAACGTCCAGAATGTACATTTTGCACTTTACCCCCCTAAAAATATCAAATTTGCAAAAAGGTCATTCTTTTCCCAAAAATTGCAAATAGTTCCAATTAATTTCAGAAAAATCTGGAGAAATACTAAATAATTCCCAAATATTAAATGATGATTTTTCATAAAGAAAATTTAACTTTCAAACTTCTCAAAAGTCATTTACACGTGTTTTGCACGTGTAAAAAGATAAATCTTTTTAGAAAATATTAATTAAATCTCCAAAAATCAATTTAAATACATTTTCAAATATAAAAATAATATTTGAAAATACGGGGTTCTACAGCTCAGACCCTACTTTCAAGCACACTCCATATGGGTCCTCACAGATCAACCCCTCAAGCAATTTCTCTACAAGCCTAAAGCTCCGGAAGACTCATGAAATGGTCTATTGAGTTGAGTTAGCACAACATCACCTTTCGCCCGAGAACCGCAATCAAGGCCCAAGCCTTGGCCGAATTCATCGTCGAAAGCACGATTCCTGATCCTCTCGAGGAAGGAGACAACTCCCCACTTTGGAATGTCTATGTGGAAGAGTTCTCTTGCCTCGAAGGGAGAGGAGCAGGGGTTATCTTTATCGGTCCTGATGAGTTCTTTCTTCAATACTCGTTGCGCCTCACTTTTCCAACTTTAAACAACGAGGCTGAGTATGAAGCCATGATTGCCAGTCTCCTCCTAGCAAAAAAGGCAGGGGGCACAAAGAGTCGGAGTATTCAATGAATCCAAATTGGTGGTAAACCAGATCCGAGGAGAATATGAAGCAAGGGATGACCGAATGATCAGGTACTTGGCGTGTGTAAAGAAAATTATATCCACTTTACAGGAAGCTGAGGTCACTCGCATTCCGCGAGAAGAAAATGGGCAAGAAGATGCCTTCTTCAAACTCGCCTCATCATTCAACGGACTTGACCACACTATATTGATCGAGGTCCTCCTAAAACCGAGCATCGAAGAAGAAGAAGCAGTCGAACTCATGCATATCACCCCTCAAACACCCAAAGACTGTTGGGTGAAGCCTCAAGTCGACTTCCTCGACAAAGGGATCCTCCCGGAGGAAATCAAAGAATCAAGAAAGGTTCGGGTAAGGGCTGAAAGGTATGTACTCATAGAAGGGGTTCTCTACAAACGCTCCTACACTCTGCTAAATGGTCGACCATACCCACTACAAACCGCAACGTCTATCTCGACATTTGGGGAGAACGTCGGGATAGACAGCAAATTATTATTATTATTATTATTATTATTATTATTTTATTGCCTACCTATCCGGCAGATTGTCTAAAACGCCGGAATAGGTAAGGCATATCCCCGCGTTAAAGTTAAAAACGCCGTGATATATATAACACGCACACACAAAAAAACAAAACAAAAAAAAATTCACAAATTTCCTATTCCCCTAATTTATTTCATTTCCCTCTCCTGCTCCTCTCTCCCTCTCTTACCAAATCTGAAGTCGTCACTGTCGTTGCCATCTGTTGCCGACGCCAACACCGTCGTTGTTGCTGCCGATTCCCGTCTCTAGCCCGATGCCAGCCTCCACCGGCGATTCCCGTCTCTACCCTGACTCCAGCCTCCACTGTTGTTGTTGCCGTCGATTCCCGTCCCTCTCCTCGCCTTGTCGTTTCCGTCGTCGTCCCTCTTCTCATCTTTGGGACTGTTGTTGTTGCCGTCGATTCCCGTCCCTCTCCTCGCCTTGTCGTTTCCGTCGTCGTCCCTCTTCTCATCTTTGGGTAAAGTTCTCATCTTTGGTGATTTGGCTAGTAAAGTTTGAATTTTTGTTAATTTTGTGTAGTTGAAGAAAAATAACTAGGGTTAGAATTCTATGGCTTTTTGTTTATTTCTAATTATCCACCTTTTCTAACATTCACTATTATTTAATTGCAAAATTTAACCTGCTACCATCTTTCAAAGTCACAGGAGGAGTTGGGAGAATTTTGCGAAAACCCTAGCAATGCAACTCAACATGGTTCTTGCCATCTTAATTTTCCTGCTTTCTAATTTTGATTTCGATTTATGTATTTTCATTCTTTAATTGTCACTCTGTTTCTTTCTTACATGATTTTCTCAAAAAGGCTAATTTTTTTTTATTTTTTTATATCAGTTTCTATTTTCTGTTTAAAGTTTCAGGGTAAAAAATTGAGTAGGGAGTTGATTTTGGTTTTTGTCATTAACTTGTTTGATATCTGTAATTGCATATATTATTAGGGTGCATTCATAATGTTGTTTGATATTATTCATTATGTGGACCTAAGCCCTAAGTTACTAGAACATTAGAACCTCAAGTATGTTAGAGTGTAGTTTTCAACTAACCCTGTTTTTCTTTGCAGGTTTTCTCAAAGGACCAATCTTTCCAAGTCACGGCAGTGTTTTTGGAACCCTAGAAAAGGTTCAAACTTTGATATTGGTGTATTAGGATGCATACTATTATTCGCTATTTGAACATTGACATCTCAAATAGTAATTATTGATGTAAGGGGATTGAATGTAGATTGAATTTGATTTATATGGTGAGAATTGGTGGATTTTTGAGTTTCCCGCAATTATAATCGTATTTAGATTGAGTATGATCATGGTTGTTGCTACACTGAATCTTTAAGGGTTACTCACAGACAATCTGCTAGGTAATTTGTTGCCACATGATCTTTTTATCAGTACTGTACTGTACTGTACTGTTTATGCTGCATCTATTCTTACCCTTCATCAGCTTGCCCGAGAAGCTACTTTGCTGCCTAAATCATTACTATTTACTTCAATTCGTCACTTAGTCAGTGCTTAGTGCTTCCCTGCTTAATTTCATTTATGATTTCCCAATTGCGATCATGCTTTCTCGAGGATTGTCTAGGTGATGGTCACTTTAAAAAAAGGGAAAAAAAAATCTGATTTACTGATCTGAATACCTTTTGCAGGCTATTGATCTTATATCACATGTTCCCTTTTTTTTCTTGGGGGAATTAGCAGATGTTTTGGTTCCCCAGTTTTTCCTTAGTTGGTTATCTATCTAGAAATTGAAGTTGTGTACAAGTCTACAAGATAGTGCGTGCTACCTTACTGAACTTTTCTCTGTTACTCTAAGCTTTTGTAGTTTGAAAATAGCACTAATGTTTTGATTGACTCTTGTGTTTTCTATCTCCATTATCTTGAAGATTATTTACGTAATTTCTTCCAAATTCAAGTAAACGAAGTGTGTCCCATTCCTTAATTGACAATTACTTTACTAGTTCCGGTACATTTGCAGGCTGTTAGAGAACAGTTGGTGTAACTCATGTTCGAAACATTCAATGTCTCTGGCTTTTATGCTTCTGAACAAGCAGTATTGTCACTTCATGCAGTAGGACGCATCTCAGGCTGCACTGTTTATATCGGGCATGGGTAGATAGGTATGTGATTTTAATTTTACCTGGTGTTAGGCATTGTAGCTTTCCGTGGGATTATGAGCATGAGAAGTTCAATTGTTAATGTAATTTTAGTGATCCCTTCTATCTTACTCCCAAGTCTATACTTTCTTGCCACAACACTTTGTGTAAAAGCCTGTGGTAATAGATATCTGTGTGCTTATTGGCTGTAGATGTTGTTTTACTGGTAGATTTTGTAATAAAATCCTTATACGAGGCTTCATGTTAATTAGACTGTATGAAAAGATCAGCACAAATACACACAAATAAGCAGAGTCACACTTCTCTGAGTTTTATACCATGACTTTAATCTAAAATATATAATTAAGAAATCTTAGATGTTATAATTTGGTAGAAGAATTTGATTGCCTCATCAACATTCTATGGAGTAGTTTAATGTAAGTGAAAAATATTCACCCCTTATATTCAATAGTAATCACTAGTTTTGACAACTTCTCCCCCAATAATAATATAATAATTAAGTGGACAATTCCCTCATGAAAATATTTAAGTAGACATATATATCTAAGCCTGTGTAGCCTGCTAAACTTGTATCCAGAATGAAAAAAAAGTAGTTCGACAACTGATAATGTTTTCTTGAAGTGTTCAAAACTAAAAATATGTTATAAACTGGGCACGAGGACAAATTTATGTCCAAGGAGTGTCCTTAAAGAGCCGGTATCCTAAATGGATATAATACTTGTTCAACACGATACAACTTGATGGGACCAACTTTACAACTTGTTGGACCTAAAATATCTCTTCATCAAGAAACGGACCATGGAGCTCCTACCAACTCCCACCATAGCCCTACCTAACCTTTCTTCCCCCCCATCTCCTTCCTCTTCCTCCTTGTTCACCGCCGACCATTAGCTTAGCTGAAGCTATCAGAACCTCTCCACCAAATCATACCAACTATCCTACAACCATCCCCTCCTTCTACTCTAAGAACACTTGCTGAACCCCCATTACACCTGTGCATCATGCTATCTTTGCTTGAGATGAGTGGGTGCGGGCCCAATGAGAGCGTCCGCCACCCACCCACCCCATTACCACCAGTCACTAATCAACCGGAGCCTGAGCCGGCAAGGGTCACGGCTGATCACAATGTGCAACCTCCTACCACTTTCCTTGCAGCCGCGATGGCTCCTGTGCCTGCCTCTATGGCATCTCCCTCAGCGATCTCGAACCCTGAGAAGGGAGAGACTCGCGAGCTCCAGCCGAAGCCGGTCCCCAACGCATGCGCACTTACGTGCGCCTCCGCGTCATGAGGGGAGTAAAACAGCTCATCATTGCTCGCTAGGGGAGACTACCAGGGGACAGGAATCACATCGGAGGTATGATCACGTTGAGAGGAGGGCCCAACGAGGGGGTCCTCCTACTAGCCACTTGAGGCGTAAGAGAACTCCCTCTGAGCGCCACCAATCTCACTATGAGAGTCACTTCCGGAATCAGGGCAGGGAGGATGCACAGTGGAAGCACGCCCAGCCCAAACCATACAACAAGCACATCACCACAACCCACAAACAACACCTACAACCATCCTACTACTACTCCAACTCTAACACTCACCATCGACCTACCAGTCCCAAGGACAAACAAAACAATCCCGACATCATACAAACACACATCCAACCTCCTAGCACCAGAGCCAAACCAATTCTCAACAGCTCTTACCACAACCCAACCTCAACCGTGCAACCCTTCCATCCTCCTAATCTCAATCACACCACCAATCAGCTCACTGTCCAGCCACCACCGACGCACAAGTCATCCAGTTCACTAGCCGAGCGAGACTCCGTAGAGTCCACGCTTGCCGAGATGAAGGGGGACTTGAATGCCGGTGAGGACGGAGAGGGGCAGTGGATCAAGGGGAGTAGAAGACATAACAAGAGGTAGGGGAGTTATACCAACCACGTTTCCGACCAATCAAAGAAACAGAGGAAGGGGAAGCGCAGGCTGGCGCCGTGCTTCAACTGTGGGGATCTTGGTCATTACAAGTTCGAATGTACCAAGGAAGTACGATGCCTCAAGTGCATGAAGTGGGGCCACCTGTCCTACGTTTGTACCAACGTAGTAGAAACTAACAACGATGAGGAACGGTCAGTGAGCAGGGGTAGATCGCCGGAAAACCTATCGGTGATCCGTCTGGTGTCAAGCCTGGACATCATTAAGAACGAAGAGAAATGGCTGAGGCAATGGTGCGCCATCACAAGAGTCAAGAAAGGGAGGCCGTCGGAGAACCATGTGCTGCAGTCACTCACAGAGAGGTGGCCCATGAGAGCCCACGGTGACTGGGTCGCAAAAAAACTTTGCCATTTGCAATTCCTCATCTCATTTCCAATGCCAGAGAAAGTGACGGAAGTGATCAGAATGGGGACTGTGGAGTTTGGTCACTTTGAGCTCGAATTCACTGCGTGGTCTCCGACGTTTGGAGCTGAGCTCCCACAAGGGGAGAAGAACTGGATTTGGATCCACAACGTGCCTCTACATTTTTGGAAGAAAGAAGCCCTCCGAGAAATTGTAGCGGACTTTGGCTCGGTGGTGGAAATCGACGAGAGAACGGTGCGGCGATCAGAGTTGGTATCGGCTAGATTGCTAATCAGATGCAGCGATATCACTCTGATGCCGCGATTCGCCAAGGTCTACTCGTTCGACGAATCCTATCTCATCAGGTTCATCTTGGACAAGAAAGTCGAAGATCCAAAGGAACTGCTGGCAACCAAACTCAACCCCACTCCCTCAGCTCTAAGAGACTCCAGGTCTACAGCCAGGTGGTATCGCCGAGTAAGGAGACTACCATCGACGGGGCTCACGAAATAGAGAGAGCGCACAGGGATATCATCAGGGCGGCACAAGCGACAGGATCGTTGGCTTCTCCGAGCAAGACTGGTAGAGGCAAGGCTCGTCCCGTTCGATCTAACGGTCAAGAGCTACCAAGAGCCCTCAACTCACTAGATCCAACGGTGAACCAGTTTACCCACCTTGATTTGGAAAGCACAGAGATCGAGCACGCGAGTAGTGACAAAAGAACGACGCAAATAGAGGGTCAAACCCTGCAAGTCTCGGAGGAGGAGTGTGCTGTGACTCAGAGGGGTGGAGTGGGGCTGGTTCCTCCCAATAATGGCAAAGCTACTTTTGGTCGCAGCATGCAAGCTCCCAGAGAGGGGTTGGTGGTGGATTTGGCCACTTCGGGGAAGAAGACAAGCGAGCGCCCTCTGTCTACCAAAGAGTGGGTAACCAAACGATGGTTCCCATCTGAAAAAGCTACTGGGGTTTCTGAGGAGCGTGGGGGACAAGAGGCAGCAATTGGTCTAGGGAAAGAGGCAGAGGCCATTTTGGGGAAAACGACGAGGGTAGGTGGGTTTACCCAGAGCGAGAAGAGTACTGGTGATGAAGGGGTGGGCAAAAAGACCATACTTTTGAGGAGAGCTGATTGCGGTATAAGGGACAATGAGGAAGAAGAAGAGATAGACGAAGAAGTTCCCAAATGCGGTAAGAGTAGAGATAAGGTCGCACACTTTGAAGCGCCTTATTCTCTGAGCCTGCCCACAGAGGCACCGCTCAATAAGGAGCTGCCACGTGACGCGTTGGGCAGCCCAACCGTCACACAAAAATATGTATACCCAGAGTTGGAAGCACCCACCGATGGACACACCAATAATATTTTGACACGTGTACTGGGCGGTAAGCTTACCGCTTTGACTAACAGTGTGGAGGGCGGGAGATTCGAAGCTGGGGATAAGCTACACCGCGGAGGAACAACCCCTTATCCGGTGGAAAGCTCTACTACTGAGACGAATTGTGTTCTAGTTATAGGCGATCATGGGCCCATTGAGGGGTCCAAAACACCTATTTAATTGCAGACAATATGTAATTTTGAAAACGGGCCCAATGAGGGGACCGTATCGGAGCACTCGATTATTGTTAGTACTTCGACTACTTGCGGGCCCAAGGAGGGGTCCACGAGGGGGGGGGGCTTTCCTCACATCAACAGGAAACTCTACACACTGATAGTGAGGAGGAGCGAGAAGGGCGGCTCAATCTGGATGAAGAATTCTCATTTTCAGAGGAGGATTCAGAAGATGTAGAGTTCATTGCAAACACTCAGAGAGATGTCTCCCCTGAGATGGTACTATCCACTATTCCAGATTCTGCACCTGGTGGCAGCTCCGGAGTGTCTCAGAGGACAGTTGGGTTCAGAGTGCACCGCTCGCCCAAGAGGGCTCATGGGGAGTCCTTAGATGACTACCTTGAGGTAGCAGCGGCGGCCAAATCTGCTAAGCTCGATAATGGAGGTACGACTAATTTTTTAGCTTCCATTTTAAATTTCATGTCAGATAATAAGGTTTTTTTACTAGCCGAAACATGTGGGTTAGAAGTATGGGATTTAGAACGCAACGCGTTACTCCTCAAAAAAATTAGGGGCTGGGAAACGGATAGGGTTCACACCAGTTCTGAGAATGCCCTTCGCGATGGGGCAGGGCCGACTATCATTCTCGAGGATGTAGCCGGCCCCGCACCTTCACCAACGATCTCTGATGACAATGTCCCCCAATGAATACACTTTTCTGGAATGTTCGGGGACTGGGGGATAGAGGAAAGAGAGATATGGTAAGGGATGTCATTAACAACTCCAAGGCGGATGTTGTAGGATTGCAGGAGACCAAACTCCAACACGGACTCAAACTCAAAAGAGTTGGGGGTAATAGAATCAAGGAGTGGTTGTTACGGCCGTTAGTAGGTGCTTCAGGGGGGATTGCCATATGTTTCAATTCGGATATCCTATCCTGCATTGAGGTGCATGGCGGAACGTTCTCATTGACGGCCCGACTGAAACGACGCTCCGATGATTGGATACAGATGGTGACTGTTGTCTACGGGCCGAATGTGGCCACAGACCGAGAGGCCTTCTGGCAAGAACTGGTCGACATCCGACGACGCTGGTCGGGGCCCTGGATGGTGGGGGGAGATTTCAACATCACTAGATTTGCTTTTGAACACAAGGGAAGAGGCGCCAGTGACAGGCACAGAGAGGAGTTCAATAGACTGATCACGAAACTGGAACTGATCGATATCCCAATCAATGATAGACTTTTTACTTGGTCTAATATGCAAGCGGCACCGGTTATGGCCAAGTTGGACAAGATTCTAGTCTCCATGGATTGGGAAGCTAAATTTCCTCTAGTTTCAGCTAAAGCGATCCCTAGGCCAACATCAGATCACACCCCGATCCTTCTCGATGCGGGTATTCGAGGGCTACGAAGGCTCAGGAAATTTAGATTTGAAAAGGCATGGTTGAAAATTCAGGGATTCCATCATCTGGTTATGGAGAATTGGGCGCTCCCAATGGCTGGCAGGGACGCGGCATCTCGCTGGTGTGGAAAAATCCGAAGGTTGAGAAAGAGGCTTGCAAGATGGAATCGATCTAGGTTCTCTACCATATGGCACGCTAAGGATTCCTTTTTGGAAGGAATTGATGAGCTAGAGCGGATAGAAGAGTCCAGAATCCTTTCCCAGGAGGAGCGAAGCAGACTATTACAATTCCGTGAGAACATAGCCAACCTTTATAGACTAGAAGAGATCAAATGGCAACAAAGGTCTAGGATTTCGTGGCTCAAAGAGGGAGACGCGAATACGGCCTACTTCCATCGGGTTGCAAGCGCCAGAAGGAGATCCAATCTTATCCTATCAATTCAGACAGACTCAGGAACATCACAAGATGAAAAGGTGATCTCCACGACCTTTCAGACTTTCTGTAAGGACCTCTTCGGGAGAAAGAATGACTTTAGGATCCCAATGAGCGAGGACTACTGGAAGGAGTATCAGAATGACTCAGGTCAAAACTTTGCCTCGTTGGAGGCACCTTTCTCAGAAATAGAAGTCAAAACGGCCGTCAACCAGATGGGAGCAGACAAATTGCCTGGACCAGATGGCTTTCCCATGATGTTCTTCCAAGTGTTCTGGGAAGAAATTAAAGGAGACTTCATGGATTTGATGGGAGAATTTTATCACAACAATCTGAGACTGGGAATGTTCAACTTTGCAGAAGTGGTGTTGATTCCCAAACGAGAGGAGTCCAAATGCGTGGGGGATTTTCGACCTATTAGCCTGATAAACTGCTCGGCAAAAATCATTACTAAGGTCCTAGCAATCCGCCTGGGAAGTATGATGGACAGTCTTATCAATAAAACCCAAACGGGTTTCATTAAGGGCAGATGTATACTGGACTGTGTGGCCACTGCTGAACAAGTTTTCCACCACTGTCACAAGAGCAACTCCAAGAACTTCCTCCTGAAGTTGGATTTTGAGAAGGCATATGACTCCGTGGATTGGGAGTCTTTGCTGGAGGCACTCAGAGGGAGAGGTTTCGGAGATAAATGGATAAGATGGATCAGACAATGTTTGCATTCTAGCAAAACGGCGATCTCGGTGAATGGGAGACCCGGTCCATCGTTCCCTTGCAAGAAGGGACTCCGACAGGGAGATCCGCTATCCCCACTCTTATTTACTATTGTTGCGGATGTGCTTAGAGGAATGTTGGAAAACTGTCACAAAAAAAGGGTGGATAACGCCTATGGCCAGCAGCGACTCTAAATAGGGATGCACGATACTACAATATGCTGATGACACCCTACTCTTCGGAAATGGCACTACAACTGAAACAATTTGCTTTAAAGGGGTCCTTTACTGTTTTGAGGCCTGGTCAGGCCTTAGGATTAACTTCCACAAGAGCGCACTGGTCCCAATTACTCTTTCAGAAGCTGAAGCACGGGAGCATGCCACCATTCTTAACTGCGCGACGGAGGTGTTCCCGATCAAATATTTAGGGCTCCCGCTCAAACCTGGGAGACTCACTAAGGCTGATTGGCTGCCAATTATAGACAGGGTGGAAGACAGACTGTCTGGGTGGAAAGGCAAAGCGCTATCGCTCGGGGGAAGAGTGACACTCATCAACTCAGTGCTATCTAACCTGCCCATTTACTACATGTCGTTTTTTGAACTTCCAAAATGGGTAATCCAAAGGATTGACCGAATCCGAAAAAGATTTCTTTGGAAAGGGG
The DNA here is from genome assembly GCA_017893485.1 of Hemerocallis citrina. Lineage (NCBI taxonomy): Eukaryota > Viridiplantae > Streptophyta > Magnoliopsida > Asparagales > Asphodelaceae > Hemerocallis > Hemerocallis citrina. The sequence goes on along the minus strand of CM030358.1, from coordinate 183,886,147 downwards.
CAGACTCAAACAAGGGAGGCTACCACCTTATTAAATGGAATATTGCATGTATGAAGAAGATACATGGAGGGCTAGGTATCATTGACCTTAGAGATATGAACCTGGCTCTCCTAGGAAAATGGTGGTGGAAAGTGTTTCACCACTGTGGGGAAGGTTGGCAGGATTTTATTCAACCCTACCTTCGAGGAAAAGGGACGAGAAGTTTAGGCTTCCGGGTGGGACCTAAAACCTCCCGCTTCTGGAAAGGAATCACAAAAGCTAGTGGGCCGTTCAATTCAGCAGTTTCGTCTACTATTAATAATGGGCAGTCCACCAGGTTTTGGTGGGACAAATGGTGTGGTCCACAGGCCCTCACGGACAACTTCCCAGAGCTGTATGAAAAAACGAATCGATCGAATATGTCGGTGGCAGAAGCTTGGAAAAGAGGGACTTGGAAACCGTCGTTCCAAGGAATGCTCTCACCAGGTTTGCGTCAGCAACTGCGTGAACTACAGGCAAGAATTACCCAATCTGGGGTGCTGTGTGCCCAAGGCCCAGACCAGTTGCGATGGGGACTTGAGAAGAAGGGAGTATTTACGGTTAGATCCCTTTACCACCGAATTCACTATCGGGGATGCAGACCCAGCTAGGCAACGGTATTGTGAAAGGCAAAAACACCCCTTAAAGTCAGAGTCTTCCTATGGCTAGTGCTCAACAATGCTATACTCACCAGAGAGAACCTAGCCAAGAGACAACCTCAAATTGCGACCAACTGTGGATTCTGCAACACTCACACGGAAGATCTGAACCATTTGTTTATTCACTGCACAAGAAGTAAGGCCATCATGATAGAAGTTCTAAGAGCCCTAGGTACAAGTGACTACCCAAGAGAGTATGAGGAACTATGGGTTGGCCCCAAATTTGTATCAACCCGACACGACATGAAGGAGGCGTGGTATATTGCCATTGCGGCAACCACATGGGTGTTATGGCTAGATAGAAACAATTTTTATTTCCGTGCTTCATGTAATTCTATTTCTAGTAACCTTACTCTCATCATGCATCTGATTTTCTTTTGGGCTACAGCTGTTGCCTCAGGAGCGAGAGGGAGGATTGCACGGGTCTTCCAGGTGGAAGAATTTGACGATGAGGAGATAGAGTTCAGGCCGACTATGGATTGAGGAGTGCACCTGCCTTACAACTCAGCTGAGTCGGCGGCAATCCCTGGGTCTTTATAGGTTGTTTTATTTCCTTGTACTATGGTCTGGATGTTGAAACCCACCCCCCAGGGTGCTGTTGAGGGTTTATGTTTTATTTCCTGTTGTCTGAGGTTTAGTTGATGAAACCTACCCCCAGGGTTTTGTTGGGGGTTTATGTCTTATTTCCTGCACTGCTCTTTTGTTTTTTTCCAGTTCTGCGGGGTGTTTATTAATCTCTTATTAATGAAATAGGGTGGTGTTATTCCACCTTTTAACTCAAAAAAAAAAAAAAAAAAACACGATACAACTTGATGATGGAGGTGTCAATACTGCATTGATTTACTGATTCATATGTGAGAGCACTTTTAGACATTTCTCTTGTACTAATTTTCCATTGCTGATCATCCTTGGCTGCAGCTTGCAAAAAAGGCACCAAATGTTAATCTAGGTGAAAATGTGAGAGCTAGACTCCAACAATTCTCTGTAATGAACAAACTCAAGAAGACAGCTCTTACGGTAAAATTTTGGCCCTCCTCTTAACCTCTTTTCTTGGTTTTCTTGTGTATTTGAACAGTTTAGTAAGTTCAGAGCTGAACTAATTGCAGGTAATTGCTGAGCATTTATCTGTCGTAGAAGTTGCAGACATAAAGATGTTCTCAAAACTGGACATAAATTACACTGAAAAAATTACATTGGAGGAGTTGACATCGGGTCTTCACAAGCTTGGCCACCATATTCCAGATCCATATGTTAAGATCTTAATGGATGCTGTAAGTGTTCTTCGTGAGAAACTTTACCTTCTAATCTTACTTTAGTAATTAGAAGATTATCATCATTATTGTTTAGCAATGAGCTCATGAAGCTAATTCACCATGTAAATGACAGGCTGATGTTGATGGAAATGGGACATTAGATTATGGTGAATTTGTTGCCGTATCAGTTCACCTAAAAAAGATAGAGAATGACGAGCACCTGCACGAGGCTTTCTCATTTTTTGATCAGAACAAGAGTGGATATATAGAGATTGATGAGCTCAGGGAAACCTTAGCTGATGACTTGGTTTCAAACCAGGAGGAAGTCATCAATGCTATCATTCGCGATGTGGACACTGATAGGTCAGTGACGTTTATTAACCTACCAAGCAGCCATCCAGTATTTCATTATCTTTGTTCTAAAAGTAGCAATCCTATAAGATATTTACTAGTTTTCTTAGTATAGAAATTGGCTTCCAAATAAGAGAAGAGTAGATGTTCCAAGAAGAGAAGAGTAGATGTTCCATGAAGAACTTCTCCTAAAAATTGCCATCTCGGTGCATTCATTTGTAGATCTCGTGTATTTATTTGTGCATTCATACATGATACAAAGTAGATCTCTTGTATTTGATATAGTGTCATTGTAGAGCTCATTCTCTATGTATTTATAGCTGCTTGAATGAAAGCTCATTTTTTATGTATTTATAGCTTAATTTGATTGTTTTTTGCTTTGTATAGTGAGTTATAAATGACAACATTGAGGAGCTTAATTATTTACTTGTTGATAAATATTCATGTTGATTCAGTTGGTTGTATTGAATGGAATTGAGGAGTTCGATGTTGTTGTATAACATATATATGAAATTTTATTTCATGTAGGGTAATTTTTTTATCAAAACAATTTTAAAATTTAATTTTTTTTTTGTTGAAAAACTCCTATCATTTCGACATTTTTGGCCAAAAACGCTGGGATAGGGCACTTAAAAAAAATTAAATAACATATCCTGACGTTTTTGGTAAAAAAACACTGGGATAGATTACCTTTCAAATAAACTCCGGGATAGATATGGTCTATAGCGGCGTTTCTAAAAAAATGTCGGGATATACCTTATATCTGTCCCGACGTTTCTGCCGGCATTTCCAGAAATGCCGCTACGGTCTATACCGGCGTTTATAAATGCCGGGATAGCCCAAACAAAACGCCGGGATTGGAGTTGTGTTGTAGTGACCTTAGGTGCCTTTCACCCAAAGAGACCAACTATACCCTACAAGACGTTCACAAAGGAATAGGCTGCTGCCATATGGGCGCAAGGCTCCTTGCACAAAAGATCCTTAACCATGGGTACTACTGGTCCACTCTTCTAAGTGTTGCTTAAGCTTATGTTCGCTAATGCCCCTCATGTCAGAGACACTCCTCCGTAAAGCGAATTCCCCAAAGTCAACCTTATCTCCATGTCAAGTTCCTTTCCATTCGCAATGTGGGGGATGGATTTACTCGGGCTGTTCCCTCCTGCCACTGGACTACGATCCTTCTTGGTGGTCACTATCGACTATTTTACAAAATGGATAGAAGCTGAACCTCTGGCAACAATCATCGAGCACCGAATCCAACAATTCTTTTGGAAGAACATAGTTTGCCGCTTTGGGATCCCTTGCATTTTAGTTACCGATAATGTGACTCAATTCACTGGTAAAAGGTTTTGCCAGTTCTGCACTGACCTGGGTATTGAGCAGTTTTTCTCTTCAGTGTCACACCCTCAGACCAATGGCCAAGCCGAGAACGCCAGTCGACAAATCTTGAATGGTCTCAAAAAAAGACTTGGTGAAGTTGCTAGGGGACAATGGGTCGAAGAACTTTCGAGTGTACTCTGGTAGTATAAGACCACAAAAAGAACCCCCACGGGTGAGTCCCCGTTCAACCTTACATTCGACACAGAAGCTCTTATCTCTCTAGAAGTCGGAATACTGTCTCCTCGCCTCCTCTCGTTCAACCAAGAACATAAGTTGAACTACATTCGAGCTAATCTTGACATTCTTGAAGAAGTCCAAGAGAAATCCATCATTCGGAGAAACATCTACCAGCAGAGGGTGGAGCGATTCTATAACAAGAAGGTGCGTCCGGTCAACATTCAAGAAAGGGACCTTGTCCTCCGAAAGCTCGAAATATCCGCCTCTCGGAAGAAGAGAAATCTCACCCCTAACTGGGAATGACTATATAAAGTCTCACAAGTTGTTCACCCAAGAGCTTACTGACTTGAAGAGTTGGGGGAAGAAGATATCGAGGACTTGGAACGTCGAACATCTCATGAAATACAAAGAGTGCGCTAAACGCCCTCGCCCAGCAGATAGCATCAAAACATGTAATAAAGGCCGATGATTATAACGGCCACAACATGTAATAAAGACTTGCATTAAAGCAGTTGTTTAGTTAATTTTTTCAATAAAAACACTCTTTTCTTGTTTTGCAAAATTCCTTGAACAGCTCAGATGATCTGTGAACAATTCAACCGAAGGAAAGCAATAAGTTAAGACAATCGGTACGCCCCCGAGCCAACACCAATCTATTCACTAAGCACTTCAACAGGTAATTGCAGGATCCATCCAGGATTCATAATGACGCACGGGCACACTTGCCTCCGAGAAAGTGTGGGGTATATCTCGCCGTACAAGTGTCTCACTCTGGACAAGTGTGGAGTCCATTCATGGCTTGCAGAGCCATCATTGCCACATGCTCCCGAGCAAGTGTGCGGGGATCGGTTCGTCATTCGAGTGCTCCTGAAACTCGTCGTCATCCTGTTCGGAGTCCACTCACGGTTCAGAGGGCAATTCTAGCCACTTTGCTCCTAAGCAAACGTGCAGAGTTAGGCCTGCCGTTCGAGTACTTCTAAAACAACTTTAGATAATTGTGGAGTCCATTCATGGTACATAGAGCCACCATAGCCACATGCTCCCAAGCAAGTGTGCGGGGATCGGTTCGCCATTCGAATGCTCCCAAAACTCATCGTCATCTTGTTCGGAGTCCACTCACGGTTCAGAGGGCTACTATATCTACTTTGCTCCTAAGCAAACGTGTGAAGTTAGGCCCATCGTTCGAGTACTCTGGAAACAACTTTGGATTAGTGTGGGGTCCATTCATGGTTCATAGAGCTACCATAGCCACATGCTCCCGGGCAAGTGTGCGGGTATCAGTTCACCATTCGAGTGCTCCCAAAACTCATCGTCACCTTGTTCGGAGTCCACTCACGGTTCACAGAGCTACTCTAGCAACATGCCCCGAAAGCAAGCGTGCGGAGTACGGCTTGCTGTTCGAGTGCTCCTGAAACAACCCATGGTTCATACGCTAAAGCACTCCAACAGACAATTGCGGGATCCATTTAGGATTCATAAAGTTGCACGGGCATACTTGCTCCTGAGCAAGTGTGTGGGGTATATCTCGCCGTACGAGTGCCCTTTGAACCAAGTTAAAATTAACAAAATATAATTCTCAACAGACGATTGTCAACTACTGGGCAAATTTTATTTCACAAAAATTATCTGGATACAAGTGTTGTAGAAAGAAAAGTCTCATTAAGAATTAAAAAATCTCACTCAGTGTCACTTCAACTCTTCCGTGGCAGTGGGATATTCCTCTTCAGGGACACACGATTTATGACTTCCCACTGGAAAGCCAGCACTGTCCCTTCCCCTCGAACCATCTGAAGCAACATCCAAACCTACAGATTGGGTCCCACCACCGAGGCCTATTACTCATTCCGCCCCACCAACTGATGCCCCGCTAGACGAGCCTGCCACACCACTTTGAGCGTCACCAGGGTTCCGCGAGGCCTCAGGCAACCGTAAAGCCAGTTCGTGGAATGACCTCCACTGGGCACGCTCTTTACGAGATCAAGAAGTGCTCCTAACGTTGCCTCCTTCAAGGAGTCGCTTCAAACGGCGGTTCTCGGTATCTAGTTCAACAAGCGTATTTTTGCGAGAGTCGTCCTTCACTCTAAATTTCAAATGAGGCACACCACTTTCTCTGGTCCCCTGCGAAAATTCAAAAATAGTCCTCATAAGATGGGTTGCTTCTAAACTCTTATCGAGCACTACATTCTTTAGCTCGTTTCTCTCGGCTGTGACTGCAAATAAAGAACGGCGAATGACTTTAAACTTCGAAGACTTCCCAATAGCTGCTCCACCTGGAGAATGATCTTCCACACCAATCGGGGGTACTTCTTGGAGAATCTCATCATTACTCTTTGCCTCGATATCCCTGCGGGTCAAGACCTTTCGCAAGTGGTCAAGCTTCGCCTCCGCTTTGGAAAGTCTCTCGTGAACAAGAGAGCCCCAGCTCCGTCACCTGTAGCTTGGAACGGAGGCGGACTACTTCACGATCTTGAGAATCTCGAGCATTATACACAATAATCTGCTGACGAAAGAGAATGATAGATCACTCTAACAAAGACAATCAAGTCAATGGATGTGCGATAACTCAAGAAGAATCAGACATTACACGAGATAAGAATGACTAAAAGAAATTTCATTGCAATGTAAAGATATAATAAAGATATGGCCAGTCCGCTATTAGGCATCCATACAAAAGCAAAAATATCAAAAACAAAGAAAAAAGACAACTAGCTATAAGAGAAGTCAATGGTCCACCTCGGTTGACTGATCCACGAGAGTAGTAGACTCGTGACCACTCCCCTCAACTACCTCCGGAGCAACTACCATCGCGGACATAGGGTCCGCTACAACGACCTGCTCCTCCTCCCCCCTCTTCTAAATCGCCTTCAACAGGGTCGTACAGCTTATACCCCGAGATATTGACCCCTGGGATGCGTGCTCCAACGTGCTTGAGTGCCCTAGCATACGCCTGCTCCATGTTCGAAGCTAGGAACCCCTCGGCTTCAGCCTTCGCCTCCTTCACCGCATCCTCCTTCTCCTTCGCAGCCCTCTCCCTCTCCTCGGCTACGAGAACCATCCCTCGGTCCACCCTCTCCTTCTTGTGGGCGGCCTGGTCGTTGGCCTTTGCTAGGGCCGACTCCAGCCAGGCGATCTGCGACACCTGGGACTACGATAAGCGCATCGCCTACTCCAACGCCTTAGTAGTCTTCGCCCGCTGATCTTGGTTCTTGTCACTTCGCCGCCTTCAGCTCTTTCTCCTACTTTGCCACCTGCTTCAACAGGTGGCTGAAGTGGCAAGTGATATACAAAAGGGAAAAAAAACATTTAAAGTTACGAAGGAAAACCAACTCTATTAATTCAAGCACCAAAATGAAGTAATAAGAGCTTACTGTCATGTTTGCCCTGTTTATCTTCAAGGCATCGTCGTCTATCGACCCTGCATCCATCGCCGCTCCTTCATTCAGAGTCGCAAGGTGGTCAATTGCCTGCATACATGAGGCTAAATACCCGAGGAACCCATCGTGCTTCATCACACGCCAATCCGAGACGAACAACTTCTTGTGCTCCTTGATAAGAATTGGCTCCACCGCTGCAATAAGGGGTGGAGCTTCAAGTGCGATAGCAGCACCAAAAGTGAATTCCTCGGTGGAAGAGGCATGTGAAGTGGAAGGTGGGGACTCTAAGTCCGCCACTGGAGAGGCGATCGCGGGGCCCTTCGCGACCTTCGCCGCGGAATATCTGACAACTGCTCTCTTCCTCTTCTTCTCCTCGGGGGCCTTGCAGCTCAACCCCACACGCTTAGCGATCATCGCTTTAAAGTCCATTTCAGCGGCCCCTGCGGTACGAGACGAAGAGATTAAAACAGAGAATGGGGGAAGATAAGAAGTAACTACGAAAGCAAGAATAAGAAATAAAGGATAATCAAAGATGCATAGTAGGGTTGATCGGACTGAGACCCCCCTAAGAGAAAATCCTTTGTCACCTCCTTCCAACTCAAAGCAGGCCGATCTAAAAGTATCTTAACCATCTCGTCCTCTTCGGGGCTCAAAATGGGGTCGGCTTTCACCATCTTCGGTACTTCTTCCCTCCACCTCGTGGGAATCATCCACGGTTCACTTCTCCGAACCAGGAAGTACTTCTCCCTCCAATATTTGATTGAGTCGGGCTTGTCAATCAACTTCACCCCTCGACAAGGAGTAAGATAGAATCTAAATTCCGACATACCCTTTTGTTGAATCTTATAAAGCCTCCTCAAAACGTTAAGTCGGGGCTCGATCTCCGCCGCTTGACAATGCAGTACGAAGCCATTCACATGTCTCCATATGTTTGACTAGGGATGGCAAACGGGTCGAACGGGCCGGGCCGGGCTGAACCCGTCCGGGTTGGCCCGTGACTTGGTCGAGCTCGGGCCGGTTTGGCCACTTAGCCGGGCTGGGCCCAAACTTGATTTAGGCGACCCGCCCAACCCGTGAACCCTTTAGGGTCCAACTCGGGTCGGGTCGGGTCGACCCGCGGGTTGGCCCGTTTAGATAGGTAGGTTTTTTTAAAAATATTTTTAGCTTAAAATAATAATAATAATAATAATACTAAGTAATTAATAATACTAATAAACATTAAAAATCATAATAATAATAATAAGATTGAAAGAGTGAAATTGCCAAAAAATTTTGAAATATTATTCATATGAATTTAAGTTATACAATTTTCACAATTTCTAATAAAATGAAGAATTCAATTCACAAATAAGTTTTATACAATAACAAATTTCTTATATACAATTTTAATTTACTCCAATTTTTCTAATTTAACATAACAAGCAAAGATATAATACAATTCCTAATGTGTCGGTCAAGTTGCTATTACAAGCAAAGCAGCTATTGTTGTTGTTGTCGTTGTTCTTCCGGCGAGTTGCTCCCACTTGTGGACGTTGATAGTGCTTTTCCTTGTGTTTTATCTTCAGCTTTCAGCCAGTCTTCTGTGCAAACGAGCATCTCTAACGAGTCCGGCTTCAAGCGATTTCGGTAATCAGTTAGAACCCTGCCACTTGAAGAAAATGCACTCTCAGAAGCAACTGTAGAGACATGAGGAGTTAGTAAATCTTTAGCTATAATTGACAGAATACTAAGTGTGTTCATGGTCTTTCCACCATTGTAAAATATCTAGTGGAGAAGTAGAAGGCTCAGAATCTTGTTGGTTACACCAATTTAATTTATTTGGTTGATTAGTCCTAGGTTTTTTTGATTGAATTTGTTCAAGTAAATTAAATGTTCTATCATCAAATTTACTTTTACCCTTACCTTTAGAAGTACCAGAAGAAGAACTAACTACAGAAGTTGTACTACTAGAAGCAAAACGTCTATCATAATAATCGTACAAGTTATTTAATGTAGATTCAAACTGAACTAAAAAGTAGCGCAATCAATTACTAATTCTACATTTTTCCCAAGTAATGCAAAAAACATTTCAATCAAACTCTTCGTACCTTCTAATTTGATACAAGGATCCATAACGGTAGCAACACAAATCAACATAGGATGAGGGAAATAATACTTCAAAAATTTTTTGTATGCAGGTTTTACAATCTCACAAACATTGATATCATTTAACATTTCGTTAAATGTTTGCATCATGCTAACTAATGAAATAAAAATGCTACTAGAAGCAGATTCATATGTTTTTAAAAATTTTAAAGTTGTGGTTTTAAAAGGTTCTAAAAATTTCAACAAAGATTCGGCAAAAAAACAATCAGTGGGAGTCATTTCAAAATTGTGCATATTTTTTGCGATACAAAAATTATTTACAACTGCATTATATTCGGTAACAACATTTAGTAAATTAAAAGTAGAATTCCATCGGTGTCTAACATCCTTTGAAAATCTTCTAAAAGGTACATTTTTAAGCCTACACCAAGCTTTCCATTCTTGTAATATGCTTGGACTTAATGCAATGAAATGTACACAATTTTTAATTTTAATTATATATGGATCGGCTATTTTTAATGCATCTTGAACACATAAATTTATAATATGACATGCACATCTAACATGAAAAATATTGTCAAATAGAGGATTTAATACGGATTTTATAGTAGTAATTACTACATTGTTGTTAGATGCATTATCAAAACTAATACACATAATTTTATCGCGAATATGAAAAACATCTCAAATTTCTATAATACGATTTGCTATTTCAGCGCCATTATGGGGATACAGCAACGCCGCAAGTGATATGATTCTTTTTTGAAGAATCCAATCATTGTCGATCCAATGACAGGTTATTCCCATCGTTGGAATATTGTTGACACCCGTCCAACAATCCGAAGTTAAACTAACTCTACAAGTTAAACTTCATAAAATTGCAATCAAAATGTCCTTCATTTCGATGTACATTTTAAAAAAATTCGATTTGCAAGTATTTCTTGGAATTCTTCTAAAATGAGGGTTTAAGGCCGTTTGGTTAAAATTTTCCAAGTCCCTACTCTCGGGATAGGAAAATGGTAACTCTTCCTTTATGACTAATCAGGCCATTTCCCGACGAACAAGATCGGGATCATAAGGGTGGCTATCAACTAGACCGGTCCTAGGGTTGATTTTTTGTTGGCCTTGTAGGTCAGCAAGAAGGTCTTCATGGTTACGTTGGATGTGTCTACTAATTGTACCGGTGCCGTCACCCCTCTTGAATTTGTATGTTTTACCACATGTTTTACAAACTTTCAAACCTATACCCGGAGTATATTCGTCCGGGATATAATCGTAAAACTTATGCCAATCACTAGTTTCTGCTATACTTTTCCTACTACGGGGTTGTGTTGTTTCGGTTGGTTGCTATTGTTGTTGTTCTTCTTCTAATTGTATGTCACCTACAACCTCGTCGTGTGTACCACATTGTTGGGTAGGAGGATCATGGTATTCTTGGGCGGGCTCACTAGTTGGGACAATTGGTGGCCTACGGGAAGCGGAGGAATCTTGCCCGCTACGACCGCTACCGCGTGATCTAGACATAATGTAGTAATGTACTAATGTATGTAAAAAAAAATACACAATGTAGGAACGGTGAATTATAAAAAAAAATCTAAAAAACAAGAGGGTTGAGATAGAGAAGATAAAAAAACCGACAATAATTTTAACTACAACGCAAAAAAAAATATAACGAGAGAGGTATGAAATTTTGATACCGTTCACCGTGGAATACGCATATATAAAATAAACCGGAAAAATAAGAATAGAAATAGAACTAGAAAGAAGCGCTTCGCCGATTCCGCAATTGAAGAGTTGAGGAGAGCTTGAAGGAGAATTGACGAGAGTTAAAGACGTTGAAGACGTTGAATTTTGATTTCGATACGATCGAAAATTGATCGTGTATATGCCTTGTTGTAGACTTGCTTGATGAATACTACAATTGTTGAAAAATTCCTTAGAAATGATGTATAATAGTAAAGAGAGAGAGAGTAAGGTGTGAATTTTTAATGGAATTTTGAGGGGTATTTATAGGCTAAAAATACAAAAAAAAACCAAAAAAACCCAAAAAAACAAAAAAAAACGGTCAAGAACAGTGCGCCCCCCCCAACGGGCGACCCGCGGTTTCGAACGGTCGACTCGTAACGGGTCGAACGTTCGACCCGTACGGGTCCAACGGTTCGAAACTCGTGGGTCGACCCGCGGGTTGGGCTTTTTACAACGGGTTCGCGGGCCGGGTTTAACCGGTTGAATTTGCGTTATTGACGACCCGGGTCGACCCGTTACTGTTCATCGGGTTCGACCCGAACCCGCCAAACCGTTTCACGGGCCGGGTCCAACGGGCGGGTCGCGGGCGGGCCATCGGTTGACCCGGCCCATTTGCCATCCCTATGTTTGACATTAACTAGATCGGGCTCGATCCGCACCGCTTGACATACCAAAATGTGAAAGTGCTTTAGACTAGGCTTTCGACCTGTGCAAAAGCTCATAAGGTGTTTTTGCAGTTGTTTTAGTTGGTACTCTATTGAGAATTTAAGCTGCTGTCTTTAATGCTTCTGCCCAGAGAGACTCAGGTAAGGTGGAATAAGCAATCATACTTCTTACCATATCCTTAAGAGTCCTATTTCGTCTTTCAGCAACACCATTCATGCTTGGTGAGCCTTGCATGGTGTACTGTAGGACAATACCACATTCCTCTATGAATTTTAGCAAACGGTCCTGGACGTTGTTCACCTGAGCCATCATATCTACTGTAGTACTCACCACCACGATCAGATCTAATGTTTTTAATCCTTTTGTTGAGTTGATTTTCAACTTCGGCTTTATAAGCTTTGAACACGTCCAGAGACTGATTTTTCATGAATGAGATATAGGTATCTATAATGTGAGTAATCGTCCATGAACGATATAAAATATTGTTGATCATTCCAAGATGTCGTAGGGAATGACCCACAAATATCTGTATGATTCAATTCTAAGACGCCTGAAGATATATTGATATCTAATTTCTAAGTTTTTGTCTGTTTTCCCTTGATGCAGTCTACACAGACATCAAAGTATGTGAAGTTCAGGGACTCTAAAATGCAAGTGTGAAGTCCAGGGACTCTAAAATGCCATCAGACACATGACGCTCAACTCTACCTTTTGAGATATGACCTAAGCGTTTATGCCATAATGACGCCGAATTTTCCTTATTCAGTTTACGTCTAGTACCACATAATTCTACATGTAAGGTTTCATTATAGGATGCAATTGTTTCGAGTAAATAAAGGTTGTCATAAGCATTCAAATAACCAGTTCCAACAACATTCGAATTTAAAGATAAGCTAAACGGATTGTTTCCAAATGAACATTATCCAAATTTGTCCTGCAAAGAAACTGAAATTAAATTTCGTCTAAAAGAAGGTATAACAAAAGTGTCTTTCAAATCCAAATAAAAACCAGTTCCTAACAACAACATAAAGTACCCAACTGCTTCCACTTCTACTGATTTTCCATCATCCACGAAGATGTGTCTATCACCATCATTTGGCTTTTGGCAGCTCAGGCAATCCTGCATAGAAATACTTATGTGAGTAGTAGCACCAGAAACTATCCACCAAGTGTTTCTAGGTACTGAAGATAAATTAACCCCAAAACAAACCAGAGTAAGAAACATACATTTTTTTGCACGCCATGCGTGATATTTTGGTACATTCCTTCTTCATATATCCAGGCTTGTTATGAAAGAAACAACTCTCTGTATCCTTCTGTTGATTCTTTTGAGTTGGACTCTTACCTTTTTCATTCTCAAATTTTCTTTTCTTGCCCTTATCCTCAGAGGCATTGGCTAAATGAACACTTTCAGTCTTATCTTGTTTCAACATTTCTTCCTCTTACACACACTGAGAAATGAGCACATTTAGAGTCCATTTTTCTTTTTGACAGTTGTAACTGATCTTGAATTGGTTGAACTGTGCAGGAAGCGATACCAAAACCATAAGCACAAGCAATTCCTCAGGAAATTCAAGTTTAAGTGCCTTAAGTCTTGAATCAATATGGTACGCCATAATTTACTCCCTTACATTTTCTCGATCCTTATACTTCATAGACATCAAAGAAGTCAGAAGTGTAGTCAGTTCAACCTTATCGTTTTTGGCAAAACGTTTCTCAATTTGTCCGAGGAATTCCTTGGCCTTAGTAATCTCATCGGATTATGTGCCCCTAAAGGCTTCTGGAATGCTGTATTTCATAATCATTAAAGTCATGCAATTTGAACGATCCCACCTCTCAAAATCCCTTTTATCATCAGGAGTGCTTTCCGCAGTGAGAGGTGGAGGTTGTTCTTCCCTTAATGCATGGCCTAATTCCATACAGCCAAGAGTTATAAGTAAGGTCCCTTTCCAATCCTTGAAATTGGTTCCATTAAGCATGAAAATGGAGTTGATATTAACAGTTATTGAGGCAGCAGAAGATAAGCTAGATGAATATAGAACAAAACAAACAAAATAAGCTCACATAAGAATCCATATGAAATAATAAATTCAAACAATGGTTAATCCCATCTTAAGATACCAGACACAACATTAATATCAAGTCTTTGGACAATAACATTAACTGTAAGCGGTAGTCTTGTTGTAGCAATCAAACATTGACAATAAATCCTGTCAAATAATAAGTCATTCTTTGGACTGACATATTGTTCACTTGGAATACCTTATAATTGTCACACATTTATCACCACAGTATGTATGAAATTCGGCAAAATATCAACTTACCTTTGGTCAGTTAATAAACGCATGAATTACAAACACAATCATCTTGATATTTTAAATAAATTAATCTACACAAAAGATGTCACTTTGGTAACCTTTTGTTTCAATTAATCTATTCAAAACATTAGACATTCATAAGATAAGAAAATCCAAAACCAAAAAGTGAATTTAATTGTTTTCTCAAAAAAAATTGTGAATATCCTAATAATGTCAAATTGATTTTTATTTGTCCGATTATTTATAGGACAAATATTTATAGCAGAAAATTAACTTTACTAATAAATATCAAATCAATTTTATATCAGAAAATATTTATAACATAATATTAATAACAGAAGATTAACATATTAATAACAGAAGATTAATAGAAAATTAACAGAAAATTTTCAGAAGATTAACAGAAAATTAACAGAAAAATTTCTATTAAGAATGGGAATAAAGTTCCTAATTGATAACTTTACTGATAACATAAAAGAAAAATTCATAAATTTCACATCCGAGACCTCTCGGAGAGAGCAATCACACAACGAAGTAGCCCTGTGGGCCCCACCTGCCACGCTATGTAACAGCCATACAGGCGCAGCATGGCAGTTGTTGCTTGCCACCATGCGAGCCCCACAGCCGCCACATCACACAGGTGACGGCAGCTGCAATGCAGCATCTGCTGCCTTCCGTAGTGGAACCCCATGTGCAACTAAATTGCACACTACCACATGCATAGAAATCCTATAGCGCAAGCTCTTTTAATTATTCGTATATTAGAAATCTTTATCGAAATCCAAAACCATTATCATTAAATACTTACTAGTATTGTACACGTGCTTTGCACGTGGGAATTTTTTTTTTTAGGGGGGAATGAAAAGGGAAAAAAAATTACGTGATTTGCACGTGGGGAAATTTTTTTTTGGTGGGGGGGGGGGGAATGAAAAGGGCAAAAAAAAAAAAATTTACCAACACGTGCGTTGCACGGGTTGGGTTAAGGACTAAGGCCTTCTCCCATTATAGTAGTAGAGATGGTTTTGGTTTTTTGGTTTTTTTGTTTTTTTTTTGTTTTTTTTATGAATCTGAATTTTAGAAGACAAATATCATAAAAGGAAAGATAAAAAAGAAACCCTAAATTTCTTAAACAAGAAACCCTAAATTCTTCAATTAATTCAGCAAAGATGACTCTGGTACCTATTGATAGATATTATATATAACACTTAAGCAACATGCATAAAACATTGATGTCATCCTAAATCATGTTTCTACAGATCCATATCTTAATCATGTTACTAAAAGTGCTTTAATATAAGATCCTAAATCATGTTTCTATAGATCCTTTGCTAAATCAATAGAAGAAGAATATAAAAGCTGAAGCACTAACCTGAAGCCATTGATGGAGATTTCACAGAGGATTTGGATCTTCCTATATGATACGTATTTCTATAAGAGAAAGTCTCTCTTTTCGTTTCTGTTGATAGAATAACAGATAGAATAGGATGATACGTATATATAGGGGACCACAAACCTAACAGATAATTAGTGATTTCCAATTTTGCCCATCACCTAGGTAGTCAAAATCGGCAATTATCAGCGATTAATCGCCGATTAATCGGTAATCGGTAGTTGGCCGATTATTTTTATAGCGATAATTGCGAAATTGGCTTCCAGTGATAATATCGCTATTATCGGCCAGTATTTATACTAATCGGCCGATATGCAAAAAGTCCGATAAGGCCGATTAATTGTTTCGTTTTTAAAATGGGTATAATCTACCCCTAAACCGGACCCGTTCCCAAATTCGACAGCGCCTAATCAATCGATCTCTCCCCTTCCCAAATTCGACAACGCCTAATTCCCAAATTCCCAATTCCTTCTAACCTAATTCCCAATTTCGACAGCGCCTCTCTTTCTCTTTCTCTTTCTTCGACAGTGCCCTTCTCCCTCCACCTCGACAGTGCCCTTCTCCCTCCACCTTGACAGCGCCCCTCTTTCTCTTTCTTCGATAGCTTCGTCAGCGCCTCTCTCGATCGACAACGCCTCCTCTCTTCTCGGCAGCTCCATTCTCTCTCTCTCCCCTCCAGTTCGGCACCGACAGGCGACTGCACCTTCGGCAGCGACAGGGATAGCGGCAGGCAAGTCAACTTTTGTATTTGATTTTTTTTTTTTAAAATTTTGCTTCTGCTGTTATTGATTTTTTTGTTGGTGATGTTCTTGATAATTTGATGCTTTTGGTGTTGTTGTTCTTGATGCATTTACCATTCTTTTGCTGTTCTTGATGAATTTGATGCTTTTGCTGATTTGATGCTTTTGATGTTCTTGATAAGGCGACAACACCTTCTTGATAATTTGATGCTTTTGCTGTTGCTATGCAGTTTTAAATTGATAATGTGCAATTCCGCAATATAACAAGAACAAAACATAACAGTTACCTCAATTCTCTTCCATTCATTCATAGTAAAAATAATCTCTGGCATGTCAATAATAAAAATCAGTTTGTTATTCAACAGAATACATCTACTAATGCTTCTTTGAAAAACAAATGCCAGATTACAAGAACCAGTTTTTGAACTTAAACAAAGAAAACAAAAATAACTAATCTTTAATTGATGCAGCATGACATCTTTGTCAAACCTGCATCTGCTTCAATATTGAATGTCCAAGCGCAATATTATTGAGCATATTAATGTGCAAATCAATAAGCTGCAGCTTTATATACCAACTTCAGCTTCAACTCATAAAGGTGACACACTGGTCCCTAAGATAAGAACACTGCTTACTCAAAAGGATGTGCTTTTTTTTAATTACCTGCATTAAGACAAAATATACATTTTATTAACAAAGTCAAATAGATACTAAATACACGATAATTTAAATTTAAGATCTTCTTAATCATATATACTAGAGATAATAAATTATTTTTCCCCATATATATATATATATATATATATATACACACACACACACACACACACACACACACACACGATTTTCCCGATTTTATCCCCGATTACCCGATTAGTCACTAATCGCTCCTAGACCGATTAGTTCTGAAAACCGATTTTAACTGCCTAGCCCATCACAAATTTAAAAATTCACCTTCGTGTTTTTACACGTAATGTATCACACTTTATTATTATATGCTTTTAACCCATCCCTTAGCCTTGGTTAGATCACTTTAATTCGGGTTAAACTTTAGAATAGCAATTATACATTTAGTCACATATGTGAGTCCACATAGATTATTTTCCAACAGATGCCCCCAGCTCATTTTCAGTTGAGGTAATGACAACTTAATGTTTAGATCCTTGAATGCATGTAGTTCTTCCCATTTGTTTAGATTAGTGTCACCCTATGTGTGAGCACCATAAGATTCATGACAGATCTGCCATTTTAGATTTTTGGGGTGAGTTCAGATGATTCAAAGTCTCATATATTGTGACAGGAAACCATAATATGCTTTAGGCATGAGAATAAATGCATACATTCTAACTGATGCAAGGCAACAATTAGTTGGTGACATGTTCATACCGGGTTCGAATTCACACTTGCCACCTTTTAATATAGAGAGCATAGATGATGGAATTGTTGCAGAAATATGATAAAGGATTTGCTGAGTTGAAGACATTTACTTCGAAACCAAGTCCTAGAAGCCATACATTTAGATTTACAAATTTGGATTTGAGCTTATTCAAATAAATCAATGATATTACAACACTTCAGAAAATATGTTAACAACGATAATTAGTTACAGGAATCTACAGTACATTTCACTACAAACAGTAACATGAACGCCGACATTTTTTACCAAAATGGCCGGTGTTTTTAAAACGCCGGGGATTGGTTAATGGCATTTCGCGAAATGCCGCTGCAAGCGCCGTCCTTGTCGCTGCCGGGAAAACTTATTCGATTCCCCGGCGCAAATGAAACGCCGGCCATTTTTTGAGAAATCCCCGGCGTTTGGCAAACGCCGGGGATTTACTTTTGAATTTTCAAAAAATCCTACCGTTACTAAACATACCCCGGCGTTGGTAAACGCCGGGGAATGTTTTATTCTTGCTTCCCACTCCTCCACAAATTATGAAACCCATAGAATGATAACCATATTTTTGAAACTCACACTACTCCACGAATTCTCACAAACTCCACTACTCCACAAATTATCACAAACTCCACTACTCCACAAATTATGAAACTCACAAATAATCAAACAAACACTCCTTGAAACTTTCATAAAACAAAGATCTTTCAACTTAATTTCGTAGTACTATATATACATCACATAAAGTTTTTTCAACTTCAAAATATAGATCTCATAAAGTTCTTACATAAACTATAGTGAGAACTACAATAGTGAGAACTCCAACCATTCAACAAGATGGATCACATAAAGTTCTTTCATAAACATAGATCACATAAAGTTCTCCAACCATTCAACAAGATCCCAGTGCTTCCTATTCAATACAAAGGTTGATAAACAATAGTGAGAACTCTAGTCGGGTGGTAATCCTGCAAAAAGAACAAGAACAAATTCTATAGTTAGAGAAAAATTTATAAAGAATTCATGCAATCACTCACTATAGATTAGAAGTAGAAGTAAGCAGCCTATCAAAGTTCCAAAATCATCGTATATGGTTCCAGTAGACTCCAGTAGTCATATCACCATTTGTTAACTATTCAGTTATCAGACATGAATTTAATCCTTCTAAGGAAGCTATTGCTACAGCTCTCCTAAATGCTTATAATCAAATACATTATTGACATATTAAAGTTGCTTGCTATGAATTTTAAGCTTTTCTTTTACACAGTTTGCTATAGTTTTAGCTATAACTAATCTTTCTTCCTAGTGTTCTACATCACCTATGCTCATATCATGTCGAAGCTGACAGCCACTATATAAGAATATTATTTTTCGTGGCACCTAATCTAACAGAATGATCCTTCTCAGGATCAATTCAAAAAGTTTTTTGCCTATCTTCTAACTAATCCATGATGTTCTAATCAATTCATTATATATGATGCAGGCATGCAATTGCTAGAATTTTTTTGTAGTAGACTGATGATAACGCGACAATGCATACATCACAGGTAACAAACACAATTATTTCTGTTGGTATGGGCTGACATATTCATGCATATCTTCAGGAACCAGGTTAGATATCCTGGTAAGCAAGAATGACGATAATTACATCAAGAAAAACATGGAGATATATACAACTCTACCGATATTTTCTACCATTGTAGACCGTATATGTATACAATTTTCAGATTCGCTGAAGAACAAAAGTTCTCCTTCCATGACTGATAATCAGGATTGAATTGATACACATTGAAATTACATCAGTTTGTGTCGAATAAAGCCATCTATTTATCAAGATTTCTAAGCAGTTCTTCACACAAAAATTGTAACAAAACACTCTTTGCAACTACTTGCATCTAAATTATGCGATAAAAAAAATAAATTTGGCATGCTTGTATCAGTTTCCACATTGTATCAGTATATATAATAGATTCAGCAAATCTCCATGAGTAGAAGTTGCAAACCTCAATTTAATAGTATTTAGTTTTTTACTACAATTTGTTGTTGCAAGAACATACTTCTGGATCTAATTGCATACAAAATGCGTCTGGTTCACAAGACGATGAATCAACTTCATTAATAATTAACTTAAATTAAAATAATATACATCAGTATATCTATGAAATTAATATAAGTGTGTATGGTGTTAATTTGTTATTGTCATCAATAATATAGCTATGAAATTAACTTAAAGTAATGTTAATTTATGATTCATCGTTAATTGGATGTAGGACTGACATGCATGCTTAAAGTAATCATGATTCTCCTTTTGCAGGAACCCTATCTATTATGCAATAACTTAATTAGAGGAGAGTAATTTTTATCCTATACTAGCTGGCTAGGTGAATTTATTATACTATCCTTTAGGAATATCAAAACTAATAATAGACAATGTATTTTTAATTTATCATTTATAAAATAACAATGTAATTTTAATTTATCATTTATAAAATAACAATGTATTTTTAATAATAGACAATGTATTTTTAATAGAAAATGCTGTAATACATAAAGAAGTAAAGCTAATAAGGTTGTAATACCTAAAAGATGAGAAAATACCGCCTACAGTGTACGTCTAACGATGTCGTTGACGGGATCACGATCGTCGGCTTCCTCTTCATTCGGACGACTGGATGATGTCGGGTCTCTATCACCTTGCTGTATAAGAATTAAGTATGAAAGATGCTTTGAGTCAGATTGGTACACACAATTAGTCAGATTGGTATAAAATGCTAATGCAAATAAAATGCATAAGTAATTGATAGACGCAATTAGATAAGAACAATACTGTATATAATTTCTAACCTGTCTCGGTATGTTAGAAGGGTTTTGAACATTTGTTTCCCTCATTATCTGTGCTATATGTGCAACTGTTGCCTTAAGCTCTGTGACTTGCATCTCTAGAATAGCTATCTTCTCATCTCTAGGATCCGGCTATGTTGATGAAGAAGCACAAGTTCGAGAGGGTGTTGGTTCTAACCCCTTCCCACGCACACGGCCATGGCGCTCCGGATCCATGTTTTCGACCAACGCCTGGTGTTGAAGCTGCACTATATCGACCGGTGTTGTGGGAAAGCCGGCGGTGGGAGCGGATGATAGTTCGGTATACCTATTTTGAGCAGTTGTCTGTTTAAAATTTTTTTTTCCAAAAACATGTGATATGTGATTCATTGTTAAGGCATATTACACAGGAAATAAGCAAATTTAAGAATTTACGAAAAACTATTATCGATATCGTCGCTGCCTTTGAGGACGGAAATACGCCTTGTGAGTTCATGTGGGTTGTGTCGAAGAAATCTAAATCGCCGTACTGATCCGCACCTCCTCGCTCCACATCCTACATATATTAGAATACATAAGGAATTATAAAATCAATTACGTATACTATTCATTAAAGAGAGTTATAACGAAACAAGAATAACATCGAATTCCAACACGTTGCAGTTAACTGCTAAAGCTAATAAAAGAAATGATGTCACTGCTACTTAAAAAAAACAACTAGCAGTAAACACAATGCATAAGCTTCAAATCCTCACTCCTAACTCCTAAACCATGTCGCAATCTCAAAACATCCAATGCTCGAGTTAGAGCTTGTTTGAGAAATTCTTCCTGACTTCGAGCCTGACAAAAATTTTCAAGTCTGATCCTTCAATTATATCATGTGTTTCAATTTGTTTGTTCTTTCATATCCCCTTTCTTCTTCTTACTCTTAATTAGCATTTCATACAATTGGTGAAATAGAATGTTTAAAGATTAATCCTTAAAATTGTTGTTTCCATTCGACAGATATTCGTGTTCTTGCAGTTGCAATTCGAATGAAATTGGTTCTAGGTACATTTCACACGATTGCACACGGCATGAAAAGATCGAAGGCTACATTGAATCATTTCTTTCTATCTTCATTAAATTGAATACATATATCAACTTGATTAAACTAAATTCTGGAAATATTTTCTTGCAACTACAACCAATTAAGTAGCATATATATTTATGCTTTGTTTGATAAACCACTAGTGCAATTATATTCACCCACCACCAAAAGTTGGTACAAAATATGTTGGCTGGGACACTGTGCATGATAAGAAGTCATCAAGTTTCATTAAAGAGTTTATAACGAAACAAAAGTTATATCAGATCCCATTAAAGAGTTTCATTAAAGAGTTTATAATGAAGAACTAAACACTTAGATATACCATTATTGCGCGTCGCCTTGCAAAGCTTGTACCTCCTGAAGTATGCAGCACGTCTTGTGCATCCCTATTTGCACGATCTCTTTCAGCTCTCTTCTGCACATAAATAAAATTATTACAATCACAATAAGATTTAATAAGCCAAATATCATATCAAAATATATTGCATCATGTACTACATTTTTTTGATTACCTTCCCTTCAGGTGTACTCCAAAAATGACAAAGAAATTCCCAATCAGAACGCACGACACCTCTCGGGACTACTCTTGTGTTCTCAACCATTGTTCGGTTCTCGTCATAATATTCTGCCTTCAGCTTAACCTTATAGTCTCTCCATTTCTTGGACATAGATTTATTTACCCAATCGGCATCAAGAACCGCCGGGTAATCAAATTTTTGCTGCAACAGTCATGAATCAATATCATATATCTAAGAATTTACGGCACAAGATAACTACCTCAAAGCACTAAACTACAACTACAAGATAATGACTCAGGTATACTACAACTACCTGCATACCTGCATACCTGCATTAAACTACAACTACAAGTGATATGCATTAAACTACAACTACAAGTGATAATGACTCAGGTTTATTAAACATGTGATATGCACACCTGCATATCTGCATACCAGCATTAAACTACAACTACAAGATAATACTTAGGTTTACTACAATTGACTCAAATCTTGTGAATTATGCTAATAATTAACTTAAAGTTAGCTTGGTCCTTATGCTAATTACTGTTAGCATGAGAACCAAGAGAAACTTGTGACACTAGAGTAGTGATATCAGCTTATTATTTAAGTAGGTAAGCTTATGTATAAGGTGATATCAACTTATGTATATGATCTACAATGTTCTTCTTGATATGCATACATGCATGTATCATAGAATGTGAGATCAAGGTCGAAGTGGTGTTTAGTTTATGTTTCTGTGCTTCTTGATATGCTTATTTTCTGTGCATACCTGCATGTATTTACACTGTGCTTCTTGAAAGGCTTATTTTCTGTTTCTGTTTATGTGTTAAGGTTGAAGTGGTGTTTAGTTTCAGTTTTTGTTTTATTTAGGAAATTACACTAGCAGGAACTGCAGTTTTTGAGTAAGTGGTTCTCCCTCAGCTTCTTACCCCTCATTTTCATCTCATTTGAAAGGAAATGCTATACAAGGCTAGACTGGAAGCTACAGCCAACATTGGAAACAAGCTAACATTTGTTGCAAGCTTTAGAGTAGATGTTGCTACTACTTGATGTCAATACATGTTTGCTAGCATATGTGTGCTGTTGTGCATGATACTTCTACACTCTAATGCCTACTACTACATGGTACATGATCTCCATGCTGAATTCATTCTTATCATTCATCCATAAACATATATCTCCGTCATTCATTCATCAATTCATCAATGATATCATATTTTAACTTAACTACAAAGTGAATTAAAGTACTACAAAGTGAATTAAAGTAGATTGCATAAGTGGCAACTGACTTTGCTTAGGTGCTAACTTGGTCACTGGATGCAAAAGAAATACTGTAGAAACCAAAGAAAATAAGAAATACTGTAGAAATGAATGGTACCTTAAGAACTTCAACAGCTCTAGCCCTTGTCGCTATGGGGATCTTTGTCCATCTATCGTAAGATACTGGAAGATACTCCGAATTTCGAGCGATCAACCCAATGAAAGAAGCGAAGGTCAATGCATTTTTGCCTATGGGCTGATGATCCCCATTTATCTCCACTAGTAGTTTTTGCCCTGCAGGTAGCTTCCATACATCAGTTAACTTGGTTGCTCCCCGAGTCTTTTTTTGGGGGGGTGGCTGGGTGCTCCCCTCACCTACCTCCAAGTGGGTAGCCTCCTCTTTTAGAGGCTCCTCACCCCTTCCTCTAGGCGCCGTATTCCGTCGCGGCATAATTCACACCTGCTAATCTTCAACATGCAGTTTAGCAATAAAATATTTAACATGCAGTTTAGATACTAAATAGAAAGAGACATGCTAATATTCAATGATGAATTATTTGGAAATTACACTAATATTCAATGATGAACTAAGGGTCTTGCTAATAATATTCAATGATGAACTGTAGGAAATTACACTAGCATTTGAATGTGTTTACTGTATTTAAATCTTTTGTTGCATTTCAAGACCATAGAGTAGAAGTTAAGGGGTTTAAAAAATCAAGAGCATGTGACTGTTGGGGACCAATTCCATTAACACAAGGTATTAAATTGAGTTGAAGGAAAACTTATAAAGCAAAATGCAAGCAGACTAAAATTATGATAAAATAAACCAAACTGAACAAAACATTCTTATGTAAAGCAAAAGACAAGCAGTGAAAATGAATCTACTGGTGTGCTACAAAGTAACATAGTTCATAAGATTCATATACTTCCAACTCAACAAACATCAAACATTCACTATAATAAGGCAAAAAAGATAAAAGAAATAGAAATACTGCAACATTCCTAATATGCAAGAACCAGAATCATGAATAATAGGTTGGTCGAACTCAGGTTCGACCTTTTCAAATCTGTTGTTTTTGTTGTTTAAGTAGGAACCCATCAGTCCATTCAGAATTTTAGATCATATTATCGACAACAATAAGAAAGTTTTAATCTTGATATACTTCTTAACTATTACAATTATCTGGCTTTGTTCAGTGTTTTGCAACCCAATTATCAATGTTCAAAATTTTCAAAGCTTTTACCTTCTTCAAATATCAAAGAAATGTGCACATAAACTCCCGCAGACAACTTGGCAACAAACTAAAATTATGATAAAATAAACCAAACTGAACAAAACATTCTTCTGTAAAGCAAAAGACAAGCAGTGAAAATGAATCTACTGGTGTGCTACAAAGTAACTAGATATAGAAACACTACACAGACTAGAAGCTATAAGACAAAATAGATATAAGTTGGCACATAATAAGACAAAATAGAATTCGAAAACATACAATGCAATCTTCAAATAGGTATCAACCGAGACAATACAATGCAATCTTGTAAACACATAATTAACAATTCAAATATGTTTCAAAAGTTATTGTTATTCAATACTATCCAATACATCCCCTGGTTCTCCATCCGTGCGTAGCCAATTAGGTTTACTGTTGTCATCTGATATGCCATCAAACTTAGGAAATTCAGCAGCAACAAAAATGTTAGCAACATCTTCATCCTCATCATCTGATGTCTCTCCCAAGTGATATACATCTCTTGGTTGCATAATAAGAGCCACGTAAGATTTAGGCGAAGCTGGATCTTCAACATAGTATACTTGGAGGACTTGAGATGGGAACACAAATGGTTCATGGCTGATGTGTGTTCCAGTATGAATCAAATTTGAAAAGTTTACAATTGTGAAACCTAAAGTATCCTTGTTTTGGGGATATTTCTTATCCATACCAGCCCAGTCCACGCGAAATAAGACAACTCAAAAATAAACAAAATAGTCTAACTCGATGATATCCGTGAGCACCCCATAATAGTCAACATCTTCATCAACTGGATTTGTGTCATTCTTAGAAGCATAACTTCTTGTCTTTGACGTCACTACAATTCCACTATTCTGGAACTTTAAATAATGTTCACGATCCTTAGTATGAAATCTGAATCCGTTATATATATATATCCCTTAAATCTTGTAACCATCTTATGGGGACCTGTAGCAAGAATCTTGATTTCGGGTGATACCAAATCATCATGCAACTTCGGAACCTATAGGATGTGATGATAAACTGTATTAATAAAATTAAGATTATTCTAACAAAAAAGGACAGTACTTGATAATTTGGAACACTCTTACATAGTCTTTAAGCCACATATGAAATCTTTCATTCATCATCTTATTTTGGTCATGTGGTCTTACTTTCCTTGTTCTAGAATTCCTTTTCATTTCACGGATAAATTCTCTGTAAATATTTAAAAGAACGAAATATAATTAGATGTACATTGATCAATTCGAGTTTAATTAAATATAAACCAACCCAATTATGACTTACTCTCGGAATGGCTCAACTGTTGCATGATGATCTAGCACATATCGATGTGCTTGTTCCCATGTTAAGTTATCTAACTCAACCACATCAACTTTACCAATGGTATTTCCAGCAGTTTGAAAGAGATAATGTGCCTCACCAAGGTTTGACCCAACTGGGTTTCTCCTTGGTCTAGTAAGACATGTCTCGACACCCTGAAGATATCGGGAACAAAAATTGGAGCACTCTTCCGAGAGATAACCTTCTGCAATTGAGCCTTCTAGATGTGATCTATTTTTAATATATCCCTTAAGTCGATAAAGATACCTATACATGTAAATGGTTAGATCAAAAAAAGTATGCACATTATCCAAATTCGAGGTATATAATTAACAAATATGAATAACTAACTCTCAATGGGATACATCCACCGATAATGCACCGGTTCACCAAGTCTTGCTTCGCCTGCTAGATGAATGACCAAGTGAATCATTATAGTGAAGAACGAAGGGGGAAATATTCTCTCCATTTGACAAAGTACCAAAGCAGCACGTTGCTCCAAGAGGTTAATGTCTTCAACACGTAGAACCCTTGAGCAAAGTCCTTTATAAATGCTACACAGATCCTTGATGACGGCAGTGACTTGGTCGCACATTGAGAACCTTAAAGCCACAGGTAGGAGATCCTGCATCAAGATGTGGTAGTCGTGTGACTTTAGACCCTGAAGCCTCTTCTCCTTATCATTGACGCACCTTGCTATGTTAGATGAATAGCCATCAGGAACTTTAAGCTCCTGTAGAACTTTGCAGAACGATTCCAACTCCTTTTTAGACATGCAGTACATTGCTGGAGGAAGGCACACTCTGCCATTCTGTAAATATTTGGGGCGCAACTAGTGTCGTATGTGCAACGCAGCTAAATCAAGACGACACTTAAGATTGTCTTTTATCTTCCGATCATCTCCCATGATAGTCCCTACACAATTTTCACTAATATTTTTTCCGATATGCATCACATCTAAATTATGGCGCAATAAATTGAATTCTCAGTACGGCAGTGTGAAGAAAATGCTCTTCTTCTTTCAGGACCCTAACTCAACGATGTCATCACATTCATCTTCATCGTTGTCATCATCCCTTGCCCTTTTCTTGCCCTTTTTTATGGCTTCTACTTCCTTACCATAATTGAAATGGTAACCATGTAGCCGCCTTGACACATCGGACCCAGACGATATTTCAGGTGAATGTTCCCACGCCTCCACCCCATCAAAAGTCGTAGTTTCCGTCCTGAAATTGTGTGTCGGGCAACCATCTTCTATGATCCATGTAGCAGAACTTTCTCCCATTATATAGCCATCGTGAAGTAGTTTTATCAGCACAACAAGGACATGCATTACGCCCTTTGGTGCTATAACCGAATAAATTTGCATACACAGGAAAATCATTGATTGTCCAAGTCAATGCAACTCGAAGACGGAATGATTTCTTAGTTGTTATATCATATGTTGGAACACCCTCCTACAACTGTTGGAGCTCATCTATTAAAGGCTGGAGATAGACATCTATATCATTTCCAGGGCTTTTCGGTCCAGGAACTATTGTGGACAAAATAAATGGCAATAGCTTCATACACTTCCAAGGCGGTAGATTATACGGTATCAACACTACAGGCCATATGCTGTATGTACTACTCGTTTGCTGAAATGGGTTAAAACCATCACTGGCTAATCCAAGTCGCACGTTGCGAGTATCTTCAGCAAAATCAGGATATCTTTCATCCAAACTTTTCCATGCAGCAGAATCCGCCGGATGTCTGAGAATTCCATCATACTTCCGCCCTTCAGCATGCCATCTCATATCAGAAGAAGTCTTAGATGACATAAACAACCTTTGTAGCCTAGGAATCAAAGGAAAGTAGCGCATCAGTTTTGCTGGCTTCTTTTTCCGCCTTGATTTAACTATTCCACTTGCATCTTGTTCTTCATTTGGAACACCTTTCCATTTTGAAGTACCACAAATTTCACAGTTCTCCAGACTCTCCTTATCCCCCCTAAATAACATACAATCATATCGACATGAAACTATCTTCTCATACCCCAGATCAAAATATTTAAGGAATTGTTTTATTCCATATGCTGAATTTGGGAGACAAATTTCAGGAAATGCTTCATTCAACAATTTAAGTAACATTGTAAAGGATTTGGCAGACCAACTATTCAAACATTTGATCTGAAATAACCTCACGATGAATGAGAACTTCGAAAATTTGATGCAATCACGATACAAGGGTGTACTAGCATCCTCTAACAACTTACTGAATGCTTCAAATTCTTTGTTAAATTCAGAGTTTTGCCTACCCTCCTCCACTCCACCCTCGTCTCCATCAGTGTGCGAGGTTTCGGTCGGTTCATCATGGATTTGAGTTGTTGAGCTATTTGTGTGCATTGGATTGTTCTGAATCCCAAAAGCATCCCGCACTAGATTTTGCATCTCATCGGCAAGACTGTCGTCGTCATTCACTAAGGGTTCATTTTCCTCTTCCAACGAATCTTGTCCAACCGGAACTGATGTGTCACGCTCTCCATGGCAGAACCACAGTGTGTACCCTTGCAGAAAATCATTAATCACCAAATGTGTTTGTACTTCGTAGCATGGAAGCAAATGACAGTTTACACATCGGCGACATGGACAAAGGATAAAGTTGGGATCACGAGAATGTTGCTTGGCAAAGATAATGAAATCTCTAACACCATCTCGATACTCTTTGCATAATCGTGACTTACTCATCCAACTTTTATCCATTTCAATAATATCACTCAATCTGAAAATTAAATTTCATAAAAAATAGCTTTTCAGAAAGAGAGATTGAGACCCTCACAAATTAAAATATTCTTTTTTAATGAACACTTGGTCAAATATGGAGTGGATGAAGGTTTGGTATGCTTTTGAAAACAATCAAATTTATACTTCGCATTGTAGGTGTGATGGTGAATTAAGAGTGAAATAGAAACTGACATAGATGTAATACAAAACTTGATCTGAGTGTTCATCCTAAAACTTTGTTCTACACTAGTTTTTGTAGTCTTGCAATTAGTTCTCTTCTAATAGTATAAAAGCATATTTCGATGATGTTACTGTATACTTCTACAATTCTTCATTTAATCCTCAATTAAATCTATCATTGAGTAACCCTCAATCCTCAATTGCATTAACTAACCTAGCTAGCTATTTAGCAGTTTAAATCACTATGTCCGAGTTTGAAGTATCATTCATATATTGTTCAAATTTAGTTATACACTACTATATATGTACACGGTAACATCAAAATGAAATGATTACATACACAATATCATCAAAATGGAATGATGAACAATCTATTCATTGCAAAAATACAGTTAATCATAATTTTATCCATTAAAAAATAAAATTAGCATGTGCAAATGAGTCATTCTGCATTTAAGAAGAAAAAGCTTGTGCAAATGAGACATTCTGCATTTAAGAAGAAATCCTCCCATTCTATTATTTCTTCTCCTTAAAAGTTTCAACATGAGTTCAGTTACCAAAGAAAATTTTGATTAGCACTGACATTAGCATACTTCTAGAACCCCTCATCAGTTGAATTCACTTTCCTCACTCTTTTTGAACTCATCTCTTCACTTCCTTGTTCATTTTACTAATGAAATTCTGTCCTTAAATTTAATAAAGTGGAAGATCTTATTGCCTTTTTTTCTCTAAAATCCATACGGCTTGTCATCAGAACATTAAAGTCTTACTAAAATGTAGTACATGTATTGGTAGATTAGATGTTTATAAATGGTAGTCAGGTTGTTCTGAACATAACCAGAATAGTCTGTATATAATCTGAAACCTAGCTAGTTTAAAGTTTAAACAGAAGGTGTTTACTAAATGAACCTAAATCTCAATATTTATCAATGGTGGATACTTAATTTTAGTTTACTTGTGTCTATATATACACTCCGTGTCTTCAGCCTGTGTTTGAAAATTGAATGGTACGATCATGTCATTTGCATACATTTCTATCGACAAAACTCTACAAAGCTAAGCTTTTGTTTATAATTGATGTGCAGGTGATCAAATGGTGTTCTTCATATTGAACATTGTAGTGTTCATTGGGCTACTCATGGCCTTCAACCCGTTCCTAGCTACAACAAATTGTAACTAAAACTTTGAGATTTTCTATCAAAGCTACAAAATTTTGAAGACAATGTGAGTGTAGTCTACACACATGAATCCGGATGTGCGTAAAATATGTAAAGTTGTATATAAACCCATTTAGTCATATCAGTTTTGCACCCTAATGAGTAAAATTGGTCTGGGCTTAGTTTGATTTGTCGAGGTTACTTTCTTTTTCTTTTTCTCTATTCAGATGTTTTTGTTTCTCTATTCAGATGTCATTTTGCAACAAATTTTTGTACAAGTAGGACTCAAATGGTGATTCATTTCCTCTACTTGCAACAACGGTGAACAACCTACCAACGACATTATAGTTATAATGAAATAAGAACAAAATGAAGACCTTCTGCCAAGATATCATCAACCAAAACATTTAATAACTGTAGTCTTGTATGAATAGAGATGAACATAGATTGCTATATATCAATTTCAACTTAAACAATACTACAAATGAATTCAATATTTAAGTTGGTTATCGTGTACGTCTTGATTTCAAATTGTTTCAAATTTAAAAAGATGGTAACAAAATTTATTTAAAAATTAAGGCAATGCAGTTCATCTATTTCATAAAAAAATAACTTAACACGTCAAAAACAAATCTCTTGCCTCAACAACACATCAAACTAAAACCAATAAACGATAAAAAGGGATCCATCTAATTAATTTAGCACAACTATTGGTTACTTAACAATAAATTTTCAGAACGAAATAAACCCTTCCACATCCTAAAGGGCCCTATTCCTCCATAGTGAATATACTGCCTTTCTAAATAATGTAAAGACATGCGCAAAAAAATAAACATTCATTCGCATCTTATTCAAACAATGTTTCAGCTTCCTTATCAAAATTTTGAACCATACTAAGTGTAAGAAAGTCACCTTATAAACCGACCCAAATCCACCTTGCCCAATCTTGCAGCTTGTTTGGAACCCTTGTGCACAATCCCTCAGAGTCTCGTCGTCATTCACTGACTAAACTCCTCCCTGTTATATAATCAACCAAAATCCACACCATAAACCAACAAAATTCAAGAAACCCATATCCGCGGATTGCATAGTAACTAACTCACCATCTTTACCAATCCAATGGCGGCGGCGACGAAATCCAACGGTGACGAGAAAGGGGTAGGGTTTTCGTTGAATTGGAGATTGGAGATTGGGGCGTCGAATTGGAGATTGGAGATTGGGGCGTCGAAAAAAAGAAAGAAAGAATTGGAGATTGGTTTCGTCGAAATTGAAGAGGAACGAAATCGAAGATTAGTTTTCGGAGAGATAGGGTTTAGGGCGCGGGTGATTAATAGATTAGGGCGAGTGAAAAAAGAGAGAGGGAAGTGGGGAAGTTAGTGCGCGGGTGGGGGGGGGGAGTGTGGCCGGCGTTTTCCAGCGCTGGAGTTTTGTGAAATCCCCGGCGCATTTTAATAAACGCTGGGGAATCTCCCGGCGAAATACCCCAAACTCCGGGGAATTTACGCCAGATATTCCCCTTTATTTTGTAGTATTTACAAAAGCATTATGCAAGTAATGCTAATAATAATTTTAAAATTTAAAAAAGTTATAACGAATAATGTGCCCTCTGCATCGCATTAATCTTTCTCATCCGTCTTTGATTGCACTGCTGCAGTAATTAAGGTACAACGTAATTAATGCCCACGGTGTTCAGGTCTGAATGTATTTTTGATCATGTTCTGAATGCTGAGTTTTCTTTTTTCATCAAGATCAACAAATTTCTTTTATCTTCAGCTTCTGATCAATTGACGTTCTCTTCCGCAAGTAAGATGACTTCTGATGGAAGCGCTATTTGTCAGACTCAAACTAACAAACCCCTTTTCTCTTTCGGAGCCATCTTCGGCGTCCAATATGCTGATATCCCCGATGGATTCTCATTCCGAGGCATCCTGCGCTACTACCAGCACATCCTCCAGTTCCTTCAAAGGGCATGGTTGTTATAACCTTATATATCATCTTTTTTTACCACTATATGTTGAATGTGATGATGAATATACCGTCTCTTTTATTTTTTAGTCTGCCGAATTTGTAAATATTCTTTCTCATGATTGTTATGTATATTCTACTGTCTTAATTTAACTTTATTGATGGTAAGTTTATTTGTATGTGTTGCTTGAAGTTGATTTTAAGTTCATTGCCAACATGCAATTACTAAATAAAAAATAACATACAAGAAATGTAGGGTGTTTTTTACTTTAAAATATTTTAAATCTTTTTTTAAAAAATTAATTTTTTTTAAAAAATACCTTATCCCGGCGTTTTTGGCCAAAAACGCCGGGCTAGGGTATTTTTTAAAAAAATTAATAACTAGCCCTGACATTTTTGGTCACAAGCACCGGGTGCGATTTTTTCTCTTTTTTTTTACAAATGCTTTATACCGGCATTTTTTTATTTAAAACGCCGGGCTAGATGGGCCTATAGCGGTGTTTCCGAAAAACGCCGGGATAGACCCTATATCTATCCCGACGTTCGCTATAACGGCATTCCTAGTAGCCTTTTTAGAAATTCCACTACGGTCTATAGTGGCATTTATAAATGCCGGGATAGCCTAATAAAAACGCCGGAATTGACATTATGTTTTGTAGTGCCTATAAAATATTAAGTGGTTTGGAGATAGATTATCAATACTTTAATTAGTTGCCAAATGAACGGTTTTTCTATAACATAACAAATTGGCATAATGTGATGCATGGGAAACAAGCCTTCGAACGACTTGATTTTTTGTATATAACCGTTTTATGACACTATAAATTTAATGAACGATATGGGTCGTCCATATAAAGTTCCACCACACAAGTACAACAACCCTATATGAGGAAGCTTTGGTCCAACAAATATGAGGCTCTCTTTCCACGAATAAAAATAATTGAAACGAAAAAGAATATTTTCTCAATAGCTAAGTATAAATTATCATCATTGTAATAATAGAAATTGATAATTAATGGACATGTGTGTTATGAAATATATATATACACACACACACACACACACACACACACACACACTAGGTTTGCCCGTTGATACGTGCCTACGGCACGTCTTTGAAACGGTGCACCTTGTTTGATCATATAAAATAGTTTTGGAGGTCCAGCAAATTAATTGAAGTAGCAAACATAGAGCAAAAAACATATTATATGATTTTTTAAATTTTTTTTTGAATTATTTTTAAAGTTTTTAAATTTTTAATATTTTAATCTTTTAAAATTTTTAAAATTTTTATTTTCTTAATTTTTTGAATAGAAGAGGGAGGGAGAGAGAGAGAAAAAAATATATAGGAGTTGTTTTGGGTGGAAGATTTGAATTTGAGTTTTGGGGGGAACTTTTGGGGGGGAAATATGTTTTGTAAGGTTAAATCTGGACCTTTAATTTTTTTGGGGATTAAAGAAGAGCCACTTGATAGCTTTCTTTGTGTTTTATTATATAGACTAAGTTTGCCGGTTGACACGTGCCTACGACACGTCTTCGGAACGGTGCACCTTATTTGATTGTATAAAATAGTTTTGGAGGTCGAGCAAATTAATTGAAGTAGCAAACATATTATATGAGAAATTTTTGGGATCCAGCAAAAAACATATTATATGTTTTTTTTTTAATTTTTTTGAACTATTTTTAAAGCTTTTAAATTTTTAATTTTTTTAGTTTTTATATTTTTTTATTTTTTAGAAATTTTTAGAAATTTTATTGTCTTAATTTTTTGAATAGAAGAGGGAGGGAGAGAGAGAGAGAGGGAGAGAGAAAAAAAAATTAAATAAATATAGGAGTTGTTTTGAGTAGGGGATTTGAATTTGAGTTTTGGAGGGAACTTTTGGGGAGAAAATATGTTTTGTGAGGTTAGATCTGGGCCTTTGATTTTTGAGGGGATTGAAGGAGAACCACTTGATAGCTTTCTTTGTGTTTTATTATATAGATATATATATATTCACAATGGAAGATTTTTCTATATGGGAAGTGTCTTGTGCACCACCTATGGTGCACACGACGTGTGTACTCGGCTTTCCTGTCTTCGTATCGACGATCCGAATCGTTTACATTGATCTACACATCTAAATTAGTCTAAATATGTAAAATTAAATTATTTGAAATTCATTTGCCCATCCATCATGTGACTATAAAAAACAACGATTTTCAGCCATACAATTTTGTAACACTTCAATGGGAGAAATTGAAGGTATATATATGTACCTTCAATTTCCAGAGGCAATTACAAATGATGCAATTTCCAGAGGCAATTGCAAGAGAAATTGAAGGTGTATATATATATATATATATATATTCATTGAGGCTCAAATGAAAAAAATGGTAAGAGCAAAGAAAATGATGAATGAAAACAGAAAGCCTTTTCTTATTTACCAGATTGCGTTCTTCAAGAGAAATATTACTACCTAAATAACTATATATTATGCATATATTGATCACTGGAATTTATGTCAATAACAGATCCTTTTTGCCTCATACAAACACAACAACTTTATTTCTTACTAGTTCTGGACCTCTTTTCGTGGACATATATAATATGGTAAACATATATAACTCCGTAGTGTAACCTCAAAATGATCCATTATAGGTTAATTGGTTCAATCAGCAGAGCCATGATATTATCCTTGGTTTCTTGAGCTGATATTCCATAACCATCTCCATATTGGTATATGCTTTGTGCCATTCTGGGGAGATTTAAGGCTACTTTTTTAAATGATTCTACGAAAGAGGAACTAGCAGTGCATTCACCATTGAGTTCTTTCCAACTGGAATCAATCATATCTTTGATGTGCTCTCTGGCCGTTGCCTCTGATACATTATTCTCATGCATGTAACACTGGATAGACTTTGGAACATCGCCTCTCTCTAGCTCTGCCTATATAATGATCAAATGACAATTATAAAACAAAAGACAACGCAGAAAGAAGAGAATATAACTATGAAGACTTTTGTACCGTTGAAGTTGCCAAATCATTACAAAGACGAAGAATCATGGATGAATGATGGACTGCATCCGGATAAGAATTGAAGCATTCTAAGGCTTCCTTTGTTAGATCTTCACTGGTACAGTAAGCATGAGTTAATATTATATGTCCTGATGACGAAATCCATGCATTATCCAAATACTCCTTAAATGTTGGCTTATACCCTCCATGGTACCATCGAGCCTCAACTAAATATGCCTTGCATAAATCTGCCCACTAAATCAATAAAAACACAATTTAGAGATATTGAGTAACCATATATGGATCGAGCTCTCGTTTATACAATTAAGTATTATTTTTATATGTTGTCATTCAATATATAACGAGAAGGTGCATACTGCTTTCTTTAGGTAAAGAAGAGGATTCACTCCCTTTAACTTCAAAGTTTTGTAAGCTGTATCATTAGTAGTGTTGAAGAGTGCCATGAAGCAAATCTTAATGTAATTTGGAAGTTGTTCCATTGCAGTTGCATCCCACCTGGAAAAAAATAGTACAATATGAGAAATTCATACATAATTACATCGATCACAAAAGAAAATAAAATAATAAGTTCATCTTAACCAATTCTTTTAAATTTAATTCATGTCAGTTTAGTTAGAATACGTGCCATTACCTATCAACAACTTCAGTTAAGAGTTCAAGTTCTTCCAGTGAACCATATACATCGTATATGTCATCAATGTATGTTATGAAACAGTTTGCCTTGGTCATTGCTTCCCTGCTTCTCCAATATTTTGGCTCATAAGCCCACCCTACAGTCCACAAGTAGTTTTCCACTAATCTATCTCTTGCAAAGCCCATTGTGTCCTGAAGTTCTAGATTGATCCACCACCTGCTTATCACCAAAGGACACGGCATTGGCAGCTTTGAAAGTGAACTTTGTTAATGAAAGCAATGAAAACACTTCAACTAACATTATCCATCAATTGTAGGTCTGGTATTCTTAGCAAAAATTATAAATTTAAAAATATATATCAATCTTGTACTACTCAGATATAAGCTAGTCAATATACATTCCTAAGTAATGTGCAACATTTTAATTTAGTACAATTAGTTAAAAATCTGACATATAGACTTAATTAAATATATGAAATAATGCAAGTTTATCATTACCGTGAAACTTCTTTGAGTTGTCTTTTACAAATACTTTGCACCAAATTGAAGTCCAGTTCTGCCAATCTGAGCAGCGTGAGATTCTTGTTCTCTTCTCTCTCATACATTTTGATAAACCACAAGTTGTGTAGCCTTTGCATTCTATAGTGCAAAGGGAGCTCCAATGCATAAGCCACACGCTCTGCTAGTAATGAATTAACTGAAGGTCTTGTTAGATCTCTTAAACTACTAGCTGCAAAGTTTCGACCTTCAACCAACTGGAACTCTCCTTCCATTTGATGGAAAGAGGCTTCGTACAAACTCAACATGCCCTTGGTAACATTGCGAAGATTGGCATTAAATCTTTCCTTCTCATCTTTGAAGCGATTAAAAATATCTATAAAAAAATAAATTACTTGGCAATTAGTGATATGTTAAAATTTTAAATTTAACTTGTGTTTTTTTTTTCCTTCTTCTAATCATATGGTACTAGTGTTACCCTGTGCAAATTGCACAGCCTACAACAGTTTTGAGGGACTCATACAATTATATAGAACTTCAAAAAAGTGGAAGAGAATTTGTTGACTCTTAGTTTGGTGTGCACAAAACGTGCTCACTCATACTAATAAGTTTGAATTTAGTGTGTCAGATTTTCAGGATCAAATAACATAAAAAAGAGATCCAAGAGAGATTCACAAATATACAAATAAGGAAAGTAATAAAGGAAGATTGCATATACAAGTAAAAGAGGAAGATATTCAAAAAGAGTTCTCAATTAATTGGCCTCCAAGCAATCTATCAAGACTGGATTTTTAGTAATATTTTTGTGAGATATTTATTGTAAATGATTGATTAAAGATTGATTAGTTTACGGTAAGAAAACAAAGTGGATTCAAATTATACAGCCAAGACCGGTTGACCGTACATAATGTCGGTCGACCGCGTCACAGTCGACCGCAACCTGAGTTGCTCAAGATAGCAGTCGACCTTTTATCTCTCTACTTACGTCAGAGAGCTGAACGGTCGACCGCATGTTTTTGACGGTCGACCGTAACCTGAGCTGTATACTATTTTGGAATGTATCGTTTCTATTTTTGATCGTTACACTTCCTCTTCTATTTAATTGAACGAATCCATTGTGTCTTCTTCACCTAATCACTTATGAGAAAATTTCTGAACCAATCTTTCATTTAATCAATCCGAGTGTGAGCATTTATTTGGTTGTATTCTTCAGTCAAGATCATTAACGATCTTGAGTTTTCTTTTCATTTCTTTTCCACTTCGGTGAGATTGACGGAACTTGGATTAGAAGTTCTGTGGGTGTAATAGGTCTCACAGCCTGAATCCGAGAATCACTGTACAAGGGTTTTGAGTATAGTGGAACGCTTGTGGTGGAGAATTGCTATAAGTAGGTGGTGTGGACGTAGACCTGGGGGTCGAACCACGTTATATCTCTGCGTCATCTGGGTTTGCTTTTCTTATCACTCTTGCATTTACTTTACTTTATTTTATTGTTTTTTAATTCTGCACGATCACCCTATTCACCCCCCTAGGGTGATTTACAGTGGTATCAGAGTCAGGTTCTTATAAAAAGCTTAAAAGCTTAAGCAAAAGGTCCAATGGCCGAAATCCCTCCTCCCCAAAACTTGTACTCATCGGAGCCTTTCGTCTCCAATGGGACAAGTCTTACAAGATCACCATTTTTGATGGAAAATGCTATGACGTCTGAAAAGTTCGTATGTCTCATTTTTTACAAATGCTCGGAAAAGAGGTATGGAATGTATGTATCAACAAAACAGAAATTCCAGTTAGCGACGGAAAGAAGGCATTCACACAGGCGGAGTTATCCATCAAAACAGCAAATTCCAAAGCCATGACGGCTCTTTATGCAGGGTTGAACAATGAAGAGCTAATGCAATGTGGGCGTAACTGCAAAACAGCTTACGAGATCTGCAACAACATGCTGAAGCGGCATGAAGGAACCGCTTCCGAGGTAAAAGCTAAAGTGAATTTGTATTTCTATAAGTTTGGTGTGTTTCGCATGTTGTCAGGAGAAAATATTGATCAAATGCTCGCCCGCTTCGATATCATTGCCCACGAACTTGAAAGCTTGGGTAAGGGGCCTGATGATGACCGTAAGGTCGGAAAGCTCATAAGTTGTCTCATGCCAGAGTGGGACGTTAAGGCCACGGCAATGAGAGGGACTCTCAAAGAGAAGGGATTCGACTACTTTACATTTCAAGGAAAGATAAAGATGTACGAGATGAAAATGTTGGAGACGAAAAGATACAGGAAAAATATCAGGATTGAACCAAAGACTAAGGAGAAAATCATTGCACCAAAGGTAGAAAAGGCCCAACCATCGAAAGCTGATTCAGATCATGAGGAGTCAGACGAGGACATAGCTTTATTAACAAGACAATTTCGTAAGTACCTCAAACACAAAAAATATGGCAGGTATCAAGAAGAAAGGGAAAAAGAGAAGGAGGATGTGCGCTATAAGTGCCAGAAGCCCAGACACATCCGTGCAAACTGTCCTATTCAACAAGACAGAAATAGGGACCACTATCGTTCAAATCCAAGTCAGAAAAAGAAGGCGCTAAAAGCAACTTGGCTAGACTCGGATTCAAGTGAGGAAGAGCAAGGTTACGACAACGTCGGCTTCATGGCTCTTTAGAGTGGTGAGGTGCAATCACCTTCTCAAGAAGAGGTAATCGAAAAACCAACTTATGATAAACTTGTAGATATGTGTAATAGTTTGAAAGACTATGCTAAGAAACTAAGTCATGAACTTAGGCAATATAAACAAAATTCTAATGAAATACATGACGCTTGCATAACAAATCACAAACTGAAAATAAGAATGCCCAAATTTTGGAAAAATTTGAGTCATGTCGAAAAGATCATGATGTTCTGCTAGAAGAAAATGAGATTTTAAAACAACATATTTTTGAATCGCTAGCAAAATATGATGATCACTTAAGAGAGATTCAGGAGAAATCTGTTTATATTGCCAAGCTCACAAATGATTTAGAAGAATGTAAAAAAAAATTTGATGAAGTAGTGGAAGAATGTAATGAAGCCCTGAAATAAAATAGGATTCTTGATGCCACACTAGATACTCTTCGTTGGAACACAAAAGACGATGAGATAACTAGAAAAAGACTGTGTAAAAAGGTAATTGAGCTTGAAAAAATTATTGAAAAGCATGAAGGGCCCAGTTTCTTTATTATAAAAAATTCAAGATCCTATCATGATAATCGAGGGCTTGGTACGAAGAGCCAATACCTCATTAAAAACCATCATGTCATACACACTTGTATAAAAATCAACACAATCACAAAACAAATATAAATCATAAAAGTGTGCATGACCCAAGGCATAGTCGAATCACATGTCATTTTTGCTATAGACTTGAGCATATTTCTTATAACTGTTCACTAAAAAGGAATACTAATTTTGTGTGGATGAGATAGGATACAAATGCAGGTTCAAAACAAACTTGGGCATGCAAAATTATACCTACTAATCTTGATGTAG
Source organism: Hemerocallis citrina (assembly GCA_017893485.1). NCBI lineage: Eukaryota > Viridiplantae > Streptophyta > Magnoliopsida > Asparagales > Asphodelaceae > Hemerocallis > Hemerocallis citrina. The sequence continues at coordinate 183,846,593 of CM030358.1, read as the reverse complement.
GTACCTCAACGCATCAAGACTAAAGATCGGTGCTACCTTGATAGTGGATGCTCAAATCACATGACTGGTGAAAGCAGATATTTTTCATCACTATCAAGGGAAAAGGGGAAGGACATCATCTTTGGAGATAATAGCACTGGTCAAACCATTGGTAAAGGTAAAATTAACTTGGTTCCTCATGCTCCATTGAGGATGTTCTATTGGTAAGAGGTCTAAAGCATAACTTAATTAGTGTTAGCCAACTATGTGATAAAGGGTACAATGTTACTTTTGATAAAAATACATGTACTGTACTAGATAACAATAAATCTTGTTTACTTCTTACTAACAGATGCAACAATGTATATGTCATAAATTCAAATAAATTAGCACAGGAAAGTATGAGATACTTTGTCGCACTAAATGGGGATGGATGGCTATGGCATCAAAGGCTTGGTCATACGGCCATGGACAATCTCAACAAACTTGTAAGCAAGGAGCTTGTGAAAGGAATTCCCAAAATCAAATTCGAAAAAGACAAACCGTGTGAGTCATGCCAATTTGGTAAACAAACTAAAAGTTCTCACAAATCAAAGAAAATGGTATCAACTTCTAGACCCCTTGAACTCTTACACATGAATCTTTTTGGTCCATCACGAACACGTAGTAATGGTGGTGCACGATATGCTTTTGTAATTGTTGATGATTATAGTAGATTTACTTGGGTTGCCTTTTTACCATAAAATGATGACACAATATATGCATTTCAAAAATTCTGTCGTAGAGTGAAAAATGAGAAAAGCCTCACCATTGTTACTATTCGTAGTAATCATGGTGGGGAATTTCAAAACGAATTCTTCACATCATTTTGTGACAAAAAGAAAATAAAACATGAGTTCGCATGTCCTCGCACTCCCCAACAAAATGGGGTTGTTGAAAGAAAGAATCGATCTCTTCAAGAAATAGCTCGTACCATGCTTAGTGAAAAAGATCACCTAAATCATTTTGGGCAGGGGCTATCAATACAGCATGCTATATCATAAACCAAGTAATCATCAGAAAATATCTTAAGAAAACTCCTTTTGAACTATATTATGGGAATATTCCCAACCTAAGTTACTTTCGTGTCTTCGGATGCAAAGTATTCATTTTAAATACCCTTGATAACTTGGGGAAATTTGATCGTAAAAGTGATGAAGGTGTTTTCCTAGGATATTCTCTTAGTAGCAAAGCATATCGTGTACTCAACAAAATAAGATGCACAATTCAGGAATCTATTGATGTTATTTTTGATGAAACTAATCCCTATTCAAAAGAAATATTACATGTTGTTGATGATGATGAGACAGGGGTTCGTATTGAAAAGAAACATGTTCATATTGAAAAAGAACCACAAGCAAATGATCAAAATTAAGTGGTGCTTCAAGACAAAGATGAACCTAAAAACCAAATCTATGAGATTCCTACATAACAAATTGATGCCATGGAAGATGAAAATATACAACATCAAGGCTCCACAAGTGAGAGACGTCCCGCATGAAAAATCATGTCTAGTCATCCACCATCTCTTATACGAAGTGATATGTCCAAAGAGGTAACTACTCGCACTCAAGCTCAAAATTTTATCTGTTTTACCACTTTCGTCTCCATACTTGAACCTAAGAACATTAAGGAGGCCTTGCAAGATAATGATTGGATCATTGCAATGCAAGAAAAACTCAATTAATTCGAACGGAATCAAGTATGGAGACTTGTTCCTCGACTTCACAATAGGACTATACTTGGTACTAAGTGGGTGTTTAGGAACAAGTTAGATGAATCCGATTCAATCACTAAGAATAAGGTCCGTCTTGTTGCACAAGGTTATAATCAACAAGTGGGTGTAGATTTTGATGAAACTTTTGCACCATTTGCTAGGCTTGAAGTCATTCGTATTTTACTTGCTTTTGCTGCAGATATGGATTTTACTCTTTTTCAAATGGATGTTAAAAGTGCATTTTTAAATGGATTTATTTCGGAAGAAGTTTATGTGGCACAACCACCGGAATTCACTGATCCCACACACCCAAACCATGTGTTTCAGCTTGATAAAGCTCTTTATGGTTTGAAGAAAGCCCCTCGTGCTTGGTATGAAAGGCTGAGTTCGTTTCTTCTTCACATAGGCTTTTCTAAAAGAAAAGTAGACACTACACTATTTATAAAGCATGCTTTTAAAGATATTTTAATCGTTCAAATTTATGTTGATGATATTATATTTGGATCCACTAATGAAAATCTTTGCAAGGAGTTTTCAAAGCAAATGCAAGATGAGTTCGAAATGAGTATGATGGGGAACTAACTTATTTCCTTGGACTTCAAATACAACAAAGAAAGGATGGCATATATATAAACCAATCCAAGTACGCAAAAGAACATGTCAAGAAGTTCGGACTTGAAAATGCTAATGCTTACAAAACTTCGATGGCCACTACCACTAAGCTATCCAAAGACGAATCTGGTAACAATGTAGATATTTCTACTTACAGAGGTATGATCGGTAGTTTACTTTATATTACTGCATCCCGTCCTGATATTATGTTTAGTGTCTGTTTATGTGCATGTTTTCAATCGTGTCCCAAACAATCACATTTGGTTACCGTTAAGCGTATTATTCGATATCTCAAAGGCACACAAAGTACTAGTCTTTGGTACCCGAAAAATAGAAATTTTTCTCTTGTAGGATACTCTGATGCAAATTATGTCGGGAGCTTAACAAATAGAAAGAGCACTAGTTGTATATGTCACTTCTTGGACGACTGCCTTGTCTCGTAGGCATCCAAGAAGCAAAATTCTGTTACTCTCTCTACTGCCGAAGCTGAGTATATTACGGCAGGATCCTGTTGTGCGCAGGTATTATGGATGAAACATACTCTCGAGGATTATAAGGTATTCTTCGATCATATTCCAATCAAATTTGACAACACTAGCACCTTTCATATGACCAAAACTCTTACCAACACAGTTGCATGAAACACATTGATATTAGGTATCATTTTATTAAAGATCACTTTCAAAAGGGTGATATTTTACTTGAGTATATTTCTACTGATTCGCAACTTGCTGATATTTTTACAAAACTCTTAGACGAAAAACGTTTTTACTTCTTGAGAGGAGCATTAAATATTATTGATTTTTCCGCCTAAAACTTTTTGTGTGGGTCGGTCGACTGTGCCGTCGACCAGCTTAGTCTCGGTTTTAGATCTTTTTTCGACTTGCTTATTGTGGTCGACCGGCATGCTCTCTGGACAATTTTTTTATAAATATCAGTTTGCGGTCGATCGTGCGGTCGACCGGTATGCGCTCTGAATGATTCTTTTCAAAATCTCTTTTTGCGGTCGACCGTGAGGTCGGCCGGTTCCCTCTCTAGTCCATATTTTCAAAGTTGTATAAAATCGATGTTCCTTTCTCACAATCTTGATTTTTTTCATGTGTATTGGGGATAATCTCGAATCTATGATATTAGCAAAGAGTCTCGCTATCAACGGTATCATGTAAGAAGATTCTCTTCCACTTTCTTAAAAATTACAAGTTTGTATTTATTGTAATATCATAAAATGTTCTCCTATTCTTTGGTGTTTTCATTGATGATTTGTTCTACGAACTTTCTAAGGCTTATTTTACTTATGTCTCCTCCATTTATCCCCTCTTGGTATGTTCCAAAACGGGGGAGAATTGTTTTTAGAATGTTTTCAAAATGTTTTCTCCTTATTTCATGAACAACTATGTATATTACTCTCACCCTTATCTTATTTTTGTTTTTTAAGTTCTGTATTACAGGTGGCATTATATTAAGGGGGAGTATTCACTCCCTTAAAAGCTGTATCTATATGAAAATTTGTATTACTGGATGTGCTAAATTCAGGGAGAGTATTCATATGTTGTGTTTTAAATTTTCAAACATTCATGCATGTTTTGTTCACACAAAAAGGAAGAGATTGTTGACTCTTAGTTTGGTGTGCACAAAACGTGCTCACTCATACTAATAAGTTGAAATTTAGTGTGTCAGATTTTCAGGATCAAATAACATCAAAAAGAGATCCAAGAGAGATTCACAAATATACAAATAAGGAAAGTAATAAAGGAAGATTGCATATACAAGCAAAAGAGGAAGATATTCAAAAAGAGTTCTCAATTAATTGGCCTCCAAGCAATCTATCAAGACTGAATTTTTAGTAATATTTTCGTGAGATATTTATTGTAAATGATTGATTAAAGATTGATTAGTTTACGGTAAGAAAACGAAGTGGATTCAAATTATACAGCCAAGACCGGTCGACTGTACATAATGTCGGTCGACCGCGTCACAGTCGACCACAACCTGAGTTGCTCAAGATAGCAGTCGACCTTTTATCTCTCTACTTACGTCAGAGAGCTGAACGGTCGACCGTAACCTGAGCTGTATAGTATTTTGGAATGTATCGTTTTTATTTTTGATCGATACACTTCCTCTTCAATTTAATTGAACGAATCCACTGTGTCTTCTTCACCTAATCACTTCTGAGAAAATTTCTGAACTAATCTTTCATTTAATCAATCCGTGTGTGAGCATTTATTTGGTTGTATTCTTCAGTCAAGATCATTAATGATCTTGAGTTTTCTTTTCATTTCTTTTCCACTTCGGTGAGATTGACGGGACTTGGATTAGAAGTCCTGTGGGTGTAATAGGTCTCTCGGCCTGAATATGAGAATCACTGTACAATGGTTTTGAGTATAGTGGAATGCTTGTAGTGGAAAATTGCTACAAGTAGATGGTGTGGACGTAGACCTGGGGGTCGAACCATGTTATATCGCTGCGTCATCTGTGTTTGCTTATCACTCTTGCATTTACTTTACTTTACTTTATTGTTTTTTAATTTCGCACGATCACCCTATTCACCCTCCCTAGGGTGATTTACAGAATTGAGAGAAACTTATGAATATTAACCATACCATAATTACTAAAATCTTCATTATCATTCTCATATAAGCAAATGGTTTAGAGAATCACTGTCAAACCATAATGTTACCTAATTGAATATTACTAAAGCTAAAAAATGCATGCAATGAAAATTTGTCGCAAATTCAATTAATTTATGTTAACAGGTAATTACAACATCATTAACATTCAGTAAATAGGTTATACATTATAAATTATGTATTATAACACATGTTATAGGGTAGATGATAGACTAAGAAAATCATAAAAAAAATAATTTTATGAATTATGTTTGCTTAAAATTCTAATTCTAAACAAGGGGATGGGAATGAGTTTAAGAAAAGACGTGAAATTTTTTGAGAAAGTGGGAGGAAAAGAGAACGTGTTTGAGAGATTGGGGTTTTTATTTTGTATGATTTTTAATAAAATCGTGCGTAGTGCACGTATTAGTTAAATAGGAACTCCTACTTTCCTCTCCTTTCTCTATTTCAAAATAGAGAAAGAAGAGAAAGGGTAGACTCTATCTCCTACTTGCTTAAGATATAGAACACGTATATTAGTTAAATAGAAACTCATACTTTTCCTCTCCTTTCTCTATTTCAAAATAGAGAAAGAAGAGAAGGGGTAGACTCTCTCTCCTATGCTTAAGATATAGATATAATATAATATAATGCTAGTTGGCGGGGTATTATTTTATCTGATATTCTTTCTAGGCTAAATTTAAAAAACCCCACTGAACTTTGGGTCATTTTAAAAAAAATCGCACTAAGTTTTTTTTATTTATTAAAAAACTGCACAAAACTATTGTTTAAAAAAACTCATTTTAACGGAGTTAGGTTTCCATTAGGCTAAATTTTAAAAAACCGCATTCATCTTTCAGTTGTATTTAAAAAAATATCACTTTACTAATCAGATATTTAAATAAATCTCCCTGAACTAACCCTAACCCTAACCTTAACTCTGTCAGTGTGCGTTTTTTTAAACAATAATTTTGTACAGTTTTTTTATTAAAAAAATATTTAGTGTGATTTTTTTTAAAATGGCCTAAAATTGTGTGGGATTTTTTTCAATTTACCCTTCTTTCTATGGTAAACTTGGAGGTTCTCTCTCCTGCCCCCTTTTATTGTAGTAAGTTCTTTCATTTAACATGATTAATATAGGACACCTATCACATTCCATACTTTCTTATATTTTCTTTCCAACTAGAAAAGTACTTCTGGGTTTCAAAATTAATTCCTAATTCTTATAAAATTTTCGGGTTTTACTCTTAGATTAGTTACAAATACTGATTTTACAGATTACTCCCCCACAAATTACTATTTACATATGCATCTCACCAAAGATATGGAGGCCACAATACATTAAAGTAATTCCCTATTTATCTCTCATCTAAAAAAGTGGAATCTTCCTGTTTTTTAAGCACCTTCAATTTTTTAACCTTTTTGACCGTTAGATCTCTGACTCGATACATCTCTAATTCTTATCTCTCTCTTCCCCCAGTCGGCCTAACCCCAGTGATGCTATCATTAGGTTCATCATCATGTAGAAAAAAAAAGAAGAATTGCTTTAAAATCTTTATCCCATATATAACAACTCAAACTTGTTATAAAAAAAACCAACAAACTCAAACTCACTAAATTAGATATCTAAATAGATAATTATTGACATCCCTTAGAGCATCAGTAGTCGTTGGCTAAATATGCATATTATGCATATTTAATCAAAAAATTGCTGCAGTCGTCTGCAGAATATGCATATTATGCATATTCTGCTACAGTAGATTGCTATGAATGAGAGTGGATATGAGAATTATGCATATTATACAGGACGCAATATGAAGTTGCGTCTGACGAAAAAAATTATTTTTTATTCCTCCAACGCAACTTCACATTGCGTCCCTCAAGAAAAAATAATAATTAACCGTAATAAAAAAATTAACCGTAATAAAAAAACTAAAAAAAACTCAAAAAAGAAAAAAAATTCAAAAAAATGTCAGACGGTAAGTTCATGTCGCATTTTTTTTAACTAAAAAAATTTTCCAAAAATATCGGACGCAACATGAAGTTGCGTGTGACCATATTTTTAAATTTTTTTTTTCTGTTCCGACGTAGCATGAAGTTGCGTCCATCTATTTTGGATTTTTTTTTCTTTCGTCTGATCTGATATGAGATTTTTATTATTTTAAATTAAATTGGTAAAAAATAGTATTCGACGACTGCAGCTCAATCGCCAAATACTATATGCATTTATCTATATATGCATAATTTACACAATGACGACTGTGGATGCTCTTATATGTGTAAGGTGGAAATAAAATAATTAGTGAACTAGCTTTTTATTTTAATGTTTGCTCAAAAGGGTAAACCTTATGCCTTTTTTTTTTGAAGCTACTTAGAGTAAGTACTAATATGAAGGATACATATCGCAAATGTAAAGTACCTATAGAGATGTGAAATCCATGTTCTCTTAGAAGTCTAAATAACAACGACGTTGCATGAAGATCATAATGAATCAGCATGTCTGTGTTGTTAATCGATTCGTATATGGAAGTCAACACATCCTTGATCTCATTTTGAAAGTGATAAAATAGTCCGAGCTGTTGCACTTCGTCGACAAGCTGAAGCTGAAGTTGATGATCCACATCTTGCTTGCGAAGCAGATTCATTACGTCCTCCTTCAACTTCCTAATCTCACGCAAAGCATCTTCTTCCTGCATCATGAATTATTTACTCACTAACTAATGTTTAATAACTAATTATTTTTTTAAAAATAAGTTGTAATTAATTATGACTGCGTGATCACCTTGAAATCGGTAGGTAATGACTGAATATAACCATCCTCCCAAACATTTGGTGGGTAATTTCCTGACCGACGTTGCACGCAATTTACAGCCCAGTCTGACGAGCTTTGTGTCGAAACAGAGGATACTGCGTGCACTGCTTCTTCATCAGCAGGTAGGGAATTCTATCGGTGTGGGGCGTCGCCGATTGAGAACACCTGAGCAATTATAGCTGCTCTTCGCGCATGAAATGTCCTATTGCGTCTTACTGAATTAACAGGGAAAATTTTACTGAGTGGGAATGTTGTGGAAGCCATTTGAAAATGATGCAAGTATATGAATCTTTTCTAATTTTGTTCAAGTGATATCTGGTTAGATAATTGCTATGAGGGGCCTATTTATAGTAATTGAAGAACTTGTCATTTAGTGCTCAATGTAAAAACGGAATTTTTTTTATAAGACATTTTTTGAAAATATTTGCAGAAAGAGGACAGTTGGTAAAATATTTGCGCTCATGGATTCAACAACTAAACTCGCCGTTCCCAATGGCGAGTTTAGTCGTTTCATACTCGCCGTTTGGACACGGCGAGTCTAGTGCTATTTTTTTGGAAAACTCGCTGTTCCCAACGGTGAGTTCAGTTCAGAATTTTCAATGAAGACCGACCGTTCCCAACAGCGAAGACATTTATACTAGACTCGTTATTGAGAATAGCAAGTTTGGTTCAAAATTTTGAAAGAAGATTCTCCGTTTTCAATGGCGATGACATTTATACTAGACTCGTTGTTAGGAACGGCGAAGATGTAGGAAATTTCACAGAGAGCGAAACATTTTGTTGGACTTAGTGAATTTTCGAAAAAAACTCCATATAATTTTTTTTGAACTAAACTCGCCATTTCTAACAGTAAGTCTAGTGTAAATGTCCTCGTCATTGGGAACGGCGAGCCTTCTTTCAAATTTTGAACTAAACTATCTGTTCCCAACAATGAGTCTAATATAAATGTTCTCGCCGTTGGGAACGACGAGTCTTCATTGCAAATTCTGAACTGAACTCGCCGTTGGGAACGACTAATTTTTCAAAAAATTAGCACTAAACTCGTCGTGTCCCAACGGCGAGTATGAAACAACTAAACTTGCTGTTAGAAATGGTAAATTTAATTGTTAAGCCCACAAAAGTAAATAGTTTAACAACTATCATCTTTCTGTAAATATTTTCAGAAAGTGTATTGTAAAAAAAAATAATTTGTAAAAAACACAAACAAATGAGGAGCACGATTTATAGCAAAGGATTTTAGTACGGTTGTTGTGGGTCCTATTAACCTTTTTTTTCCTTTCTTTTTTTGAGTAAATCCTATTAACTATTACATGAAGGCAACGTTTGAGTTGACTGCGCACCAGGGATCTAAAGATTTTCATAATAATGGAGGAGGATGCGTGAGTATTTACGGTACAGTATTTTTGGATGTGACGGTATGAAGTAGAAAGTTTTCCTCCATGCGTGGTAAAATATTTATAGTCGAAGGAATTCAATGCCTTTGGCTCTCCCTTAAAGGGCGTCTCAATGAATGCTTCTATATCACATGATATTTACCACAGGTTAAGAATTAAGAACTACTAGTATAATGCACGTGCGATGCACGTCTGTAAAAAAGTTTAGTCATTAAATTAAATGAATTTGTATATTTTGATTTGATGTGCATGATACAGGGATGTTTAGTGGAAGTAGTTTGCACGTATATTGCACGGGTTTACTCAGTTACAAAATTAGGATTTGTTTGTTTACAACCCCAACTCTCCCATTAAAATAGTAGAGATCTTCATTGGTCAAGACCTAAATTGTAAGTTGCCGGTGCATCGTTTTATATTGTGTAGCTGGTATGATTCGAATCTGGACTGTCTAATGTCATGTGAAAGATCCGACCGACTGCAGAGAGATCCGAACTTGTTGTTACGATTAAGAGTTTAGTATTTATTTTCTAAAACACCCCCACAAGTTGATGGCTATTTTTATCGTCCAAGACCCTGATGGTAGGCAGCGTTATTTTTTTCTAAAATCCGCATACTGCAAATTATGGTTTAAATTGAGGGTTTAGTATTTATATATTCCAACAAGTTCTAAGCGCGATGCATATATAGTAACTAAGAGCATTTGTAATCGGTTCGGACCCAAAATTTGGGTATTTGACATTTAAAAATAAGAATTTTGGGTTCTAGTTGTTGTCGTTTGAACAAAAAATCTGGGTTCTTTTTTAAAATATGAGATGGACCATAAATCATCTTTCGTCCCGTTTAAATTTTTTATTAAATTTAATATGCACTCGGACACATTTAAAATAAAATAAAATTGTACGCATAACAATTCCTATAGGCCTCATTTCATCTCAGCCCTTGAACCCAACGAACACACCAATCTCAAAGCTAATATGTATTCGTAACAATTCCTATAGGTCTAATTCCATAGAACACAACCTTTAACCTTTAGAAAATAATTTAATGAATGGGAGATCAATTCCCGTCCTATGATTTTTTTTTTAATAAAACAATCCCGAATGGGAAACCGTTATATTTTATAAAAAATATGTTGGGACGAAAGATCATCTATCGTCCGATAACATTGGCATAAAATTTTGAACTGACGAAAATTCATCTTTCGTTAGCTATATTTTCTAAATTCCTATATCTCTTCCCAAATATGGCAGTCTACCGTCCTCTCAGACCCAAATTTAGGTATTTGGCCAACGACTGCGAGACCTTTTTTTTTCCTCCAAATTTTGCAAAATTTGGAATTATAGCCATCGACTTGGATTCTCTAAAGGGGCATTAACTTTGGCCGACATAGTCCAAATTGATTTTTGATAAATTATTCATTATCCTATATTACCCAAAAAGAAGAAACTTCTTGTGAAATCTAGAATTTAATCTAATTTAACCATCTATCCATCTAATTCATTTCGCAATGTAGGACTATTATTCGAGTCACAATTTCAACAATCTCCACATTGCCTCAAATGTTACAATCTATCAATCTAATTGATTTCCTAATATGAGACTATTAATCGAGTCACAACCTTAATAATCTCTACATTGGCTCGAACCCGGGTAAACAACCATAGAGCCAGAACTTTAGAGAATCTAAGAGATTTATAGTCTCCACCTTATACTATATTTCATGTGCTCTGCCAATATTTTTGACTTGACCATGTCTCTGCCACTGCAACTTGACATCCATGCCTCCCACCAATCATCTCATTGACTCGACAATTTTCAATGCCTCTCGGCACTTTGTTGACAAGACATCTGGGTCTCTTGCCAATCACCTCATTGACTCACCTCCGTCACCAATTGGCTTGACACAATAATTTTGCATATACAAAAATTCCATTAATATTCCAAATCAGACAAATATACCAATATATATAGCAACTAAGGACCCATTAACTTTGCCCATATAGTCTAGATGGATAGGTGGTAAATTTTTTATTTCCCTATACGACCCAAAAGAAGAAATTTCTATAATTTACCTCACCGGTAGCTGAACTACATACTGAACTCTCAGCAATAGTTGTAACTTAAAAAGAGACCATTTGGGCGGTTTTATCTGAATGACAAGAAGATGGAAAATTAAAAAGGAAATGAACGCCAGGGCCATGTCAATTCTGTATAACCAAATTATATAAAGAAGATGACTAGACGAGCATGAGATTGTATCCGCGATAAGGCTAATTTAGCCTCCTATATTAAAGATATTCGATAACGTAAGAACAAGAAAAATAAGCACATTCTTGGTGCTTGTAACAGGAATTTTGAAGTCAAGAAAATCTTCAAGGTGCCCTGCAAAATCAAATCTCAAATGAAATTTGAGAAGAAAGAGATAATGTTGTTTTTGGATCTCCAATCAGGTTCACTATTAGAGTTGTTTTTGTTGTTGTTGTTGTTATCTTGCCTGTACGTATTGATAATGGTTAAAATCACTACAAATCAGGGCCGCACAGATCTCAAAACTTCTACAGGAAGATTAGCCATTGTGGACCTCTTTAACAGGTCCAGGCTTTAGGCTCGTCTATAAGACATGGATCGCATTCAAGGCCATTAAATGTGACAGATTAAGCCTACTAAGAGAGATACCCAGTCCATGAGGGCTGTAAGTTAATTCTCTTATCCCAAGACAAGAGAGTCTTATCTCCTAATGGGAGAACCAACAGCAGATAAAGAATTTATATCAACCCAATGGATTCATCTCAATCTCCGGAACTGTTCCTTAGGCTTATAAATACCCTCCCCCCTCCTCAGTCAGAAGGTAATCAACAATTGGCTTGTATTTTCTCTCAAACTCTCTTTCTCTTTTTGGTTCTGACTTAAATATCGGAAGGTCTGTCGTCGGGGCCACCCTCGGTATTTCTGGCTTTTTGCAGGTCCGTCGGTCACGTTAGCAACCATAAGATTTAGATCACGATGTCCAATCAACGATCCAGATATAATCTCAGGAGCTCTAACAACTTCTTACGGTAACGATTAAAGGTTAGATCTTTAGTAGTTTCCAACAAATATAAACTTACTATCTTTTGCTTCCACACCAAAATAAGCAACAACTGATTAGCGCCGTCTGTGGAAAACTACACAGATTTACATCAAAGAGCAGACTTACCGTCATGCCACCAAGATTAAGAGCGACAGCGGCAGCCTAAAGCCATCAAACCAACTCTCTTTGTCAACAAGCTCTTCCCATGAAGGACCCAATTCCTCCTCAAAATCTGGATCCACCCTAACAACCTAATCAAGCTCCTATTAAGGGAGAGGTAGCAGGGGGCTCCCGACAAAACTGTCATGAACATCACCCTCTGTATGATCGTGTCTCAGTCCATAATCCTTCCAGCGATTCAATTGCCTAGTGGGTCCCGTGGGTCGAGAGATCTCCGCCAAATCATCAATACCAGGTATCAAGGAACCGGTCTATGGATCCATTTGGATGAGAGACGCGCCTGAATCGAGGCCTCCTGCTAAGAACATTAGGTAAACTGGAGAAGCGACTCTCCCCAAAGGTCGAGATCAAGATAATCCTCCTTTTAAAGGGGGCACACTACAGAAAGAAGCTTGACTCATGAGAGTCGAAAGCATCTTGATAGAAACAAAGAGAAAGTGACCCCAGTCACTAGGGCTGAACTAGAAAAGTTTAAGCTCGACATACTTCGAGCCATCCAAGGCAGTCAAGATCAACGTTGACCCTTAAAAAAAGAAGAATTTGGCGATTCAACCAGATCCAAGGAGAAGGATGACCAAGTCCTTCACTATATTCGAGAAGTACAAGATCGTCTGGAACATATGAAAAATGAGGGCAACTGCTCCCGTAGGGCTTATCGTCCCAATCAACCTCCATTCAGTAGGTCCATCCTTGATGCACCAATTTCGAAGAACTTCAAAGCTCCGCAATTTGAGTTATACGATGCTGAATCTGACCTGACGGACCATATTGAGAGTTTTAAAACTCTCATGATGCTCTACAATGTCACCAATGCGGTTATGTGCCAAACATTCCCTGCAACATTGAAAGGATCAGCAATGGTACACCGAACTCACTCCAGCGTTAATATTCGCCTTTGACCAGCTCGAGGAGCTCTTCATTGCGCACTTCATTACTAGTCACAAGGATGAAAAAACAAGTGCCGTTCTAAAGGAATTAAAGCAAAAGAACGGAGAACTGCTAAAGGACTTTGTCAAGTGCTTCACAGCTGAAGCAAGGTCCATCTCCTCCTTAGATTCATTAGTGGCGACTACTGTCTTCTATCACAACATCACTAACAAAGACCTGAAAGTCTCCCTCTTAAAGAAGTCTCCTAAAAATTACACTAAGCTCCTAGAAAGGAGTGAAAAATATATCAGAGTCGAGGAAGCTCTTTATTCTCAAGGCAAGAACGATTCATCTTCCTGAAACAAACGGAAGAATGCAGACGAGGAAGAACCCAGGAAGTTTCACAAAGACGGTGCAGATCAGTGCCGTCCACCTCTTGCACCACGCTGCAACAAGTTCACTCCTCTCAATGCAAGCGTATCATTCATCTTCATGAAAGTTGAAAAGAACGGAATAATCCGTCCTCCCCCCAAGTTGTCAATGTCTAAAAAAGAAGGGATAGAAACAGGTGGTGAACATTTCATAGGGACCATGGACACACTACAGACAATTTTCGAGCCCTCAAAGAAGAACTTGAAGGTCTGATTTGTCGGGGCTATCTCTCTCAATTTGTTCAACAAAACAACAACGCTGATACCACTCTGGCATAGGGGCTAATAAGTGTCGACAGAGGGCCTCCGAATCGCAAGACTCGAAACACATGGTCATTCTCTACTCCATTCACGGAGGTCTGATGAGGGAGACTCCAACTCCTCCTACAAAGCTTTCGTCAGGGTAGTCAACTCCGTACAGAACATCCCACTTACCAAGAGACCGGGACCCAGATATCTTTCTCCGACAAGGACTTAGAATGTGTCCGAACACCTCAATGCGATGCATTTTTCGTAAATCTTTGCATGATGAATCATGAGGTACGCCGCATCTTGGTAGACAACAGCAGCTTGGTAAACATTTTTTTCATGAACACTTTCAACAGCCTCAAGCTCCCCCGGGACCGACTCAAGCCAGCCGGTTATACACTCCACGGGTGTTCCCGTTCAAGCAGAAGAAATCATCACATTCGATGTGACAGTAGGAAAAGCCCTGACTATTCAAACGAAAGCACTGGACTTTTTGGTAGTCGATGTCAAAGTCGCATACAACACAATATTCGGTCGTTTCGGCCTAGCGGTTTTTCATGCAGTTGCTTTCACCTTCCACATGAAAATGAATTTTCTAACAACAGCAGGCATAGGCTAAATTATTGGGAGCCAACAGGCAGCACGAGCATGCTACAATGCTAAAATGGGGGGCTCGGTTCTCCCCCTCAATGCCATAGAGTTACCACCAGAAAGTAGTCAATGTAAATCCAAGCCCATAGACAAGCTTGAAGCTATTGCACTAGACAATCTTACAGAGACTTCCAAACCTGCAAAATCATCTCCCACCAAGTCCAAGCTCGTTCTCATCAGAATACTACGACATACTTGAATCCCCCGCCTGAAGCCACTCCGTTCATTCAATGAAATGAAATAGTCCTTATTAAATAATTGAAAAATATGTAGAGTTCCCCATCTTTATGCAAAACAATGGGAGGCTAGCTCCAAAACAGGCAAGTCCAGGCAAGGTCTACCAAGTTGTTCGCCTAGCAACTCATCAACTTGAAGACCCCGGGGGAGGGGGGGCAAGGAAAGATCAACAGGGACTTGGAAAGTAGAACACCTTATGAAGCACAACGAGGTCGTCTAAAAGGTCCTTTCATAGTAGTAGTAGAAAAAAATTTCAATTTGTAATAAAGGCCAGCCACTAGAGTAGCCATTTAGTTTTACTTTTCAATAAAGACTGCTTTCACTACTGGTTACTACATGTAATAAAAGCTAACCACTAGAGCAACTGCTTAGTTTTATTTACTAATAAAATTTAGTATTAATTTTTGCAGAATTATTGTACAACTATATGGATGCATACAATGAGTTAAATGCCAAGATTACTCCTAAAAATGAACAAAAAACTCATTAGAAGCTCCTTATAAAATGGGTTCAGAGTCCATACGCATGGTTTTAAGTTACTCTAGCAATTTGCAACAAAGCATGTTTAGAGTTCGTTTTGCCATTTGATCTGCTCCTGCAATCCGTTAACGTCTCGACAATAGGTTCGGAGTCCATACCCATGGCTCGATGTTACTCTAGCAACTAGCAGCAATGCACGTTCAGAGTTCAACTCACTATTGGATCTTCTCCTGCAACATGTTAATACCTAAACTAACAAGTTCGGAATCCATACTCATGGCTCGGAGTTATTTTATTAACCTGCAACCAAGCACGTTTAGAGTTCTACTCGCCATTCGATTTGTTCCTAAAACTAGTTAAAATTCCTTAAATACAGATTAGACGTCCAAAATCGATTGTAGTTACCCCAATAAAACTTACAAAAGCGATATTTGGAGTTCAACTCACCACTCGATGCGACTCTCACAATTTGTTGGAGGACCCATACTACAAGTTTGGAAAACAACTCTCCCTCAGAGTTGCTCCTACAACTAGCTAAACACCCCTTCAACATGTTTGGAAAAGGACTCTTCCTCAGAGTTGCTCCTACAACTAGCTGGGTCCAAGACAGACAAGTTTTAACTCCGTCAAACACTACACACATCATGCGAACCCCATCAACAATTTGTTAGCTACATACAACAAGTTCGCAGCCTTGTTCTTTAGCTACAAAGAACCCAGTTGGCGGGTCATCAACTTCTACAACAAATTACACAGCAAGGATCAAACATGTGAAAGAAGACGACAAATCACAGGACAAGCTACAGGCATGTAAAATGTTTCTTATTTCACAAACAACAAGTCTCCTTCAGTGGTCTCCTTAGCTGCTATGGTGCCGCCTCATTTTTCCTATAATTCTCCTTCAGTGGCTAACTAGAAATCTTTCGTTGCCTCTAAGAGTCATAAATCTCCTAACAGGTACAAATTGCCTTTTCCTATAATTCGTTCTAGTGCTAGGCTCAAGTCCCAAAAAGTATCGCTCTTATCTTCGAGGTCCAAGGCATCCTTACCTGTGCAGATTCGTAACTTAGAAATTCCCCCCTTTGTTCCTGATAAAATGGAACAATCTTCTTTGGGTTCAGTTTATCAAGTGCATTTCGATTATTTGTCTAATTTGGAATTTCTTCACCTAGCTTCTGGCATGGGTTTTGTGGTTAATTCGGATCATTTGATGGACTTTGAGTCCATTTGTCTCCTGGAAATTTTGAGAGCTTATGAGTCTAAACATTGTTATGATTAGTGTCTCTTGGAATATTCAGGATCTTAGGTGTTCTATTAAACAGCAATCCTTGTTCTATCTGATCGCTTCTTCTCGTTGTGATATGATCTCAATTCAGGAATCCAAACTGGATTCTATTTCCCCTGCAATCCTTCGTTCCATTGGTGGCACAATCATTTCTAATTGGATTCCATTTGAAGCTATTGGCACTCGTGGTGGGATCCTATTCCGTTTTAAAGATTCATGCTTCTCTCTAATTTTGGTGCGCCGTCTGACCTTTTTCCTCATTGTTTGCCTGCATTGGACTGAATTCAATTGCTGCCTCAATGTTTTCTCCGTTTACGGTCCCTCCACAGTAGACCGCCGTAATTTGTTTTGGAGTGAATTTGAATCTTTTCGTGATAATATCGATGGTCTCTGGATGTTCTGTGGGGATTTCAATGTCACTATATTTTCCTATGAAAGGTCGGGGAATGCCTCTAGTAGATCTGATTCAATCCGCTTCAATGATTGCATTCGCTTAATCAATCTTATCGACCTACCTCTTAATGGTAGATCTTTCACTTGGTCCAGTATGAGGCTCTCGCCTTCCATGGCTAAGCTTGATCGGTTCCGTGTTTCGCAGGATTGGATTTCTTTATTTCATAATTCTTTTTCGTTTGCACTTCCGAACCCCTCTTTGGACCATGTTCCTATAGCACTTCATTCTAACTATAACTTCGCTACACCCTTCAAATTTCGCTTTGAAAAGTTTTGGTTGCAAGACCAGACTTTCGTTAATCTAATTTCTGATTGTCTCTCCGAGGTCACCGGTTCTCATGGGATCGGGCATTTATTGCTCAAACTTCATGCTGTCAAACATGGGTGCAAGATTTGGTGTAAGGATCGTTTTGCTAATGCTAATGCTCTCAAGAATTACTCCTTGTCTTCTATTAATTCCATTGACCAACTGGAAGAGATTGGTCCTATTTCTGATTCCCTCCCTTGCGAACAGAATTCCTGTAAGTGTGAATTCGCGGCCCTTCTTCAAAATGACCACATCAAATGGGCACAGAGGGCCAAAATCTGTTGGCTCAAGGAGGGTGATGGCAACACCTCCTTTTTCCATAATTTTGCTTTGCATCATCAATGATGCAATCATATCTTGTCCATCGTTGACAATGGCATTGAGCTTAATTCCAATCTGGATTTTCATGCCACTTTCCTTAAATTTTACAAAAATCTTTTGGGTTGCCCTAAACCTCGCTCCATCCACTTTGATTGGGCCCAGCTCTATGGGAACGACTATCATGATTTGTCTTGCTTAGAGGCACCATTCACCATTGAAGAGATCAAATCTACGGTCTTCTCTTTAAAGAGTGATCCAGCTCCGGGTCCAGACGATTTCCCGTCCTTTTCCTTCCAAAGATTTTGGGATTTCCTTAAAGCGGACATTCTTGAGATGTTTGGTGATCTTCACCAAGGTTTTTTTTCCTTTGATCGTATTAACTATGCGCATATTGTTCTTATTCCCAAAATCTTGGTGGCCAACTCTGTTGCTAGTTTTCGATCGATTAGTCTCCTCAACACCACCTTTAAGATCATCATGAAAGTTCTTTCTTCCCATCTCAGTTTAGTCATTTCTCCTCTTATTGATCCCGCTCAGTCGGGTTTTATTAAGAATTGCTTTATCCTTGATAGCGTGCTTGTGCCCAAGAAATTATTTCTGATTGTCATAGATCCAAATCGGAGGGCATTCTCTTAAAATTAGACTTTGAAAAAGCTTGCAATAATGTGAGTTGGGATTTTCTGTTTGATATCTTTCTCCACTGAGGTTTCGGACCGAAGTGGATTGCTTGGATTAGGTCCAGTCTGTTTGCGGGCACCTCCTTTATTCTCATTAATGGGACGGAAGGTCATAAATTCAAATGCAAGTGTGGTCATTGCCAAGGGGATTCGATTTCTTCTCTTTTATTCGCTCTTGTAGCTGATGTTTTTAGCAAGCTTCTTCGTAATGCTTGGGATGCTAATGTTATAGAAGGTTTAGGTGGCTCTCAGAGCTTCCGGGGTGTTCTGAATTAGCAATATGCAGATGACACCATTATCTTCGCTAAATCAAATGGTTGCACCCTCCGGAACCTGAAACTCCTCCTCTATATCTTCGAAATGGCATCTAGTTTGTCGATTAATTTCCATAAAACTTCTGTTCTTTGGCTTGGCGGGTCTAATGACCGTCAATACGAGATCGCTTAGTTCTTCAATTGTGCTTCCTCTGCTTTCCCTATTATGTATCTGGGAATTCCCCTGCAAGTTGCATAAATCTGATTGGCTTCTTATGATTGATAAAGTGGAATCCAGACTCAATGTTTGGTCTGGTAAACAATTATCCCGAGGCGGAAGATTGATCTTGGTTAACTCGGTTCTCTCTTCGATTTCTTTATATATAATGTCCTTCTATTATGTACCTTCTTGGGTTATTAAGAGGATTGAGCAAATTAGAAGAAATTTCTTCTGGTCGGGCTCTGATACTTATAGAGCAGGCACTCATCTCTGTAATTGGAAGATCATTTGTTCTTCCAAGTCAGCAGGAGGCTTGGGTGTCCTAGATCCGAGGAACCAAAACTTAGCTCTTTTGGGCAAATGGTTATGGAGAATGCTTAAAGATGAAAATTTGCCCTGGGCTCGTTTGATTACTCAAAAATGTCATTCTCGCCATAGGGTTTGGGATTTTCTCCCGTCTCTCTCTCCAGCGGCTTCCCCTTTCTAGAAGGGTGTGTGGAAAGTGGTAGCTCCTTTTCAGTGTGGCCTTTTTAATGTGTGTGCTAACGGTTCCAAAACTAAGTTCTAGCCCGACCTTTGGATCGGTAATTACAAGATTGCGTCTGCCTTCCCAGCCATCTTTCAGCTTGCTTCCAACCCAAGAGCTACTGTGGCAGATTATCTCACTATCCACAACGACCATCGGGATTGCCATATTTCATTCAGTATTGCTCTCCCTCCTTCCTTTCCTCATGATTACTCCCAACTTCTCTCTTGCTTAATCAACTATTCTTAGCATCCCAAAGATGATTTTATTTGGCATTGGACCAGCTCGAGCTCTTTTTCTGTTAAATCATTTTATAATTTTCTTAACCACGGGGGTGTTAATTCACCTTTTGCTAAGTTTATTTGGAGCTGTTGTGCTCCTTTAAAAGTTAAAATTCTCACTTGACTTTCTATTAAAAACTAACTTTTAATGGTTGAGGTTCTTAATAAGATGAATCTAGCCATTGGTCAATTGTGTTCTTTGTGTCTTACTTGCCACGAAGATGTAGATCATCTTTTTTTACATTGTGCTTTTATTCGACCTTCATGGATGATTTGTTTGAATATGTGGCAAGTTCCCTCTTTCCCTCCCACTATCTGGTCTTGCTGGATATATTGGAGGACCATTAGCGTTAAGGAAAATTTTCGTAACTCTTGGGATCTTTCCATTATGGTGATCATTTGGATTATTTGGAAAGAAAGAAACAACCGTATTTTTGCACACACTTCTCGCGCTATTGATAGTCTCATTGATGAGTTCATTTTTCTCACTAAGTTTTGGTCCTCCTCTTTATCGCTTATTAATGTGGAGGCCTTGAGCCTTCGTCGCCTCAACGAGGCAGCTTTTATACTTCGTCTTTATAATTTTGTTCATGTTTAATTTTACACCGTACTGACTCTTAGTCTTTTTCTTGTTCCTATGCAGACTCCAGTTTAACGACAGCATTTTCTCGATTTCCTCTTGTTTCATTGACTATCGAGGCTATGCTTTGGAATCTGGTTTGGGGGTTTTTGTCCTTCTGGCTTTTTGGCTCTGAACTTTAGTTTTTTCTTGTCTTTTTTCTTTTTTTTGGCTGCTGATCGTATGTTCTTACGGTGTTATACTCTTCTTACCTATCTTGTTGTTCCTCTGATGTGATACTTTTTTGTGTTCGTTGGCTGGGTTCTGTGGCTATTTTCTATAGTTGTCTGCTACTTATCTGTGAAGCGTTTCTTTAATCTAACCAAACTGTTTACGGTTCTTGTTCTTGCTCTCGTTTGCTATTGTTCTGTGTTTTTATATATTGGGAGAGTGTGAATTGTTTTTTAGCAGAGGGTGCTTCAACCGTGCTGTGGTTGAGGTTTTGGTGCATTTGGTTATGTCCTCTGTTCTATTATTTTGCTGGATCAGTTATTTTTTTGTTGGATGTTTGCTCTCGGTATGTGTTTTCTTTCTTCAGGTGGCTCTTGCACTTGTTTAGGTGTGAACCACCTTCAGTTCAGCTGCTTCTCTCGGCCTTTTCTCTGGGTGGAGCCTTTAGCTTTGTTGGGTTGGGGTTTTTTGTTCATGTTGTGTTCTGCACTGCGGGGCTTCCTGTGCTTCTAGGCGTCTGTCTTGGCCTCTTCTTGCGCAGAGATGTTCGTTCGCTTTTTTTTTTCTGCGTTAGAAGTCTGCTGCTGCTTCCTATTCTAGTGGTCCAGCTTTGCCTTCTGTCTGCTTCTCTGCTTGCTCCAGTCGAATTTTGTGTCATTGGCTATTTCCTTTTGGCAATGCCTTCCATTGCTTCGAATCCTGTAGTCTTTCATTTTGTGGGGTTTATTTCCTTGTTTTTTTCTTCATTCCAGTTTTACCCTTTGTAAAATTGTTTGTTGTTTATTTAAACTCCCTATTTGTTTATTTAAGTTTGCTGGAGTCTTATGACTCTATCCACGTTATAAAAAAAAACAAACAACAAGTCTCGTTACAACTGCAGAATTACAATGAGTCTAGGTTTCATGGCTAAGTATTGCAACAAAAGTTTTGCAAACACTATACAACAAGATGTCCTACAAGTCATCCTTCCGGCTACACAATAAAGGGATATTCTGCCTAAGAGACACAAACCTCTTCACAGGCCTCCTGTTAGCTAACAGTTCCCCAGGGCCACCTCAATTCTTCACAACAAAATTCAAGACATGCTTTCATTAGGCCGGCAAGCTCCAAGTATTTTCTAAGTAATACCATCTTCACCTGAGCAAGCTCCAACTCCGTCCCGCGTGACACGCCACACAAACGAATAGGTCCTAACTCTGTCAAGCATAGCGTACTGCGAAGAAGGGCAAGCTCCTAATCCTGAAGACCTCATCCGGTGTACACGACTACTTTTCAGCAAAGAAAAGAAGAGAATCACTTCAATGCTGAACAAAAGGGACTTCACTTCAGTATTAAAAAGACTCGGAACAAGCTTCATCAACAACTCGTTGACTCCAAACAACGAGTTCACTTCCCTGTACTGTGCTCGAGCTCCATCAACAACTCATTGACTCCAAACAATGAGTTCAATGCCTTCCTCACTGCTCGAGCTCCGTCATTAGCTTGTTAACTCCCAATAACGAGTTTAACAGTTTTCTTACTGCTCAAGCTCCATCGATAACTTGATGACTCCGAACAACGAGTTCGACGCATTGCTCACCGCTTGAGCTTCATCAACAACTTTTTGAGCCTAAACAACAAGTTCAATGCTTTCCTCTTCACAACGAGCTCCTTCAACAACTCGTTAGCTCCAAATAATGAGCTCAACGCTCCGCTCACCGCTAGAGCTCTATCAACAACTCATTAGCTCCAAACAATGAGTTCAACTCTTAGCTCTTCGCTCGAGCTCCATTAATAACTCGTTAGCTCCAAACAATGAGTTCAACGCTCTGCTCACCATGTGAGCTCCATCAACAAACCGTTGACTCTAAACAACGAGTTCAACTCCCTGCTCTCCGCTTGAGCTCCCTCAGCAACCCATTGAACCCAAACAACAAGTTCAGCGCCTTGCTTTCGCTCAGGCTCCATTAACGGCTCGTTAACTCTGAACAACGAGCTCAATGCCTTGCTCTTCTCACGAACTCCGTCAGCAACTCGTCAACTCCCAACAACTAATTTAATAGCTTGCTCTCCTCTCAGGCACCATCAACAACTCATTAACTCCAAGCAATGAGTTTAATGCCTTGGTGTCCGCTCGAGCTCCATCAACAACTTGTTGACTCTAAACAATGAGTTGAACGTTCTGCTCTCTGCTCGAGCTCCTTCGACAACTCGTTGAATCCAAACAACAAGTTCAGCAACACACTCTTCGCTCGAGTTCTTCCAACAACCCCTTATCTTCATGCAATTGGTTCATTGCCTAACACCGGGTTAGGGTTGCCTCTGCAAACGTGCTGGGCCAAACAGCAAGTTCAACGTTCAACTCTGTCACCGAGTTCTCTACAAAACTTGTTGGACAAAAATGATAAATTCAACATCTAACTCAATCACAGAGTTTTCTATTAACGTTTCAGGATCAAATGGTAAGCTCTACATTCAACCTGCTGAAAACACCAAGTTCAACATTCAACCCCATCACAGAGTTCTCTATTAACCTGCTAGACGCAGACAACATGCTCTATGTTCAACTCCGTTCCAGATTTACCTTTCCAAACTTGCTGGGAATAAATAACAGGCTATACATCCAACTCTGTCTCAGAGTTGCCTCTACAAGACTTGTCGGGCGCAACGGCAAGTTTAACAAACAACTCCGCCTTAAGGCTGTCTCTCCAAACTTGCCGGCATCAAATAGTAAGCTTTACGTATAACTCCATCTCTGAGTTGTCCCAACAAACTTGTTGGGATCAAACAACATGTCCGCATTCTGATCGTCTTCCAAAGTTTGTCCCTGCTATAGCTCTTCTAGGTCAGCTACATGTACTAGATCCAATAATCAAAGCACTCAACTCCTAGACCAACGGAACGCGCATCCAACAACGAGATGCTCGATCGACAAAACAAGCGAACAATACAATGCTTGGTCGACCAAAGAGCGGTTCAACAAAATAAGCGATGAGATGTTTGATTGATAAAACAAGCGAACAACACAATGTTGGGTAGACAAAAGAATAATTCGATGAGGTAAACCACTTAACAAACACTTGGTGGGCACAATGGGGTAGAAAAATCAACAAACACTTGATGGGCACGAAAATCAATATCAACAAAAAGAAACCTAATGCAAACCATGCTCCTAGTTGATCAAGTTTACAAGCCCCACAATATCCCCAACTTCAAACTCCATTTCTCAAACATCAACAACTACTCAAAGTTCCAATACAGGTGATCAAAACACTAACACTCCTAACTCTACGAGAGAAAAAGGACTTCGACGAAGATGATCGAACTCCATGAGCACGAGAAGAAAGGAACGTGATGAAGCTAAAAAATACTTAGGTGGTAATTTTCGGGTTGGAGCTCCAAAAACCCAAAACTCCAAAACCCAAGTCTAAAAAACTCTCATATCTCGGAGTGGATAATCGGGTTCATAAACCCAACCCGAACTCCATAAACCCAAACTCTAAAATGGTTGAGTTCACACCCGAAATGAATCAATGGGTACAAATATCCGACTCGAAATCCAATAACCTATATCCAAAATCCACTGCAAAGTCCCCGACTTCGGAGAAGCATCACCTGGCTTGACTCCTCGAAAACTCGCCGATCTCCTTCCTCCCACGAAATAGCACCGTGCTAACCAAAGTCAACATCTCTGAGCTCCTTCTTCACTCTCACAGCCTCGCCGAGCTCCTCCCTCGCTGAGCTTGACCTTATCGAGCTCCTTCTTCATTTCTTACAACGTAGCAATACCGAGCTCGAAGTTGTGCCTCTGAGCTCCAATGTCGCTGAGCTCCTTCCTCGCCCAAAATCCAATGACATGGAGCTCCACCCTCGCCAAGCTTCTCCTTCGTCGAGCTCTCTCTCGCCGATCTCCTCAGCCAAAGCAGCTTCGCCGAGCTTTCTGTTCGCCGAACTCCTTGCTCGAGGCCGACAAGAATGCTGTACGTCCAAACCAAGTTTGACGTTGGTGCTAGCTTCACCAAGGCAGGATCGCCGAGCTCGACCAAGTCCCAGGTCAGCGAGATTCTCAAAAATGAAGAAGATCGAAGTGGAGAAAGCGAATGGAGCTCGGCTAAAAGGTCAACCGAGTTGAGGGGTCTTCAAAGCGAATTACATCCGTCGGATCTTCCTAACTATTGTGCGTGCTCAAGATGGATGCCTCAGATCGTTCCACGTCGCCGCTCCTCCCCTAGCGCTCAGCTTCAAATGCCAGCTGCTTGATTGTTGCGATTAATGAGCTCGAGCAAGATAGCACACATGATTCCACCATGTCACTGCGTCACTTCCTCTCACTCATCAGCTATCTTATTCAACTCAGCGGGCGAGCTCGTCTGATCGACGCTTTAGATCACTTCAAAAAGTGCACCATGTTGATAATACAATTTTAAAAATCCCAAAAATCATTTAAAATTAAAAATTTAAATTAAAAATTCCAAAATTAGTTATTTAATTCTAAATATTAATTAAAATTTCTAAAAAGTAATTAAAAATTGGAATAATTAATTTAAAATTTGAAAAAGCAATTTTTAATTTGGAAAAATTATTTTAAAATCCAAAAAAGTTATAAAAAAAATCGAAACATTAAAGAAAATTCCAGAAAAATTCAGGAAAATATTCGCCGCCTCCAGAAGCTTCTGATCAGTTCCAGGTATCTCAAATCGACCATGAAAGCATAGATTGTACTCCAGAATTCAAAAATAAGGCAAACTACTTTCCGAAAGCCAAGAAAAATTGTCTCTCGGGAGTGGGGGCTTATGATAATGGTAAAAATCACAACAAATCGTGGTTGTGCGATTCCATCACAGATCTCAAAGCTTCTACAGACAGATTTACCATCGTGGGCCTCTCGTTCAGTCCTTCTTCAGGCTCGTCTACAAGAAATGGGGCGCTTTCAAGCCCATTAAAAGTGACAGATTAGGCCCACTAAGATAGACACCCAGTCCATGAGGACTGTAAGTCAAATATCTTATCTGCAGATAATTGTCTTATCTCTTAAGGGGGAGAATCAACATGAGATAAAGAATTCATATCAATCTAACAGATTCATCTAAATCTCCTGAACTGTCTCTCAGGCCTATAAATACCCCCCCTTTTCAGTTAGAAGGTAATCAAAAATTGGTTTTTTCTCTCTCAAACTCTCTTTCTCTTTTTGATTCTGACTTGAGTCACGGTGGGTTTATCGCCGGGGCCACCCCGGTGTTTCAGGCTTTTTGTAGGTCCATCGACAGTGTAAGGAACCGTCGAATTCAGATTACGGTATCCAGTCAACAATCCAGATCCAATCTAAGTAGCTCTAACAACTTTTTACAACGACATCAAATGTTATATTTTTAGTAATTTTCTTCAAATATAAATTTATTATCTATTTGCTCTCACATCAAAATAAACAGTAATACGTACGATTTTCACAATGAAGATATGCTTAAATATATCAATTGGGTCCAAGTAAAGATATGGCTTTATGGATGATCTGTCCTGGATGTCAAATCTCAATCGATATACAGTGTTTCTGGGTCCCATACATGGGACATCCTGTTGAATGAATGGCTCGGCCAAAAAATGGTTATCCTGGGGTCTAGTAAATAAACATGTTTAAACTTGGTACTTGCTAGAGGCTCCAAATTATTAGTCAGGATGGATAGTTGTTGAATTTGAATAGAAAGGAAGGGCATCCCAAATCCATCTGTAGGATGATGACAAATATCCCTCCAACAATTTATATATAACTATTATAATGGTAGGGCTTTTTTTTTTTCCTTCTTCCTCCACGTGCATCGCACGTGCATGATACTAGTATAATTGATTGGAGGAAAAAATTTACAATTTATATGTAGTGCATGCTAAAGCGTAGCTTAAATGGTAAATGATTGAGATGAGTAAAAAAAAAATCTCAGATACAATACAAGGCTACGACATAGCTCTTTATTAGAAAATATTATGTATTAAAGTT
Source organism: Hemerocallis citrina (assembly GCA_017893485.1). Taxonomy (NCBI): domain Eukaryota; kingdom Viridiplantae; phylum Streptophyta; class Magnoliopsida; order Asparagales; family Asphodelaceae; genus Hemerocallis; species Hemerocallis citrina. Next base: position 183,820,187 of record CM030358.1, on the reverse strand, counting down.
TTTCATGATGGGGGAAATCCTGAAATTTATTTAGTGACATTTATGCTCATACAATTGAAATTAACTTAAGTGATTGCAGTAAATTTTAAGGCATCTCTTTTTTTAAAGCTCTTAGCGCTCTACCACTGCATGAATATAATCTCCACTATTTTTTTATAGTAGAAAACTTAATGCATATATATAATGAGGATACATATGAATGGTCATATGGCGTAGGAGAAAAGTTCCTTTTATAACGCACTGAAAACTTGATCTCTGCATTAAAAATTCACGACATCATTTAAGTTGATCTGCATACCATAAAACATAGATTGAAGTAATATCACTAAATTGAAACAATTTTTGTCTATTCATTATGAGGTTGCAAATTATAAATTTTTTTTGGCAATAGAACAATTTCAACTGCTTAATACATGTAACATATTCAACTCTAACGATATTTCATTTTCTCATGTTTAATAACATGTTGAACACACTGTTCAAAGTGTGGATCATGCCTTTTAGGAGAGGGAGAGGGGTTTTAAAGGAAATTTCCACCTATGCTACAATTTCTTCTGTTTTCTGCTATATAATATAATTAGCCATGAAAGCATTGAGAGTTGCAAGCTTTAGTGTGTTTATTTTATATCATTATTATTATTATATTATTTTTTTGGTAGTGTGATTTTTGTTTTACTTCAAATTTTAAGTAATGTTAGTTGTAATATTAATTTAGTTCTACTTTTGTACTACAAGAAATCAACACTTGGTGGCTGCATATAAAATATTTATTTAGGATATGTTTGGGAAGGAGTTAACCGAAGATAGACGAAGATTTGTATAGTTTCCTTCATAACCATAAAATTATCGTATGTTGTTTGGAACTTTTTTGAATTATATCAACTTTTTTTGTAAGCCAAAAAATTGAGAAAATCACAGTTATCTAAACTTTACTTCCAACGAATTTATCTCAATTTGACTTCTCCAAGGTGCTGATAAATAAAATAATATTTTAGGTGAATGTGGAGGTTTAGGATATGTTTCAATTTGACTTTTGTACTACAAGAAATCAACACTTGGTGGCTGCATATAAAATATTTATTTAGGATATGTTTGGGAAGGAGTTAACCGATGATAGACGAAGATTTGTATAGTTTCCTTCATAACCATAAAATTATCGTATGTTGTTTGGAACTTTTTTGAATTATATCAACTTTTTTTGTAAGCCAAAAAATTGAGAAAATCACAGTTATCTAAACTTTACTTCCAACGAATTTATCTCAATTTGACTTCTCCAAGGTGCTGATAAATAAAATAATATTTTAGGTGAATGTGGAGGTTTGCTAATCATGGTTAATTTGTAAACCTCTACCTTCACTTGAAAGATGTTTGTAGTTATCTTAACATTGTTTACAAATAGGGCCTTAGCTCTTAATCTTTAACTTGAATCTTGACAACTTTCCATTTTACTAAATTATTCACTGAAGCATAATTCCTCTAGATAGGCCTTGAGATGCACGTGGAGGAGGTTACTATATATCCTCTTCTATTTCCTTTGATTTTTCTGATGTGGGACTATGTTCCCTTAACCCATTTTCAAGAATGAAAACGTCTCACTTTGAGAGACAATTTCTCATTCACCCCTTAACTGTTTTTAGCAAACCAATATATGATTTTGATCTACTCACGAAGGAGAACACAAATCAATCAAGATCTCTCAATAATTCATTCACTGTCTTACTCAAAAATTTTCTTAAAAATTGGTTCGTAAATGGTGTATAAAACACTCATTTTCTAACATATTAGCCATACTTAGCCTAATATTTTGTATGCTAGTAGGTGTTGGTAATGCTAGCTTGCTTCTTTATTTCTATAATCTAATACCTTGTATGCTATCTTTTTTTGTGTTTCCTTAGATAGTTTTTTTGTTATTTTACTTGTTATTAACAAATATTCTGATATTCCCTTATCAGTTATATGTTTCATTTCTGTTAATCTTTTATCAATATATCTAGTTTTAAATTTTAAGAGATTTACATATACTAGTATCATGCACGTGCGATGTACGTGGAGGAGGAAGGAAAAGGACAAAAAAAAAGAAATCTACCAACACGTGCAGCGCACGTGTTGACACAAATACAAAAAAAAAAAAAATTGTTTACTTCATTCCTACCCCATCTCTCTCATTATAATAGTTATATATATATAGAGAGAGAGAGAGAGAGATGTTGAGACAAGCACATGTTGAGACAAGGGCAATTCAAGGACAGAGACAAGCACATGTTGAGACAAGGGCAATTCAAGGACAGAGAGAGAGAGAGAGAGAGACGTTGAGACAAGCACATGTTGAGACAAGGGCAATTCAGAGAGAGAGAGAGAGAGACATGTTGAGACAAGCACATGTTGAGACAAGGGCAATTCAGGGATAGAGAGAGAGAGAGAGAGAGAGATGTTGAGACAAGCACATGTTGAGACAAGGGCAATTCAAGGATTGATGTATAGGGCATGTTATAAACTTATAATGGAATTGGATTCCAAATGGATAAGAAAGAAAGAATGGTTGGTATTAAAGAGCACAAGAATATGAACTAAGAAAATGTTTTGGCCCCAGCTTAATTAGCTTTGTGATCCCTAGCCAATAATCTACGTCGACTAGCTAGGCCCGTACCATAATGCGAACTATTAGTAGCTTCGTCAATTGTTTTCCTTGACTGGTTGTCATAGTGTCGTTATTGGTCCCCGATGCAATTATAGCTACTAGTATCATGCACGTGCGATGCACGTGGAGGAAGAAGGAAAAAGATCACAAAAAAAAGGGGATGAAAAGGATTATAAAAAAAAAATACACGTGCGATGCACGTGGAGGAAGAAGGAAAAAGACCAAAAAAAGGAAAAAAATTGAAGGGACAATGAAAAGGACAAAAAGAAAATAATTTCCAAACTGATCCACTTTCGGAAATATTTACCAAACTGGTCCACTTTCGAAAATATTTACCAAAGTGAGTCATAAAATGACATCCGGTGACAGATGACACTAAGCCCTTCTCCCATTATAATAGTAGAGATAGAGATAAAAATCATATGCAACTACAAACAGATCAGATAGGACATGCACGCTTACATATATCTATCTATCTATAACTATTATAATGGGAGAGATGGGGTTCCAAACAAATAAACAATTTTTTATTGTTTTTTGTATGTTAGTCAACACGTGCAGCGCACGTGTTGGTAGGTTTTTTTTTGCCTTTTTCCTTCTCCCTTCACGTGCATCGCACGTACATGATACTAGTATATATAATGACTCCCATGGAATCCAAAGTTTGAGGGTGCAAATTATTCCTAAATACTTTTCACTTGATTTTTTCCTAATACCATATATTCTCTTAAATTAATGTCTATAAACAGTTCCTTGTTTTTATTAAATCTTTTGGGGATCCCAAGTTATTATAGGATAAGATGATAGAGCTGCAGTTCGTAGAGGATGATGTATCCTCTCATTATTCATAAACTTCTTTTTCACTACTCACAGACTAGCTCTTCCATTGAATCTCTCAATCCCTTGCATTTATGCTACTAGTATCATGCACGTGTATCGCACGTGGAGTTGTTTTTTTTTTGTCTTTTTCATTCTCCCTTCACGTGCATCGCACGTGCATGATACTAGTTTATATTAATTCTGTCCTTGGTACTATGATATGAGCCATCAAATTGAGCAGTTAATTCCGAATTAATTCAATTCTCCCCCCTTAGAAAAGTTCTGTCCTCAGAACTTCTCTAAGGCAAGAAACAAAGATACAAAACTTATAAGATAGTTTCGAAAACTTACTCCATCATTATTTTTATAATTGGATTTAATTACTAAGCAAAAACAAAAATAACATATAATTATATCTTAAAAAGAAAAGGTGAAAACTAACATGGCAAAGGATCCAAAATTCAATAAAATGCACAATAAATTTCAAAACGCGAAAAAAAAATAGTAAAACTATTCCCTTAGACATCCCTTTGCCCAAACAGCATATGTACAAGTTTATGCAAAATATATATATCCCCAGTCATTTAAATGTTGAATTAACTCTCGTTGGTGATGTTTGGTGGATCTAAAAGGGATACAGACTTATAAGGTGGGCTTAAAAACAATCGTGGGCTGAATGTACCTTGACATATTGATGTGTCTTATAGTATACTAGCCCAAACATAAATAAATCTCCCAGTGTTATAATTAAATCTATAACAATATATCATTTCAATGACGAATGCGGCCATTTCTAGTTTGGCACAACTTCACTGAGAAATTACCCAGAATGCATAGGTCGCGTCCTAGGAGTGTAATTTTCCGAACGGAGATATTAATGTTTTCCTATTACCCACTGATAGTAATACTTACGTAGCAATAAACATACATATAGATTTATACAATTATCAAGCCCAAACCGCTTTCGTTCTTATGCTAAAGTGAATTACCCATCCAATGATCCTCTGCTACGCCTGCAGTTGCCTTTCTCATCGGTATGGGGGCTCGGCATCCGTCCCTCGCTCGGTTTGGACTTCTTGAAGCCCATCAACCTATGTACGAGACGACATCCGCCAGCCACGCCCGCACCGTCTCTCCCTGAGAACATGTGCAGGAGCTCGGCGTTGACCACGAGCAAGGCGGGTGCCTTCTCCAAGGCACCGCGACCTTGATGCTCGGCGGCGACCCTCTGCTACGCCTGCAGTTGCCTTTCTTACCGGTATGGGGGCTCAGCATCTGTCCCTCGCTTGGTTTGGGCTTCTTGAAGCCCATCAACCTATGTACGAGGCGACATCCGCCAGCCACGCCCGCATCGTCTCTCCCTGAGAACATGTGCAGGAGCTCAGCGTCGACCACGAGCAAGGCGGGTGCCTTCTCCAAGGCACCGCGACCTTGACGCTCGGCGGCGACCCTCTGCTATGCCTGCAGTTGCCTTTCTCACCGGTATGGGGGCTCAGCATCCGTCCCTCTCTCGGTTTGGGCTTCTTGAAGCCCATCAACCTAGGTACGAGGCGACATCCGCCAGCCACGCCCGCACCGTCTCTCCCCGAGAACATAATATATGTGTGGCAAAAAAGTACCCTTGTTCTGTATGTCAAATATTCTAATTAACTATTTCCAACTAAGCTTCAGGGGTATAACGATGTGTGTAGGTTAAATCTTTTACATCATCTATAACTATTATAATGGGAGAGATGGGGTTGATAAACAAATAAACAATTTTTTATTTTTTTGTGTATGTGTGTCAGCACGTGCAGCGCACGTGTTGGTAGTTTTTTTTTGTCTTTTTCATTCTCCCTCCACGTGCATCGCACTTGCATGATACTAGTTGAATAAAGATAACAGTATTTCCCCACAATTTAGGTGGAAGCTTAGTTGTACTGTTTATTCATATATGGTAACATGGTTTATTCAAGTCATATTTTGATAGTGCCATATCCCCACTCTTAGGGGATTATAGCAAACTAATATCCGGATGGGTTGGTTTTGTAATCATAAACAATATGGTAGATGTAACCCCTGTTTCCGATTATATGAATTTCCAGTTCCTTTCTTTTCTCCATGTATTCTGGTATTTCAAATTCCGTATAAATCATTCCAATGCATTTATAGCATTTTGAATCTCCTATTGAAACCTAAATTTATATTCCAAACTACAAATCTTGATTTCTTATAAACAAAAATTTCTCAATAATTAAATAGCATTCGTGTCGTACATAGGTTGATGGGCTTGAGATGCGTGTCGTATATGGTAACACTATCGTGCAAACGCGTGCACACCACTTAACCCGTCATTGGGGATGACGGGTAAGGCAAAACACATAACCCGTCAACCCCAATGACGGATTATATGTTTTGCCTTAACCCATCATTAGGGATGACGGGTTAAGTGGTGTGCACGTTTGCAACCACTACAATAGCGTTTGCAATGAAAGAACCCTCATTCATGTATATATATATATATATATATATATATATATATATATATATATATATATATATTCAGGGTAAGAGGCGGCTCCCCCTTGGCCCAATGTGCATCCACCCCTGGGAGCAGTAGTTATTTTCTTTTTCTGATTCTGTATTCTCTTGGGAGTATTTTGAGTAAGATCCTAGCTAGATATATCTATACAAGACATGCCTTATTATCTTGTTCTCCTCTTCCAATATAATGGGCTCTGTTTTGTTTATTTTAATTTTTAATGATTCATTTTCTTCTTCATAAAAGGAAAAGGGAGTGTGGTAAATGTAACAAGTCTGATCGAAAAGAATTACAAAAGTGCTTCTTTGTTATTTGCACCCTCCTAGTTAAAAAAGAGAGACTTGGAAAATAAACTTCTTATGTTTTTATTTTGTTTTGTTTTGTTTTGGCAGACAGCACCTTCAAACTATATATATACTAGTATAATGTAAGTAGGAAACACTCTAAAAAAATGAAGTCATTAAATTAAATAATTAATATATATTGAATAAGAAAAAAATAATTTATATTTAAATGTTTTGATTTTGACTACACGTGTGGTACACATTTATATTTATTTGGACGTGTATTATGCGTATTTATATAGTTTCAAAATTAGGATTTGTTTGTTACAAACTTCAACTCTCTCATTAAAATAGTAGAGATATACACACAGTACTATATTAATGGAAGAGTTGGGGCTCAAACAAACAAATAAACAATTTTTTATTATATCAAAAAATAATAAAAAATTGTTTATTTGTTTGTTTGAACTTAACAAATAAACATTTTTTTATTACTTTTTTGTCACCAAACAAACTCGTCGTCGCACGCACACCTCCATCTCCATTTATTAACACGTGTAACACACGTGCAAATCTAAAATTTCAAAGTTTTCAAAGAAACAAACATTTTTTTAAATATTCTTTTCACCAATCAAGCCCGTACATCGCACACGCACCTCCATCTCCATTTATCTTTATTTATTAACCCTTACATCGCACGTTCAAATCAAAGATTTCAAAGTTTTTATTTAACTTTTTTGGAATTATGTGTATTCTTTTTCAAATAAAACACCACTTTCTCATCAAACAAACCCGGGCGCCACATGTACAACTCCAACTCTATTTATTAACACATGCATCACACGTGCAAATCAAAGTTTTTTCTTCAACTTCCTTTAAAACTTAAGAGTATCTCGCCCGTTCAACTCTATTTTTTTAAAAAAATTAAGACATTCATGACGCATGCTAATTACTAGTGATCACTTACGTATATCGCACGTTTACCTTTTGACTACTTCTATTGGATACCTAACTGGCGCATAGTAATTAATCTTTACTAGAATAATGCACGTGCGATGCACGTGGAGGGGGAATAAAAAGGACAAAAAAGAAAAAAATCTAGTATCATGCACGTGCGACGCACGTGGAGGGAGAATGAAAAAGACAAAAAAAAAACTACCAACACATGTATGTGTGTCAACACGTGCAGCGCACGTGTTGGTAGATTTTTATTTTTTTGTCCTTTTCATTCTCCCTCCCCATTTTTCCACGTGCAACGCACGGGTATAATACATAGATTTTTTTTGGTCCTTTCCATTCCCCCTCCCCATTTTCTTCACGTGCACTGCACGTGTATAATACATATTTTTTAAAAATACATCGCACGTGCATCGCACGTGATTTTTTTTCCTTTTCATTCCCCCTCCCCATTTTCCCCACGTGCACTGCACGTGTATAATACATATTTTTAAAAAATACATCGCACGTGCATCGCACGTGCATTATACTAGTATACATTAATGAAAAGAAAATCATACCTGATTGTTCTAAAGATTCTAAAGATATCTGATGTTGGAGAGTCGGAAAATAAAAGAGTTCAATTTTCTTTTTGGGGACGTTTGGTACAAGGATTTTTTTTTGTTTCCTAAGAATCTTAACTTGGAAATTTAGTTTTCCATATTTGGTATGCTAATTTTTAATTTCAAATTCTCAGGAAACGAACCAGTTGCACCGATCGCCAGCCTCCTCTCCCGTCGTCTTCCTCCTCCGCTCGAACCACCGTCACCGCCGGAGCCCCCGCTCATCTTCCTCCGCTGCCGCTCAACCCCCTCGCCTCCCCGCTCAAGCTGCACCACCCTCCGCTCGCCATCGCGATCTCGCAACCCTTCTCCCTCGTCGCCTGCTCACCCCCACAGGCCTCATCGCCCCCTGCTCGAGCCCGTCGTCGAGCTCCTCATCTTTGCCTGCATCCAACTCCGATCGCCACCACCATTGCCAGCCGAACCCAACCTCTCGACCCATCACTGCCATTGATCCCGAGCACCTCGTCGACCAGCGCAGCAACCATCGACTACCACTTCAGTCACCTCACAGCCCTCCTCCGCAACGCCACCGAGACCCCCGAAGCTCCTCGTCTTCTTCAGCGCTCCACCACCTTCCTTGACGCACCTCGAGCTCCTCGTCTTCCTCCTTCGTCCACCTCCAGTCCCGCTCGAAGTGAAGGTAGAGGTTTACATTCTTGTAAATATAGGCACGCATTTTTGCATGAAAGAGGAATTATCGAGATGGGGGATGGCGACGGGAGGTTGAACGGAGACGGGGATGAGTTTTGTTGTCGACGAGAACGGGAGAGGAGAGGTCGGGGGTGCAGGGGAGTTGCGACAGGAGATCGGCGGCACCAGGGGGGGTGTCAACGGGAGTGGAGGTCGCCGGAGGAGGGAAGAACGCCGGAGAAGAGGATGAACAGGAATTGAAGAAGATGAAGGTGAACGGGATCTGGAGATCTGTAGTCCACGAGGATGATGATCGGTGACGAGATCAGTAACGGGATCAGCAATGGGATGATGATCGGTGACGGGATCAGTAACGGGATCTTTGGATGACGAGGAGACAGATCTGATCACCTCTTGTTCTTCAATTGGCCTAGATCTGGTTAGGCTCTGATACCATGAAGAAAATAATTTTGGAGAAAATAATTCTTATTCATCTTGTTCTTTATTCTTTACTGTATACATCTATATATAAGGATTACATTCTTGGAGAAGAAGAAAAGAGATTGAGAGAAGATTGGGAAGATGAGAGATTTGGAGAATCCGTTTCCTATATTAGGAAACAGAATATACAATTACAATATTTCAACAGTATCCATGTCTAATAGACAAATATCCGGTATCATTCAGTTCTGATGCTTTTCCACCCTTGTTAGCAGATTTCAAACATTTGGGATAAGGCTTTGTTTTGTTGTTATTGTCAGTGACTCATTATCATCTTGTTCAGTTTTTTGCTTGCATATTATGACTAATTTAAGGAGAATAAGAATGTAACCATGTGTTTTGTCTCTATCCAGGTCAATAATGCAGGGTCATCTATTCCCAAGCCAGCCACTAACTGCACTCTTGAAGAGTACACATTCCAGATGGCTACTAATTTTGAATCATGTTTCCATCTGAGTCAACTAGCTTACCCTCTCCTAAAAGCATCAGGTGTAGGAAGCATCGTGCACATCTCATCTGCTGCTGGAATAATTGCTATAAACAATTATGCAATCTATTCAGCAGCTAATGGTTAATCCAAGAAAAGCACTCTGTATTTTCCATGAAACATGATTGAAGTGAAGGAAAATAAGCAAATAGACGAAAGGGAGCCTCATAATAAAAGGAGAAAATTTCTCTCATATAGAGTAGACACAGTGGGACTCTAAGTGCGACTCTATATAGACAATCCACATTGTGTATCATGTTCCTTATGCGGTAAGATGTGCGTGTACAAAAACTAAACCTGTTTGAAAGCTTGTTGGTGAAAACCGTTCATTTTGCGACCACTTGAAACATGATCGACAAGCATAGGAAAAAGTAAGTCTTTTATCAAACATAGATAAAGCATTGTGAACGATATTAATTGTCCACAAGTCCTATCGTGTGTGTACAACTACTCTATGTGAGGAAATCACTTCATATAAGTATGAGGATCCCTTTTCTCAATAAGTAAATAACTTCAAAAGTCTTAGATTAATGTTTGCTTGTTTTGTCTTTTGAAGCTGCCGTGCATCAGCTAACAAGAAATTTGGCTTGTGAGTGGGCAAAAGACGGTATCCGAACCAATTGTGTTGCTGCAGGACTTGCAAGTACACCACTTACCCAGTCGGTTAGTTCTCCATAGCTTCTCTTAATTTTTCAATACAAAGTAGGAAGGATCTCATCCTCTTCCATCACAAAGAAACTATGAAACTTTTTACATAGAAAGTCAATTAAAAGATGCACATTCTGCAAACAATCTACAATTGACAAAGCAAGTTTGCAACATTTTGCATTCAACCGCTTTCTCTTTATCTTCACCGAATCACATTAAGAATAATCTTGGTTGGGTTTGGCGATTCTAATTAACTAAGTTTTAATATATGGCATTATTTTTAAATTGCAATAGATTCTTGATGACGAGGATAAGTTGGCAAGTATAGTCTCTCGTGTTCCGCTTGGGCGCTGTGCAGAACCAGAAGAGATAGCATCGCTAGTTGCATTCCTTTGCATGCCATCTGCGTCTTATATTACTGGCCAAGTCATTTGTGTAGATGGAGGGCGAACAGTTAATGGCTTAGTTGACATATACATTATGACTGAACATTAAAATAAAGAAGCTTGTGCTATTTGACCAGTATATCTTTCTTATATTTATAATCTGCATATTTGTGTGTACAATAATAAATTGTTGGAACCCTTTTTTTTATGCGCAGGGTAACTCATTTACGGTCTCCACTTTGTTTTTTTTTTCTTTGTTTCCAATATATTGGAATGTACTGTGTAGACTGATGTTGCATTGCCTACTTTATAAAAACTTCTTGGTCTGTTAAATTGATCCATGCCAGTGGTATAGTTACTCTGTAGCATATGACTAGTTTTAGGGGTATATATATATCTGATGAGGACACTCATTCTATTTAGTTTAGTATTTTATTTCAGTATCATATTTGTTTTGGCAATTATAGCCATATGTAATTTTTTTTTTATGAGAATATTTTTGAGATTTTAGAAAATTTTGAGATTTGTATCAAGATTTGTTTTGAGCCTATATATAGGCCTTGAGATTAATGAGAAAGGATGTCATTCTTGATAATAAAAAAGTTATTGTGTTGAGTTTTGCTCTTCCTCTCTTTTTTTTTTTTGTGATATAATTGAGATCCAATTATTAGGGGTTGTGATAAATCCTAATAAACTTTTAGGGTTTGTGATAAACTCTAAAACTATCCCCAAATCCAAGACAAATTCAAACCCTAACCCTAATCCCCAAATCAAATTAACCCAAACCCCTAATCCTCTTCAACTTTTCTTCTTCCTCCAAATCCCGACCAACCCAATCCACCTCACTGCCTTCGATCACCTCTATCATCAACCCGATTGCCCACGCCTTCGCCCTCGCCCTCCCTCTCCCGACCTCAAAACCCTATCCCGACCATTACCCCATCTCTCCCTCACCCCTCCTTTCCTCACCCCGTCTTCGACTCACTACCATAGCCCGCCAATACCACCACCAGCAAAGCCCCCACCGCTCCACCTCTGAAATCCCCTCTAAACCCCAGCAGACTACTCCACCTTCGTCAACCACCACAGCCAAAATCCCCAAAACCCGACTACCCTCCTCCTGTCTCCATCGACGCCACCGTTGACCACCCCCCCTCGCCGTGACGACCCCATCGCCGCCCTCAGCCAGCGACACCGCCGCCATCGCCCTTGCTGTTGCCATTGTTGACTTAGTTGCTGATGTCTCTCTCTTACTATGTTTGCTGATTGTTGTGTCATGCATTGCTGCCACCCCTAGATCTAACGTTTTCTTCGAATCCCGGTATACTCTTTCCATTTGTTAAATATTTGTGTTGTATTGCTTTATCATCTCTATTATATTATTCAATTTAACTATCGACCACAAATATCAAGATTGAGTGTTCCACTTGCCTAATTAGAGTACGAATCAATATTGCATCTGTTATTTGCTAAGAACGCTTAGAGATTTAATTATTGATTATTAGAACTGAATTATTAATTGGGCTTATTAAACTTAATTCAATTCTTGAAAATCCATCAAACTGATTAATTGTTTAAAATTCTAACTTTGATCCGCATTACATGTTGGTAAAATTAATCCTTTAAGATTCTTGAAAATTCTCTATTTAGGATTATGTTTTACATCATTTTGGTATCAGAGCGAATGTTCTTAAAACCATAGTTCTTGCATCATTTAGGCATCATTTTTTTGCATTCATTTAGGATCGTGTAGTCTTTTATATTTCTTTCTTTATTTTAGGTCATTTCAGATTTATTATTATTATTATTATTATTAAAAGTACACACATAACCCCAAGTTTTGCCCTTTTGGTGAATGCATCTTCGCAGAACCATCACAGATCCTGACGAGCCTTTCTTATCCCTACCAAATCACCCAATTAGAAACCCTAGACCTTCCCGACCTGAAATGGACAACTCTGATATTTCCACTACCTTAGCTGTCATTCAAGCAACTATTGCCAATATCAATCAGAGGCTTGAAAAAGTTGAATTAAATCAAACTGTTGCCCCTGAGCTTCATGCTAATCGTCAGATCCCTCAAGCGAATGTTCGTGACGATCGACATCAAGAACGTGACCCTGACGAATAATATAAAAGGAACATTAAGGCTGACGTTTCCCATTTTGAAGGCTACATGGAACCCCAAGCTTATCTCGATTGGATCCGTGCTATGGACCGTTACTTTGTGTGGTTTGACATGAGCGAAGCCCTGAAGGTTAAATTTGCCACAATAAAATTGACGAGTAAAGCTCAACAACACTGGATCAATCTTGAACATGCCTGCACAGGCTGAGGCCTGGCACCCATAGCCACTTAGGAAATCATGAAAGAGAAGCTCACTGAGAGATATGTACCGTTATCGTTCCACACCCAATTGCTAGATTCGTGGAACTAACTTTATCAATGAAGTAAATCCACACAAGAATATGTTGATAAGTTTAATGACTTCCTTATTCGGTGTAATGCTTTAGGTAAAGAGAGTGAAGAACAAACTCTCTTTAGGTTCAGGGCTGGATTACGAGCCGATCTGAAGAACGAGCTAATTCATATAAATGTGGACTCATTAGCGGCAACTTATGCTCTTGTCCTCGATATGGATTTCCTTAAAACAAGTTCTCATTACAAGTCCAGCGATTCGATGGATCATTCCTCCAGAATGAATCCTCTTTATCCCTCTAGACCTGAGCACTCCTCTCCTCAGTACCCTAACAAGTCTTACCCAAACAAACATACTTCAAATTCCTATCCACTTAGAAATGACAACACGGGTAAGAACACTGAAAGAGACTATTCTAAGATTGATCCTCTCACGAAGTGCTATAAATATAAGGGATACGACCATGTTGCTGGCAACTGTCCCAGCCCAAGTAGGATCAATATAGTGAAGGGTACTGCAGTCATCGCTGATGAGCTTGACAATGAGTTTACCTATAAACCTAATGTAAGTGATGACTTTGATGAAAACGATGACCAGTCTCTCCATTATATTCAGCCTGTCCAGTCACCTCCATTGAGTGTACCTGAGTCACCCATTCCTTTCCAAGACACTTGGCAGCCTATAGATTTTATCCATGTGTTAGAATATCTTAGAGTCACAGAATCTGCACCCACATTTGCATATCACATTCAGGACTTGCATACAGAAATTTTCAAGGAACTTAATGAGAATAATTTTAACTACAAATTAATAGCAATACTAGAAGGACTTCCTCTCTCTTTTTGTGTGATACAATTGAGATCTAATTATTAGGATTTGTGATAAATCCTAATAAACTTTTAGGGTTTGTGATAAACTCTAAAACTACACCAAATTCAATACAAATTCTTAAACCCTAACCCTAATCGCCAAATCAAATTAACCCAAACCCCTAATCCTCTTCAACTTTTCTTCTTCCTCCAAATCCCGACCAACCCAATCCACCTCACCGCCTTCGACCACCTCTACCATCAACCCGATCGCCCACGCCTTCGCCCTCGCCCTCCCTCTCCCAACTTCAAAACCCTATCCCAACCATTACCCCATCACTCCCTCACCCCTCCTTTCCTCACCCCGCCGTCGACTCACTACCAAAGCCCGCCGATACCACCACCAGCAAAGCCCCCACCGCTCCGCCTTCGAAATCCCCTCCAAACCCCAACCGACTACTCCACCATCGTCGACCACCACAACCAAAATCCCCAAAACCCGACTACCCTCCTTCTATCTCCGTCGATGCCGTCGTTGACCCCCCCTCTCCGTGACGACCCTGTCGCCTCCCTCAGCCAGCGATGCCACTGCCGTCGTCCTTGTTGTTTCCATTGTTGACTTGGTTGCTGCTGTCTCTCTCTTATTGTGTTTGCTGATTGCTGTGTCATGCATTGCTGACAACCCTAGATCTGACGTTTTCTTCACATCCCAGTATACTCTTTCCACTTTTCAAATATTTTTGTTATACTGCTTCATCATCTCTATTATATTATTCAATTCAACTGTCGGCCGTAAATATTGAGATTGAGTGTTCCACTTGCCTAATTAGAGTACGAATCAATATTGCATCTGTTACTTGCTAAGAACGCTTAGGGATTTAATTATTAATTATTAGAACTTAATTATTAATTGGGCTTGTTAAACTTAATTCAATTCTTAAAAATCCATCAAACCGATTAATTATTTAAAATTCTAACTTTGATCCGCATTACATGTTGGTAAAATTAATCCTTTAAGATTTTCAGAAATTCTCTATTTATGATTACGTTTTACATCAATGTTAGCCCTATATATGATAAACATTCTCACTACTTTTCTGAGAAATAACAATCATAGGTTTCATCATTTTTGTCATTATTAACATTCACGTATGTATGTATATTAGGAATCACATCCGTTCCTTGATGACTCAATTTTGAATAAATTCCCTAAAATACTAATGGATTTGAGTTTTTCGTTTTTAGTATAGTATAAAAATGATTAAACATTGTTAAATCTTTGTACTTTATAATGTTGACAGATGTCCTACTTGTAAATAGAATTGATAAACCAAAGCTGAGAAATGAATAGATAAAAGAGGCTGTTAGGATTCTGGCCTCAAATACGCGTAGGCACGACAGTTATTGAAGTTGGAGAATAAGAGGAGAAGACGAAGACAGTAAGAGAAGGAAACAACAGCTAGAAGAAAGGTAGTTGGAGGAGTTGCGGTCGACTGTTCTGGAATGCGGTCAACCGACCATCCGACTGCACCCGACCGACCACCCGACCACAACTAAGTTGCTGGCTTTCGAGAGTATAGGGTTCCAACAGAGAGTGGGACAGTCGATTGCGCAGTCGACCGTCCAGTTAGTGTGACTCATTGCAGTCGACCACAATGAGGTGCGGACAACCACAAGTGGCGCTGTGTGTTATTTGAGTTTTCGGTTTTAAGGTCCAATAAGCTGCATTTGTGTTTATCTTTTAGGGTTTACTTGGGAGCTATGAATATAGTAGTAGATGTGAACTCTAGGGTTAATTTATCTGAGAAATTTAATCAAAATAGAGAGGATTAGTGAGCCGTTATTATTGTTCAACTTCAAGAGGGGTATGTGCCGAGTGTTTCAAATGTGAGAGAGATAGATTGAAAATTGTAATCTCTTTATAATTTTTGTATTTCTTGCGGAAATAAGAAATATTGGTTATCTCTGCATATTTAATTGTGTTCTTATGATATCTTGTGATTATTGTGGTGGCTTGTTCTTGGTCGGTATAGTTCTTGGAAAGTTTCTGTTTCTTGTGGTGTGTGTTCTTGGAAAGTTTCTGTTTCTTGTGGTGTGTGTATGTGTGTGTTCCGCTATTAGCACTACAAGTTGTGGCAGATTCTACAACAAGTGGTATCAAGCACTGGGTTTGGGATGGCTGATAGAAATTCGAAGATCGAGAGGTTTGATGGGAGTCACTTTGCGATGTGGAAGATTCAAAAGATAGTGTATCTTCGTCAGAAAGATGTAGATGGTCTGTTGTTTGATGAGAATCCGGAAGGTGTAGATAATGATGTAAAGGTCTTGGAGGATTGGAATCATTTGGATCAGAAGACGCTATGACAGATTCAGTTGGGGCTAAGTAGGAATGCATTATTTCATATCTCAAAGGCAAAGAACACAAAGGAGGCTATGGAGATTCTCACAGATATGTATGAAAAACTGTCGGCATCTAATCAAATTCTTCATCTAAAGAAATTGGTTAATATGAAGTTGAGGGAAGGGGGTTCAGTAACAGAATATGTAAATAATTAATATATGCTTTAGAACCAGATTGAAGTTGCGAGACTGAAGTTTTCAGAGAGGTGACAGTCATTGTTACTTCTATCTACTTTGCTCGATAGTTGTGGTATGGTGGAATATTCTGTTACAGGCACTATGACAGATTCGACGACTCTACAGGATATGGTAAGTAGCATTCTGAACGACGAGGTGAAAATTGTGAGAAATAGAGGATTTTCATCATCATCTTCTAAGGATTTTGCTATGTCATTTGAGAAGAAACATGGGAGATCTAAGAGCAGTCAAAGAAGAAATGATCATAGTAGTTTATCTGAGAGTAGGTCTAATGACAGCGATGGGGGACATGGACCTGAGTGTTGATATTTTCACAAGAGGTGTCACATGATGTGTAGTTGTAAGGCATATATGAAGAGGAAGTAAGAAAAACCGAAGGAAGCAAACCAAAGAAGGCCAATGTGGTACCCGATAAAATTGATGAGTTATGCTTACCAGCTAGGGAGGAGTTCGGCACGCGAGATTGGTGTATAGAATTGGGAACTTATTTTCATTACACTCCGAGGATAGAAGTGTTTGATGACTACAAGGAGGGTTCTTCTGGAGATGTGATCGTGGAGAACGGTAAAAGGTGTTATGTACGAGGGACGGTACTGTTCGCATGAAAGCCAATGATTATCAGAGTATTGTCTTGCAGGAGACAAGATATGTTCTGGACTTGAAGGATAATCTTATCTCAATTGGAAGGCTAGACAAAGAAGGGTTGTCTACTACAACTGGTAGTGGTGAGTGGTTTATAGCTGCAGGTTTAAGGGTGATTGCAAAAGGGAAGCATGGGGGAACGATGTATTTGTTCAAAGACAAGAGGAGCATTTTTTCTATAGTTGACACTCAGCCAGAATCGAGTAGTAGGTTGTGTGGGGTGCAACTGAGTTCTTTTAGTAGTGAAAATTTAAGGGAGGTTACTTATTAAGTGAGAGTCACTAGCTATGAGAGTGATCCTAGAGAGCAAGACGTTGCTGCCGTGTGAGTACTTTGCGATATGGCAATGGAAGCTTCAATTCGCTCTTGTGAGTTAGAGAACATTGTTATAATATGTGGGGTGATGTCGATGAGGGTAATCAAAATGAGGCTGTGGCGGTTGAGCAGTCTGTGAATTTTGTGGAGGTGTCATCCACGGAGACTTGTAGTGCAGAGGGTGCATTGAAGGGCTCTTAACCATGTCCAGTGTTAATGGAGATTCTATGAGTTGGGGAATCCTGTGACACAGAATCCAACTCAGAAAGTTGTTTCTCCGTTTTTCGTGCTCTATGTGATTGGTGGAGCACATCCTTGATGAGCCAATAAGGGGTGGTTGGTGCACTGCACATGGTGGAGTGGCAGAGGTACTCCTCATGAGAGTGGGGGAGTACTTGGGTCTTTCATTAGAGTGGGAGACTGGCAGAAATAATGCGAGGTAAGATTATAATAACTTTGAAGCGTTGTGTATTTGATCCAAGTGGGAGATTGTTAGAATCGTGGCATCAAATAGACGTATGCACGAGAGTTCTTGAAGTTGGAGAAGAAGATGAGAAGACGAAGACAGCAAGAGAAAGAAATAGCAGCTAGAAGAAAGGCAACTGGAGGAGTTGCGATGGATTGTCCTGGGGTGCGTTCGACTAACCACCCGACCGCATACCCGACCAACCACCCAACCGCAACTAGGCTGCTGGCATTTGAGAGTACAGGGTTCCAATAGAGAGTGGGACAGTCGACTGTGCAGTCGATCCTCCAGTTGGTGTGACTCATTGCAGTCGATCGCAATGGGGTGCAGTCGACAGCAAGCGGCACTATGTGTTATTTGAGCTTTCGATTTTAAGGTCCAATAAGCTGTATTTGTGTTTATCTTTTAGGGTTTACTAGGATGCTATATATATAGCAGTAGATGTAAACTCTATGGTTAATTCATCTGAGAAATCTAATCAGAATGGAGAGAATTGGTGAGCCGCTATCATTATTCAACTTCAAGATGAGTGTTTGCCGAGTGTTTCGAAGGTAAGGGGGAGAGAGATGGGGAGTTGTAATCTCTTTATAATCTTTATATTTCTTGGAGAATAAGAAGTATTGGTTATCTCTGCATATTATAGTGTTCTTGTGAGATCTTGCGATTATTGTGGTGGCTTGTTCTTGGTTCGTCTAGTTCTAAAAAAATTTATGTTACTTGTGGTGTGTGTGTTCTGCTATTAGTACTACTAGTTGTTGTTGATTCTTCAATAGAAGCAACCATGGAGATCAGCAACAATGTGAAGAATGTGAAGAGGAGAAATAATAAATATGATTCTCCGTAGAACCATTCTTTAATAATTGGAGGCAGCAAAGTAATTAAGTATATTTTTATTACTCCCATCTTATCTTTAATTCCCCCCTATTCCCCCCCCACCACATTAACCCGTAAATGTCAGACCACACTACTAAACCGATCGTCTATAGCGGCGTTTATTTTTGTCTATGGCGGCGTTTATAAACGCCGCCATAGAAGCTAGCGGCGTTATAATTTTCGCCACGAGCTGCGCCGTTGCATCGACCGTCGGGACAGATCGCAGGGCTATCGCGGTGCTTTTCTAGACCGCCGTTACAGACCATAGGTCTACAACGGCGCGTCTTCAAAAGCGCCGCTATAGGCCTATGACCTGTAACGGCAGCCAGAAAAGCGCCATTGTAGGTCGGGGCGTCTATGCCGGCGCTTCTCAAAAATGCCGCTATATGTGTGCAGCTTGTAACGGTGCATCTTTAAACCGCCCTTACAACCCGTAGCCCTGTAGCGGCATTTTTTTAAAAGCGTCGTTACAATTCGTAGGTCTATTACGGCGCTTTTTAAGTCCACCGTTACAGTCCGTAGGACTATTAAGGCGCTTGTTTAAAACGCCGTTACAAGTCGTAGATCTATTACGGCGCTTCATAAATACCGTGATAGACACATGCGCGTATATTTTCTAAATCATTTCGATATGCTATACCGGTGTTCCTAAACGTCGGGATTGGTTCTTTTTTTTTTTTTTATAATTCACCACGATTGGTGGATCCTCCCGGCATATTTATTTCAAAACTGATTGATAGGGGGCTTCGGGTTTTTTCCCACTATTTAAAAAATGTCACAAATTCAAAATATCTGTAGTCATATTAAATTTGAACGTTCAAATCTTAAAAACAATAATAGCAGCATAATAAACAACTATATAATCATGGACCACAATAAACAATAATTACTTGTCTAAAAATGGTCATACGAAGAGTTAGAAATATACTTGTTATACATCAATTTCTTTAACAAAGCATAAATTCACTTTCAACAAAACATAAAAAGACTAAAGTCCAAATTTAACTCAACAATGGCAAAGTCTACTGAAGCGGCTCGGCATTGCTTTGATTCCCACTGATATTTTGCCCAGATGTATGTGCGTGACTAGAAGTCGATGGAATTCGCTGGCTCTGTATAATTCACAATAGTGTCATTTATTAGATTATTCACTACACTAGGCACCACACAAGTAAAATATAATAGTTAAAATTCATACTAATATCATAAAATATTGCTGAATACTTACAGTTCCATCTACTGGATTGTTAGAGTTCTGGTTTTGTTGGGAGATTAAAGAAGCAATCATATCTTTCAAGCCGTCAATCTCTTCCTGCATCTTGGCTTGCATCTTGAACACATCCGGATAGGATGTACGACTGGAGGTAGATGCAGAAGAACCAAATACCTGTGATTGAAACCATGTCAGTCCAATTTTCACAAGGTGAACTACTTTGAACTAAAGTCAATAATATAATGGGTTAGTCACAAGAAACCCCTTACATGTCGTATAATACTTGCATAAGGTTAATTAGAATAGGTTTTGTTGCGGAACTAGGTCTTATCAACAGAAATGTATTAAATTTTGGTTAGCAAAAAAAAAGTTTAAGCATAAAGTACCATCTATCAGGAATGGTTGCAATTCACTAACCATTCTCTTTCACATACCAAAGTGATTCTCAAATAGCTTGTAAAAGTCTGTAGATCTAAGTGTCAAAAATTCAATTTTAAAGATAACATGTATCATCATAATAGTCTAGTGATGGGGAAAACAACAATAAAGAAACAAAACCCACAAAAAAAAGGGTAATCGTGGAATATCTTCAACAAAATACCCAGAGATAACACAATAATATCCAAATGCCTTGGACAACTAAAATGCAAGTTTAACCAAGTTTCTGTCACATAATCATCAACAACAAAATCTCATACCTCGAACAATATCAAATGTGTTTACTCTTGCTAAATTCTAATCGAGGATTACTGAGTCAAGCTTACCTAAACAGATTATTTCAAAGCCAAATACTAATGGTAATTCTGGAATATAGGAAGTATACAATCTGAAGACAACACCTAACCTTGTAGACTTTTGAATGAAACCAAGATCATTTCAAGATCATTTATTTCAAATATCCAAACGAAACTATCATCAGATTTCTCACATATATACTTTCCAGTACATATAAATATATATCCACAAGAGAAGTAATAAAATAAAATTACACTACTTTGCAGTCTTTTCAGCTTACAAGTATCCACAAAATGATCAAGTATCCACAAAATGAAATATGTTATAAATAACCTGAGTTGAGGGAAATTGTGTTTCTTGCCTAAATAAACTGTCAATTTACTTGCTATCTCAAAGAAGCTTGAAAAGGGACAAAAGAAGGGATGGCATGATTGTTTATTTGTATCGTACAGAAAGCCTGAATAAGGGAAATGTGCATACTACTAAAAGACCTAATCAGTCAAGCCAGCAAACAAGAATGTTTGTCTTACTGTTATTTAAATCCCACGCATCAAGATTTATAATTCAACCCAAAAAGAAAAGAAGAAGAAGAAAAATAAAAATTAACAATGAAACACATTGCTGGAAAAATGCAGGAGCTTAAAACAATTTGATATGTTAAAGAATCTAAAAGAACAGCTCAAATTCAAAGCAGTAATCCAATCCTATAGTATCTTCCCAAGAATGAATATGTAGTTTAGGTCCATATATGATACTTTTTACATAAGCTTTCTTATATATTCTTATTCTTACATTATTTTGTCTATCATTTTCTGCAGAATAAAAAATATTTGTGACTTGTTGATAAATTGCCCCTGAAAATACTTGTTTGGCCAATAAGCTATATGGTTTATAGAATTCAAAAGGGATGAGTGTGAAAGGATAAACTGCTGCATTGATTTATTATACTCTATGACAACTAAGGAGCATCTAAATCACTTGAGAACTTTATTAGAAATACTGAATAATAATATATAGTATACTTACATTTAATGAACAACTTAGACTAGATCTTCTAACTGCTAAGTAATCTACAACTCGCCTGCTTTTGGGTGCCCTTCCAGTAAATATATTTGGTCTCTATGACTGACACCTCAAATTCCTTGAGTAGAGTTATAAGTTCTAGATTTAGAGTTGTAACATCTCATGCATGTGAATAGATACTTAAACTGAGATTTGTAACACCTCAGATTCGTTTAGGTTGAAATGCATACTTTTCATTTGTACATCATGTTGGAATAGTTTGGTAAACCTACTAATTATATATATATATATATATATATATATATATATATATATATGTATGTATGTATGTATGTATACCTGTGAGGGTGTTGGCCCCAATCCCATTCTCCGCACACGACCGGGTCGCTCTTTCCCCCTCACAGCAGTCATAGCTTCACGCTGGATGGTTAATCGATCTGCTGAAGATGTCGACCTCTCTTCAATCAATTTTCTAGCTTCTTTCTAGAAAAGAGAGCAAACAATACATTAATACCAAAAATTGGGCTGAAAATTAGTTTAAAATTTTGTAAGTTATGACCAAATTAAAATCCAAATTTGAGTTGTGAATAGTACCAAATTTTTGTTGCAGAATGAAAATTTGAGTTCGAAAGTTTCATGTTTACCACTATATCAGCTGCAAATTCATCTCGATATGTCCCATCCTTATTTGTGTAGGTGGATTCAAAAAAATCTACCTCACCGACACTCTCTCCCTCGACTGTCGTATCCTATATATGAGTCAAATGAATTAGTTAAATCATACCAACGCAGAAATTGGCAAAAAAAAATCTTCCCACCATTTTAAAAACAGACTTGCTATAAAATAAATTTTCCATTACCATCTCATCCCGCACAACAGCAAAGCTGCAGCTCCCCGTAGTGTGCTTGAGCTTCAACTGCCTACGGCTGCTTTGACCAATCTCAGCTTTCCTCTATACCATTTTAATAATTGGAATAAATGCTTATGTTTACCAAAATTAATAATTTATATCATCAATTTAAGATATAAACAATGAAATATGATTACCTTTCCAGTTTCCGATTTCCAATATTTGACAAGAAAATGCCAATCCTGTGGTGTCACGCATTCGGGAACTGACCCTGCATTTTCGACATCGATCTTATCCTCATCATAGTACTTCCCTTTCAAGAAGCTCTTGTGATCCCTCCATTTTTTCGAAATCGATTTATTGAGCCATCCATCAGAAGCGTCAGGGATTGCAAACTTTTGCTACAAAATAAGAAAGATGATGGAGCACAATAAATCAATGTAACTTCATAAATCAATGTTTACTGTGCTGCGAGGAATTCCCAGGATTAAGCATTACAATATTGAAGATGAAAAAGAGTAAAGAACTATAAAACTGGAAGAGCAGATCTAGGTCCATTTTCCTATATTGAAGTTGAACCTTGCCTCTTGGCATGTCTTCTAGAGGGATTCAACTTTACAATGTTAATATTCTATTATTACCAAGCTCTGAAAGAGAACAGGTAGTGGTAATTAATTTCATACCATGGTTATTATCAATATAACTTTGAGAATGTCCAATATGTGATATGAAAAAACAATGCACAACAGCTATAAAAAGTTATGATTGTTTTGTGTGAAGCTCCAATAAAAGTTACAGTATACCGGGTACACATGCACAACAGCTATAAAAGTTAGAATCCTTCTATTTCAGTTGACAACTATTGTTGGCAACTTTCTCTTTTGACTATTGTTGGCAGCTTAGAATCTTGATACCCAACTTACCATATAATTCAAACTATAAATTGGTTCTTGATAGTTGATAAAGTAAATTAGAACTTCAAAAGCATCAGTATACATACTCTCAAGTGTCAAATTCTCTCTCTCTCTCTCTCTCTCTCTCTCTCTCTCTCTATATATATATATATATATATATATATATATATATATATATATATATATATATATATATATATATATATATATATATATATATATATATATATATATTTATACTCATACAGGTATGAACTAACCTGCTATATACCCAGGTTGGGCTTCTATTGTGCATGTTTCCGACTGATACGCGACTAAAACTTTGGAAAACTCAAAATCAAATTCGTGCAATAAAATGATTAGTCTTTTACACATTCAGGTTGTCTTTGTCTATGAGTTCATGACTTAATGCACTTTTGATATCATACAGAGCATGAACACCATTTGATCTCAAATTTGACTGTACCATTACCATCATATCAGCATCATGTTCCCAGTTCATCATTTTGTTCTTTTGAGATCATATAGACCATAAAGGTAATTTGATCTCAAATATTAATTTTATGTTGTCCATGGCATTTCACTAGCGAGCTGCATTTCACTATCAATCTAAGTCCAATATCATCTCAGATCGGACAATCCTTATTCAAAAATTTGTTTGTATTCACATCCATAGCACATGCCAAAATACTAGTAATCGGAAAGTAGATTAGATTAGCTTCACTCTTTTTGCAGCTTTAAAGCAGAGATATAATCCCTTATGGTGATTGAAGCAACAACAACATCTGGGACTATGATGTAATATTGTTCTGTCATTGTCTTCTCAAATTTAAAGTTGGATAATTTAACTTACAAGTTTTCTATCTTTGATGTGTAAGGCACAAATTTATGTATGAATGTGAATGTTTGAGGTTTTTCGTGTTTGATATATATTTTACAAAAGAATATTGATCAAATCAAAAAGTCATGGATCCTTTAAAATCCTAAGTCCATACTTCTGTTAAATGTTTGAAAATCCAAATATGAAATAGATATCCAAGTAACATATTTGAATATGATAAAACATGTCAACAACACTATAGTTATTAACCGTGTAATGGCAACTATGAAGTAATCACAAATACAGTCACAAATTGCAAAATATGAAATAGATATCCAAATACAGTCACAAATTGCAACTATAAAGCAACCGCGTAAGTAGCAAGATTCTTTTCACTTGCAATTAAAATATTATTGTAAGCAGAAGAATAAAGAGGTAAGAATTACTTTTTAGCTGCAATACAAGTAAACTTTGCAACTTTCAACGCAACTACTTTTAGTAGTAAATTTTGCAGCTGTAGTTGCAAGGAAACAGACATTCCACTACAATCAATCTAGTAAATTTTTAAAAACATACCTTAATCGCATCGATGGTCGTCACCTTGGTCATCGTTGGTACTTTTGACCAACTCTCGTAGCTTAGGGGAAGGATACGAGGATTTCGTGCTATGACACCGCAAAACTTCGCGAGCTTACTCCCGCCATCTCTATATGGTTGATTGTGTTCGTTGCATTCCACCAATACTTTTGTATTGTTTGGGAGTTTCCATATTTTCTTCATCTTCGTCGGCCCCCTCGACCTCCTCAAAGTAGTGGGAGTGCTACCTTCACCCCCCTCGACTGTAGTAGCACCCCCATCCGCCACACCTTCAAGATAGTCCGTCGGGTGCTCAGTAGAAAGTCCCCGGCTAGGCTGCTTTACGGCCTCGTCTTGGTTGACAACTATTGTTGGCAATTTTCTCTTTGTTCTAGCCATATGTCACCTGTTTCAAAAAAATTCAGACTAATTATAATTTAATCAACAAATCAAACATATGAACAAATAATGACATTAAAACAAAAAGTTAATTAAAACATCCACAAATCATCATAATATGCTAACAATTTTAGGCTTTTACGTCAAATAACATTAAATATAATCATAAAAACAATATGTTCCACTAATTATCTGCACTGAAATTCATGAAAACAATCGAAACAAATGAACTAGCACAATTTACAAAAATGTGTATAAGATACTATATTACAACATCATCAAATAGATCTCCCTCTTCTCCATCCGTACGGAGCCAGGTAGGGCAACTATTAACATCAAAAACGTTTACATCAAATGTAGGGAATTCAGAAGCAGTGAAATTGTTCTCAACATCATCATCTTCGTTATCTGAATCATCCCCCAGCTGAAATACATCTCTTGGTTGCATAGGTAGCACCACATAAGTTTTTTCCACTACTGGGTCCTGGATATAAAAAACTTGTTGCACTTGAGATGGGAACACAAATGGTTCATGACTAATGTGTGTCCCAGTATGAATCAGATGTGAGAAATCTACAACTATAAAGCCCAACTTATCATGGTAGTTGTTACTTAACATAGCCCAATCACCACAAAATAATACTACTCGAAAGTGCCCGTAATAATCCAAATCTATGATATCTGTTAGCACCCCATAATAGTCAACATCCCCGTCTACGGGATTCCGGTCTTTATTAGAGGCATAGCTTCTTGTTTTTGAAGTCACTACAATACCGCTATTTTGAGACTTCAAGTTGCGTTCACGCTCCTTAGTTCGAAATCTGAAACCGTTGTATATATATCCATTGTAACTTTTAACTATTTTATGGGGACCTTTGGCAAGAATCTTTACTTCACTTGACACATCATCATGACCCAACGAGGAAACCTACAATTATATAGTAAATTGTATTAGCATAAGACTTTAAATTATTTTTTTTAGTACTTTAAATCAAACCTTGGTTGGTCACTTACGTGGGTTTCAAACCACTTGTGGAATTGCTCATTCATTAATTTATGTTGCTCACGTGGCCTCAAGTTTTTGGGTCTATGTCTTCTTTTCATTTTCCTGATAAATTTGCTGGAACAAAATAAGAACGAATGTAAATTAAAATTTAGGTTAACTACTCTTTAATTGACATAAATAAATTCACATTACTAACAAATCCAACTTACGCTCGATAAGGCTCACAAGATGCATGGTGATCCAACACATATCGATGTGCTTGTTCCCATGTTAAGTCATCTAACTCAATCGCATCGATTTTACCAAAAGTAGTGCCCGCAGTCTGAAAGAGATATTTAGCACCATTGAGGTTGGAAATGTCTGAATTTCTCCTTGGTCTAGTCAGACATGTCTCCACACCCTGAAGATACCTTGAACAAAAATTGGAGCACTCCTCGAAAGATACCCTTCTGCTATAGAGCCTTCTGGATAAGCTTTATTTCTAACGTAACCCTTAAGTCGGTATAGGTACCTAAACAAGAATATTTGGATTAAAAAACTTTTCGGTAAAGGTACCCAAAAAGTACATAATTAATGAACTTAATGAGGGATGAAGTACTACCTCTCAATGGGATACATCCACCGATAATGTACTGGTCCACCAAGTCTTACTTCATCGGCTAGGTGGATTATCAAGTGAACCATTATAGTGAAGAATGATGGGGGGAATATCCTCTCCATTTGACAAAGTGTCAATGCAGCACGTTGCTCTAATTTTTCAATATCTTCAACACGTAGCAATCTCGAGCAAAATCCTTTATATATACTACATAAATCTTTCAGGACGGAAGTGACTTGCTCACACATTGAAGACCTTAGAGCAACGGGAAGGAGATCCTGCATCAAGATATGGTAGTCATGTGACTTTAGACCCTGCAACTTTTTATCCTTATAATTGACACATCTAGATATATTAGATGAATAACCATCAGGGACCTTAAGATCCTGTAATACTTTGCAAAACATCTCCAGCTCGCTTTTTGACATTGAGTAGATTGCATGAGGAAGTCGTACTCTGCCATTGGGTAATTCTTCAGGGTGCAACTCATGCCTTATGCCCATTTCTACTAAATCAAGGCGAGACTTAAGATTGTCTTTTGTCTTCCGGTCATCCCCCATAACTGTTCCTACACAATTTTCACCAATATTTTTTCCAAGATGCATCAAATCAATGTTATGGCGCAATAAGTTGAACTCCCAGTACGGCAACTGAAAAAAAATACTCTTCTTCTTCCATGATCCTAAACTGATAGGACTATCACATTCATCTTCATCATTAATTTGTTGCTCATCTCTAGCTCTTTTCTTGGCATTTTTAATGACTTCGGGTTCCTTTGACAAAGTGAACTGCTGGCCTTCTAGCCGTCTTAACACATCTGACCCAGAATTAGCTATAGGAGCATGTCTCCACTCATCGGTACCATCAAATGTCGTTGTTTCAGCCCTGAAAAAATGTGTGGTAGGCAACCATCTCCTATGCCCCATGTAGCAGAACTTTCTGCCTTTATATAGCCACTTTGAAATAGTTTGCTCAGCACAACAAGGACAAGCATAACGTCCTTTCGTGCTATAACCAGATAAATTTCCATATGCAGGAAAATCATTGATTGTCCAAGTCAAGGCAACCCGGAGACGAAAAGTTTCTTTAGATGTTGCATCATATGTTGGAACACCCTCCCACAATAGTTGCAGTTCATCAATTAATGGCTGCAGATACACATCTATGTCATTTCCAGGAGATTTTGGTCCAGGAATTATCATGGACAAAATGAAGGATGACTGCTTCATACACAACCAAAGGGATAGATTATATGGAATTAACACAATGGTCCATATGCTGTAAGTGCTGCTCATTTGCCTAAATAGGTTAAAACCATCACTGGCCAATCCAAGTTTCACATTCCGAGGATCTGAAGCAAAATCAGGATATCTTTCATCAAAATTTTTCCATATTCGGAATCAGCTGGGTGCCTGAGAATTCCATCATTCTTACGACCTTCTGCATGACACCTCATATCAGAAGATGTCTTAGATGACATGAACAGCCTTTGTAGCCTAGGAATTAGAGGAAAATAACGCAGAATTTTTGCCGGCTTCTTTTTCCTATTTGTTGTAATTGGCTCATCAGTTTGCTCCTCCTCCGTCGGCGTTTTCACCCATTTTGAAGTACCACATACTTCACAATCTTCAAGAGACTCCTTATCTCCCCGGAATAGCATACAATCATATGGACATGATGGTATTTTCTCATACCCTAAATCAAAATGCTTGAGAAATTTCTTTGTGGCTTGGGCTGAATTGGGGATACAGATTTGAGGAAAAGCTTCATTCAACAATTCAAGAAGCAAAGTGAAGGACTTGGCAGACCATTCATTTAGACATTTAATCTGAAACAGTCTAACAATGAATGAAAACTTAGAGAACTTGTGACAATCACGATACAGAGGAGTATTTGCATCTTCCAACAACTTATGAAAGGCTTCATATTCTTTATTAGTTTCAGGTCTAGGCATTTCTTCTGCCACCCCATCGCCTTGTTGTGATGTTTCTGCTGACTCGTTCTGTACTTGATTGATTGGATTATTAATGTGAGCTTCGAAGTTATAGAATCCCAACCCATCCCACACTAAAGAGTGCATTTCATCAACAATACTTACATCATTTGTAAATAAAGCCTCATCTTCATTCACAACCGGAGTAGTCGAAGCTACACGAACAGACTCTCCATGACAAAACCAATGTGTATACCCTTGTAGAAAACCATTGCAAATCAAGTGTGTCTCAACTACATTGCACGTCCTTAAATCACAGTTTGAACATCGGATACATGGACATAAAATCATGTTCGATTCAGGAGAATTGCTCTTTGCATAGTTAATAAATTTTTTAACACCATCCCGATACGCTTTGAATAATCGTGGCTTATTAATCCAACTTTTATCCATTTTGAAAAATATGAGTCAATCTGAAATATAAGTAGGTTAGGATCAACATAAGCTTAAGTCACTCACTGTTAAACATTTTGAAAAATACGAGTCACTCACTATAAATAATTAATTATAGTTAGTTTTTATGAAATTATTGAAGTTATCTACTGATTTGTTGTTACTGGTGGGTAAATGTTGATATTTTTGTGGGTAATAGTGAATAGTGGGAGGTTAAGAAAAGAAGGCATGCATTGCACGTGAAAATTACTAGTAGCATGAATGAAAATGATGTTTATAGAAGGCGGCCAGAAGGAAAAGCATGTGCTGATAATCAAACTGTTCTAATATTCTTGCATGTACATGAAGTAATCTCCTCACATGAAGTATATGAGATAACTTTCTGCACATATCTTGTCTCCTACTTATTCAGTAAATTTTGTTATCTCTAAATATGTCGTGCTACATGTGTTTTGGTAAATTTCATGGAAAAAAAAATAAATGAAACTAGGTTCCTCAAACAAGTACTTCCAATGTAGGTGACTCAAACAATAGAATTTATGATTTGTATTTCAATCCTATCACTTTAAAAAAATCTACACATTTACCTAATTAAGAATCAAACCTAAGAGTCAAGCACTGTTTGTTTAAGATGTTCAACTCATAAAATAATTTTGAGAATTTCTCCCACAAGTTATGTTTATTACAATGATGAAGATTTGATATCGGCTTTAGATTGGTGAATGAGAAAGGAGCCCACTTGTTATTTTATGAGAAAGTATGGATATGAACTTCAGTGCAATTTCATCTTCTTCCGAAATGAAAAATAGAAGCACACTGTTGAAGCCATGCTTAAGTCACTAAAAAGTAGTGCCAAAATAATTGACAATGCTCTGCTCGATTAAGACAACTGTGAAAGAACTTTCAGTGAGGAATATCTAAGTGTTACAAGTGACTGATGAGAAATTACTGAGGCTTCATTAAATGAACATTGGGGCTACATAAGTTGATTAACTCTTAAAACCTTTACTAATGTATTGATGGCTGAATCTGAAGAAAGGCTCTATAATGCTCGACTACTAGCTGGACGGCTTCTTGAATACATAAATACTCAACAACAATGATTTTTCTTACTGCAACAAGATTAGCTGCACCATTTCCTGGTCTATCTATGTGCAAGTCTAGTCAACTGGGGATGTCTTGTAGTGTAGTTATCAAATACCACCTGTTCGCGCCACCAACTACTAATAATTTGGAATGTTTTATCTATATCTATTCTTCTTCGCTACGTTCATGCAGAAGTGCTATTTGCAACTACTGACACCAATCTACCACATGATTACAAAGCATAATCCAGCAATAAGAATTTTGGATCTGCAAATCCAAAATTGTAGCCATCCACGCTATATAACATATTAAATAGAATTACTCAATATCGAATGCATTAATTCATTTGACCAGAAGCCTCTCCTTTTACAACTCATACTCATGTTACCTATTCTTCATCTGGTGTCATAACTATGTCCTTATTCTGGTAGTCTTCTTTACCATTCCCCATTCTAGGCTTTCTAGATTTGTTAGTTATCATCACCATCATCATGTCTTCCACTAAAGTCACTGATGTAAGGTTTAACAAAGTTTTACAAAGTTGTCAGCCATTTAATTTGGTGAAATTATGGTAACAAAAAGGGCTGTCATAAATCCTAAAAAAATAATTTGCACAAAGGAAAAATAACATTTTTAATCATGCATGCAGTTTAACTTTTATTTCAACCAAAAGGTAATGACACAAAATAAAAGAAAATTTTACAAAGAAATACTTTAAGGAATTGCATTCAACTCTAAGGCAGAGATAAACCAAAGAGTCAAGTATGCACATTCCCATTGCTTCCCTTCAATTTGAGAGCAGCCAAGCAGAAGGCTATTCCAAGAAATTGGTCACCTACTCGACTATTACTCATGTATAAACTCAATCTTGGAGTTCAGTTCTGGTCACCAACCCTTCAAGGTGTCTCAGACATCTTTCTAGTAAAGAGACGATGTTTGCATGTCATACAACTTACGAACAGATATTCTTTCTGTCAGCTAACTCTGATACAATTGCATATGCAATAAAAACAGAAGTGAAAGTCTCCTCACCAGTAAATTCAGGCAAGAGCTCACCATCGTTACGGCCAGTTTTACTATGGAGCTTGTCCAAACAGTGTTTTCTGTAGTTATCAAGATTAATTTTGCTTGAAATTGGTCTATCTTCAAAAATTAATTTTAAGTTAGTTTTGGGCTAAATCTTAAAGCCTTAATGCCCAAACACTATCATCCTTCCAAATATGAACCCCACAGTGTTTCCTACTCCTAAAACCTGCTTCTCAGAATTGTGCTTAGAAAGAAATTCACACACTTTTAATTTTATAGTTTCATATGCATCTTTTTTCAGGATGAATCGCTGGGTTGTGTTTTCACAACACAGGTAATGCTGCAATGCACTTAGTTGGTTCAGTTTTCGTATCTTGTTTCAGCATATTATGGTGTTGTTATCATGAAACATGCATAAAGTTCATACTGGCATTGCCTGTGTCTGTGTTATAAACTACTCATCAACAAGTTTGAAGTTTCAGCATAAACTACTCATCAGCACGTTCATTAGTTTCAAAAGTACACAATTTAAATGTGCACACAACATGCAGGCAAAAGATTTACATATATAGAAGAAAATATATGATATATAAAAATCTTTACCTCAGATATCTAAAGTTTAAACAACTCTGACGATGAATTCCAAGACATTTATTAGTCAAATCTCATACGGAAAAGAATTAAAAGAAAAGAAGAAAGAAGGAAAAACCAAGACAATTACTCTACATCAAAGGAAATGATGAAAGCACAGCATCCAAAGTTTGTCATAGAACACATGGGACTTACTTAACAACAACAAAATGTGAATCAGTATTAATAACAAAATTTTATCCCTCTTCATATTATATTATCATGTTCAATATAAATTTCTTTTGTTGTTCTTGTTGTTAGAATAACTAAAACTACCTATGTTATGAACCTCAAAAGATGAGAATGGTGTCAAATTTAAACAGGATTGGTCCTCTATGGGTTTATTATTCAGCAAAGTTAAACATCAACAACAACAAGAAGGGATTTTGACAAAAGTAAATATAAACATCCAATTAAGCAAAGTAAAAACAAGTAAATATAAACATCCCACTCCAAATTCTATAGAATTATACAAAAAGAAGGGATTTTGACAAAAACCCATTTCAAATTAAGCAAAGTTAACAGAACCCTAATCCCAATAAAATGAAAGTGAGATCAGAACTAAGAGAATGTGAAATGTACCAATCAAATAGAGAATGAATCCACACGGAGCTTCTTCTTGAATGGAGAAGGCCGCCGAAGCCGAATGGGGAGACGAAGCCGTGTGGGGAGACGAAGCCGAATGGGGAGAGGGGAAGATGGCGCCGAATGGGGAGAGGTCGACTGGTCAGAGAGAGAGAGAGAGATTTTGGAGATGGATATGGAGCGGCGCTGGATTAGTTAGGGTTAGAAGTTTACGTTTTTGGGGGGAAAACAAGAGTGGAGCGGGAGGAAATATTCGGCAGGCGGCTGCTGAGCGAAAATGGAATAGGCAAATAGCTCTAGCTAATGTTTGGTCTATAACGGCGGTGTCTATACAACCGCCGTTGTATATTATATATCTAACTGCGTAATATAGCACCGCCGTCATAGACCAAAGCTATTAAAAAATATATTATAATGGCGATCTATCGCTGCGTTTGGGCATAGACGCCGGGATAGATACGCCGTTATATCCATTCCGATTAGTAGTGCCATCCTCAACTTAGCTCAAATATAAGAATGAAATCAGTTTCAAATTGGTTTACTAGATACAATATCCAATTTTAATTTTCTCACTTATGTTTATGTTATGTTGTGATAAAATATAAATGGTTGATGCTCGATTTTTTTTAATTTTAATTTCTTCTATTTATAACGGAATTGTTTTGCTGAAGGACTTTTTTTTAGAATTTAGGTCACTAGTAGGTTCATTGCATTTCATTAAAAAAAAAAAAAATCAATGACCTACATGGTTCCACTATTGCTTCTGTTCTATGCCTGTTCAGTGAGCATGAATCACCACGTGAATCTTGTACCTAAAACTTGTCCATTTCCACCCTACTATTTTGCTTGCAGAGAACAAAACTGAAACCTCAAATTCATACAAGTCTCATACAACGCTAGATGGAAATCATATTTCGGATGACAATCTGAAGAAAACAGTAAAAGTATTATCAAGCTATTATACCAGCACTGATCCTTTCAATTTAGTTGACCTATGCCAACCATTAGAATATAATTACAGAACCCTCAAGCGTCAACATCATCACAACTTTGAAACTATTGGTGTATTGGTAGGTTAATTTTACATAATCTATTTTGGTATTTATGTTAATCAATGTTTGGTACCTAAAGATGGGTGACAATATTATGTGTTATTGATGCTGCTTATTTATGAGTGGGAGCAACAGATGTGAGTTCTTATTGTTTGGAGAAGAAAAAGTTGGTTTGAAGTCCGGACCTGGTCCGAAGCCGAGTCTAGGAGAAAGGTTGGTTCCATTTTTCCCAAGCTTCGGGCACCTGCACAAACACCTAGTGACACCGGGAGAGATTCCGGCGACAGACCCTCCGACGATTTCGTTAGTCACTGGAAGAAATAAAATTTATGGTTCAGGTGGAGTTCATTACCTTGTGAAGGGAGAGGGGGTCTGGTATTTATAAGCAGAGAGAGAGGAAACTCTAACCCTAATAGGCAGGGTGACCCTCTCTGTAGGCCTAAAACAAGAGAAGGCCTATAGGAGTTGTAGGCATGATTCTGTAGGAGTTTGCAGATCCTGAGGGGATCAGACGGCTTAGAATGAGTCGGATTATTTACCCACATCATAGGCCCCCACTCCTGGAGGGTTGTATGTACCAGCCGTCGAGGAAGTAGTCACATCCATGTGAGAAGATCGGTAGACAATGTTCATGAGGATAGGATGGAAGATCTGTAACATCCTGATTTTTTTTAAATAAAGAGTTTGTTGATTTTTACGTGTTTTGCACGTATAAATTCATATGCATTTTTCCTATAAAATTTTCTCTTTATAACATGAACAAAAAATTATTCTTGATCATCATTTCTAAAAAGCCTAATTTTAAAGCCTAATTAAATCCTAGGCCTAATTGTCTCTTTCTAGCCCACTATAATTAATTAATTAATTATTTTATTAAAGCTCATGGTTAATTGGCCCATTAGTGAGCCCATAATTTAATTTTCCCTTTTAATTAGTCTAACTTGTAGTATAGACTAATTTAGTAGATAACTAATAATATTTCATGAACAAACTTAGAATGGGGGGCACTAGTGTAGCATGTGCATTGCACTAGCACGTGCATGGGGCACTTTTGGGAGTGGCCGGCCGGATTTCACAAGAGAGAGGGAGAGATGGGAGTAGTGGTGAGGTGGTTGTTCCATCATGGGTAGTTGCTACAACTCCCTATTTCATCATAGTCCTTGATCCTTAACTATTTGGACTAATCCTAGCCTTCCATTTGCACTCAAAAATTGTATAAATACCCCCTACCCTCTTCATACTTGCACCTAAAATTTGTAAAGAAAGAAAGAAAAAAAAAAGACAATTTGTGAGTTAAAAAATTGAGAATTGTAAGTTAAAAGACTGAGAGTTGAGTGTGTTCTTGCACCCATCGGAGGAGGCCGGCCTAACCTAGGAGGGAGTTCGGATTTGTTTCAAGGAAGGAGGAGACGACGATTGGTGGCACAATCTAGGAGAAGAAGGATCCATTCGTGCATTCTAGGAGGTTTCTAGGAGTTCTTTTGTTTGTTTCTCTCCAAATAAGGTGGGCAATTTTCTCATACTTCTAATTAGTTACCATGCTAGGTTTATATTTGTGATCATGTTAGAATAAACAAGAAAATGTTGCTTTATGTTTGTTACCATGATTATGGAGAAAAAGGAACCCAATTAGACTTACATGAAATGATTAGTAAAATGGATTGAATTATGTGATTGAAGTGTTGTTGTGATAACTTGACAACATATTGGCATGTTAATTAAGTAATTATGAAATTTTTGTATGAAAGTGTTCATGTATGTTTGTAAAATGCAATATGGAGAAATATGTTTATGAATGAATTGTGAATTATTGGTAACCTTCATGCCATGAAAATAGATTGATTAATGAGTAACATACACATGGTTATTGTTACATGAGATTTGTTCTAAAATCCCTAATTTGCATATTTTGTCGTTGGAAAAGAGAAATGGACATTTTGTGAATTAGGACTAATTTATTTAAAAGAATGGATTTTTTTTATTAATGAAGAGAAAAAGTAATTTTGTGGAAACTTTGATTATGAATAAAGTGAAAATTGTGATTTTGTTCTCAATGTCAAAAATATATCCATTATCTACTTTAAATTGCAACCTGGTGCAATCGACAGTCGACCAAACTAGAGTCGACAATCGACTGTCAAGTAGTAAATTTTGGATTTTACTTGAAGAACAGTCGACCGACTATATTTTAATAGTAGACTACCCTGATTATTAGTTTTTCAAGTTTTAAATCATTGTAGAACAGTCGACCGACTATATTTTAACAGTCGACTGCCCTGATTATTAGTTTTCGAGTTTTAAATTGTTGCAGAATAGTCGACCGACTATATTTTAACAGTCGACTGCCCTGATTATTAGTTTTCGAGTTTTAAATCATTGCAGAACAGTCGACCGACAATATTGTAACAGTCAACTGCCCTGACTATTGGTTTTCAAGCCTTTGGCTTAGTATAAATGAGAATTTGAGACTATTTTGCAAAAAGAGCTTGTTATAGATTATTAGCTTAAAATTGTCTTTGGACAAAGAAAAATAAATATTTTGTTTAAAAGAATTTTGAAATGAGATTGAGTAATCGAAAATTGGAAGTGTGAAATTTTGACTTAAGATTGATAAAATGAGAATAAGAGAATTATGCGGGAAATGAATTGTGAATACGACAAGTTGAAAAATGAATTTATTGTCTTATGCATGAAATTGTACATGAAAGTGAAATAAAATATTATGATGAATTATGAAAGGTCTAATGAATATGAATACTCAAATGCTATGAACATGAAATGGAATTAAAGTTTAGAGGGTAGCTAAGCCTTATACCGGCATTGAAAGAATATTTTTTTTAGATGAGATATTGAAAAGAAAATACCAAGTTTTGGTCGTATTGTTGAATTGATGGTAAGACCGGTATAGGGGAAGTGCTAACTCTAGGGAATTGATTTTATTCATGATTCAAATAAATTAAGGACTAAAGACATAGTGGAGATGTGATGAAGGTAAGAGAAAAATACGAGTATGAGGGCAATTGGATTGGCGGTGTGAGAGTGATTCATAGACTGTCTGCTTGATGCGTCATGTCATGGCATGAGTACTACTCCGGAATTATCGTCCTGGTGGCAATACTTATGGGGTGTTTGGTAACTACGGGTGGTGCCATCATTCTATGACGGAGGCTGAATTGTCCATAGTCTGCCTGCATGATGCATCATGTCAGTGCATGGGATTTCCCTCCAGACTGTCTGGATATGGGCTCGTAACTCATAGAACATCTAGGATACTTACTAGAGTTACCGTAGTAGTTTAAGTCATGGCGAGGGATTGAACCCTACAAGATAAAGTACGGTTAAGGGCTTGCCCTCAGACCTATGTAGTATGGGATGCATAGAATCCAAACAAGTGTGCATTAGTGTCATGTAATATAAATAACTGCATTAAGGACTAAGTGCACAGCAAAACACGACATCTATAGGATAGTCCTCGTAGTTTTGTTTGTGACAAGTGTGTGCTTTCTAAGTAAGAGAAAATTGATGTATTATATTCTTGCGTTAGTTGAATGAACTGACGAGCCCACAGTTTCCATGCAGGACAAAGTGAATGAAAAAGACTAAGGAGGAATTGATACTTAAAGAATTGTTCAAGTGCTGTTTTATTTTATGTATGTAATTGATGTAAATTTGCTTCCGCTGTTTAAATGTAACCTGTTGTAATAAAAGTTTTAATTTCCTTGTAAAATTGTACGAAGAGAAGTGTAAAGATCCTGTGGAACTTCGAATTCGGTCTTATTTGGAATTCAGGGTGTTACAAGATCCCCAAAGAGTGACATGAGGTTTGGAGCGAGCTCCGTGAGGACCGAGCTTCAACCTCCGAGCGTCGAGAGTTACGTGTAAGATAGGAGCTGGTTCTAGTTTAACGTCAAGCTACAAGCGCCGAGCTTTGTGCCCTAGACATTGGCTGGCTTGAGGTTAATGCCGAGTGTCGAGCCCTGTAAGCTTGACAGACAGCTGCTGGCTCGAGGTGAATACCGAGCATCGAGCCCTGTGTGCTTCGTGAGAAAGCTAAGCACTTGCTCGAGGTGAATGCCAAGCATCAAGCCATTTGTGCTTTGTGAGAAAGTTAGGCGTTTGCTCGAGGTGAATGCCACGCGTCGAGCTCTGTGAGCTTTGCAAGAAATCTAGGCACTTTCTCGAGGTGAATGCCGAGCATCGAGCCCTTTGTGCTTTGTGAGAAAGCTAGGTTCTTGCTCGAGATGAATGTTGAGCATCGAACCCTGTGAAGCTATGTGAGAAAGCTAGGTGCTTTCTCGAGGTGAATGCCAAGTGTCGACCTCCGTGTGCATTGTGAGAAAGCTAGGCACTTGCTGGAGGTGAATGCTTCTGTGTGCTTTGTGAGAAAGCTAGGCGCTTGCTAGAGGTGAATGTCAAGCATCGAGCCCTGCAAGCACACAGTGCAATCACTCAGTAACCGGCTCCAAGTCCATGCCGAGCTCCGAGCGTGGTGGACTTTGTGAGAAAGGGAGTATACGGTGCTATGATTGTAGCGGCACGTGTGATGCACGTGCGATGCTAACGTCACGGTTGTGAAAATTAAGGCATTGAAATCTTGCCCACCGTTGGATCTAGATGGGCGATTGAGATTTGTTTGTGGATATCGAGGCGTCACAAAGCTGCCTATATATCACCCACTCCCCCTGTCATTTTTCATCTTGCGTTCTCTCTCTAGTTCTTAGAGTTTCTCCCTCTAAGTGCTGCCTAGCAACCGGCGATCATCTTCTCGGCAAACTTTCTAGCACCGATAATCAGGTTAGTATTATTATTATGTCGAGAGTTCAGTCCGATTCTTCTGCCTCCACATATGGTCATGGCAATGGTGATCACCACACCTACTCCTCGTCTTGGGAGATGAGAGAGCAGGTTTACGACGTCAGGCCTATAACATTCCAGAAAAATTAATTTTTAATATTTTTGCACCTGAATTGCACGTAAAATTTTATACATTTTAGTTCCTAAAATTTTCTAAGAGTCATGCACAATTTTCTTCTCATTTTATTTTTCACACTTGTAGTTTTATTTTATTTAAACCCATTAGGATTAAATCTATTTTTAGCCCACTAAAATTTAATTACAAAATGAGGCTCATGATTAATTCTACACTTAAATGAACACTTTAAACTCTAGCACACTTGTCATTTAACATACACCTATATTTAAATTAATAAAAATTAATAATAAAATGAGAAGTGGTGTGCACATAGGGTGTACATGCACGTGTTGTGCACTAGGAGCTTGGCCGGCCACTTAAGAGAAGAGGGGAGAGTGGGAGTATGGTTTGAGAGAGTGGGTAGTTATTTGAGTAGTGGGATTCATCTCAACCACACAATATTCCTATAAACACCCCCCTTTCTTAAACATGAACACACACACAAAAATCCCAAAAAAAAAAAAGGCTACAGAGGAGTTCGGTTTTTTGCTAGTGAAGGGAGCTTCCAGTTTTTGCTTAGGAGAGGAGAATGGCACTTTTGTGTTGGACCTTGCAGCAATTTTCTAGGAGTTTTATTTACAATTTGCATCAAGAAAGAGATGGGTGTCTCTTTTTTCTTTCTAAATTATTGTAAAATGCATATATAGGTAGATTATGCTTGAAATAGACAATTGACATGATTACTTTAGTTAATTATGTGATGCATGTTATGTTGTTATCTATAATTTTTAGTAGTAATGAAATATGAGAATTAATGCATTCTAGTTAAAAGTTTCATTATAAAATTGTTAGGATGTCAAATTGAAATTCTATTTAAGAGCATGTTGTAGATTGTTAGGCACATAATAGTATGCCATGATTAAAGCATGTATACAAATTGTGTGTGGGAAAATTTATTAAGTTTCATGTACAAAATTGGGGGTAGATTTTAATTCAAAATGAGTGATGTGAATTTTCCTTAAATTCATAATAAATAGCTAAAAGAAATTATATTCATGTTGTCTTGATGATAAAAAAAAAAGTATATGTTTATGAAGGTTCTCAAAAATTACTAGCTACAATATTTGTGTAAAATTTCACTCTAATATAGATAAAGTCAGTGGGGAATCATTTCTGGAAACTTAGGAATGTATTTGATGAACAATTAAATTGAGAAAAAAAATTAGAAATCGAAAATAATTGAAAGAGTTAAAAACGAGATGAAATCAGAGAGATGGGTTAAAATAGTTTAAACCCCTATATGATCAGTTGAGCACCTGGCTCCTGTGGCTAGCACGGGTGCCAGCACACCTAGTGCTACCACGTGTCGCTTGGGGTGTTCTTTGGTCGCAGGTTCGAAACATGGGTTGGCTCCGCCTTTTGTGATTTTTTTGGAAATATTTGAGTTAGCGTTTCTGGGTTACAAAAACAACTCAGAGAACTTTGTATCACAATTAGTGAATTGGCTCACTGGTCTGGGCGACTCTTGCGGCTACTGTTGGTCCTGGGTTTGATTCCAGTTATACACATTTGGGGTTTTTGTTTTTATTTTGTGGGTTTTCATGCATTAAAAATTGGGAAAATATCATAGAAATATTATAGAATATTATTAGAACACTTTGGAATTATTTCATGTTATTCTAAGATATATATTTTGAGAATTTAAAAGTCATATTCATGTATTAGATGAGTTTTTGAGTTCATGTTTAAAAGGAAAGTGTACATGAGCAAAGATTTTAAGAGTTGGTTAATACTAAAATCAAACACATGATTAGGAGATTAAAATAAGGAATTTCTAGAGATTAATCCTAAAGAGATTTTGTATTAAAGAAGTAGTGATCTAATCTTAAATGGGATTTTTGTATTAATATACTTGAAGTATAGATAAACATTACTGTTGTATTAATCAAAAGAACATTGAGAATTATTAAAGTAAATAGTTGGTTGGTTAACCAAGATATTGTCTACAATAATCTGAATTGGTAAACTGTTGTTGAAAGTTTCGACATGTAATACCCTGATTTTTCATTTATGAATATTATTATTTTGTATTATTAATTTGTACGTATTTTGCACGTGCAATCTTACGGTATAAAATTTTATAATTATTTTCATTTCATAGACAAATGAGTATACATATATACATATATATGTCTTTTATTATTTTTACCCAAAGCTTATTTTTAAACAAACATAAGTATTCTTTTATTTTGAGCCCAACTTAATTTATTTTAAATGTAAGCTATTTTGGTCCATTAAATAAAAGCCCATGAATTTATTCTCCTTTTTATTACAACTTGTGGTGTAGAAACTTTTATAGATTTTTTTTTATAAAAAATAAAATGTACAACTTTTAAAATAGGGGACTATGGGAACACGTGCATCACACGTGCAAGTGTTTGTGCACCATTGATGGCCGGATATGGACTAGGAGGGAAAAGAGAGTGGAGTTTGTGGGAGGTAGTTTTTGTGGTCATGGTTGGTTACTACAACTTCCCCTTGAATCCTAGCCTTTGTTTCTTAACTCCTAGATCAATCCTAGCCTTCAAAGTGTCCCAAAATTTTGTATAAATACCCCCCCCCCCCCCCCAGCCTAGTTATTCTTGCACTCTTCATTCTCCAAACCTATAGTGAAAGAATACAGTTATTAGTAGTAGATTATTTGTAAGAAGTGAGAATAAAAGATTGAGAGTTTGAGTGTGTGTGCTAGAAGCAAGGAGGTCGGCTACATCACTTGGGAGCTTTCGGTTTGCACATCAAGCAAGGAGGAGATGCACTCGTGTGGGCAAGTTCAATCTAGGAGGAGAAGGGCTTTTCGTTTAGGAGTTGTTTTGTGATTTTCTCACCAAAATAAGGTGGGTGGTTTTCTAGATTTCTAATTTAGATGCCATGCTAGGAGTGATTGAAGTAATGATGCATGAAAGAAACTAATAAGAGTACACTTAATTGGAAAAATGACTTGCTAGTTGATTAGATTAATGCTTGATAGATTGTATGTTAACTTGTCACGAATCTTAATTTTGTGTGCAAATTGCTTGTAGTTATGGAAATATTGAATTGGGATTGTTGAGAATGTCAAAATTGAGTACAAAATGCTAGTAGATGAAATTATTGTTTTATGTACTAAATGGACTATTGTGATATTGTTTCAAATGAATAAAATTATCCTAGGCATTTGGGTTTATGAAAGAGGGAAAAATAGGGAATTGTATTTATAATGTGAATTTTTTATACCAATTTGTATTTGAGAAATGTCACATTTGAACAATGGAGAGAGTAGTATGCAATTTAAATTATTGTATGAGAAATGTGTATTAAATTACTGGAAAAATTATTTTAAAAATACTGGGGTGTTAATTTAAGTTAAAATATACGTTCTGGAAATTTACATGGTTTTTGGTGCAAGCAAAACAAAGATAAGAGCTTTTGAACATCGAAATGTTCTAATGAAACAGAGAACAGAGTTATATAAAATTCAAGTTATAGTTGTGACAACCTGAGCCTATAGCTCAAGTGGTCGGTGGGCTCTCTGGCACTACAGTAGCGCAGGCGTGTGTCTTCAGGTCGCTGGTTCGATACCTTATGGCCACCTTCTTTTTGTGCGCGGTTAAAAAATTAACCCAACCCGAACAGAGAGTATATAACTCTCTGTCTCCTTTTCATATTGTTGAGCACAGTCGGCCTAGTGGCTAGCTTGTGCGGCTGTCTTCTCTGTGGTTGCGGGTTCGATTCTGGCAAAGGCCAGAATGTATTTTTTTTTTCAAAAATGATTTTTTATGGGTTTTCTTGATGTATAAAAATTCCGAAAAAAATATGGTTATTGTTCTAAAATCAAACACAACTTATGAAAATTAATTGGGAGTTATTGGAATGAAATAAAGTGTATTTTGGAAATAAAATTGTATTCGAAACTATAGTTTCTTACTCGTATAATGTCATAAAATGTGTGATTTCACGGGGTGATTAAGATAAGTATTGAAAAGGAAAAATGATTGGAAAGAGAACATAACTGTGAATTCTTGTATGGATTATTTTGTTAAAAGAGTAGCATGACAATGGTGATATTATGAATTCATTTGACTAGATGCTTTCGTGATATGATTTTAATGTGGATATAAATGTTGTTT
Source organism: Hemerocallis citrina (assembly GCA_017893485.1). NCBI lineage: Eukaryota > Viridiplantae > Streptophyta > Magnoliopsida > Asparagales > Asphodelaceae > Hemerocallis > Hemerocallis citrina. The sequence goes on along the minus strand of CM030358.1, from coordinate 183,777,611 downwards.
ATGGAATGCATGAGTTATAATTGAACTCCATGTATTATAATTAATTCATGAAAGGATTGGAAATCATGTAATGTTCTTGAGTGTGACAACTCAAACATGTGAATTTGTGAATTGACATTGAAAATTAGGGTGTGGCCAAAACTCAGACCGGCAAGTGAAAGTGAGGAGATATGATTATTGAAATTAAAAAGACCAAGTTTGGGTCATTGTGAAGTGAAAGAAATCAGACCGGTATTTGTGAGAGGGCTGACTCTAAGAGACTGATTTTGTTCATGATTTTATTAAATTAAGAATTAGTACATAGTGAAGAGGTGATGAAAGTGAGAGAAAAACACAAAGTATGAGGGTCTCGAGTCTATGATGTGGGTGTGATTCACAGTTTGTCTTCACGATGCGTCGTGACATGATGTGGGCACTACTCCGGAATTATCGGGATCTTGGCGACGCTTGTGGGGTGTTTGGTGACTGTGAGAAGATCGTGTGCCATGAAGGAGGCTGAATTGTCCATTGGTTGTCTTCACGATGCGTCGTGACATGACGTGGGATTCCCCTCCAGTTTTTCTGTACATGAGCTCGTACTCATAGGACATCTAGGATACTTACCGTAGTTACAATAGTAGATTAAGTCATGACGAGGGATTGAACCCTACAAGATGAAGAACGATTAAGAGGCTTGCCCTCGGACCTATGTAGTATGGGATGCATAGAATCCGAACAAGTGCGCATTAGTGTCATATAATATAAATAACTGCATTAAGGACTAAGTGCATAATTACAACACGACATTAATAGGATATTCCCCTTAGTTTGATATGTGAACAAGTTTGTGTTTGCTAAATATGGAAAATCAATTATACTGTTTTCGGCATAGAGAGGATGGTCGTGTATAATATTCGTCGGTTGAATAAACTGACGTACCCACAGTTTTGTATGCAGGATAAATGGCATGATAAAGATTAAAGAAGAACTGATGCTTAGAGATTATTCAAATGTTGTTGTACTTTCACTTATGTAAATGTTATAAATTTGCTTCCACTGTAAAGTGTAAAGATTTCTTATAACTCTGATGTAAGTGAAAAGTTTTAAATTCCTTGTAAAATTGTACGAAAGAAGTGTAAAGATCCCGTGGAACCTCGAATTCAGTTTTATTTTGGAATTCGGGGTGTTACACTACATGAAGTGGAATACTTCATAATCTGTAAATATAAAGAAAGTGATAAAGAAGAAATGAGAGTTAATGAATGAAAAGTTTATTTTGAGGTTAGATATAACCTAATTGACCTCTATTGCAAGATGGTTGTTGGAATCTAGAGGATAGGCGAGACCTTTAGTAACCGGTAATTTATGAATGAAGAAATTTGAGAAGTAGCCAGCGTGGGCTAATGTTTCTCGTGTGTTCATGTAAGTCCGGTAGGGTAAGATAGCTCTAGGTTGTGATGATTATAACTAAATCTAAGGATAGGCACTAGAAGAAGATATGATAGAAATAATGACGAAAATGTCCGGTAAAGAATGTGTAGCTCGTAGGGGTTCGAGATCGCGGAATACGCCCGGTAAACCCATGGTTATGGGCTAGGGGTATGTCTGTCTATCATCAAAAAGGCCGGTAAAGAGATTGCAGTTCCTAGGGATGTTCGGGACGGACAGGATATGCCTGGTAAATCTATTGAGGTGGGCTAGGGGTAGGCCTGGTTCGTAGTTGCGAGAGATTGACTTGCTAGGGTTCATGGCTGAGGATACGCCTAGTAAATCCACTGAGGTGGGTTAGGGGTAGGCCGGTAAGGTCCAATATCCTGGGGGTGCGACTCTTCGGTGACTACGCGTTGGAGTATATTCATTGGGTTAGGTTGCATGGCGTGTGATGCAAACCCTATAATGAGGAGTACGTTAAGGACTTACCCTCGGACCTATGTAGTATGAGATGCATAGAATTCGAACATTAGTGCCATCGTAGTGTAAACATCTGGATTAGGCATTAAGTCATATCATAGACTGACATGTTTAGGATAGTCACTTTTTACATTTTATTGTGCATTTAAGTTCTTGTTTGCTAAAGTAAGCTAATCGCTGTATGATAGCATTGCATTAGTTGTATGCAACTAACGTGCCCACAGTTTTCAAGTGCAGGACTTGGATTAGCAAAAGGGCATAAAGATGAATTGGTGCTGATGATTATTTCCAGATTAAAGTTGTTGAATGTTTAAGTTGTATATATTGTGTTGTAACTTCTGTTGTATATTTTTGTAAACAGAACAATATTGTATAATGAAAAAGTTTTAATTTCCTTATCAAATTATACGAATTGAAGTAAAAGTTCCTATTGTGCTACGAATTACATGTAAATGGAATTTGGGGCATTACAAAGCCGCTCCACAGTCAAAAGCCCTTCGTAGCGAAATCGAGCGACTCAGAAGGAGAGGTGGAAGTAGCCAAGGTAGTTGACACGAGCAATGAAGAAGTGGTGGAGGAAGTTGATAGAGGGGTTGGTGAGGAGGATGATGATGAAGTGGCAGAGGTCGATCCATCGGGTGAGGCCCCTAATCTGAAACCGTTGGCGACGTCGTCCCCTCCGAAGGCCCTTTGCATTCGAGGGAGGAGAATGAGGTGGACCCTCCTAGACTGTCCGGCACAGCCAGATGAGTTCCTTCCCAAACATGGGCTCGACGTCCCTTACCTTCAGCAACTGAGATCCATTAGGATGTATTCGGACGATGTTAGGGACTTGGTCTAGTATGGGGTGCAACCTTCTTTGCAGAGTCGACCAAAGGTCCAGAAGGACAAGACGTAAAGTGTTTTGACGATCAATTACCTGCCGTTAATTCGAGCTAACTACTTCATAGGGATAAAGTACGAGTTGATGATTCCAAGCCCCGGTCTCCGTCCCACAGATAACTTAGCTCCTTGGTATTGTATGTTTCCAGTGGACACCTTCGGTTTGAGGTTGCGGTTGCCGCTGCACCCGTTTATTGAGGAGGTGTTAAACTGGGGGGATTCTGCCCGATGCAGTACGGCCCAAACTTTTGGAATTATCTCGTGTGCTTCATGCTACTTTGCGAGGAGAGGGGAGTGCCTCTGAAACTGAAGTACTTCCGAGCCATGCTGGGGGTCAGTTCGTCAGGTGAGTATGAGGGAATTTACTACATCTTGCCTCCTCCCATTAAGAAGGTAATCCATGGACATTCGGACTACATAAAAGGGTGGATGGAGAAATACTTCATTGTCCGAAATTAGGTGCCCTGAGAGATTCCCACGAGTTGGAACTTTTACAAGCCGAATCACATTCCACCGAAGAGAAGAGACCTGATGGACGAGGAGTGGGCTGATGTGGATCGGATCATTTCTTGGAATAGCATCGACTGGCCGAACTTGACAGAGAGGCACCTTGCCAGGATCGGATTGAGCCCCATTCCCTCATGTAAGTTTTTCGTTTCCTTTTTATGAACATTTTCTCCTTTGTTCTTATAACCTTATTTTTCTTTGGCATATATGGACGATGCCATTATTTATGTGAGGAGAGCCCAGTCGGAAAAGAAGAGGGCAGCCGAGCAATCGAATCAGAGTAAGGGGTCCTCTTAGGGGGGCTCTGAAGGCCCTTCGGACTTGAAGTCCAAGAGGCAAAGGATCCTGTCAGTCTCGGGGACCCCCAACTCATTGAAGGTGGTGCCTAGCTCGAGTAACCTTAAGGTTATGGAGGTGCTAAGGGGCGGGGTCCCTCCTGTTCACCCTGCAGCCCAGGAGATCGTGGTTGAAGAGGGGCTAAGATCGTGGGCTCCCAAATGGGCTGTAAAGGCGGCCAATATGCTGACTGAAGGGCTGGTAGCAATCAAGGTGGTGGAACACCTGGCCATGCCTTGCGATAGGGAGGCCCTGGTGACCAAGACCCTAGAGTCTTGCTATATGAGGTGGGCTCCGGCTAGCATGCTGGCAAGGCTTCTTTCAACTCAATGACTCCATACTTCGAACCCTTTTTTTTCATCTGAAGTCTTAGCCCCTCGTTTGCAGGCATCGCTGGCAGGAGCCCAGAGGATGAGGCTGCACACCCGCGAGCTCCGGCAGGAGGTGAAGAATGCTCAATGATATGAGCGTGAGATGAAGGACTTGAAGCTCAAGCTGGACGCAGTCGAGTCCCATAAGCGGCACCTCAAGGCCGAACTGACCTCCCTCGCCGATGACCGAGCATGGGTGGAGGGGGAGATAAGGAGGGCAGCCGCCAAGGAGCTGAAGAAGACGAAGACCACCGCCATGGATAAGGTCATCGCATCCCAGGACATGGTGTACAATCGGGCCCTCGAGCATGTCAAGTTCTACTACCCCTAGTGTCATCTCGAGGAGTTCAATTATGGCATGAAACTTCCCGAGCATCCGAAAATGCCCGGGGTAGATGGTGAAGAGGGGGGTGAAACGATGCTTGCTAAGAAGAATGTGTTGGTGGCTGACCTTGATGCCGACGTGGAAGCCGACGAAGAGGTTCCCCTCTCCCCCCAGCAGTTGTTTCAGCCTTTCCATTTTTTTGTTTTGTATTTCCAAACGCGTACTGGCCACTGACATTTTGTAAGAATTTTGATGAATGAAATGAATTTTTGGCCGAACTATTTGACTGTTTGGCGTAATCAATAATGTGAGCTTTTGAGATTTTAGCCAAGTTTATGAGGCTCGGAATGATGTGCCCTTTCCTTCTTTGTGCCAGATGAGCGTACCCTTCGTGGTCAACCCTCTTGGTGCCAAGGTCTGGCACCTTAGGGCAAGATTACATCCCTACAGTCTGTCTTGGCGTGCTATTGCAAATAGGCTCGAGATCGGGAAGCGGCTATTTTTTATTTTATGAATAAGTCGAATGAGTTGAGCTTGGAATCGGCTTGCCTGAAGAAGACGATTGCTGACCGCAACTTGGGAGCGCTGAGACTAGATGGTGTATGGTACTTTTGCTTGGACAGACCTCAGAATTGTTCCTCCGAGAGGTAATTGTGGAGAAGGAACTGGAGATTCAAAGATTGAAGGTTGCGCTTGGGATGGCCGGGTCTCGCTCTGCCTTTCTAGGAAGTCAGTGGTCGTCCGTCGACAGCCCAGCTTTGTCCCTGAAGTTGGAGATGCCGAACCCGGGTGACGCTTAGAGCTCGGTGGTCGGGGCATCTACGTTGGCCACTCACCGCGGGGAGGTTTCTAGGCCATCCGGTGAGAAAACTCATTCGGTCAGGCTTGAGCTCATTCTGGTTAGTCCTCGAAGGACCCTCGAAATGGAGGGATAGATTGTCATAAGTTGGATTTTTATGATTCTTGTAACTTTGTCGTAGTCATAAGTCATACCACCTCGTCGATTATAGCAATAACCCTTTATATGTTGCAATAAAATGATCTTTCTGCCTTTTTTTGTCGGCTTCGATCTGGATGTGTTAGCAAGTCAAACTTTTGAAATGTGAGGTTCTGGGATAGGAGTCGTTTAAAGCTGAAAGTCGAGCTGGAGCTAGGTCGATGCCGAGCGGCGATGAACTAAGAGATTGAGGAATCTCTCATTAGTATTTGAGGTCGATACCGAGCGGCGATGACCTGAGAAAATGAGAAATCTCTCGTTAGAATTTGAGTTTGACGCCGAGCGGCGATGACCTAAGAGAATGAGAATCTCTCATTTGTAATTGAGGTCGATGCCGTGCGGCGATGACCTTACAAATTGAGGAATCTCTCGTTAGTAATTGAGGTCAACGCTGAGCGGCAATGACCTGAGAGATTGAGGAATCTCTCGTTAGAGGTCGATGCCGAGCGGTGATAACCTGAGAGATTGAGGAATCTCTCGTTAGTATTTAAGGTCAACATCGAGCGGTGATAACCTGAGAGATTGAGGAATCTCTCATTGGTATTTGAGGTTGGCACCTAGCGGTGAAGACCTGAGTGGTTAAGGAATATCTCGTTAGAGGTTGACGCTGAGCAGCAAAGACCTGAGAGATTGAGGAATCTCTCATTAGTATTTGAGGTTGACGCCGAGTGGTGATGACCTGAGAGACTGAGAAATCTCTCGTTAGGTTTTGAGGTCGACGCCTAAAGGTGATGACCTTAGAGATTGAGGAATCTCTCGTTAGTATTGAGGTCTACGCCGAACAGGATGACCTGAGAGATTGAGGAGTCTCTCATTAAAGGTTGACACCGAGCGGCGAGGACCTAGGAGATTGATAAATCTCTCGTTAGGTTTTGAGGTCGACGCCGAACGGTGATGACCTAAAAGATTGAGGAATCTCTCGTTTTGAGACATACAGCTGAGGCATTTTATCTATGAAATTTTATTTCATAGCCTCAGCTGAGACATACAGCTGAGGCTACAAAAAAAGGGGGGGAGGCTTACGATTACTGACAACAGTGGTAGCATCTACGGCGCTTCGTGGAACGTGATGAGGTGCTCCGTGTTCCAAGTTCTCTTTACTGTCCTTCCTCCCGGGTCTTCGAGTCAGTAAGTTCCTGTGCGTATCACTCGGGAGACTCTGTATCGACCCTCCCAGTTTGGAGCTACCTTCCCCATTTTTGTAGGGTTGGAGATGGTGAGCTTTCTTAGCACGATGTCACCCTCCTTGATGTTGGTTGGTCAAACCTTCTTGTTGTAGAACTGTCCGATCTGTTGCTGGTAGATGCTTCTTCTTATGGAAAAATTTTCCCAGATCTCGTCTATCAGTTCCAAGTTGGCCCTGAGCTCGATTTTCAGAGGAATGATGGCCTCGGTCCCCTGCGTCAGGTTGAACGGGGACTCGCCCATGGAGATCCTTTTGGTTGTTTGATGTGACCAGAGGATGCTGGGTAATTCGTCGACCCAGATGCCCTTAAGTGATTTGTCCAATTGTTTTTTAGGCCTTCAAGAATTTGACTGTTAGCATTTCAGCTTGTTCGTTAGATTGGGGTTGTGAGACAGTCGAAAACCGTTGCTGAGTGTCGAGGTCATTGCAAAACTTTTAGAAATTCTTCCCAGCGAATTGAGTTCTATTATCGGTGATGAGGATGCGTGGAATCCCGAACTGAAAAATAATGTGTTTCCAGAAGAATTATTTGACCTGTTGCTCGATAATAATGGCCAGGGGTTCCGCCTCAATCCATTTGGTGAAGTAGTCGATGGCCACAACGAGAAAGAGCCTCTAGCCCCTGGCCTTCGGAAAGGAGACGACTAGATCCATCCCCTACATAGAAAAGGGGGCCGGACTAGCTAGGGACTTGAGCTCGACCTGGGGTGTACACCGGGTCGAAGAGGACCTTTGGTAGGGCCACACCTTTTTACGAGATCCTGGGCATCATGTAGTATGGTCAGCCAATAGTATTCGTGATTGAGTACTTTTCTGGCAAGCGACATGCTGCCCATGTGGCACCCTCCTTCCTTTGTGTACCTCCTCGAGCACGTACTTTGCTTCATCGGAGCTTAGACAGCGAAGATATGGTTTCCCATCCACCTTAGTGAAGGAGGCTTGAAGAGCACATTGCCAATCAGTGTGAATCTTTCTGACCTGACTCTTATTTTTCTGGCTTCGATCGGGTCTTGCGAAAGTTCGCCATTGGTCAGTAACTTACAGATGGCATCCATCCACAATTCGGGTTAATGCACAGGACCTCGGGGTTCTCGATACTGGGCTTGGGGAGGCTCTCAACTAGAATAGTGTGATCTAGGTCCCCGAAGGATGAGGAAGCGAGCTTGGATAGGTCGTCAGCCACGCTATTTTGTTCTCTTGGGATATGCTTGACAACGAAGCCCTCGAAGGCGGTTAGGAGTTGTCCCGACATGCGCCAAGTACTGAATCATGCAAGCATCACAGTCCTCGTACTCCCCGGTGATCTGATTGACCACAAGTTGAAAGTCACTGAAGGCCCTTACTCGTTTCGCACCGGCCTTGTGGGCTTGTATGGGCTCGACGATCATTGCTTCGTATCCTGCCTCGTTGTTAGAGGCCTGAAAATTAAGGCGCAAATAGTATTGAAGGACAAATTCATCGGGACCCCTGAGGATGACACACGCTCCGCTACCACCTTCGCAGGATGATTCATCGACGTAAATCTCCCAGACTGGTTCCTCCACTTGGATTTTGGATGCTTCGGGAATAGTATATTCCGTGATGAATTCTGCAAGGGCTTGCCCTTTTATGGCTGTGCGGGGTCGATAACTGATATCATGTTAGCTCAGCTCGATTGACCGCTTGATCAGTCGATCGGAATTCTCGAGTTTTTCGAGGACTTGTTTAAGAGGTTGATTCGCAAGACTCGGATGGAGTGGTCCTGAAAGTACCGGTAGAGCTCCCGAGCGGCCATCACTAACGCATATGCGACCATTTCCATCCTCTTGTATCAGAGTTCAGCATCGTGCAGGACTTTACTGACATAATAGATGGGCCTCTGGTTCGCCTCGATTTCCATCCTCTTCCTTCCTGATGAGTACTGTGTTGAGAGCATGTTTCGAGGTAGCCAGATACAGAAATAGGGGCTCGCCCGGTTTGGGTTTGCTAAGGAGTAGGGGGTTGGCCAGGTAAGTTTTCAACTGATCGAAGTCCTGCTGTTGGGGGTCTCCCCACTCGAAGCACTTCTCTCCTCAAAGAGCTTTGAAGAATGGGAGCGACTTCTTTCCAGACTTGTAGAGGAAACGGTCGCTGGCCGTTTAGCACCAGCCAACCCGTAAGCCATTATACTTCTTTGACATTTCTTGGAGGAGCCATGTCCAGTATGGACTAAATCTTTTTGGGGTTCGCCTCGATGCCTCGCTGGCTGACCACGAATCCGAGGAGCTTCCTTGAGGTGACACAGAAGGCGCATTTGGAGGGGTTTAGTCTCATGTTATGGGACTGAGGGACCCCGAAAGCATCCTCAAGATCGCTAACATGATCTACTCCTCTAACGAGCATATCATCAACCTATACCTCCATGTTCTGGCCTATTTTCTCCTTAAAGACCCGATTAACGAGTCTTTGGTATGTGACGCTGACATTCTTCAGCCCGAAGGGCATGACCTTGTAACAGTAGAGACCTTGATCTGTCACGAATGCAATCTTCGTGATGTCTAGAGGGAACATTCTGATCTAGTTGTAGCCTGAGAAGGCATCCATGAAACTCAGCAGCTCGTGCCCTGTGATCGCATCTATCAGAGCATCGATGCTCAGGAGGGGGAATGGTTCTTTGGGACAGGCCTTGTTGAGGTTAGTAAATTCTATGCAGATCCTCCACTTCCCACTTGGCTTATTCACCATCACGACGTTGGACAACCACTCCGGGTAGTTGACCTACTGTATGAACCTAGCAGATAGGAGTGTTGCTCACTTCTTCCTTTATTGCTGGTTTCCAGTCGAGAGCGAATTTGTGGCGCTTCCACTGGATTAGCCTAGAGTCTGAAAGGACGCTCAGCTTGTGCATTATGAGGTCTTCCGAGATCCCTGGCATATCCGAGGGCGTCCAGGCAAAGAGATCCGCATTCTGAGGGACTGGCTCAAGGCTTGCTTCAGTCCGGCGACAAGGGAATGGCTCTCTCGGAACCATTTAGATCTGTTCTCCTTAGAGAAGGGTATCTCCTCCAGTTCGTCGACTAGCTTCGAGCCCAATGGGCTTCTTTCGAACGGAAGTTCGACTGCATCGAGGGGGAAGACTCTGCCCCTCAACGCGGTCATGTAGAATGACTGAGTAGATTCTTGATTGCCTCAGGCGATGCCGATCCCGTCGTTGGTAGGGAATTTCATTGATAGGCAGAGAGTACTGCATGAAAATAGTAGAGGTCGGGCCTGCCAAGGATCGCATTATAGGTAGCCTGGACGTTGACCACCATGAAGTTCATTGCCTCTGTTCGAATGGACGGGGCCGCTCTGGCTGTGACATCAAGTGTGATGACTCCTTCTATTTGAACGGAAGATCCCAAAAATGTGTGGAGCGTGTACCCGACCTGCTTCAGCCTCTTGTGAGAGATCTTGAACTTTTTGAACGCGACCAGGAACAGGATGTTGACCGAGATCCCATTATCAACAAGGATGCGGTGGACCTTATGATTAGCCATGCCGAGGTTGATTACCAGGGCATCACAATGAGGGAGTCGGATGCCTTCTAAGTCTTTGCTACAGAAGACTTAGAAGGCTAATTATGGACTGAGTTGACCTCACGTATGAAGGCTTTGCGCGAGGTGCTTGATTCTCCTCTCATTGGTCCATTGTGAACACAGTGAAGAATGGCGGGGCCAGTGCCCTTTTTGGGCTCGGGTTCGATCTCAAGGCGTTTGCCTGCTATCCGAGGGGGCGAGGCCTCTGGGTCGATCCGGATAAACTCCCTTAGGTACCCCCTTTGGATGAGGGTCTTGATCTTGTCTTTGAGTGCTCGACAATTATTAGTCTCATGGCCATGATCCCGGTGGAACCAAAAGTAGAATCTTTGGTCCCTCTTCTTGTTGTTACTGAGTCGGGGAGGATGGCAGACGATCCCCTTACCCTCGATTTTCATGAGTGTGGAATACACTTTCTTGATTAGCGAGTGAACCTTTCAAAGTGGGGGACTGGTGGTGATCATTTCTGACCGAACATATCTTTCTGGGCCTTCCTCATGAGCTCAAAATCATCGACTTTTCTTTTCTCCTTAGCTGGGGTTTCCTTCGGACCTTTGGGATGCAGGGCCTCCTCGGCTCGGGTGTACTTTTCAACCCTGTTGAGAAGATCGGAGAAGTCGATGTGAGGATTTTTACCAAGGAGGCCATCAGATGGCCTTGGCGAACATTGTGCCAGAAGGTTGCGGACGCGACACCGACATCGAATGAAGAGACCGCCCTCACCTCGACAGTGAACCTTTGTACAAAGTCCCGAATGAACTCTCCTTCCTTCTGTTTGAGTTCCAGAAGGGCCGCATTCTTTTTCTCGACCTTGCGACTGGTCACGAAGTGAGTAAGAAAACTCTCTTCGAGCTAATCAAATGAGAATACCGAGCTGGGGGCGAGCTTAGAAAACCATTCCTGTGTCAGGCCACGCAGAGTGGATAGGAATGCACGACAAAGGAGATGATCTGTGGCGATGTGAATCATCATGAGGGTTTTAAATCCTTCCATGTGATCAGCTAGATCAGACTCTCTATTGGACGTCTCGAACTAAGGCGGTCTGAAGTTCCGCAGGATCTCAGCTTCTAGAATTCGAGTGGAGAATGGGGGTCTGATAGGTTGATATCCCCGGTTGGATTGTAACCAGCCCTCGCTGATTCGAGAGAGGCGACTCTCCATTTCTTGTAGGCGTTCAAGGACGGCTTCGTCCCGTCTCACCGGCTAGGTCGTGCCGTGAGATTCACTGCCGTGGGCTTCTTCCGAGTAAGGGTTGTTATCCTGACACTCAATCCTGGGGCCGCCTCGGAATGCCTGGAGGACCCCGTTCCTGAAATCCTAGAACTCAACTCTCGTGACCAGAACCCATTTGCCTTGATTGTTCGGAGGTGGATGGACTCTCGGGGAGTGGCTACGCCGTTGCTCCCGACCGTGGGATGGACGAAAACTGTGGGTCGGAGCCTAGTTGGAAGGGGCATCCCCGCCCCTCGATCAGCTGAGCTGGTGGCGGAGGTCATCTGTCAGGTTCTGATAGTTGATGATGTTCTGGAGATAGTCGGTTTGATGGCAGACGGGCTGCCTCGCGACCGAGCGTGAGGCGCTCAAATCCTAATCTGATGAGCCCTTGGCTCGCTGTTGTGGAGACCCTAGTGTGTTCGCCTAACTGCGAGATGGATGCAGAGGATCCGCATGACGCCCAGCCGTGGGCGCTTTCTTGCTTCTGGGTGCCATGGGTCAGTGTCCAAGATCGGAATCTCTCAGTCTTTTTCATAGACTGCGCCAATCTGATGCTGCTTATTTGGGAGTGGGAGCAACAAATGCGAATTCTTGTTATTTAGAGAGGGAAAAGCTGGTCTGGAGTCCGGACTAGGTCCGAAGCCGATGTTGGGAGAACGGTTGGTTCGGTTCTTACCAAGCTTCGGGCACTTGCACAAACACTTAGAGATACCGGGAGAGATCCCGGCGACAGGCCCTCCGACGATTTAGTCAGTCGCTGGAAAAAATGAAATTTAGGATTCGGGTGGAGAAAATTTCATTATCTTGTGAAAGGGGAGGGGGTCTGGTATTTATTGGCAAAGAGAGGAAACCATAACCCTAATGGTCCGGGTGACCTTCTTCTGTGGGCCTGAAACAACAGAAGGTCCATAGGAGCTGTAGACGTGATTTTGTAGGATTTTGCGGATCCTGAGGGGATCAGACGACTCAGATTGAGCCGGATTATTTACCCACATCAGTTATAAGTGAGTTTTTCCTATTATTTATTAAACTCTCTTTTTTTCTACAAATTGTTTTCTCGAGTAACTTACAGGTTGAGATTTTAGTCTAGATAGGACTTTTGTCATTTTAATTTGTTTAGACTGAACTTCCTAATCATCAATTTACTAGGCTTCTTTTATGCTTCAAGTTAAGAGGACCTCCATGTTCTACAATTCTTTATTAGAGAGTTATCCCCAATGTCTGAGTTAAGTGAGTTAACAGATAGTCCAGATCTTCACCCAGTAAAAAATGCTACAAGTGAGTTTCTGTTGTCTACTTTCTATTCCTGCTTTCTTGTTACCAGCGATGTGCTTCATCCATCCATTTCAATCCATTTCATATCCATTTTATTACATATCTGTTCATATTCATATTTTTTTCCCTTGTACTAATTGTTTCGACTTTTTATGTATCCATTTATGATTTTTCCGTCAATATGGATATTGAGTTTTATTTTCCAACTATATTTGTATCTATATCTGGTTCTATTTGAGATAAACAAATATGCATATGGTATGCACATTCTAACCTGTATCAGCAATCCTCACAAGTTTGCGATAAATAGTTTAGTTTTGTTTCTATTTTTGCTATCGAAGTCTTGTTTATATACTGTATTTTCCCCATCTTTCTAGATTAATTATGCAGGGACAGGTATTCAGAAGCCAACCGATGACTGCACTTTCAACGACTACTCATTCTTGATGGCTACTAACTTTGAATCGGTTTTCCATCTTACCCAACTAGCAAATCCTTTCTTTAAAGGGGCGTTTGGTACACAAGATTGGAAAATTCCTGTAAATAAAAGGATTATCGGGAATGTGAGGGTGGGAATAAAGATTTCCGGGAATGTTGCATTATCGCGTTTGGTATAGTACATTGCATTCTTGAGAATCCTTTATAATTGTAATTTTTTATTCTAGTTTTTTTTTTTTAATTGTTTGTTATGGAAATCACATGAGAATGCTCAAATTCCATGATTTTAGGGAGGAATATATTTTTTTATTCTAGTTTTTTTGTTATTTTATTGTTTGTTATGGATTTTCCATGGGAATCCTCAAATCCCATGGTTTTTGAGGTGAATGGAATCCTTCCCAAAAAAGAATTTTGATTCCCTTAGAAATCTATCATTCATTCCAAAACTACGCTTGTCATATACCAAACAAGGTAATCTAAGAGAGAATATGGGATTCCCTTGCACATTCCCACGTACCAAATGCCCCCTAAGAGTATCTCCAACGGGATGGCCCGGGGAGGCTCCAACCGGCAGCTTCAAAACCCCCTTAAAAATTGAGGAAGGGCAGCCATCGCCTTCATATTTGAAAGCTTTGGTGAGATCCTTCAAAATACTATTCACAATTTTAAATTCCCATTTAATCCTTTTTTATCTTAACATCTTTTTAAGAATTCCTTCCATATCCTTTAATTAAAATCTGTAGCTATATATTTCATGAATGTATCTTATAAAATATTAATCCAAGTTTTATTATTTTGGTATTGCTGGAAAGGTCTCGACGATACCTTTAAAATGAGACCAATTTTGAATCTTTTTTTATCGTTTGAAAAAAATAATTGATACAATATTTATAGTTATTTAGTTATTTTGTATTAGCTTAACATATTTTTAAAAGACTACTAAATATACTGCACCCACTCATACAATGTGATCATTAATTGGAAATAGATAAACGGCAAACGTTGGACATTGAAATACATAGAACTGAATGATAAAAAACATTAAAAATATTTCATTGATAATCCCCAACTTTTAATCCATTTCATTGCCGTGTTTTGCCCACGAATGCTCTATTAGTGCATTTCTAGGTGCAATATGAGCATTTTTGTCTTTGAGTTGCTTGTGTCGAGCTAGGAACCATTGGAATTGCGCAGTTTCATTGACATCAATCTCTTGAACATTCTGAATAATTGCAAGAGTAGACAAAACTAGTCCTTCAGAGTCATCGCGTTCATTCTTGACGATCATATTGTGCAGTATAACACACGCCAACATGATGTCATGTAGTAAACTTTTATCCCAAAAACGTGATGGCCCTTTGATGATGAAAAATCATGCTTGAAGGACTCCAAATGCTCGCTCCACGTCTTTTCGACATGATTCTTGCATCATTGCGAAATATTGTTTCTTTGGACCTTGGGGTTGGGAAATAGTTTGTATAAGGGTTGACCATTTGGGGTATATGCCATCGGCTAAATAGTAACCGACATCATATTGTTTACCTTGAATTGTATAATTAGCAGAAGGAGTAAACCTTGAGTTAGGTTAGCGAACAGATTTGACGCTTGCAACACATTGATCTCATTGTTCGAGCCCGATAGTCCAAAATATGCATGCCATATCCATAAGTCATAAGAAGCCACTGCCTCAAGAATGATAGTTGGACCACCATGACGACCCGAGTATTGTCCCGCCCAAGCCGTTGGACAGTTTTTCCATGCCCAATGCATACAATCAAGACTTCCCAACATTCATGGAAAACCTTGTTCTTCACCCTTCTGTAATAATCTTGCAACATCATTGGCATTGGGTGTTCTTAAGTATTCATTTCCGTAAACCTATACAATTTCCCGGCAAAATTTCTTTAAACATAAAATTGTAGTAGACTTACCAATTCTTATGTATTCATCGGTACAATCCGCAGCTGGTCCATATACTAACATTCGAAATGCTGGCGTGACCTTTTGCAAAGTGGATAATCCAAGCTTTTCGATAACATCTGTACGAAGAAGGTATCATGCTCTTTTACTGCCTCAACAATACGAAGAAATAGACTTCTCTGCATACGGAATCTTCTTTTACTACCTTGCAGTAAAGTCGATTGTCTTATCTATTGGCATTGTATTCCCTGCCTTTCAGTCAAGTCGATCGCCTTATCCATTGGCATTGGATTCCCTGCCTTACAGTCAAGTCGTTCATCTTATCCATTGGCATTGGATTCCCTGCCTTTCAGTCAAGTTGATCGTCTTATCCATTGGCATTGGATTCCTGGCCTTTCAGTCAAGTTGATCGTCTTATCCAATGGCATTGGATTCTCTGCCTTTTAGTCAAGTTGATCGTCTTACCCATTGGCATTGGATTCCCTACCTTTCAGTCAAGTCAATCGTCTTATTCGTTGGCATTGGATTCTCTCATAAGTCGGTTGTCTTATAAATATTGACATCATCCAATAACCAATTTTCAAACTCATAACTCTTTGCCTATCTTCTGATGTAACTACCGTTCCCGCTATATTCATTTTCCCCCCTTTTGTAATATTTTTTTTTGTAATTGAATAAAATACTCTATTTTGTGTTTCTTGATTATTTTAATTTAATCTTGTTCATGAAATTCTCTGTTCTTCTTGTTGAGTTGTTCTTATTGACTCTATTTTCTTCAATTTAATTGTGGGCATTTTTATTCAAACCATATTGATTTGAATCTATCTCTTATTGAACCCTAAAAACCCAATTTCATTTGTTCTTAACCCAAATCCGCTATTATTGAACCATAATTCACCAACCCAGTACTCTAATTGACCCTATAAGTACAACTCTACTGCAAACCCTAAAAATTGTATACAACTGAAACCCTAGCCGCTTATTCTCTCTCTCTCTCTCTCTCTCTCTCTCTCTCTCTCTCTCTCTCTCTCTCCTCGCCATTCTTTCTCTCTCCATGTGTTTTCCCACACAAACCGTGAAAACCCAATACAGCCCCATCCCCGGTCTTCTTCTCCGGAGATCCTCATCGTCGATGCATCTCCTGAGTGCCTCCCCACCACTCCCTGACCTCCGGCGACCCCCTTGTCGCCGTTCGCCGCCAACACAACCCCCCAGACCCTTCTTCTTGGTCCTCGACATTAGCAATAGAACCCAAAAACCCCCACCGATCTCTCCTTGCCCCTCCATCCCTTCGACTAGTGTAGTGCCGCCCTCTGTCCATGTTGCGTCGTTCGTCGACCACCACCCATGCCCCCTGCCGGCGATGCCGTGGCCCGCTCTGGCAGCGGTGGTTGCTGTCTCTTTGTGCTACTATGTTTCTTTGGGTCTTTGTGTGCACGTATATTGCACGTGCTATTTTGTAGATCAGCTAGTTCATGGGTTCGTTGCTTCGGGATTCTTATCCAGTTATTCTTGGTATTCGTTTTCTATATGACAAGTCATCGTCTTCTCGAATTGTTAATTGTATCAAATTCAAGTTTTATTGAAATTCTTGCAAGTAGATCATATTCGTTATCATATCGCTCTATTGATTATCTTCATTGGGTCTATTGAGGGTTTACAAAAGCTAACCCCAATATTCTTGTAATATCCCGGTTGAATGTTATATTTGTATTATTATTATTTTTGAAATTAAAATATTTTTATGAAAATTTCTTGGTTTTACAAATAAAAACTTATCTGTGTATATATACTAGTAAGTATATATATGTATTGTATCGGTTTTGTACACTTGTACAAAATCCTGTAAAAAGTGTTTTTGAGAAAATGTCTGTAAAATCTCGGGCTGGTATTAAAAATTATTATTTTATTATTATTTTATTTTTATTTTCAGAATTGAAATATTTTGGTGAATATTACCTGGTATTGTTAATAAACATTATCTATGTATATATACCGGTCTGTATGCATTGTATTGTATCAAGTTGGTATTGAAATCTTTCGAGCCGGTAATAAAATTATTTTTATTATTATTTCTGAATTAAAATATTTTTGGTAGAGATTATTCGTTTTAACTAGTAAAAATTATCTGCATATACGGATATATGTACGTATATGTACCGAATCGATTTCGTGTGTTTGTACAAAATCATGTAGTATGTGATTTTTGGATAATTTCTCTTATTTTTTATCAATCATGATCAAATGAAGGGTTGGAAATAGATTGGGTGTTGATTGCAATTTCATTGGGTGTTGATTGCAATTTTAATTTACAAATAAAACATTTATTTGTTAACCCACAAAGAGATAGACACTTGGCTCTCTCTCTCTACCACATCTCTCTCTGTCCCTCTCCTACTTATTGGCCGGCTAAAAAACAAAGGGCAAAAGCCCTTTTATTTTGTTCCTTCATCCCATCTCTTCTATTCTCATTCTACTTCTTCTTCTACTTGTTTATTTTGGAAGAAAAAAATTGAGAAGAAAGAAAAAGAAAGAGAGATCAAAATCAAAAGAAAAGAGAGGGTTTGATGGGTTTCATTTCATTTTGGTGCTCTTGAAGAGGAGCAAGAACAAGGAGCAAGGAAGTGAAGAGCAAGTCCTTCCTACACTGGTTTGGGTGGGGGTTTCTCTACTTTTATGTTTTGTTTGTTATTTATTGTTTTATTTGCTTGTGTGTCAAGAAATTAGACTAAAATCATGTGCATATTATTGTTTGTGTACTATAATAAGATGGTAAACAAGATTGAAGTCGTAGAACACAAGATAAAACCCGAAAGATTCAATCTTGTGGCTTTTATGGTTAGAATTAAATACCTATGTTAAAGGTGGAATTTCGACTCCAAATTAATTCGAGAGGTTCTCATATGCATTGTTACCATGCTCAAATTTTTGTAGATTTTTTCGAGTTCATTTGATGGGTGAAGCAAACGTTTCCCCCAAAACAGCTTTTAAGCTAAATGTTGTTTTGGTGGATTCGGCTTGTATTCAAAGGGTTGTATTTTGATGTTCCTTGCGGAATTTGGAAAAGTGATCAACTAGGAAGTTGTATTAGATGTTCTCACCTTTCCAAAATGCCCAATTTGGTTAGATTCCGATAAGTGGTGCAAAATTTATGACCATTACAAAAATGCAGCAGCCAGCTTGGCTGAATGCTTGCTGTTTTGTTTGCTTGAAATTTTTACACCTCTTATTGATTGAATCTGGAAAAGTAATAAACTAGAGAGTTGTATTAGAGTCTCTCACCTTTCCAAAATTCTCTATTTTGTTAGATTCTGATAAGTATTGCAAAAGTTATGACCGTTACAAAAATACTGCAGCCAGCTTGGCTGAATGCTTGCTGTTTTGTTTGCTTGAAGTTTTTGGACCTATTATTGATTGAATCTGGAAAAGTGTTAAACTAGAGAGTTGTAGTAGAGTCTCTCACCTTTCCAAAATACCTTATTTGGTTATATTCCGATAAGTATTGCAAAAGTTATGACCATTACAAAACACAGTAGCCAGCTTTGGCTGAATGCTTGCTGTTTTGTTTGCTTGAAGTTTTTGTACCTCTTATTGATTGAATCTGAAAAAGTGTCCATAGAGAGTTGTATTAGAGTCTCTCAACTTTCTAAAATATCCTATTTGGTTAGATTCCGATAAGTGGAGTAGGAGTTATGGCTTTTACAATTTACAGCAGCCAGTTTTGGCTGAGAACTTGCTGTTTTGATTGCTTGATATTTTGTACCCTCTTACTTACTAAATTTGGGAAAGTGTTCAACTAGAGAGTTGTAGTAGATGTTCCTACCTTTCAAAAATATCCTATTTGGCTAGATTCCGATAAACGGAGTAGGAGTTACGATCTTTACAAGTTTCAGCTTTGCTGTAGCTTTTGGCTGTCTTTGTTGTCTTTGTATTGTGTTCAAAGGACGGTGGATTGAATTCCATAAGGAATCTGGAAAAGTTTTCAACTAGAGATTTTTATTATATGTTCCCACCTTTCTAAATTGTATGATTTTGTTAAATTCCGACAAGTAGAGCAAAAATTACAAGCTTTCAAATTTTAGCTTTTTGTTAAGAAATCTGCTATTGGTCAATTTTTGCGTGTGTTCAAATGACGGTGGATTGAATTCCATAAGGAATCTGGAAAAGAGTAACGCCCCGAATCCCAAATACACTGAATTCGAGATGTTCTACAGGATCTTTTCACTTCCTTTAGTACAATTTTACAAGGAAATTTAAACTTTTCACTTTACATCAGAGTTTACATCAATATTACACTTTAATTGCACAGCGGAAGTAAAATTTTACAACAACGAAAACAAATATACAACAACATGGAGTAATCTTTAAGCATTTGTTCCTCTTTAATCTATATCAAGCCATTTACCTGCATATAAGACTGTGGGTACGTCAGTTTATTCAACCGACGATCATTATACACGGCCATCCTCTCTATGCCGGAAATAGTATAACTTATTTTCTATATTTAGCAAACACAGACTTGTCACATATCAAACTAGGGACTACCCTATTGATGTCGTGTTGTGATTGTGCACTTAGTCCTTAATGCAGTTATTTATATTACATGACACTAATGTGCACTTGTTCGGATTCTATGCATCCCATACTACATAGGTCCGACGGCAAGCCCTTAATCGTTCTTCAACTTTGTAGGGTTCAATCCCTCTTCATGACTAAATCTACTACTGTAACTACGGTAAGTATCCTAGATGTTTTCGGACCTACGAACTCATGTCTAGGCGCCCTGGAGGGAATCCCATCGCTGACATGACTCATCATGCAGACATCCTGTGGTAATTCAGCTCCTACCATAGACATGACACCACCCGTAGTCTTCAAACATCCCACGAGCGTCGCCACTGGGACGGTACTCTGGAGCAGTATCCTCGCCCAGACTCATCATGGGACATCCTGGGATACGCTCTCGCCGCTATCCAATGGCCCTCATACTCAATATTTTTCACGTCTTCACTATGTACTAATCCTTAATGTTATTAGAATCATGAACAAAAATCAAAGCTCTAGAGTTAGCCTCTCCACTAAACCGGACTTATTCGTTTATTCAAACATGACCAACCTTGGTCTTTCCTTTAAATTTTCATTTCATCTATTTCCAAAATGCCGGGGGAGACTTAGCTACTCTTTGTTTCAATTTCCCAATCATGATTTTCAAATCATTCAATAGTCCATAATGATACATTAAATTCAACTATTCATCATGTAACTCATGAAATATTATTGTCACATAAAAGCCACATCACTAGTTATTCGATCAAGAATGAATATTTACATTCCATAATTTATCTCACTATTCTCCAACGAGAATAATTCACAACACTTCTCATAATTCATTTCTATTCGTATTTCTTTTCCAATATTCCCTTTTAAACCTTTTGTATAACCCAACTTTATACAAATACAAGTGTAGGACTCATAGTTCTAAAACATACTCCACTTCATGCAAATAATCCTCAATTTATTTTTCATAAACTCCCCATATTTTTAAGAAAATAAATATATTTTTTCCACATTTTTTTGATCACCAAAACATTCAAAAAATTATTTTTTTCCCCAAACTGCCGAACCAAAGATTCGAACCCAGCACCACAGAGAACACAGCCGAAGGCACAGGCCACTAGGCCGCTTGCGCCAGACGACATGAAGAAGGCTGAGAGCCATAAGAGCTCTCGGCTGTAACAATATTTATTTTATTTTTTTTCAAAAAATACAAAAGTTTGGTGCTAGCAGCAACCCATGAGAAGCCGCACGACACTATAGCAACCAAAGGCATCCCGACCACTCGAGCTATAAGCTCGGGTTGTCATAGGTACAACTCGAAATTTATTTAAAACAACTCTCTCTGTTATTGAAATATATCGATGTTCATCAAATTTTTTACTTCAACTTGCTCTTACTAATAGACTGTAAAAATTCCAGATTACTCATTTACATCATGAATTATACTCCAGTATATGAAAATCATTTTTTTCTTAAACAATTAAACATACTTTCAATAATTAACACCTTTCTACCATACAATTTTATTAATTTGATATACGATCACTATTGCATTCTTTTTCGACATTATAATTCCTCAAATCTCTACACTAATTTTCCGCCATTATTCATCTCATAAATATAATGACTGCATCTTAATTTAATCGTTACAACAACATAACCAAATTCCTAACTAGCACATAATGCGACATTATCAACTACTGATCTTTGTGCATAATTTCCATGCTACTAACGAAAGTTCACTTCCACAATTCATATCCATACTTATATTGCACCCAACTTAAGTTCTAATAGCAGAATCACACACAATTTGCATGTCAACAATTCAATCAATTATAGTTCATTTTTTCTAATTAATTGTGCATCCTTATAATCATTTTCATGCATCATTTTTCCAATTGAATCTAGCATGCATTCTTATTTAGAAATAGGGAAAATTTACCCACCTTATTGAAGAAAGTACACTAGTGATCTCCTAGACGAATATCCTTGCAACGAAATGCTTCTCCTCCTTGTACACGCGCGCACAAGCCTCCAACCCGAGCACACCAAACCGAGAGCTCCCTCCTTTGAATAGCCGGCCTCTCCTTCTTCTTGTTGCAAGCCCAACTCCCACACCACTCAATCTTTTTAACTCTTAAAAATACTACTATATAATGCAATTTAGACTATAGGTTTGTTGAAAGTAATAGGCACAAAAATAACTAGCCATGGGAGGGGGTATTTATACTAAAATCTTGATGGAATGGATGGGTAAGATTAGAGTAGGAGTTAAGAACAAAGGGTGGAGATTTAAGGAGGAGTTACACAAACTACCCATGATGAGTAACCACCACACCATGATCCCCATCCAAAATTTGAGTTTCCCTCCAAGAAGCAACCGGCCATGCTTGGAAAAATTGCATATTGCACGTGTACGTGTAGTGCACGTGCATACAACTAGGCCCAAAAATTGTACATTTTATTTTATATAAAAATAAACTCATACAACTAGGCCCAAAAATTGTACATTTTATTTTATATAAAAATAAACTCTAATTTGTATTCTACATTACAAGTTGCTTTTTTTTAAAAAAAATAAATTGACTCATGGGCTTTAGTTTATGGGCCAAAATAATTAGTTTAAAATAAAATAAAATAAATGAATCGCATTTTGGGCTTTTTAAAAGAAAAGGCTTTTCATCTATTTAAAAGAAGGCTTTTGTATAAAATAATTGAAAGCACATATTTAAATATTTATACCCATCAAAATGAAAATAATTATAAGATTTAATTCAACCAAAATATTGCACGTGCACACTACGTGCAAAATAAATAATTTTTCATTAAATGAAAAATCAGGGCATTACAAAAAATGTTCAACTAGAGAGTTGTAGTATATTTTCCCACCTTTCTAAATTGTATGATTTGGTTAGATTCCGATAAGTTGAGCAAAAGTTACAAGCTTTCAAAGTTTTAGCTTTTTGTTAAGAAATCGGCTGTTGGTTATTTTTTGCGCGTGTTCAAAGGACGGTGGATTGAGTTCCATAAGGAATCTAAAAAAGTAATCAACAAGAGAGTTGTAGTATACGTTCCCACCATTCCAGAAAGTATAATTTGGTTAAATTCCGACAAGTATAGCAGAAGTTATGAGCTTGGAAAGTTTCAGCTTTTGGCTGTACTGTTGTTGTTTGAAATGGTGTTTAATGAACCGGATTTTGAGTTCCGTGCCGAATCTGAAAAAGTGTTCAACTAGAGAGTTGTAGGAGATGTTCTCACCTTTCTAAAAAGTCTAATTTTGTTGAATTCCGAGGAGCGTAGCACTATTTTGCTTCTAGGGTGTTACAAGACTTTTTACGTCGCTTTTGGGTTTTCATTGGTAATATGTTTATATTAAGCTATTAGAAGATTCTTCTGTTGCTTCTAATTATAAAAAGATCAAGTTTTTGTTAGTAAGCTTATACACGAAATTCTAATTCATGTTAACTAGAGCTGTCGTGAATTGTTTGAGTATGAGTAACAAGTATTCCTTGTGCTTATAAGTCATGTAATAAGTATTGGTCCGTCTCATACGTAGATCACCTAACTCGTATGTAGTTGTTTGTTCACGTGTAGCTCATTGGACTCGTATGGAGTAATTATCTTGAATAGATAGGCGATGAGTGGATCCGAGGAGATCTTGTGAAGTCTAGGTTGAGTCTTGGTAGATTGTGTCAACAATTGTTACTCTCTTGAAGAGGGACATGCCCGGTGCTTTTTCATGATAAGTTGGAAGTATAGTGACATGTCTCGCTTGTTTGAATCTTTTGATGCCGTCTCATGGCAAGTTGAGAGTACGACTCTAGGTTGAAAGTACCTTGTAGCTCGTACGGCCCCATTTGATTGGTTATGGTTAGTGATATCGTTAGGGTAGTAACTGTTACTTAATTATTTTTATCTATAAATTGCCGAAGGATGAGAGTTGGTATTAGGGGTGATATCTTATAATCCGACTTCTCCTATAGGCCGACACTAGGTGGTGTTATTGGGATGTATTCCCCTGTCAAAGGGATACGGGCGGTGCTTTTTCTTGATGAGTTGGGAGCACGGGATCAGTATCTGGATTGTTAATTCCTGAACTGCCATGATAAGAACGGGAGGTTTTCCTAGGGAAATAGACCCTACGATTCCGTCACATTCTATTCCTTCTCATAACGAGCTGAGGGCACGGAATAAGATTGGCTGGTATCTTGTGGTTCGTGTTGGCTTTTGAGCGAGGTCCGGTTTGCCAGGCAATAGTGAAAATAGGGACACCACTATTGTACTGCAGTAGCGAAACTAGACTATACCTACAACCTCATCAGTCATGTTGTATTGTGTCAGGAACAGGATGGGTACAAAAGTAGAATTCATGACATGGGTCCAAATCCCTATATATGAAGAAACGGCTTGATATGGGGTGTATGTAATATCGGCTGCATGCTGTTCTAGAGTCTTGCTTACATTAGAATAAGTGCATCATTGCATTAGTTAATCCTGCAATAGATTCTAAGTCATAGCATACACTGACACATCAATTATATACACGTTTCTCTTTTCATCAATCTGTTTGTTTAAATTGAGAATTGTTGCTAGTCATCAGCCTTAAACCGTCAGTATATATACTGACGTTCCCACTTCAATAGGTACTGGATTGCAGGTACGGGATTACAAAGCTACAGGTACAAGATTCAGGAGGATTCTAGGCAAAAGAAGCAAGTGTTGATTTATTTCAATTGTAATATATATTGTAATTTATTTATTGTTGAGAAGCATCCAAGTGAAGTACCAAGTGTTATTCATTGTACTCTGATGTAATTTTTATTGAAAGTTTGTAACACTTGGGCTTGTATAGCATTATTGTAACACTGATATAATGTATTGCAGTTTTATAATATTCGGACTTGTAATACATTTGTGTTGAATAAAAAGTTTTGAATTTTCCTGTTTTTGTGTATTGTGGCTGATTGAAGGAAAAGATTTCTGGCTTATGTCACGGTTTTCCAGTGTAAGGAAATCAGGGCGTTACAATTCTTGACATCGTGCCCCTTTTGACTTTAAAGATTGGATCTTTCATGCATTCATATAGAATTGATAATAGGGTTAACCATATAATCATGACACAATTAATTATTGTAGAATCAACTACTATGTTGTATGTTTGGTTGATTGTTTGTTGTTGATCGATGATAATTTAGTGTTTGCATATGATTTTAGTCTTATTCATCATGTTATTGCACCCCTCATGTTGATTACACAATTTATTAACTAAAGAATCGATACCCATCATGTTCAAATTAATTTATTCAAGAAAACTACACAAAACCTGCATATTGCTTGCTGACCTGTATGTTGACTGCCATTGTTGAACTAGTAAATGATCTTAAAATGAATTACTTTCTAAATATGAATTGTAGAATTATCTTTCTAGTTTCCAGAACATCTTGAATTTCTTAATTCTGAATTGTGTAGCAAAAGTTATGCCAGTTTTACTACAACTGTGTTTTTAATTCCAGATTCTCACATTATTGTACGTTCCATGTTCAAACAGTAAATAGGCCGATCAAATGATAAGATCTTGCTTTGAAATTTCCACATTGTTAGTAATCATGTTTAGGAGACTATAAAATATTTTAATGAATTTATTATTGAGTTTTTGTTTATTCTAAAATTAAAACATGAAAGAACAATGTGATTGATCAAGCTACCATTATCGGAATTTGAACTCTAAATATGCGTTGGAACTGTGTGGAAGTATAGTTTCTATAATTTCTGACGGATTCAATTTTTTATTTCTAAAATAGCAGGAAACTACATTTTTGTACAAACTACTCTTGCTGTCCAGAATTTCACTTTTTAGTTTTTAATAGATTGATTATTCCTATATCATAATATGGCATGAATTAATGTATGTTTGATGCATTGCACGATCCTAATGAGTTATTGTCTCCATTCTAATTGTCCTACTTCATGTCACCATACTATTGTTTTCCTAATAATACTATCGTTCATTGAAATGTCCATTGATTGCGTATTGTATTGTTACATTGATTAGATAATTAACAATCCGGGATTTAAAGGGTGATTTAAGTTGTGAACGAAGTAGAGACTGTACTTGGAGGAGAGGCCCGTTTTTTTCCTAAATAATATTTTGGCTATTGTTTTTATCGTGGGATTGTGGAATACGGCTGTAATCCCAATCTATAGTGCACTGTATAGTTGCCAATGACCGTATCATACACCGAAAGGTGAATAGTGTTTACCGTTTCTAGGTACATGATCTACGGAGTACACCACTTAAGTCTAAATGAAATTGTATGTATGCATCGAACCTGAACATATGAGACACAGTAGTACGTGCATTAGTTAGGATTAAAATGATTAATAGTTATAAGGATTGACACATCTCCGACAATGCATATTGTTCCTCATTGTTTTTATTGATATCAAATATTGGCTAAGTGTTACCATTATTGATCATTGATTACTATTACCGAATATTGCATCATTGTTTATAGTCATTGTACCGATTATCATGATATCGATTATTGTTATTGTCCCATGTTATTGATTCCTATTGATCCATTGATTTATTGTTATACCATTATTTCATTGTTCCATACTTTCTCTACTTGTTGTCCATGACTTGCTCTAAGGACAATTTTTTTCTCTTTTGAGATGAAGTGTACACGGGTAATGAAGAAGAATTGCCTGCTGAAATTGGAAAACAGACATTCTAAAGACTTAATGCTTTTTTTAATTGCTTATTGCTTTAATGAACTTATTATATTGAGACTTGTTACCATTGTGTTTGGGATTTATTATTGTATTGGACTCATGTCCTGGATTTTATTATTGTTCCAAATGTTGGATTATTATTGTATTTGGATATTTTTATTGTTTCATTCCAAGTATTATTGTTCATGAGATTATTATTGCCTACGCATTTGTTCTGTATTGATTATAATGTTGAGTTGATCGGATAAATAGCTTATGGGTGACATTAGTAATTCGCTGGGCCAATGTCACGTACTCGTATTCCGTATTTTTGGGAAGCAGGACGTGACACGGTTTTTAGTGGTATCAGAGTCAGGATGGATAATATATCAGTCAAATGTGACTAACGAAAGGAAGTTTGGCTTTGATTGATATATTAATTAGATTTGGGTTTTAATCGGTTTAACTCAACAGTATGTGCAATACAGGAATCGCATGAACAATTGATAACCAACAATCTGGAAACTAGTCTAGTTTGATTCCTCTTTGAACCCTTCCATTCATTGATTCCTTATTGGGTATGATTTCATTCTTTTCATACCCATATTCTTTTGATTCTGGTGGCATCCGTTCTTCTTCTTCCTGCTTGGTCCTTCGATTGGCATCGCTTGATCTACAACGATATGTCTACAACTTGGAACTTCACCATCAGAGTAGCGCAGTAGAAGCGTGGTGGACCCATAACCCACAGGTCCCAGGATTCTCACGTTGTTTCTCCTTCCTTGCCTTGTTTGTTTCCTTTTTCCTTGCTATTCTATTCTTCTATCCTGTTGTTTATTCATGTTAGCCTCTCATTCATGTCTGTTTCTTGCATTTTGTTCTGCCTTTTGTATTCTCACTTTGACTTCTGGCTAAGAATTATCTTTGTCCATTCCTTTCCTGCTCATGCTCTTTTTGACTCTGGTGCTACTCATTCATTTGTTTCCTCTCGCTTCGTTGATCTGCATCACTTGGCTAGCAACGCTATGCCAATAGCTTGGAACATTTCTATAGGTGGAGGTGTTGTCGTTTGTTCTCAGATTTGTGAGCAAAGTTCCTTGGTTATTGGTGGTGTTGATTTTGTTTCAAATCTGATTGTCATCAGCAATTCTGGATTTGATGTTGTTCTGGGGATGGATTGGCTTGGTGCCACTCATGCTGTGATTGACTGCTGCAAGAAGAAAGTGGTGTTCCAAATGCCAGAACGTCAGGAATTTGAATTCTATGCCAGTGAATCGCCGCTTGCTTATGTTGAGAAGTTGGCTAGTCAGGAAGTTGGAGTTATGGAGGAAGTGTGTGCTCATGATGTTGTGGCACCAGTGGTTGTGCGGGATTTTTTGGATGTTTTTTCTAAGGAATTGCCGGGATTACAGCCAGATCGTGAAGTGGTGTTCAGTATTGATGTTCAGCCGGGTACAACTCCAATCTCTAAGAGTCCGTACAGAATGGCTTCTGTTGAGTTGCCTGAGTTGAAGGAGCAGATTCAGGAGTTGTTGGATAGAGGTTTTATCAGGCCAAGTGTTTCACCTTGGGGAGCTCCAGTTCTGTTCGTCCATAAGAAGGATGTTAGTCGTAGGTTGTGTATTGACTACCGTGAGCTCAATAATGTCACAGTGAAGAACAGGTATCCGTTGCCAAGAATTGATGACCTATTTGATCAATTGGGGGGTGCTTCTGTATTTTCAAAGCTGGATCTTCATTCCGGTTACCATCAGGTTCAGGTCAAAGCCGAGGATGTACAGAATACTACTTTTCGAACGAGATATGGGCACTATGAATTCTTGGTGATGCCTTTTGGAGTAACTAATACTCCAGCTGTGTTTATGAGCTTGATGAATCGGGTTTCCTCTCCCTTTCTAGACAATTTTTTGGTGGTGTTCATTAATGATATTCTTGTCGATTCTCGGAATCGGGATGAGTATGCTGAGCACTTGAAGGTTGTTTTGTAAACTTTGAGAGATCATCCGTTGTATGGGAAGCTTAGCAAGTGTGAGTTTTGGTTGGATTGTGTGACTTTCTTAGGCCATATTATTTCTGGTGATGGAGTTTCTGTCGACCCGTCCAAGATTTCTGAGGTTAAGGATTGGCCGATGCCGAAGTCTGTATCGGAAGTTTAGAGTTTTCTTGGTCTAGTGGGTTATTACAGGAATTTTGTTCGGGATTTCTCGAAGATTGAAGGGTCGTTGACCAAGTTGACTGGGAAGGATCCGAAGTTTGTGTAGGATGAGTTCTGTGAAGAAGCCTTTGTTGAACTGAAGAATCAGTTGACATCAGTACCCGTGTTGACTATACCGAATGGATCAGGAGGTTTCATAATTCACTGTGATGCTTTAGGTCGAGGTTTGGGTGCTATTTTGATGCAACGAGACAAGGTTGTTGTATATGCATATAGGCAATTGAGACCGCATGAGAAAAATTATCCTACACATGATTTGGAGCTTTCTACTGTGATTTTTGCCTTGAAGCTTTGGAGACATTATTTACTTGGCGACCGAGTGGAGATTTTCACTGACCATAAAAGTCTCAAGTATGTGTTCACTCAGAAGGAGCTGAATATGAGGCAATGGCGATGGTTGGAATTGATGGCAGATTATGATATCAGTTTGCAGTATCATCCTAGCAAGATTAAATCGGTGCCTAATGCTTTGAGCAGAAGACCTGTTGATGTGGTTCTTACTGAGCAAAAGGAGATTGTGGAAGCTATGAGGAGGTTGGAATTGGAGGTGATATTGCCTAGTTCTGAGCAGAGTTGTATGGTGCTTCAATTGCATTCATCGTTGGTAGATCAGATTAAGGAGGCACAGTCTGGCGATGTGCAATTGCAGCAGTTTCGAGCTAAGGTTGAAGCTGGTTCTAGAACTGATATGGTGATTCATGAGGATGGATCTCTCCATTTTGGGACTCGTCTATGTGTTTCAAAGGGAGAAGTCAGACAGAAGTGACTTGAAGAAGCTCATTGCTCGTCATACTCTATTCATCCCGGTGGTACGAAGATGTATTAGCATTTGAAGTTGCATTTCTGGTGGCATGGTATGAAGATGGCTGTTGCAAGATTTGTTTCTCGGTGTCTGATCTGTCAGCAAGTGAAAGCAGAACATCAGATGACTACTGGACTTCTTCAACCGCTTCCTATTCTAGAGTGGAAATGGGAGAATATCACTAAGGATTTCGTTGTAAGTCTCAGCTATCTAAATAAACAGATAAACTAGACACAAATTAAAACCTCGCAAGTGTACGAATCGTTTATAGAAGCGTAGTGAAAAGCAAGGATCGATCCCACAGAGATTGTAGAAATTAACTCACTAATCAATAATCAAAAAGAAAATGCAAATCATAAAGTTTTGTTCTAAAGTATATTTTGAAAGGAAAAAAGAAAAGATTTAAAATTAGATCAAGTAGTTCTCAATTTGAATCACAAATATCTATTAAAGTAGTTGGGCTTGATTTTCACCTCTAGTCAAGAATGTTGTTTCACCTTCTACACTACTCCAATCACTCATGTTTGTTCCTTTAAAGGCATGGTATCTACTCCTTAAAGTTAAGATTTCCCTAAGCCAAGAATTAGGCATGGTATCTACTCTAATTCGTTTCTTTCCTTAAGTATTTAGCATGGTATCTACTAAGTTGCACTTGAAGAAAGCATAGGAACAATGGAAATGAACAAACACTCAAAGTTCTAGAAATTGGTATCAGATCTAGATCCTCTAAGTTGATTAAACCAAGAACCTAAATGATTCCTGTGTTACAAGTTATGAGCATAGGATATGGGTCATCTCTATACTCATATAACAGAGTCAGTTTTATAATCCGCAAACTTAATAATATCAGGTTCTTCAGATCAGCCGACTTGCTGTCACTCTCAGTCGACTGCTCCTAAGAACTTTCTATCAATTGTTGCTTCACATTATAAATTTTTATTAAGACAACCAGGCTTAATCAATAAGTGATGAAAGTAGTGTTATTAGAAGATTATAAACATTACAGACTACGGTTTCAATCAGCCCAACAATGAAATTAGTTGCACATAATACAACTTTTATTGATTAAAAATATAGAATTCATGACTCTAACAATTAAAACAAAAAATAGAGAGAAGAAGAAGTAACACTGATTATTGTGATATTCAGCCTTGAAGTCGACTTGAACTGCTTCTAAGTCGACTTGTTCTCCCTTTCAGTGCACTCGATCTCCTCCTTTGTTTGATTGTACTTGATCTTCCTTCGTTGATTCCTTCTCTTCTTTATCTCTTGATCTGATTGTCACTATCAGATTGGTTGATGTCCAGTGATTTAGAGATATATTTCCAGAGATGATGTCTTTGTGTATTCCAGCCTTTTTACAGTCTCTTTTGCCCACATCTGCAGATCTCAAGTTCCTGATTCTTATCTCTTCACGCATAGGACTGAGTCGATCTTCTTACTTGCCAATCCCCGGTTCTTTAACTTTGACTGTTGGAGAGTTGTTATTTGCAGATAACCTGGGTTTGGATAACTTAATTTTAATTTGGATTTGGATGAGGATGGATCTTCAACTATCTTTATCTTTTAACTCCGCTGAATACCAGTCGACTGGTTTTGGAATCAGTCGACTTGTGCCGTGAATTCTGTAGATTCATAATTAGTCAGTCAAGTCGACTGTCTTTTGGAGTGAGTCGACTGTACTGCGCAGCTTCGGAACTCAACCTCCTCTGTCCAGTCGACTGATTTGAAGCACCAGTCGACTTGTGTTCTGCAGCTTCCTGTGTATCATCCTCTCAGTCTTGAGTAAATCTTGAATCTGCTTCGTTTAGTTGCTTTTAGGTTGTTTCCTATGAAAAAGAGAAAAGAAGAGTAAATTACCACATATATAGAATTTAAATGTCTAATTGTATTCAGATAATTGCTCCTAAATGTGGATATTATTGGGTTCATCAAATACCCCCAAACTTAGCTTTTTCTTGTCCTCAAGCAAAATAAAACTACAAGCATCGCTTGAATATCTTGACCCTCCCAACATTTACCTCAAAGAACTTACTACTTTTGGTGTCAAGGTTCGAACAAGCATTAAGATAGGTGTAAACAAGTTTTTATTTAAATGTCAATTACTTATTCACAAGAATACTCAACTTGAATATCAAATAGTAGTGTGGCCAATGCCTCTGCAACATAATCATGATTAAGTTTAGGAAGCTCAACTATATTTCAACTCCAAAATCTCACCATGGCATACACTCCCAAAAAATATAGCTCTCATTAACATGGGATTTTCAAATTAGATCTCGTGACAATTTTCATTACTTGGATGAAACTATATGCTTGATCTTGCTACTACATCTTCACACCATTGATTTGCACACTACTTGGATCAAAAGGTCTTATATAGGTTGTAATGGGGCCATGGGTGCAGGTTTAAACATTGAAGGAAAAGGAATACAAAATTCTAAAGGATTAGTAGAGCAACTTGCATTGTTCTAAGAGATTTTTTTTTTTTTTTTAGTATGAGGCCATATATCACAGGCCTATACTTTATTTCTACCAACACCTTTTGACCACCCACAACTCATAGCAATTTTTGTTTATTCGATCAACACTTTTCATTTTTTTTTTCTTATGACAAATCCTCCAACTTTACTTTATATTCCAACCCCTCACCCTGACATGCCACATCTCTTTTACAATTCTTGCTCTACTAACTCAATAGATATAGGTTAGGTAACTTATTCATCTAGGCATGTGTTGCCGCTGAATCTGGTGTGGGGGCAAACAGATAGTATTTGTGGGTTCTTAGAAAACTTTGAATAACAAACCTAGTACTTGTTCCGCCGGAATTTGACCGTTGCTCCCACCGTTCACCTGCAAGAAGTGCGAGACACCGGGGTTGTTCCCGGCGACGCACCCTCCGACGCTCAAGTCAGTAATCAGAAGTGATTATGAATGAACGCAAAAACTGGCAAAAGATTGATTACCTCTTAATGGAGATGGATGGGAGGTATTTATAGGTGCCGTTGGGATCAGATTAGGAATGTAATCCCCCTGTGGTTAGATAAGGAATGTAATCCCTAATCCCCAGTGAAGGGATAACTATGAATCAGGGCCGTTGATTAGGATTGAATCAGAAACCATAATTCTATCCCTTCTGGACCGGGTTTGATGCGGGTTTCAACCCGCACCCAGTTGAGGTGGATCTGTTTGCTGGTAAGTGGGTCTTCGGGGAAGATAACCAGTACCCGCTTCAGACCCGTTGATGGGTGAAATTGCCGTTTTACCCCTGAGCTTCAAGATTCGTGCTCCATCTGGACGGTTTCGATTTAACCCCATTTTTAGCCATATCACGAGCCCCCCACTCCTAAAGACTGAGTTTGATCAGCCTTTGAGGAGTAGTTTAACTATTTTAGTGGCTAGTGGAGTTGTATCGGAGTCCGAATGGAGGGTTTTGAATCTCGAAGGGGGTAGTGAGGTGATTTTTGAAGCTGTAAGCTGTTCTTAAACTTTTCTGAATATCCAACGGTCTTTATCTATTTTTTCGGATTATTTATTTAATTTTGCGATGTGTTAACCAGTCGTTCGGGGGCCTTCACAATACATTCTAGACAATAATTGTTCGTTCAGGGGTTCAAAAATATTCCCCCAAATTTATAATTATTTTCTAGAATTTATAGTTAATTTTCCCAAATTTTTAGTAATTTTTTCGCAATTTTAAATAAATAAAACGATTAAAATAAATAAAAACTGATTTTTAATACCTATTTATGGCGTGGCTTGATCTGGGCCCTTTATCTGTGTTGCGCGCGATTTTCTAGGCGATCGGACGGTCGTAGTCGCTCGGCAGCTTTTTTCTCCGTTTTGGAGCTCGGATGGACACTTGCTTGGCAGCCGACCGAAGGTCTAGGGGCTCGGCAGTCCGAGCGACGTGGCGCGATCTGTGCCGTCGGATCCCGGCACGAATCTCGAGGAGGTGCGTTTTCCAAAAAATGTTATCTTGTCGTTTAGCGCACGTGGCACGATCTGGACTGTCCATCACCAGAAGCGCGAATTTCTAGAAGATCCAACGGGCGTTGTCGCTCGGCAGCTTTTTTCTCCGTTTTGGAGCTCGGATGGGCACTTGCTCGGCAGCCGACCGGGGGTCTGAGGGTTCGGCTGTCCGAGCGACGTGGCGCGATCTGAGCCGTTGGATGGTGGCACGAATCTGAAGACGGGCCCAGTTCCGAAGAAAACACTATCTTGTCGTTTAGCGACGCTGGCAAGATCTGGGCCGTCTGATCGAGATCTTACACGAATGTTGAGGAAAAAGTGATTTTTCCCCGTTTTGGGGCTCGGATGGGCACTTGCTCGGCAGCCGACCGGAGGTCTAGGGGCTCGACAGTCCGAGCGACGTGGCGCGATCTAAGCCGTTGGATGGTGGCACGAATCTCAAGACGGGCCCAGTTCCCAAGAAAATACTATCTTGTCGTTTAGCGACGCTGGCAAGATCTGGGCCGTCTGATGGAGATCTTACACGAATGTTGAGGGAAAAGTGATTTTTCTCCGTTTTGGGGCTCGGATGGGCACTTGCTCGGCAGTTGACCGGGCTCTTTGATGTTGGGGTCGGATCGCACGTCGCTCAGATTTTGATCCCATGTGTGCCGAGCTATTCGACTTGTATCGAAACATTTTTCCTTTTTGCCAACCGTTGCTGCTCAGTTATAAAGTCGTTTGGGCTTTCGTAACGCTTCAAGAGCCGATCGAGATTCGCGCCCTTACGTGACAAAGTCCAAGAGACTTTTTCTTTTACTATAAATCTTCACTCCCCCACCCGCAATCTCATTATTCACTTTTACTTTCTTACTCAAGTTTTTACTCTTCACTATCGAAGTTTTTAGCTCCCGGGTGGTGCTGCTAGCTGTCGCGGCAAGGCGTTTCTTTGCTCCGACGAACTTTTCCGACCGTAACAGTCACTTCAAGGTCAGTCTCTCTCCTTTCTCTTTAGAAAAAATGGTTAAGATTACTTCTTCGGATGAGACCCCCACCTCGGACCGAGTCGTTAGCCGAGAGGGTAAAGAGAAGGAGGTGGTAGAGCCGACCGAGCAGACCGTGGTCCGGCCGAGCAAGAGTGGGGAGGTCGCCGAGCCACTCCAGGAGGTTTCACCGAGGTCCCGGAAGGGTAAGGGAGTGGTTATGGTCATAGAGCAGCCGAAGACGGTAGGGGAGTTCGGTCTGCAGCCGATCACTCTGTCGAGCGTGGGGGGAGTATGGAGCTACTCCGAAGAAATGCTGGAGAAGGTGACCCAGGGCACCGCCAAGTCGCTAGAGGAGAACGAGCCGAGAGAGATGTCCGAGGTGGACCAAATCTCTTCGGTCCTTACCGAGGCTGATCTGCATCGGATCAGGACTGGATTCCAGATCCCTGCCGAGTACGGGCTACTTCTCCCCGGACCCGGTTTCCGAGCCTGCACGTCGTCTTCGGCCGACACATGCATTTTTCCGATCGACTCCTTGGCCACCGGGCTTCGTTTGCCGTTGCACCCGTTCATTGTCGAGGTCCTCAATTGGTACGGCCTGAGTCCTGCCCGGCTGATGCCGAACACTTGGAGGCACGTCTTGGCATTTGTTCTTCGGTGTCAAGAGATCGGTGCCGAGCCAAGTCTGTTCCTTCTTCGGAGCCTCTACCGTCCTTGCCAGCCGAACAGGAACGAGCAGAGGTTCTACCTTTCGCCGCGGACAGGCGTGAAGTTGATCGAGAACCCGGACTCGATCAAGCATTGGAAGGAGAAGTAATTTATTGTCCGAGCTCCCGAACCCTGGGCAATTCCGATAGCTTGGTCGAGGGAGGGCCTGCCCAAGCGAGCGAAGAAAGAGCCAGGGCTTAGTGACGAGGAGGCCGAAGTCCTCAAGAAACTCCTCGGCCTGCCGACGCTTAGTTGGAAGGACATCACCGAGGAGGCCTTGTTCCGAGGGGATCTCAGTCCGATCGATCCCAGTATGCCTCTAGTATTTTTACTTTTTCCTTGAAGTTCTTGAAAAATTTTCTAAGTTTTTTCATTCGGTTTGTGCAGAGTCTTCCGGCATGGACTATAGGGCGTTGATGGCGAAGGCCAAGGCAGCTAGGGAGCAGGAGGCGAAGAAGAAGAAGAGACCCTCGACTGGGCCTCAGGGCAGCCGAGCGTCGAAGATACCTTCGGTCCCAAAGACCGCCGACCTGCAGGTGGTCGTGCTCCCAGATGCCGATCCCGAGCAAGACCATGTTGCGGCC
Source organism: Hemerocallis citrina (assembly GCA_017893485.1). Lineage (NCBI taxonomy): Eukaryota > Viridiplantae > Streptophyta > Magnoliopsida > Asparagales > Asphodelaceae > Hemerocallis > Hemerocallis citrina. The sequence goes on along the minus strand of CM030358.1, from coordinate 183,742,216 downwards.
TTCGATCTTCCTGTCTCGGATGCACCGACTCCAACGGCGAAGACAGATGCTCCCGGCTCGTCGAGCGGCGCATTCAACGTGAGCGCGGCGTTAGCCCTTCAAGTTCTGCCTCTCACCGCCAAAGCGGAGAAGATTCTGACCGAGGAGCATAAGCGGATCTTAGTCCCCGACTGGCAAGTAATGAAGGTAGATGGCTTCTTGGGGGACGACAACATTTGTATGCAGGCGGTGAAGCACCTGCCGACCCCGAAGGACCGAGCGGCGCTTAAGTCCAGGGAGGTCGGGGATGCTACAATGCAGATTGCTCGGAATACGATGTCGGTAAGTAGACCGAACACTTTCTTCTTGAAGCATTTTTTTCGAAATTTTCTAAGTTTTTAGGTCGGGATTCTAACTGTTTGTTCTCTTTTCAGACCCTCTGCCACTTCAACTTTTTGCTCGAAGAGTTCGCGAGCAAAGAACAGGAGCTGACGGCGCTGTGCGACCGGGAGAGGTCGGAGCGTGCGAAAGTTGTGAAGCTGTTCGAAGCCGAGCAACTCCTCTCGGCAAAGCGCGGTGCCGAAGTGGCAGGGTTGGAGGCAAAGCTGGCCGAAGCTATGCAGCGGTCGGCAGATGAGGCAGCCAAGCTCGAGGCCTCAGAGAAGGAGAATGCCGCGCTTAAGGAGGAGCTGGCCAAAGCACGGTCGGAGGCGGAGAAAGCACGGAAGGAAACCGAAAGGGTCATGGCCAAGCATCAATCGAAGGTGGCAAGGGCGAAAAGGGCTGTCCAGAAAGAGGCCGAGGAGCACATGTTTAAGAACATGGAGGATGCATACGGCCGAGCCCTACTTCATATTGCAGCTCAGAACCCGGGGTTCGACACCTCCTCCTACCACTTTTACGACCCTGTGGAGGGGGAGGAGGAGCTTCCTTCGGCAATGCTCGGCCCCGAGGGACAGGCCGATGGTGTCGAAGGCACGAGCGAGACAGAGGCCGAAGGTGAGGAGGAGGACGGCTCCGAGGATGACGACGAGGACGAGGACATAGGAATCGTCGAGGGGTCGGCAGACCCGAGCGACAAAAAGGTCGACCCCTGACTTGGTTGCGTCTTTGGTCTTCTTTTTGCTTCTTTTTTTTTTGTAAAGCCTGACTACGGACTGGCCACCGCTCTTGTAATGCTTTTGAGTTTTGAATGAAAACACTTTTTGCTTGGCCAAAAATTCTCCAAGTGTTAGACCTCGGATTTTGTGTTTGACTAGCCGCAAAATTTCTCCAAGTGTTGGGCATCGGATTTATCTTTGCTTTTCAGGTGAAGTTTGGTCCGATCACGGAGGTTTCATATCTTCGTAAGGAGCTGAAAGAAACGAAGCGAGAGCTTTCCCATAGCTGAGAGAGGCGATTTTATTTGCTCTTGAAGTTAGAGGAGATAAAAGCAGCTGCGAGGGGGTATTGTCGTGAGTTGAAGCAACTACGGAAGCAACCCCAAGCTTCTCGTCTCGAAGGTGAGATAGAGCGGCTTCGTAGGGAGCTTTTCGTTGTCGAGCAAAAGAATAACGAGCTCTTGGCCGAGATCCGTCACTTGGAGGTAACGGAGAAAGAACATTCGGCGGAAGAAGAGAAGTTAGCTTCCGAGTTGGAGAAGTTGTCATCCGAGCACCAAAAGTTGTTGGCCAAGGTCGACAAGCTTAGGAGGATTACGATAGACAAGGGGATTGAGGTCACCCATTATCGACATCTTGCGACCGATAGTGCCAATGTTGCGGGCTCGTCAAGACCTTCTCGTCTGAAGATGTCGACAGAGGGTGATGTTCTGAGAGATAGGATTATCGAGCTGGAGGAAGAGATCGCGTCGCTCAAGCCTCTGCCTGAGAGGGCCGACGTTCGTAGTATGTCATGTACTCGCGAAGAGAGCGAGAGAGGGATCACTTTCTACGAACTTGCGACTCGTTTGCCTGTGGCGAGGTGGAGTCCTGCTGACGCTCAGAGTAGTGTAGCTGTCTCGTCTAGCGGCACCTCAGTTGGCGCCACAGTTAGAGTTTGCAGTGAAGGGGGATCTCGCTTCGCTGGTTTGGAATCGAGCTCGGAGGTTAGGCGTCGCTGCCCCCGCGTTTCCTTGAACCGGAGCGTTCCCCTTCTGAAGAGGCACTAAACAAGTTGTATTATGTTCCTTTAAATTATTGTAAAACTCTGCTGTAGCGTCAGTCTAGTTGTATGTAGAGCTACTTTATTTGAATAAAAACCTTTGCTTTGCTTCTGATGCTGCGTTGGGAATATTGGCTTCATGTGTTGGACTTCGGCAATGTTTGAAATTTTGTTGTTTGTCTCTTCTTCTTTTCAGCTCATGGTGGTAGCTCAAGACATCGAGCCCACTCACTCGGATGACCACACTCTAGCCGAGGCTGGCTCGGGGGTGACGAGGCTGTGCTTGGCGAGGTGCCGAGAGCAGCTCTATGAAGTCGAGCTGGGATTGCGCCGAGCCGAAAGCGAGCGGAACCATCTTCAGCTCATCCTAGGTCGGCGAGACATCGAGATCTGGCGTCTGGAGAGCAGGATCACCGAGATGACCCCCATAGGAGAGGACGAAGGTTCGTCGATCGCCTTTAGCAACGCCCTTCGGATCCAGTGCGTTCGGCACAATTTGTCGAAAATAACAGCGGAGAGGGACGATCTGCTTTCTGTGATCCGTCACTTGCAGACTGTAGAGGCGGAGCTTCGGACGGAGGGAGAGGGACTGACGGCCGAGGTTGCCAAAATGACGACCGAACGGGACATTGATGATCGTTTTCAAAGCCAAGTGTAGTGGGTCGGCATTGTAATTTTTGTACTTTAAGGCCTTGTAACCTTGTTGTATGGAAGAGTCGCTTTGCACTGTATCCTAATTATCAATAACATTTCTTTCTTGAACTTGCATGTCCTTTGTAGCTTTGTGTAGTTGTTTTGTTTGTAACTGTGTTCATCGTGTCGAGGTCCCTGAGCCGGCCTCTTTGCTCGTTCGCGGTTCGGCGACATGAGCATTCGGCCAGTGGTGCCGAGCAGCGCTTCGGTCTCCTAATCTTGCGAACTTGCGAGATGAGTCGAGCCTTACCTAATAGTGGGCTTGCTGACCATCGTAAGAGTAGTTCGACGGTTGTGGGAGCAACTCCGACTTGCGAACTACTTCTAGCTCGCTTAGGAGCGAACTTGCGAGGTAGAATCGAGCCAAGTGTTAACCATCGTTAGAGTTCAACGGTCGTGGGAGCAATTCCGAATGGCGACCCACTCCTAGCCCGCTTAGAAGCGAGCTTGCGGAGTAGAATCGAGCCAAGTGTTGGACTCCGGAACCATCGTTAGAGTTCAACAGTCGTGGGAGCAATTCCGAATGGCGACCCACTCCTAGCCCGCTTAGAGGCGAGCTTGCGGAGTAGAATCGAGCCAAGTGTTGGACTCCGGAACCATCGTTAGAGTTCAACGGTCGTGGGAGCAATTCCGAATGGCGACCCACTCCTAGACCGCTTAGAGGCGAGCTTGCGGAGTAGAATTGAGCCAAGTGTTGGACTCCGGAACCATCGTTAGAGTTCAACGGTCGTGGGAACAATTCCGAATGGCGACCCACTCCTAGCCCGCGTAGAAGCGAGCTTGCAGAGTAGAATCGAGCCAAGTGTTGGACTCCGGAACCATCGTTAGAGTTCAACGGTCGTGGGAGCAATTCCGAATGGTGACCCACTCCTAGCCCGCCTAGAAGCGAGCTTGCGAAGTAGAATCGAGCCAAGTATTGGACTCCGAAACCATCGTTAGAGTTCAATAGTCGTGGGAGCAATTCCGAATGGCGACCCACTCCTGGCCCGCTTAGAGGCGAGCTTGCGGAGTAGAATCGAGCCAAGTGTTGGACTCCGGAACCATCGTTAGAGTTCAACGGTCGTGGAAGTAATTCCGAATGGCGACCCACTCCTAGCCCGCTTAGAGGCGAGCTTGCGGAGTAGAATCGAGCCAAGTGTTGGACTCCGGAACCATCGTTAGAGTGAAGAGTAAAGGCAGAGAGATGTAAGCAATTTTTACAAGTAAAATAGGAAAATACTCTTTATTGATGACTAATGGCCGGCTTCTTCTAAAGTTGTGAGCCGTTATTACAAGAGTGAAATAAAAGAAAAAACATTACAAGTAATAGGAGAGGAATGGTTCGACATCTCGAAATACTTAGGGAGGCGTTGGTGCTCTCTCTTGGTATTTTAAGAGATGGTCGATATTCCAAGTCTTGGGGATCTCCCTGACTTCAAGATCTTCTAGTCTGTATGTGCCGGGACGGACCACTTTGGCGATCCTGTAAGGTCCCTCCCAATTTGGGGCGAATTTGCTCTTCTGACCAGGGAATGAGATGGCCAACTTTCGGAGGACCAGGTCCCCTTCTTTGAGACCCGTGGGGCAGACTTTCTTGTTGTATGCCAACTCGATCCTTCTTCGGTAGCTTTGTTGACAGATGGCAGCTCTTTCTCGGATTTTGTCTATCAGGTCAAGACTGGCTCGGAGGTCTCTGGCATTTTGCTCTTCTTCATAAGCTAATAGACGAGGAGAGGGTATTCTGACTTCTAGGGGGATGATGGCCTCGGACCCATAGGTGAGATTAAATGGGCTCTCTCTTGTGGGGGTCCGTTTTGTGGTGCGGTAGTTCCACAGCACGTTGGGAAGCTGATCGACCCATAAGCCATTGGAACACTTATCTAACCTCTTCTTAATGCCGGAGAGGATCTGTCGGTTAGCATTTTCGGCTTGGCCATTTGACTGGGGATGAGAAACGGAAGAGAACCGGTGCTGGATGGCAAGGTCCTCACATAGAGCTTGGAAGGCAGCTCCGGTGAACTGTGTTCCGTTGTCTATTATCAGGACCCTAGGGACGCCGAATTGGCAGATCACGCTCTTCCAGAAGAACTGAACAACCTTGTTCTCGGTGATCGTGGCCAAGGGCTCGGCCTCTATCCATTTCGAGAAGTAGTCGATCACCACGACTAAGAATTTGAACTGTCCGGGAGCTGGTGGGAATGACCCTAGTAAATCCATCCCCCACATTGCAAAGGGGATCAGACTTGATAGGGAAGTGAGTGGAGCTTGTGGTAGGCATCGGATGTCAGCGTACTTCTGACAGGAGCTGCATTGCCGAACGTGTCGTTCGGCGTCTCGTAAGAGAGTGGGCCAGAAATATTCGTAATTCAACACTTTGCGGGCAAGAGCTCTGGACCCCGAGTGTGCCCCGCCGATGCCCTCATGAAGTTCTTGCAGGGCGTAGTCGGCTTGCCCGGGGGAGAGGCATCTCAGGTAAGGCCGGCCGTCTACCTGTGTGAAGGAGCGTTTATATAGGATACCTCCGATTAGTGTGTAACGCTCGGCTCGGGTTCTAACTCTTCGTGCTTCCTTAGGATCTTCGGGGAGGAGCCCGTCCCTCAAGAATTCAACGAGGGGTTTCATCCAATTATCTTCGAGCAGGACAGGCAACGTCTCTATAGAGTCGAGAGTTTCGTCCTCTATGCTTGGCTTCAGAAGGACTTCTATCAAAACGGTCTGCTCGAGACCTTGAAGGGAGGAGGAGGCTAGTTTGGAGAGGGCGTCGGCCTGAGCATTTTCTTCTCGGGGGATTCTTTGGATGAGGGCTTCTTCAAACAGTGCCATGCGGCTCTTGACTTTGGCTCTTGACTTTGGCTAAGTATTTAACCATCCTGTTATCTCGTGCTTCATACTCGCCGAGGACCTGATTGACGACTAGATGAGAGTCGCTAAAGATCTGGAGGCATTGGGCCCCTGCATTTCGAGCCATTCCAAGGCCAGCTATGAGCGCCTCGTATTCTGCCTCGTTGTTCGAGGCCTTGAAGTTGATACGGAGGGAGTATTGGAGGATGAAGTCATCTGGACCCGCCAGAATGACCCCTGCCCTGCTTCCTTCATTGCAGGAGGATCCGTCCACATAAACCGACCAGACGGGTGGTCCCTTCATTGTTTAGCTGGACTCGGGAATGGTACTCTCAACTATGAATTCTGCTAAGGCCTGAGCCTTGATCGCGGTCTGAGGCTGATAAGTTATATCGTGCTGGCTCAGCTCGATAGACCACTTCATAAGGCGGCCCGAGGTCTCGGGCTTGTGGAGGACCTGCTTCAGCGGTTGGTCGGTAAGGACGACTACCGAGTGGGACTGAAAGTACGGGCGAAGCTTTCTCGCGGCCATCACCAGGGCATAAGCCATCTTTTCTATCTTCGGGTAGCGGAGCTCGGCGTCCCGAAGCACCTTGCTCACATAGTAGATGGGCTTCTGAGCCCGGTCTTCTTCCCTCACTAAAACTGCACTGAGGGTCTGCTCGAAGGCTGCCAGGTAAAGGTAGAGGGGTTCACCAGGGATCAATTTGCTGAGGAGAGGGGGATTGACGAGGTAAGCCTTGAGCTGGTCGAAGGACTCCTGTTGCTGCTGTCCCCATTCGAAACCTTTAGCCCCTCTGAGGGCCTTGAAGAAAGGGAGGCATTTTTCCCCGGACTTCGAAAGAAAGTGCCCTATGGCGGCTAGGCAGCCTGTTAACCTCTGGACTTCCTTAACATTTTTGGGAGGGGCCATGTCTAATATGGCCTTGATTTTCTCAGGGTTTGCTTCAATTCCTCGTTGGCTAACAATGAAGCCGAGGAACTTCCCTGAAGAGACTCCGAACGCACACTTGTTCGGATTGAGTCTCATGCTGTGCTTTCTCAGAACATCAAACGCTTCTTGGATGTCGGTCATCGGCACCTCAGATGCTCTTTACAAGCATGTCGTCAACATATACCTCCATATTACGGGCAATTTAGGCTTGGAAAACCTTGTTGACGAGGCGTTGGTATGTGGCTCCTGCGTTCTTCAGACCGAAGGGCATAACCCTGTAGCAATAGAGGCCCTGATCGGTCACAAATGATGTCTTCGGGATATCCGGGAGGAACATCCGGATCTGGTTGTAGCCTGAGAAGACGTCCATGAAGCTGAGGAGTTCATGACCCGAGGTGGCATCAATCAAAGTGTCAATACTCAGAAGAGGGAAGGGATCCTTGGGGCAAGCCTTGTTGAGATCGGTAAAATCGATACAAATCCTCCAAGTCCCATTGGACTTCTTCACCATTACTACATTCGACAACCACTCGGGATATTTCACCTCTTGTATGAACCGGGCCTTCAAGAGCTTGTCCACCTCCTCTTTTATAGCTAGCTGGCGCTCAGGGGCGAACTTGCGCCTCTTCTGCTGAACCGGTTTGGACCCCGGAACAACGCTAAAGTGGTGGACCAAGAGCTCTTCGGAAATTCCGAGCATGTCTGCAGCTGACCAAGCGAAGAGGTCTCGGTTCCTTCGGATACACTGTACAATGTCCGAGCATAGGGCGGACGGGAGGGTCTTGCTAACAAAAAACTTTCGGGTTGGATCCTGCTCAGAGAAGAGCACTTCTTCTAATTCGTCCACCGGCTCGGATGTTGGTCGGGCAGCATCTTGGGGGATTTCCAGTGTTTCTAAAGAGAGGACTGAACCGATGGTAGAGGTCATGTAGCACTTACGGGCCGTTTCCTGATTGCCCCTTACTTCTCCTACTCCGGCCCGAGTGGGAAACTTCATTTTGAGGTGATAGGCGGAAGGGACGGCTTCAAGGGCAGCTAGGCCGGGCCGACCCAGAATGACATTGTAGGCTGCGGGGACATCTACGACCATGAAGTCCATCGACTCCGTTCGGGTGGTAGGAGTTTTGCCAGCGGTTACGTCGAGGGTGATTACCCCTTCAATAGTCACTGGCACTCCTGTGAACCCATGGAGCGTGTAGCCGGCGGGCTTGAGTCTGTCTCAGGAGAGCTTTAGGCCTTTAAAAGCGGCAAGGAAGAGGATGTTAACGGAGCTGCCATTGTCCACTAGGATCCTCTCCACTTTGAAGTTTGCCATATGGAGGCTGATGACGAGTGCGTCATAATGAGGGGTGCGGACGCCTTCGAGATCTTCGTCTGAGAATGTGACGGGCACTCCGAGGCCTTTGGGAGGAGGGGTGGCACGGACCGAATTGACTTTTCTTATAAATGCCTTTCGAGAGGAGTTTGAGGAGCCCCCCATTGGGCCCCCATGGATGAGGTGCAGGACATGCTCTTCCTCGAAGTCGGGCGTTTCATCGCGTTTCGGACGCTTATTAGCCCCCCGAGGCGGGGGAGGAATTTCGGCTCGGTCCTTTCTGACGAACCTGGTCAGCTACCCCCTCTGGATAAGGGCTTCTATCTCATTCTTCAGGGCCCGACAATCATTGGTGTCGTGCCCATGGTCCCGGTGATAACGACACCACTTCTCTTTATCTCTTTTCTTGGCAGGGGTGTTCATCCTCGGAGCAGGAGGTATGATTCCTTCCTTTTCGACTTCCATCAGAATGGTAGAGACATTAGTGGTGAGGGGAGTAAACTTGTCGAATCTGGGGGGAGGTCGGCGCTGGCCGGCATTATCCTTCTGGAGCTTCTTGGCTCCTTCCTCTTCTGTTCCCTTCCTCTTAAACCTGGAGGAAGACCCCTCCAAGTTGGGGCGGTGCTCGGCCTCTTCGGCCCTAATATACTTTTCGCTTCGGAGGAGGAGGTCGGAAAAGTTCTGTGGGGGTTTCTTGGCGAGGGAGGAGCGGAGGTTGGAATTGAGGACATTAGATTGAAATGCTGCTGTAGCGACCGACTGGTCGAGGGATGCTATGGATCGGGCTTCAGCTGTGAACCTCTTCACATAGTCTCTCAACTTCTCACCCTTCTTCTGGTGGAGGTACAGTAGCGAGATGCTGGTCTTCTCAGTTCTACGGCTACTTACAAAATGGGTGACGAAGAGGGTCTCGAATTGCTCGAAGGAGAATATTAAGGACGGGGCAAGGCGAGAGTACCATTCTCGAGCTGGACCCTTGAGAGTTGCGGGAAAGGTTTTACAGAGTAGAGCATCGGAAGCTTGATGGATGAGCATTAGGGTCTTGAAGCTCTCGATGTGATCAACGGGGCAGGTCTTCCCAGAATAGGTCCCAAATTGAGGGGGTTTGAAGCCGATCGGCACAGGTGCATCCATTATGGTTCGGGAGAAAGGAGGTATGCTAGGACGAAGGGTCCTTCCTCTAAGTTTTTCTTCTCAGTCTAACTGACCCAAGCGCCTTTCCATTTCATGGAGACAGCGGTACACAGCGTCGTCCCTTCGACGGTAATCAGCTGAGCCTCTAGACTCGTCTTCGTACGAGGGAGTGCGGGGGCTACGACGACGGTAGCTCCTGGAGCGGCGAGGGCTTTGCTCATGCCGAGAGTTGCTGGGAGCTGGAGGAGGAGATGGGGACCGTCGGCGAGGACTTCGGACCGGAGGAGGAGAGGGGATCTTGGGTGCATTGGTGTTGGGACGGAGATTGAGAACTTGTAGGAAGGTCGCTTGGAACTGCTGGAACTCGGCACGGGTAATGGGTGCCTCATTGTTCCTAGGCTATTGCCGACCTGCAGAGGAGTGTGGCCTTCTTCGGTAATGCTCGGGGGACTCTCTCCGCCCCCTTCGGATAGGAGAACTTCTGGATTCTCGGCGGCGAGGAGACCGCTCATCCGGACGGTGTTGGCGGGAGGTTCCCTCTCGGGCCTGCTTTTCATCCAGATGGCGGCGAAGGTCCTCATCCTTCTGCCGATTGAGGGCGGTGTTGCGGAGACCGGAAGCTCGGGGATGATGGGAGGCCATAGAGTCCGAAGAGGCGTTGTGGATGGAGACGTGGTCCTGGTGAAGAGGTTGTTTCTGTGGGTTAGGACCCTTAGGAGGTGGCTGATTCGGAGGAGGAGGAGGAAGGTCCTGTTGGAGCGGATCTTCCGCTGGAGGAGGAAGTTGCCCCTGTTGTTGGGTAGGCTGGATGGGAATTTCTTGCTGCTGATCGGGGTTGGGTCCTTGGTTGGACCCCCTGGATCTGACTTTTCTAGGAGGCATGGCCGGAGCGAATCTGACCAACGGGAAGAGGGGAGGTTGCTATCGTTAGGTTCCCACAGACGGCGCCAATCTATTGTCGCTGAATCTGGTGTGGGGACAAATAGATAGTATTTGTGGGTTCTTGGGAAACTTTGAATAACAAACCTATTACCTGTTCCGCTGGAGTTTGACCGTTGCTCCCGCCATTTACCTACAAGAAGTGTGAGACACCGGGGTTGTTCCCAGCGACGCACCCTCCGATGCTCAAGTCAGTAATCAGAAGTGATTATGAATGAACGCAAAAACTGGCAAAAGAATGATTACCTCTTAATGTAGATAAATGGGGGTTATTTATAGGCGCCGCTGGGATCAGATTAGGAATGTAATCCCCCTGTGGTTAGATAAGGAATGTAATCCCTAATCCCCAGTGAAGGGATAACTATGAATCAGGGCCGTTGATTAGGATTGAATCAGAAACCCTAATTCTATCCCTTCTGGACCGGGTTTGCTGCAGGTTGAAACCCGCACCCAGTTGAGGTGGATCCTTTTGCGGGTAAGTGGGTCTTCGGGGAAGATAACCAGTACCCGCTTCAGACCCGTCGGTGGGTGAAATTGCCGTTTTACCCCTGAACTTCAAGATTCGTGCCCCATCTGGACGGTTCCGATTTAACCCCATTTTTAGCCATTTCAGCATGGATAAGGATGATGTGTCTTACAAAAAGAAGGCTTTTATAGGCTTCAAAGGGGCAACTAGTGAATAATTGATGTTGGGTAGGCTATTTGTCTTTGGTGATAGATTCTTAGGTGCCTTAATCATTTCCAAGTTTTCATGCAAAAATCAAAACAAGTTTCGAAAAGTAGCAAAAACAAGTTCTAGTTCACCTCACGAATGCAGTCAACTGAGATCTTCAAGTGTATGACTCTCTCAAAAACATATAAGGCTCAAAACTCGCAATTTGTGTATTTAAGTTTACTCACAGTCGATCTTGCTATTCTCTTTCAAAATTCGTCGAATTGACATGACCACATGAATAAAAGTTTCAAGTATGATCCATATGATAAGTTATTAACATTTTTAAAGATAAAGACCACACTTAATACTTTTTCTCCACTCTCTACCTATAATAACTGAGCTCAAATCATTAAATGTTGGAATGGTCAAAATCAAAAGACTCCAAATGTGAATAACTACCCCCAAACTTAGATGGAACATTGTCCTCAATGTTTGCACAAAAACTTAAAATGGGCATGTGTTATCATCCGGTTTGAAGGAAAGAAAATAAAAAAAAATAAAGAAATGATTAAAAATAATGAATAAAGAGAGAGTGTAAGTACTCCCCAGAAAATTGGGTTGCCTCCCAATAAGCGCTGCGTTTCCTGTCTTCAGCTAGACTTGATGAGTTTATGCAATGTATTGAATGGCTCGCGGCTCAAAACTCATCTTAGTATAAGGTTTCCCCCTATGCCCATTCACCTTGAACGTTTGATTTTTCTTTTTGCTATGAACCTCGAACGCTCCATGTGGGAAAACCTTTGTAACAACGTCCGGACCGTACCATCTTGACATAAGCCTATCCGCAATGGTCCACCTTAATGCACCTTTGTGTTCTTGCAATACTCTCAATGGCGTCTCTTCTTCCTGCATCCTCAATTTTGCAGCGACTATCACAGGTAACGTCTGGTTTTTACCCAAATATACATACTTCAAGTGTTCAGGTTGCGGCTTTAGTTCCACGTCTGGTGTCCTGGTAAAAGAAGAAACAAAAGTATTTTTAGACACAAAATTTTCAAACACAGGTGCAAACTTACCTGAATATGATTTTGGATTTTCAAGGGTATGTACTGTCTCTGCACTCCTCTAATCATCATATTCCTGTTCAACTTGAGATAGTGTTAGAGAATGTGTAAGTGTGGCTTGTAATGGATCGACACTATGTTCCTGAAATGTTTGGTCACAAATTTCCTGAACCACATCAACATTATAACATTCATGATCATCGTGTGGTAATTTTGGTGCATCAAACATTTTAAACTCAATCTTGTCCTCTAGGGTTGTCACCGATTGGAGCTGTTCTTGTCCTCTAGGGTTTGGAATGGTTTGTGATGGGAGTTTTCCTGCCTTTCTTTCACTTAAATCCTTAGCAATTTGACCAATTTGAGTCTCCAATTTCTGAATGGCCTGCTCTTATTGGTTGCTTGTTTGCTGTTGCTGTTGGAGTAATTGAAGAACGGTGGATTCGAAATCCAACTTCTTTTGTTCTTGTACTGGCCGATCAAACTCAATCCCAATATGGAATTGCTGCGTATGCCCTTGTGCGAATTGATTGCCTTGATGGTTTTGATTATTGCTCCATGAGAAATTTGGATGGTTTTGCCACCCTGGGTTGTACATGTTTGAAAAAGGGTTGTTCTTGGGTGGGTACATTCTCTGTCCTACGTAGTTTGCGTGCTCCTGATCTGTGAAAGAAGACATGGGACATGTATCAGTTGTATGATGAGAACAAATTGCACAATTTTCATTTGTTTTTACTCCACCCAATGTTGAAATTGCATTAACAAGCATATCAATTTTTTTATTCATGTTTTCCATTTCTAATTGCATGCTATTATCACTAGAAATTTCGTAAACTCCCTATTTTTTCGAAAGGGCCCTCCTTGTTGAGAATTGTTGTGAGTTCTCGCTGAGTTCTTCAAATAGCTCGATGGCCTCCTCACCACTCTTCCTCATCAAGATTCCATTGCAAGCTGAATCTACAATTGCTTTGTTAGTGTCATTTAAACCCTTATAAAATGCTTGTACCTGATCATCCTTGGGTATGTTGTGCGTAGGACACTTGAGAAGTTTGTTCTTAAAGTCCTTCCATGCCTCGAAGAACAACTCGCCATCTTTTTGTTGGAAGAGTTGAATTTCCCTTTTTAGTTGTTTGGTTTTCCGAGCTGGAAAGAATTCCTTCAAGAACTTTGTAGCCAATTGCTCCCATGATTGAATTGATCCTAGTTCCAAAGAATTATACCACAATTTAGCATTAAGTTTTAATGAAAAGGGAAACAAAATTAACCTGATTTGTTCAGGGGTAAGCCCATGGACGCTTTGCATTCTGCAAAGATCAAAGAAATCTTGCAAATGTCGATGCGGATCCTCGTCTAGTCTGCCACTGAAGTGGGGAACCATGCTGAGTAATTGAGGTGATAGATGCATATTCCCTGTGACATTAGGTGGATAAGCTATGCAAGAAGGTTGCTCAATATTCTTCGGAGTGAATTTGTCTTGCATTGGTACTCGATTTGGTACTTTCTCACCCATTGTTGCTTTTGGAATAAATCGTTGTACAGTCGACTGATCCTTGGAGATAATCGACTGGTCTGTCTGTGCAGAGTGTAATCTAAAAGAAAATATAATAAAAGAAAAGAAAAAAGAAAGAGATTTTTATTGATTTGTAAGTTAAAATACTAAACAATCCCCAGCAACGGCGCCAAAAACTTGTTGTAAGTCTCAGCTATCTAAATAAACAGATAAACTAGACACAAATTAAAACCTCGCAAGTGTACGAATCGTTTATAGAAGCGTAGTGAAAAGCAAGGGTCGATCCCACAGAGATTGTAGAAATTAACTCACTAATCAATAATCAAAAAGAAAATGCAAATCATAAAGTTTTGTTCTAAAGTATATTTTGAAAGGAAAAAAGAAAAGATTTAAAACTAGATCAAGTAGTTCTCAATTTGAATCACAAATATCTATTAAAGTAGTTGGGCTTGATTTCCACCTCTAGTCAAGAATGTTGTTTCACCTTCTACACTACTCCAATCACTCATGTTTGTTCCTTTAAGGGCATGGTATCTACTCCTTAAAGTTAAGATTTCCCTAAGCCAAGAATTAGGCATGGTATCCACTCTAATTCATTTCTTTCCTTAAGTATTTGGCATGGTATCTACTAAGTTGCACTTGAAGAAAGCATAGGAACAATGGAAATGAACAAACACTCAAAGTTCTAGAAATTGGTATCAGATCTAGATCCTCTAAGTTGATTAAACCAAGAACCTAAATGATTCCTGTGTTACAAGTTATGAGCATAGGATATGGGTCATCTCTATACTCATATAACAGAGTCAGTTTTATAATCCGCAAACTTAATAATATCAGGTTCTTCAGATCAGTCGACTTGCTGTCACTCTCAGTCGACTGCTCCTAAGAACTTTCTATCAATTGTTGCTTCATATTATAAATTTTTATTAAGACAACCAGGCTTAATCAATAAGTGATGAAAGTAGTGTTATTAGAAGATTATAAACATTACAGACTACGGTTTCAATCAGCCCAACAATGAAATTAGTTGCATATAATACAACTTTTATTGATTAAAAATATAGAATTCATGACTCTAACAATTAAAACAAAAAATAGAGAGAAGAAGAAGTAACACTGATTATTGTGATATTCAGCCTTGAAGTCGACTTGAACTGCTTCTAAGTCGACTTGTTCTCCCTTTCAGTGCACTCGATCTCCTCCTTTATTTGATTGTACTTGATCTTCCTTCGTTGATTCCTTCTCTTCTTTATCTCTTGATCTGATTGTCACTATCAGATTGGTTGATGTCCCGTGATTTAGAGATATATTTCCAGAGATGATGTCTTCTGTGTATTCCAGCCTTTTTATAGTCTCTTTTGCCCACATCTGCAGATCTCAAGTTCCTGATTCTTATCTCTTCACGCATAGGACTGAGTCGATCTTCTTACTTGCCAATCCCCGGTTCTTTAACTTTGACTGTCGGAGAGTTGTTATTTGCAGATAACCTGGGTTTGGATAACTTAATTTTGATTTGGTTTGGATGAGGATGGATCTTCAACTATCTTTATCTTTTAACTCCGCTGAATACCAGTCGACTGGTTTTGGAATCAGTCGACTTGTGCCGTGAATTCTGTAGATTCATAATTAGTCAGTCAAGTCAACTATCTTTTGGGGTGAGTCGACTGTACTGCGCAGCTTCGGAACTCAACCTCCTATGTCCAGTCGACTGATTTGAAGTACCAGTCGACTTGTGTTCTGCAGCTTCCTGTGTATCATCCTCTCAGTCTTGAGTAAATCTTGATTCTGCTTCGTTTAGTTGCTTTTAGGCTGTTTCCTATGAAAAAGAGAAAAGAAGAGTAAATTACCACATATATAGAATTTAAATGTCTAATTGTATTCAGATTATTGCTCCTTGGGTTCATCAGATTTCGTGACTGCTTTGCCTAGAAGTCCCAAGGGTCACAATTCCATCAAGTGATTGTGGATCGCTTGACGAAGAGTGCTCATTCCATTCCTTTCAAAGTTGGTCAGTCTACAGAGATCCTGGCAGAAAGGTATATGCAGGAGATTGTGAGATTACATGGTGTTCCTATCAGTATTATATCAGACAGAGATACTAGATTCAGATCTCAATTTTGGAAGTCTTCAGACCAGTCTTGGGAGTAAACTGATGTTCAGTACTGCATTCCACCCGCAGACAGATAGTCAATCTGAGAGGACTATTCAGACCTTGGAGGATATGTTGAGGTCCAGTGTGCTTCAGTTTGGAGGATCTTGGGAAGATCATCTACACTTGGTGGAGTTTTCATATAGTAATAGCTACCAAGCTAGTCTTCAGGAAGCTCCATATGAAGTCTTGTATGGTCGGAAGTGTAGATCATCAGTGTGCTGGGATGACATTGGTCAGAGGAAGCTTTTGGGGTAAGAATTGATCACGAGGACTGTTGATATAGTGGCCCAGATCGGAAGCATTTGCAAACCGCACAGGTTAGGCAGAGGAAATGGGTAGACATGCACAGGAGACCGTTAGATTTCAAAGTGGATGATCATGTGTTCCTCAAGGTGTCTCCATGGAAAGGTGCGATTCGTTTTGGTGGTGGGGGCAAGTTGAGCACTAGATTCATTGGTCCGTTCGATGTGTTGGAGCGAGTAGGCAAGGTGACCTATAAACTCGCATTGCCACCAGTTCTTTCTGGAGTGCATGATGTTTTCCATGTTTCTGAGCTCAGGAAGTATGTCAAGGATGATAGTCATGTTATTGACTATTCGGAGTTGTCGGTTCGACCAGATTTATCTTGTGAGATTCATCCAGTTTCGAGTGTGGACCAGTGGGAGAATATTTTGAAGAATAAGGTTATCAAGTTGGTTCGTATTGCTTGGAACCCTCACTCTCCTGGTGAGTCGACTTAGGAGCTTGAAAGTGTGATTCGGAAGAAATTTCCCCATCTTTTTCAGTAGTTCTTGTTCTTTTCCTTCCTTGGGGTTACCCTACTACCACCTGCTTAAATTTTGAGGACAAAATTTTATTGTAAGGTGGGTAGGATTATAACTACCATTCTCGCTATTTTCATTTCCTCCCTTTTGTAATATTTTATTTGTAATTGAATAAAATACTCTATTTTGTGTTTCTTGATTATTTTAATTTAATCTTGTTCATGAAATTCTCCGTTCTTCTTGTTGAGCTATTCTTATTGACTCTATTATCTTCTATTTAATTGTGGGTATTTTTATTTGAACCCTATTGATTGGATCTATCTCTTATTGAACCCTAAAATCCAATTTCATTTGTTCTTAACTCAAATCTACTATTATTGGACCCTAATTCACCAACCCAGTACCCTAATTGCACCCTATAAATACAACTTTACTGCAAACTCTAAAAATTGCACACAACTGAAATCCTAGAAGCTTATTCTCTCTCATCTCTCTCTCTCCTCGTCGTTCTCTCTCTCTCCCTGTGTTTTCCCGCCCAAACCACCGAAACCCAATACAGCCCCATCTCCGGTCTTCTTCTTCGGTGCTCCTCGCCGATGACGCATCTCCTGAGCACCGCCCCACCACTCCCCGACCTCCAGCAACCTCTTTGTCGCCGTCTACTGCCAGCACAACCCCCCGACCCTTCTTTTATGTCCTCGACATTAGCGATAGAACCCAAAAACCCCTACCGATCTCTCCTTGCCCCTCCATCTCGTCGACCAGCATAGCACTACTCTCCGTCCACATTGCGCCGTTTGTCGACCACCGCCCACGCCCCTGCCGGTGATGCCGTAGCCCGCTCTGGCTGTGGTGGTCGCTGCCTCTTATTGATTGTTGCTGTCTCTTTGTGCTACTGTGTAACGCCCCGAATTCCAAATAAGACCGAATTCGAGATTTCACAGAATCTTTACACTTCACTTCGTACAATTTTACAAGAAAATTAAAACTTTTCAATAATACATCAGAGTTCATTACATTTTTTGTTTACACAGCGGAAGAATACAACAATGAAATATAATACAACTTATACAACAATGTAAATCATCATCTGCATCATGACATCTTTACTTCTTCATAAAAAGTCAATTACCTGCATATTAAGCTGTGGGCACGTCAGTCACTTATAACTGACGAAAATGTTATACTCGGTCATCCTCTCTATGCCGTACATATAACGATCTCATTACTTTAACAAATCACAAAAGTTGAATGAACAATAAAGTGTTAAATCGTGACTACGCTAAAACATGTTAAGTGTATGTCATGCCTTAATGCCTAATGCACATATTTTTATACTAGGATGACACTAATGTGTACTTGTTCGAATTCTATGCATCCCATACTACATAGGTTCGAGGGCAAGCACCTACGTACTCCACAATAAAGGGTTCGATCCCTCGCCATGAACACTACCCAGTAAGAAAACAAGGTTTAGATCATTCCACGAATATGGATCCCAGCCATGGAGATCCACCATCGACTGTTATAATAAATCCCTCTTCGTGCGAATCATCCCGCAAGTGCCCCTCTAACCCCGATATACGTATATACATTAGAGTACGGCAAACTATCTGCCCGACTACGCAAAGTCCCGAATTTAAAATAAAAGCCCGTCTCCACGGATCATCCACACTCACGGAGATCCACCGCGGACTATATAGAAGCACCCACTTACGTTTGCCCAGGTTCACTACATCTTCACTTATGTGCCTAATTATTTAGTTCAAGACATGAATAAATTTCCAAGCCTAGAATTAGTTTTACCTCCTATTGGACTTTCTCAACAAATATGAGATAGCTCCATGGCCATATCTCAGAATATAACTCATTTTTTTAATTTAATAATGCCGGTACCCGAGTTCTCACTAACTCTAAATCATAACTTTTTCATGTACAAGAATTCATGGGTACACATACCCTAATAAATATGTCTTAAACTTAGATATTTTCATCTTCAACTTATTCACAAGTTATCATAGTCTTGTCACTATTCATGATCTATTTATTATTTCTCAATCCTTAATAGCAATAATCAATTTTCTTGAACAAAAATTTTCATCCATCATCAATCTCTTTAATAACTTAAGCACAAATGACAGATTCATATTTCATTTCATACCAAGTGTTCTTAAATTGAATAAGCGTATAATCACATCAAGAGAAATCCATTCACATGAATAATTTACTCTTCTTCTACAAATGAATCTCATCTTCATTAATAATTTATTTTTTGTCAAAACTCTTTTTCGTTCTCATTTTGCCTCTTTTTAATTTCTCAAATATACATGAAAATCTTGAAACTAATTTTAATAAATTCTATATCAATTTATATGAATATTAGAATTTATGTCCAATTTTTGTTGTGTTAAAACTCATCAAAAATCAATTTAGAAAACCCAAAAAAATAAAAGTCAACACAGGGTTTCGAACCCATGACTAATCAGACAGCGCCCAAGCACACACCGAACGCCAAGAAGTCCAAGTGGACTAGGTGTCTAAACTTCACACTGAACCCTTTATACTAACTCTCGGGATCTGAGTTAAATTAAGATGAAACAAAGAAAAATGTTTGAGCTTCCCAAGTTTCGAACCCAGGCCGAACAGAAAGACAGCGCAACGCCAGACCACGGGGCCACATGCACCCAATGACAATTAGTCACTTTGGTGACTTTTGTCCCAACTTTCTGTTAAACCATATTTTTTAAATAAAATTTCGATTCTCTATTAGATCTAACCTCTTATTAGACTGAAATTAGTTTATAAAAATTGAGTTTACTCCCTAACAGTAGCTCATAGATTCAATACTCATATTTTTGAATAATTAACTCTTGAGTTATTTCTTCTTACTAATAAACATGAACATGCATTATGTTAATTTAATCAAAGATAGTGCATTGTATTTCTTACAAGCATTCAAACGAGTTCCTAAACATCAAATTTCTCTTTACAAAAATATATTTTCCTGTTCTAAGAGGAAAGTTCAACAATTGATCATATAATCAAAATCTCTACATTCTTGTACACTAGTTCATGGCAAAATGATCCATTATTATTTTTCTCATTACCAACTAACATAATTGTTGATTAATTTACTAAACATAGCATTTTTCATTACATACAATGCATAGGTTTGTTCTACTTTATCAAATCAAATTCTACACTACTCATTTATTTTCTTATTAGCATGCACATTCTCTATAATTAGAAAGTAGAGAACACCCACCTCTAATGGAAGATTTGAGAATGAGAAAGATGGAATCCACTCCTAGCTCCTAGCAAAACATTCTCCTCCTAGCAAGAACTTCTCCAAGCAAGAACTCCTCCAAAATGAGAACACTCTACTCTCTTTCTTTTTCTTTGACTTATTTTGATTTGTTTTTTGTGCAAAAGAGAAGGAGAAATGGGGTGCTATTTATAGGATAATGTTAGGGTCTAATTTGTATAAATCTCCACCTAATAACTCTCTCCTTAATTGCCCACTCAACTCTTCATTTTCTAACTCCTAAAACTCCCAACCTTCCACCTTTCCAACCCTTCAAAACCTCAACCCCCCCCCCCCCTACTACAACCCAGCCAACCCTATGTTCAAAACCGGCTACACCCATGCGTGCAATTGCACACATGCACATGCAAAATAAATATATCATTTTATAGTTCTAAATGTGTACTAAAAGTTGTAACTTGTCATGTATTAGTCCAAGCTCAACTTAAATTAGGATTTTACTAATGGGCTTGATTCATGGGCTCTCTTTTAATTTATTAACTTAATTATTCTAGTGGACTCTTCTTTTAATCAATCTAATGGGCTAGGATTTAATCTTCAGGTCCATGGGTCAAAAGAAAGCTAATTAAGACTATACATGCTAAAATTTGTAAATGAGAGTAAGAAAAGAGATGGATAAATTAGCACATGCATCATACGTGCAAAAATAAAAAAAAATACATTTTTAATAAAAATAAAAATGTGGGGTGTTACATACTGTGTTTCTTTGGATCTTTATTTGCACGTATATTGCACGTGCTATTTTGTAGATCTGCTAGTTCGTGGGTTCGTTGCTTCGAGAAACTTATCCCATTATTCTTGGTATTCGTTTTCACCGTTTATAAAGCAAGTCACCATCTTCTTAAATTGTTAATTGTATCAAATTCAAGTTTTGTTGAAATTCTTGCAAGTAGATCCTATTCATTATCATATCGCTGTATTGATTATCTTCGTTGGGTCTATTGAGGATTTATACGAGCTAACCCCAATATTCTTGACATCGTGCTACTTTTGACTCTAAAGATTGGATCGTTCATGCATCCATGTAGAATTGATAATAAGGTTAACCATATAATCATGACACAATTAATTATTGTAGAACAACTACTAGGTTGTATGTTTGATTGATTGTTTGTTGTTGATTGATGATAATTTAGTGTATGTATATGATTTTAGTCTTATTCATCATGTTATTGTACCCCTCATGTTGATTACACAATTTATTGACTAAAGAATCGATACCCATCATGTTCAAATTAATTTATTCAAGAAAACTACACAAAACATGTATATTGCCTACTACCTGTATGTTGACTGCCATTTTTGAACCAATAAATAATTTTAAAACGAATTACTTTTTGAACATGAATTGTAGACTTATCTTTCTAGTTTCCATAACACCTTGAATTTCTTAATTCAAATTTGTGTAGCAAAAGTTATGCCCATTTTACTACGGCTGTATTTTTAATTCTAGATTCTCAGATTATTGTACGTTCCATGTTCAAACAGTAAATAGGCTGATCAAATGATAAGATCTTGCTCTGAAATTTTTCAGATTGTTAGTAATCATGTTTATGAGTAGAAAATATTTTAATGAATTTATTATTGAGTTTTCACTTATTCTAAAATTAAAATAACATGATGTCGAAATTCTGCCTAAACATGAAATTTGTAAAGAACAATGTGATTGACCTAGCTACAGTTGTCAGAATTTGAACTTTAAATATGCGTTGGAACTGTGTGGATGTATAGTTTGTATAATTTCTGACGGATTCAATTTTCGATTTCTAAAACAATGGAAACTTGCATTTTTGTATAGACTACTCTTGCTGTCCAGAATTTCACTTTTCAGTTTTTTATAGATTAATTATTCCTATATCATAATATGGCATGAATTAATGTACGTTTGATGCATTGCATGATCCTAATAATTTATTGTCACCATTCTAATTGTCCTACTTCATGTTACCATCCTATTGTTTCCCTATTGGTACTATCGTTCATTGAAATGTCCATTGATTGCATATTGTATTATTGCATTGATAAATAATTAACAAGTCGGGGTTTAAAGGGTGATTTATGTAGCGAACAAAGTAGAGACTGTACTTGGAGGAGGGACCCGTGTTTCCCTAAATAATGTTCTGGTTATTATTTTTATCGTGTGATTGTGGATTACGGCCGTAATCCCAATCTAGCATGTACCGTATCGTTGCCGATGACCGTATCGTTGCCGATAACCGTATCGTACACCGAAAGGTGAATAGTGTTTACCATTGTTAAGTACATGATCTATGGAGTACACCACCTAAGTCTAAACGAAATTGTATGTATGCATCGAACCTGTGGTATGGAACATATGGGACTCAGTAGTACGTGCATTAGTTATGATTAAAATGATTAATAAACATAAGAATTGACACATCACCGATATTGCATATTGTTTCTCATTGTTTCTATTGATATCGAATATTAGCTAAGTGTTACCGTTATTGATAATTGATTACTGTTACCGAATATTGCATCATTGTTTACAGCCATTGTACCGATTATCATGATATCGATTATTGTTATTATCCCGTGTTATTGATTCCTATTGATCCATTGATTCATTGTTATACCGTTATTCCATTGTTCCTTGCTTTCTCTACTTGCTGTCCAGGACTTGCTCTAAGGACAAATTTTCTTCTATTTTTAGATGAAGTGTACACAGGTAATGAAGGAAAATTGCCTGCTGGAATTGGAGAACAGACATTCTAAAGACTTAATGCTTTTTTTTAATTGCTTATTGCTTTAATAAACTTATTGTATTGAGACTTGTTACTATTGCGTTTGGAATTTATTATTGTATTGAACTCATGTCCCGAATTTTATTATTGTTCCAGATGTTGGACTATTATTGTATTTGGATATTTTTATTGTTTCATTCCAAGTATTATTATTCATGGGATTATTATTGCCTGCACATTTGTTCTGTATTGATTATATTGTTGAGTTGTTCGGATAAACAACTTATGGATGATGTTTTTCATTTGCTAGGGCAATGTCATGTTCGTATTCCGTATTTTTGGAAAGTGGGGCGTGACATCTTAACTGAGAACTTTTTCCTCTTCTCCTATGGCTACAAAGATTATTCGTGGAAAATCATTCTCTATAGAAGAAGATGAAGCTCTATGCTCCGCATGGCTTGACATTTCTCAAGATCCTATCTTGGGTAGTAATAATTAAAAAAAAGACAAGTTATGGGAAAGAGTTGCAGTAACTTTCGGTAAACATAATCCCACTCTTTGTAATACGTATCGGTCACCGGAGTCTCTCGCATGTCGTATGGCCCTAATCATAAAAGTTGTAAGCAAGTTCCGTGGATGTATTCGTCAAGTCGAGCGCCTTAATCCAAGCGATGCTTGGCATTCGGGTTGACCGGGCCGGGTCGGGTCGGACCCGCCCAGGTTGAAGGCTAACTTGGGTGGGTTCGGGTCGGGTCGGTGGGTTAACCGGGCCGGGCCGGGTCGGGTTCAAAATTTGAAATTTTGACCCAGTCAACCCGCGAACGCATTAGGGTCGAACCCGGGTCGGGTCGGGCCGGGTCGCGGGTTGGCCCGGTTTGATTTTTTTTTTTTTTTTTTTTTTTTTGACAACTTCACTTTAAAAAATATATATAATGTCTAATATTATAATGGGAGAAGGCCTTAGTGTCATTTGCCATTTTGTCATTCTACTAACATGTGCAACGCACATACATAACTAATATAAAGGAGGTTTCCGGTTCAAATCCTCCCTACGTCAGAGTTTTTATTTTTATTTTTTGAAATTATTAAAACGTGCATCGTACGTGTAAATTAATAGTAAGTATAACTGTATAAAAGTGAAAAATGCATGTATTATTGATTATTCATTTCTTTGTTGCTTGCTTCTTTGTTGAAAAAACTTGATTTAATTGAGATTGAATTGAGTAGTAGTAGACTAGTAGTAGAGAGAGTAAGAGAGTAAGGTGTGAAAATTTTTAGATTGAATTAAGGGAGGTATTTATAGGGGAATACAAAAAAATATAAAAAAGAAAAAAAAAACCACGGGTCAAACGGGTCAACCCACGGGTTGACGGGCGGGTTTGACTTGGTCAATGGGTTGGGCGGGCTGGGTCGAGTGGGTTGAGTTCACGATTTTTCCAACCCGGGTCAACCTGCGGGTTCGACCCGGACCCGAACCGGGTTATAGCGGGTCGGGTTTGTGTGGGCAGGTCACAGGTGGGTTGCGGGTCAGCCCAGCCCGGTTGCCGTCCCTACTTCTGAGTTAGATATTGTTAGTATTTCATTCATATTTTTCTTATAATAATTATATTATTTGATTTGTATTAATTACTTTTTACATATTTCTACATGTAGATTAAACGTGCCAAAGTACTATTTTCACAAGATTCAGATAAAAATAAAGGGTTTGTATTTGATCATGTGTGGTTCATCCTCAAGGATGCTAAGAAATGGACAAATATAAATTCCGGATCTCCTGCGACTTCCAAAGCTTTACAAACCAACATCTCGCAAGGATCCGAAACGGGGTCTCCATTAGGTCCAAGATCCATCGATATGAATACAGACGACGTTGAGCAAGTCTCAATCGAAGAGGAACTAATACCAATCAACGAATCATCAAGCCGCCCTACGGGAAGTAGAAAAGAAAAGATGAAAAAGAAACAATTTGATAAGCAAAATTATTTTATCGAATCACTAGCTGAAGAAAATCGAGAAATTCTGAAAACATTGAAAAGAGGGCAAGAAGAACGGGAGAAAGAAACATCGTTACGCTACAATCTTCTAATGATGAATACTGAAAATGAGAAGAAAAAATTAGAACTAGGGACTCAACGTCAAGAGATGCTCTTTTTGGAGAAAGACCTAAATTCTATAAACGATCCCATTGAACGAGAATATTTTCGGAAGAAAAAATAACTAGTTTTAAATAAGAGTAGTAATTCTGAAGTCTTTGGGTCATCCTCTCAATTTATGCATAACACTTTTCCCCACGGTAACCAATTTCAAACTAGATACCAATGTGAAGGTGGATCATCCGCAACTTATTATGAAGCAAGTGGATATGGAGGAACCAGACAAGGAAGGATATAGATTTGGAGATGACCTACCGGAATATTAAATTATATGTAATTTTTAATGTTATTGTAATTTGATATTATGTAATTTGCTTTTCCTGTTATTGTAGTTTGTTGTTATTGTATTAACTTATCTATAGTTTTTTTCATCTTCATGTTGTACTTTAAATTTTAATTATTATAATTCTAAATTTTCTATTACTTTCTGAATTTAATATTAAATTGTACTAATTTAAAAAAAAATAGTTGATTAATGTCAATTTACTATTTCATTCATAATCCAGGCAAAGTGAACCTAAATAAAATTAATCATTTTATTACGAAATTTATAAGTCATTAACAATCGCTTAAAATAAAATTAATCTAATAATGTTATAATAAAAAACATTTATCCAGAAATTAAAGTAGTTTTACATTTTATTAGTATTACAATTGATGTATAGTTTATTTTAATTTAATTTAAAAAATTGAATAAAATTTGAAGAAACCAATTTTGAAGGAGCATGGTTGGAATTGATGAGCCTTCAAAAAGGAATATTTCAAGAATATTCTTTTTGAAGGCCTTCAAAATGAAGGTGACCATTGGAGATGCTCTAATGCATCAGGCGCAAGCAGCATTGTCAGCATCAGGGCCGGCCCCACCCTTGAGGCGGATGAGGCGGCCGCCTCAGGCCCCTGGAGTTTTTGCGATTTTAGGTGCCTCCAAATTTATACTTCCTTTGTAAATATAGACACGTATTTTGCGCGTAAAAAAATACTGTTATTAGGGGTCCCAAAAATAATTATTTGAGCCTTTAAAATTTTTGTCTTTTTCAATAATATATATTTTAAATATTTTGCTTTGAACAATGTGCGAATTTTTTATATACATGTTGTTGTTGATTTTTTTGTTTTTTTTGTTTTTTTGTTTTTTTGTTTTTTTTTGGGGCCATTTCAGGAGTTCGCGGAACTCCGGGCCGGCCCTGGTCGGCATCTCATCTGTTAATGCTCACGTCGATTTATTCAGCCAATCAAGGTTCATCCAACATTAGTCTTGTGTATTAATGTCTCGCTTATTTTATTTTCTGAAGGTGTGGTCTCTTTCAATTGTTTCAATGATTTCATCCTGCCAAATGAAAATATAAGCGGCCAATAATTTTCTTCAACAAAAACGTGTTCAGTACTATTATCACGGCAAGAAAGCAACATGGAAATATAATAATGAAAAAGTATAGATCTTGCAAAGCATTAAAGAGCCCGTGATCAGGAGATGGCCCACAAAACTATTTCCAGTCCTTAGAGCATCTTAGTAGTTGGCTGTATATCCATATTTTGGAAGGAAAAAAAAATTGCAGTGGTTGGCTATATACCTATTTTTTGAATTTTAAATGAATAGCGGGTGATCAGGAGATGGCCCACAAAACTATTTCAGGTCCTTATTAGAGCATCTTAGTAGTTGGCTGTATATCCATATTTTGGAAGATAAAAAAATTGCAGTAGTTAGCTATTTACCTATTTTTTGGATTTTAAATGAATAGTGGGGTTCTATATTTAGAAGCTGATATATGATTTTGCAAAATATAGTCCGTACGGTTCATTTTATTAAAAAAAAAAGAATCGAACGAAAAATCATCTTCCGTCGCTGTAAATTTTATTTTTATAAATATATCGGACAGGAAATCAGATTTCCAATCTGATAATTTTTTTTTAAAATAAACGGACTGGAAATGATTTTCCGTCCGTCGTTTGAAAAAAAAATTCAAAGTGGTCGGATGGGTAATGAACTCCCGTCCAAACCTATTTGATTTTTATATTTAAAGAACTATGCCTATAAAATTATTATAGGTATATGTTAGGCTTTAATTTAAATTTAATTAAGATTTAAGATTTATTTAAGTTGTAATAGGATTAAATTAAGATTTAGTTAGAATTAAGTTGGGAGTTAATACAGAAAAAAATTATTGGACGGGAAATAATTTCCGATCCGATGTAAAAAAAAAAAAAATCCTCATACATAAAATGATTCTTCGTCCGACACATTTTTAAAACGTCATTTTTTTTTTTTGGACGAGACATCATCTATCGTCCATCAACTTTTTTAAAAAGAAATTCAAATTTTAGATTTAAACGACTACAGCTGAAACCCAAATTTTCTATTTCTATATGTTAAATACCCAAATTTTTGGTTTGAACAATTACAGATGCTCTTAGAGGAGAACTAAATGATAAAAGGGCCATGAACTAGTAGAGGGCTTGGGGCATGACTGTGTTCAAAAGTTAAAACAAACTACCGAAAGGAACAACCATGGAGAATTCAAAGATTGAAAGCAATAGCAATATCGATAACAGAGAAGATATGAAGAAGAGATGGTCACTGAATGGAGCTACTGCTTTGGTCACAGGAGGCACCAGCGGAATTGGGTACATACTGCTCATCCTTCAATTTATTCTCTGTCGAGTTTTGAGCAAACATTTGTACAGAAGCTAGCAACAGTTAATTCATGTACTATCGTGGTAAAATTTTGCAAAACTTTGTGGTGGACATCTACAGATTCGCCGTAGTTGAAGAGTTGGTTGCTTTTGGAGCGATTGTGCATACTTGTACTATAGAAGAAACCCAGCTCAACAAATGTTTGCAGAGGTGGGAGAGCTTGAACTATCCTGTAACAGGCTCAATTTGTGATGTAACTTCTCGGGCTGAACGAGAGAAATTAATGGAAAAGGTTTCTTCTATATTCAACGGAAAGCTTGACATACTTGTAAGTGACGAGTATATATTTCACTAATTTGATTAGATAAGCTAAATGAAAAGGAAACCTTCCCTTACACGAAAACAAAAAAATTTAAGGAAGGTGAATAGGCCTTTTTTTTTTTCCCCTAAGCCTGTGGGATTACTATTCGGGTTGATTGTTCAATGTTCTTTTTGTTGTTTAAGATAAATAGCGCAGGAATAGCCTTAATCAAGCCATTCGAGGATTCAACTGCAGAAGACTACACACGAATCATGGCTACCAACTTCGAGTCAGGTCTCCACCTCAGCCAATTAGCTCACCCACTTCTCAAGTCAGCTGGCGCAGCCTCTATCATTTTTATCTCCTCCATTACTGGAGTTTTATCATTACCGAATGTGTCTTTGTATGCAGCAAGTAAAGGTAATTCGTTCTTCCAACTTTTGTACTAGTAAATTATACAGTGCGACTGCTTGTTTTAAAACGAATGGTTTACAATTGTTACAATGGTAGCTAAGACAAAGTTCGAGTTTTCTAATGTGTGTATAAATGATATGTTATTTCTTATTCTACCCATAAATAGATACAATGTCTAGTATATATACAAGATACATAAGCACATGGTCTATTCGGAATATAACAATTACAACAATATATTTAATAGTGTGTATCTTTTTTTTTTTTGCTTTAAAGGAGCACTGATTCAGCTTACGAAGAATATAGCCTGTGAATGGGCAAAAGATAACATCCGAACCAACTGCATTGCACCTGGAATGATCAAAACCCCTATGACTGAGCCAGTGAGTTCCCCTACTCCTTAGTGATTTATTTTGTAAATACATATATTATTTAATGATTTATTTCCAAGTTTTTGATTGATTAGTTTACACATAATTAAGAAAAATATCAAATTGATATGGGTAAAAATAGAATCAAATCAGGCATGAATCTTGAAACTCTCAGAGGTAAACAATAAATTTCAGCAGATACAGGCCCGCAATAGGAAGTTGGGCCTCTTTTGGGCCCAACAGCTCAAAATAAGCTTGTCATACTGGGTTGCCATAGCGGCCCAACATGAAGAAGTTCATGTTTATCTGAAGTTGTCATCTTAAACTCCCTACCTGTATAAAATAACTACTTCTATCTCTCCATTCATAAGAGAATGTTTAAAAACACGTATCTATTTATCAAGAAAAAGAGTTATAACTATATCTCCATAACAACTTCTATCTCTTTATAACGAACAAAGTAACCAACTCTATCTCTTTATCATAAGAAGAGTAACCGAATTTATTTTTTCATGAAGAAGAGTCTAACCAACTTTATCAAAACACCGAAAAATAGAGATACATCAATATCTCGAAACTGGCCTCCCTAGACACTATAAATACCCCATGACCTCTTCAGAATTAAGGGAGTGCCAATTTTCGCTCTCAAAACTCTTCATATCTTCTGAGTTTTCTGATTTGGGTGTCGGAGGATCCGTCACCGAGGCCAACCCGGTGTTTCAAACTGTTTTACTGGTCAAATGGAGCTATCACAACCGTTCAGATCAGATTTAAGCGTTCACACGAGTCAGATTTCAAAATCAAGATCAATTTACAACGATCAATGTCGATGAAAAGTAAATGTCAAATCTTTTATTGTTTTCCATAAAGAATTCATACTATCTGTTTTCTCCCACACAGAAAATAGCATTAATAGAATGGCATCATCTATGAAAAACAAAGAAGAAATCCGATCAAACTTCACTGGTAAAAAGACTACTTTTTTTAGTCATGCCTCCAAATGGGAAACAAAATGTAGTGACCTCAAGCCGATGAGCCAACCCCTTTCCTCCACCTCCTCTTCATGCGGGGGACCTCCTTCCCACCTCTCAGCATGATCGACTCCCTCAACTAGATCAACCTCCTCAGTAAGAACTGCCCCTCAACAACCTACTTAGCCTCTCTCCAAAGAGGCTGCATAGGGGGGATCCCGAAGAAGTCAGTGTTGTATCCAACGTGTGGGTGAGAACAAGGGTTCGGTCTACACCACGACACACTCTATAATGCCTTCTGTGGCACCCTAGGCACAACAAGACCTCCGCCAGATCATGCTCTCCCGACAACAGAGATTTGACCTCTGAGACAGCTTGAATTAATGGCTAGTCTAGAACGAGGTACCCCGTGCAGCACATTAGAAATGCAAGAGGAGCCCCTCTCCTTAGAGATAGAGATCTAGAAGAACCCCCTCTCCCAGGGGGCGCAGAATAACCCCCTCTCCCAGGGGGAGGGAGCGAAAAAGCTATCCTTCCCTCAGGGGACAAAGAAGGACTCCTCCCCTTTACGGGTGAAAAAGCCTGACCTTAATAAGTCGATCAGTCCCCAGAAGAGATAGGGAAGAAGAAGCACTCGTCACAATGGCATTTTTTGAAAATTTAAAGATGAGGTCCTTCAAGTCCTCCACGTCCTCCCTAGCAGGACCCGACATAGTAGCATTCACCGCCATACTCCTCAATGACAGGAGGATTCCTGTGGGTCCACTAGGTCCGAAGAACAAGGCAATGCAGTCCTCCATCACCTCCAAAAGATGGCGGACCGCCTTACAGATGATTGTCGAGCCCTCAAGGATGAGCTTGAAGCTCTGCTCTGGCGAGGCTACCTCACTAAGTTCATCCAAAAAAACAACATCGAACCTCCTCCGGTAAGGGGAACCAAAAAACGACCGTAGAAACCTTCTGAGTCCTAAGACTCAGGACCTACGGCAATATTCCACTCCATCCATGGGGGAGTAATGGGGAAATTTTCCAACTCCTCCAAGAAAGCATTCCTCCATGAAGTGAACTCAATACACAACATCCCCTCTCCTAAGAGCTCGGGGGTTCCAATAACATTTCATACCAAGACCTCGAAGGAGTTCGAACACCTTATTGTGACGCGCTTATAATCAACATATGCATGGAGAATAATGAGGTTCGCCGTGTCCTAGTAGATAACAACAGCTCGGTAAACATCATATTCCTGAATGTATTAGAGGGTCTCAAGATCTCATGAGACCGTCTCAAACCCGTCAGGTACACCTTTCATGAATTCTCCAAAGCACCATTTCAGATTGAAGGAATAGTAACCCTTGATGTGACTGTGGGAAAAGCTCCAGCTACTCACATGGAAGCACTCGACTTCATAGTGGTTAACATGAAGTCTGCTTACAACACCATCTTTGGTTGCCCAGGGCTACAGCCCTTCATGCGGTTGCCTTAGTCTTTCACATGAAGATGAAGTTTCCTACAATAGCAGGGGTAGGAAAAGCCAAAGGAAGCTAAGAAGATGCACCAGCCCATTACACCGCTACAATGGGGGGCTCGGTCCCCCCTCCAACGCCATGGAACTCTCGCAAAATAGGGGACAAGCCAACTCCGAGCCTGTAGACGAACTAGAATAAAACTCTTTCTCCAAAAAGGATCAAGCCAAGTGTTTTCGAGTAAGTAAGGCTCTCCGCTATCAAGTCAAAGAGTAATTCATTGCTTGTAAAAGGGGGAACCGATACATGTTCGCTTGGACCGCCTCAGACATGTCGGGCATCTCCGAATATCTAATCATGCATCATTTAAGCATGAATTCAGATGTCAAGCCCATACAACAGAACCGCCGTCCGTAAGTTTGCCCCTGATATATAGCAAGCAGTCAATGAGGAAGTCGAGAAGCTCTTAGCTGCATGCTTCATTCAAGAAGTTAGCTACCCCGAGTGGCTAGCGAATGTGGTAATGGTAAAGAAAGCCAACATCAAGTGGAGAATTTGCATAGACTTTACCGAGCTCAACAAAGCATTTTTGAAAGACCTCTTCCCTCTACCTAGCATAGAGTCCTTGATCAAAGCCACCTACGGTCATGAACTCCTAAGCTTCGTGGACACCTTCTTAGGATACAACCAGATCTGAATGTTTCCATCAGACATCCCGAAAAACTCCTTCCTCACCGACCAAGGACTCCATTGCTATCGAGTCATGCCCTTCGGGTTGAAGGACATTGAGACCACATACATTGACCAAATCTTCAAGGAGAAAATCGGTAGAAACATAGAATTTTACGTAGATGACATGCTCATCAAGAGCCTCAAGAAAGATGACCATTGTTCCGATCTCCAAGAAGCCTTTGATGTACTACAGAGACATAATGTGAGACTGAATCCCTCAGAATGTACCTCAGGGGTCTCATCGGTGAAGTTTTTAGGATTCATGGTCAACCAAAGAGGAATCAAAGCCAACCCTAGAAAGATCAGATCCATACTTGACATATCTCTCCTATCTACCATCAAAGAAGTTCAAAAGCTCACAGGACACCTTACCTTTATTGGGTTCTTCCTCTCCAAGTTCGGGGAGAAGTGTCTCCCATTCTTTAAAGCTCTCTGAGTTGCAAATAATTTTCAGTGGGGAGATGAATAGAAGGTGGCCTTTGAACGCCTCAAAGCACACCTCTTCAATCCTCCTCTCCTTAGCAAGCCCAAGCAGGAGAGGTTCTCTACCTCGCAACTTCGGATCAGACTGATCTATTATGTGAGCAAAGTACTTTTCGATGTCAAGCTTCGGTGCTCTAAAATGGAGAAGATGGCCTTTGCATTATTCACAGCTGCCAAAAAGCTCTGCCCCTATTTCCATGCACACTCCATCTAGGTCCTCACCGACCAACAACTTAAGCAAGTACTCCACAAGCCAGAAAGCTCCGGGAGACTTATGAAGTGGTCTATGGAGATGAGCCAACACGGTATCACCTATCACCTGAGAACGGAAACCAAGGCTCAAGCCTTAGACGAATTCATCTTTGAGAGCACTATCCCTGATCCCCCTAAGGAAAGACCCGCTACTTTGGAACGTCTATGTCTACTCCTTCCTTGAAGGGAGTGGAGCCAGAGTCATCTTGCTCGTTCCTGATGAGTTCAATCTTCAATATTTGCTATGTCTCAACTTTTCAACCTCCAATAACGAAATTGAGTATGAGGCCCCTCATCACCGGAATCCTCCAAGCACGATAGCTGGGGCACAAAGATTTGGGATGTTCAGTGACTCCCAACTAGTAGTGAATCAAATCTGAGGGGACTATGAAGCTAGAAATGACCACATGATCAAATACATGGCCTATGTGAAGAAGCTCATATCCATATTCAAGGAAGCCGAAGTCACTCGCATGCCACACAAGGAGAACGAGCAAGCAGATGTCCTCTCTAAATTAGCCTCATCATCGTTCGATGGAATCAACCATATTGTGCTGATTGAGGTCCTACTCAAGCCAAGCATCAAAGAGAAGACAGTGGAGCTCATGTTCTTCACCCCTTAAACACCTGGAGATTGTTGGATGAAACCCTTGATCGACTTTCTCGACAAGAAAGTCCTCCCATCGGATCCCAAAAAAGCAAGAAATATCTGGGTAAGTCCTGATAGATATACACTCGTCAAATGAGTCATCTACATGTGTTCCTACATCCAGGTTGATGGCCGGCTTTACTTACGATGCATATCCCTCGAAGAGGTCGATTACAATCTCAAAAGGTACATGAAGGAATAGGTGGTAGCCACCTAGGTGCAAGATCTCTCACGGAAATTCTCATTCATGGATACTATTGGCCTACTCTCCTCAATGATGGCCAAGCATATGTCTGCCAATGCATCTCTTGCCAAAAGAACTTCTCCATCAAGCGAGTGCCCGAAGCTAATCTCAGCTCCATGTCAAGCCCCATCCCCTTTGCCATGTGGGGAACATACTCGGACCATTTTCCCCCGCCACAGGATAGCAGAACTTCCTAGTGGTAGCTATTGACTACTTCACAAAGTGGGTCGAACAGAACCACTAGATTTTATTACAGAGCATAAGGTTCTGCAATTCTTCTAGATGAACATAGTTTGCAGATTCGGGATCCACCGAACACTAGTCACCGATAATGGAACACAATTCGCCGGCAAGTTTTGCACCGATCTTGGGGTTGTACAATGCTTTTCCTCTATCTCATACCCCCACACCAATGGCCAAGTCGAGAACGCCAATTGGAAAATATTGGATGGCCTCAAGATGAGACTTGCTAAAGCTCCGAAGGGACTATGGGTCGAAGAACTCCCCAGTGTGCTCTGGTCCTACAGAACTACCAAGAGAATTCCAATGGGAGAATCCCCATTCAACCTCACCTTCGATACAGAAGCACTCATCCCTCTGGAAGTCAGATTACCTTCCCCTTGCCTTCACTCCCTCAATGAAGAGCAAAACTCAAATGACCTCCGGGCCAACCTAGATCTAATTAAAGAAGTACGAGATAAGTCTTCCTTGCGAAGACACATCTACCAGCATAGGGTAGAGAAGTTCTACAACAAGATGGTCCGCCCGACCAACCTTAAAGAGAGGGACCTCGTCCTTCGAAAGCTCGAGATATACAACCCACGCAAATAGGGAAAGCTTGCCCCTAACCGGGAGGGATCATACAAGGTCTCACGAGTGGTCCGCCCAGGAATTTACCGACTTGAAGACTTGGGGAGAGAAGATATCAAGGATATAGAATGCCGAGCACCTAATGAAGTACACCGATGGCGCTTAACGCCCTTCCATAGTAGTTTGCTTCAAATATGTAATAAAGGCCGATACTTATAATAGTCAAAACATATAATAAAGGCTAGCAATTAAAGCAGCCACGTAGTTTGATTTTTTAATAAAAATTTAGTATTTTCTTATGCAAAATTATTGTACAGCTATCTGGATACAAACAATGAGTCAAACACCTAGTATTCCCCCAAACAACACCAACTAGTCACTAAGCTCCCAAAGGACGAATTCGGAGTCCAAGCGTGGTTCAAGAGTTGCTTTAGCAACTTGAAACCAAGCAAGTTTGAAGCTCTACTTACTACTCGATCTGCTCCTGAAATACCTAAAGGACCAGTTCGGAGTCCATACCGATGGCTCGGAGTTGCCTTAGCAACTTGCCACCAAGCAAGTTTAGAGCTCAACTCACCATTCGATCTGCTCCTGAAAGTCTTTATCAACTCGTTCAGAGTCCATACTCGTGGTTCAAGAGTTGCTCTACCAACTTGTAACCAGGCAAGTTCGGTGCTCAACTTGCTACTCGATATGCTCCTGAAACACCTAAAGGACAAGTACCGATTTCATGCCCTTGGCTCGGAGTTGCTCTAGTAACTTGTCAAAAGTAATTGCAGAGCTCAACTTGCCATTAGATCTGGGCCTGAAAATTATTTTCAACCTGTTCGGAGTCCATAGTCAATGTTGACCGGTCAACGACAGCCATGTGGGCTACGTCGGGCCCCTACACCCTACCCGAAGCACAACACTAGGTAATACAGTGAAAAACTCCAATATGAGCCATCACATCTACTCAAAATTCGCATTCCACATGATGGATGGCTGTGATCTCCCAAAATTTCTACCCGGTGCACCACACCGGATAAGGGCACTACATCGTGTAGCTCTCACGCTGGATATAAGCCCTCTGATCGCCTCGACGCGCGAGCTCAACCAAAATAAACAATCCAAATCATGCCGGTTCATCAAGGTATGATTTATTTTCTTTATTAAATTTTTAATTCTGACTAAATAATTAAAATTTTGAATTAATTAATTTAAATTTTCAAAAATAATTATTAATTAGGAAAATATAATAATATTACTAAAATAATTATAAATTTAGAATAGTTAATAAGAAATTCAAATTTTAATTATACAAATTAGGATATTGATTTTAAAATCTGAAAATAATTAAAATTTGGAAAAAAGTTAAATATCCAAAAAAATTAGACAAATATGAAAAAAACATAAAAATTCCATAAATTTCTGAAAATAATTATGGGTACTTTAAAAAGTCAAAACAACTCTATTAAACACCATGCAAGTTTCATACGTCCTTGAAAGCTCCGATAAGTTCTGTAAAATATTATAAATAGGCGAACTATTTCTCGAAGGCTATGAGACTCAGTCTTCAGGAGTGGGGAGCTTATGATATGGGTACAAAAAGAAACAAATCAGGAGCATTCAAATTGGGCACGAATACTAAAACTCTTAGAGATAAAATGGTAAATTTCAGCATGTACATGCCCGTAAAGAAGGTTGGGCCTCTTTCAAGCCCAACAACTCAAAATAAGCTTGTCATATTGGGTTGTCATAGCATCCCAACATGAAGGAGTTTATGTTTATCTGAAGTGGTCATCTTAAAACTCTTTAGAAAGTAACTACTTCTATCCCTTCATCCATAAGAGAATGTTTAAAACTCTATCTCTTTACGAAGAGAAGAGGCATAACTCTATCTCTATAACAACTTCTGTCTCTTCATGAAGAAAAAAGTCAACCAACTATCAAGAGTAACCGAATCTTCATGAAGATTAGGATAACCAACCTTATCAAAACATCAGAAAATAGAGATAAATCAATATCTTGAAAATGCCCCCCCGAATGACTATAAATACCTCATGACCTCTCCAGAAACAAGGAATGACAATTTCCGCTCTCAAAACTCTTCATGTCTTTTGAGTTTTCTGACTTGGGTGTCGAAGGTTCTATCATCGGGGCAAACCCCGTGTTTTCATGAAGAAGAATGAATGCTGAACTGATGGCATCTCTATTTGAATCTATCATATTTTAAACATGTATTAATTATTTTGTTGATTTCAAGAGATTCCAGTCTATTTATCTTAATCTGATCTGTTCACTACCCAGCACAGTTTTTCTCACTAGGTAGAACATCTACAATTATGATGGAAATAAAATTACTCGTATATATGTGCTCTATAATTAATTAAGCTATTGATTTGTTCCTCGTATAATATCTTATAGGTTGAAGATTTTAGAATAAGTGAAGCTTCGCGAACTCCTTTGGGGCGTAACGGAGAACCTGAGGAGGTGGCTTCACTGGCAGTGTTCCTCTGTCTACCAGCTTCTTCTTATATCAGCGGTCAAACTATATGCGTGGATGGAGCACGCTCTGTAAACGGCTAGAAATTAGACCTCAATCTTTTTCTTCTATTTTTTGAAAAACCTGAGAGACTTGAAGCTTGAGTGGTACTATATCTTAAACACCTATTATTATATATGTTTACATTTTGCATGTAATAAATGTTGGAAAACAATTTATTTAGTTTGCTTATGTAAGTCGAACCTGTACTCAAATGCGAATGGTTATTTCTGAGATGGTAATGTTTTAGCTTTTATGGCTAATTAAGTTCGTTTTACTGTACAGATCAATAACAGACTCCCATTTAACTCATCTTCATGACAACAAAGAGACAAGAATAAGAACAACACCACCTACATAATCGATCTAGTGTACTTATCGATCATTGTTATGAACACTACAACATTTTAAGTCTACCCCGGCGTTTGGGTAGAAGCGCCGGGATAGGCTTGAAAGAGAACCAGTTTTGAAAATTTTCGGAAGCTACCCGGCATTTGGGAAAAACGCCGGGGTATATTAGATCTACACCGGCGTTTCATAAAAAAACGCCGTTATATATACACTCTACAACGGCATTTATTTTGAAAACGCTGGGGTAGGCTCTGGGTTAAATTCCCAAATTTCCAA
This sequence comes from Hemerocallis citrina, assembly GCA_017893485.1. Classification (NCBI taxonomy): domain Eukaryota; kingdom Viridiplantae; phylum Streptophyta; class Magnoliopsida; order Asparagales; family Asphodelaceae; genus Hemerocallis; species Hemerocallis citrina. Next base: position 183,705,462 of record CM030358.1, on the reverse strand, counting down.
ACCCTAACATTAATACTTTCCCCAAAATATTCTCACCCTACGCTCTCTCCCGCTCCTCGTCCCAACCACTCGATCGATCCCCAACCCTCGACCCCTCCGTCGACAACCCTCGTCCCCTCTGTCGCCTAGTATCCCTTCGTCGACAACCCTCGTCCCCTCCGTTGCCATCCCGTTCCCTTGGTCGCTCATCCATGCCGTCGCCTTCCCCACTCCCTATACCTCCTGGTTGCTCATCCAGCCTTCGCCATCAACCCTGCCTTCACCTCCGTGTTTCGTCTCTGTCCCCCCACCGTTGACGAGCAGATCGTGAGAGGTATAAATTTCAAATCTTTTGTAGAGGTTTAATCATTTTTTATGAGTAAATTCTAAAATTTTCACCACCACCCAACAACACATCACCCTCATCTTCTTGAACGGAAAAAAAAAATCCAAGAAGAACTAAATTTGAACTAAATTTGAAGTCACACACAAGGTGTTTGATTAATTGCATTCTTTCTAATGTAACACGGAGCCTTTTAGTTCTTTTGGTCATCAATCATGTTATTAGTTCTTCAACACAAACATTCTCAAAAAACATAAAGCACAATGAATGTTTCTAACACTCCATTTGTCAGTTTTGTTTTATTTCTACATCTATTTAATTTTTACCAGTATGTAATGTAGATTGAGTTTCTCTCTATCTTTACTTTCACATTGTATATATGCATAGAAACTGTTAGAGATTGTTTTTTTTAGTAAAAAAACATTTCATTTTAGCTAATTTGGCATGATCTATAGAATTATTTATAGAAAATTGTCATTTGCATTCACCTTAATTTTGGAACATTAATGGTTTCAAATAATATAGTTACCATTGTTGCATGCTATATGACTGCTATTATATACAATTAGATCATTCTAAGAGATATGACACTATGAAATACAACGATAATAGTTTAACATTTTTGCATTATAAACAGCAAAAATAGTTTACTCGAGAAGGACTGACATTTAATAGTTTACAATTAGATCATTCTTTAATATATAGTATATTTTGTTATTTTTTGACTGACATTTAATATTATATGCATCAATTCTGACTTACATAATCTCAAGTCCTACCAACGCTGAGTATTATAACTTACAAAATATTGTTAGCAATTTGATTCATTGTAAGGTTGCTCTTGTGATACTAATCTAGATCAGTCTATTGTCAATATTAATTTGCGTGCGGCATGATATTGGACGGTGTCCAAATACTTTCATTCAGATTGATTTCAGCCCAAATACTTTCATTCATATTGACTCCTACTTATCAAAATGGATAAAAGTTGGATTAATAAGTCACGATTATCAAAGGCGTATCGTGATGGTGTTAAAGATTTTAGTAACTTTGCAAAGACCAATTCTCCTGATCCGACCATGATTTTGTGTCCATGTGTTCGATGTTCAAACTGTAATTTGAGGACGTGTGACGTAGTTGAGACACACTTGATTTGTAATGCTTTTCTACTAGGGTATACGAATTGGTTTTGTCATGGAGAGTATGCTCGTTCAGTTTCTACTGGTCCGGTTGTGCATGAAGATGAGTCTTTATTTACAAATGATCCAAGTATTGATGATGAAATGCCCTCTTTAGTGCGGGATGGTTTGGGATTCCATAACTTTGAAGCTCACATAAACAATCCAATCAATCAACTCCATAACGAGTCAACAGAAACATCAAAACAAGGTGGTGGGTGACAGAAGAAATGCCCAGTCCAACAACTAATAAACAATACGAAGTTTTTAATAAGTTGCTGAAGATGCAAATACTCCTCTATATCGTGATTGTCCCAAGTTCTCTAAATTGTCATTTATTTCTAGACAGTTTCAGATTAAATGTCTAAATGGGTGGTCTGCTAAATCCTTCACCTTGCTTCTTGAACTATCGAAGAAGCTTTTCCATAAATCTGTATCCCCAAATCAGCTCATGCCACAAAAAAATTCCTCAAGCATTTTGATTTAGGGTATGAGAAGATACCATCATGCCCATATGATTGTATGTTATTTCGGGAGGATAAGGAGACTCTCGAAGAATGTCAAGTATGTGGTACTTCAAAATGGGTGAAAACGCTGAATGTGGATGAGAAAACTGATGAGCCAGTTATAACAAGTAGAAGAAAGAAGCCTGAAAAACTACTATGTTACTTTCCTCTAATTCCTAGGCTGCAAAGATTGTTCATGTCCTCTAAGACATCTTCTAATATGAGGTGGCGTGCGGAAGGTCACAAGAATGATGGGATTCTTAGGCACTCAGCTGATTTCGAATCATGGAAAAAATTTGATGAAAGGTATCCTGATTTTGCTGAAGATCCTCGGAATGTGAGACTTGGATTGGCCAGTGATGGTTTTAAATCATTTAGGCAAATGAGAAGCACCTATATCATATGGCTCATTGTGTTAATTCCATGCAATTTGCCCCCTTGGTTGTGTATGACGCAGTTATCCTTCATTTTGTCCATGATAAAACCTAGACCAAAATCTCTAGGAAATGACATAGATGTGTATCTGTAGTCGTTGATTGATGAACTGCAAAAATTGTGGGAGGGTGTTTGAACTTATGATTGCAACATCTAAAGAAAGTTTTCATCTCCGGTTTGCGTTGACATGAACAATCAACGGTTTCCCTGCATATGCAAGTTTAACTGGTTATAGCATGAAAGGAAGGTATGCTAGGCAGAAAGTTCTGCTACATGGGTCATATAAGATGGTTGCCTACCACACATATTTTCAGGGCAGAAACAACGACATTTTACGGTACTGAAGAGTGGAGACATGCTCCTATAGTTAATTCTGGGTCAAATGTGTTAAGGTGGCTAGAAGGCCATCAATTTACTTTGTCAAAGAAACCTGAAGTCATTAAAACTGCCAAGAAGTGGGCTAGAGATGAGCAACAGGAGAACACCCATGAATGTGATGCAGATGAGTGTGACAATCATCTTGGTTCAGGGTCATGGAAGAAGAAGATTATTTTCTTCAAGTTGCCGTATTGGGAGTTCAACTTACTGCGTCATAACATAGATGTGATGCATCTTGGAAAAAACATTGTCAAAATTGTATAGGGACAGTTATGGGGGATGACCAAAAGACAAAAGACAATCTTAAGTTTTGCTTTGACTTAGTAGAGATGGGCATAAGGCATGAGTTGCATCTTGGAGAATTACCCAATGGCAGAAATTTACTCAATGTCAAAAAGCATGTTGGGATGTTTTGCAAAGTTTTACAGGATCTTATATTCCCCGATAGCTATTCATCTAATATATCAAGATGTGTCAACTATAAGGAGAAAAAGTTCCAGGGTCTTAAGTCACATGACTATCATATTTTGATGCAAGATCTTCTTCCTGTGGCTTTGAGGTTTTCAATGTGTAAGCAAGTCACTTCTGTCCTAAAAGATATATGTAGCATATATAAAGGACTTTGCGCAAGATTATTACGTGTTGAAGATATTGATAAATTGGAGCTGCGTGTTGCATTGACACTTTGTCAAATGGAGAGGATATTTCCCCCATCAGTCTTCACTATAATGGTTCACTTGATAATCCACCTAGCCGATGAAGCACGACTTGGTGGACCAGTACATTATCGGTAAATGTATCCCATTGAGAGGTAATTCTTCATACTTCATTCAATTCATTAATTATGTACTTCTTAGGTGCTGTATTTCCTAGTATTTTTCAATCCAAATATGCTTCTTTATGTACCTTTACCGACTTAAGGGCTACATTAGAAATAAAGCTTATCCATAAGGCTCAATAGCAGAAGGGTACCTTTTTTAGGAATGCTCCACTTTCTGTTCAAGGTATCTTCAGGGTGTGGAGACATGTCTGACTAGACCAAGGAGAAACTCAGACACATCTAAACTCAAAGGGGCAAAATATCTCTTCCAGACCGCTGGCACTACTTTCGGAAAGATTGATGCATTTGAGTTAGATGAGTTAACATGGGAACAAGCGCATCGATATGTGTTGGATCACCATCCATCATGTGAGCCATATCGAGTGTAAGTTGGATTTTTCATTAATGTCAATTTATTTCTTACATTTAAGAAGTAGTTAACCTAAATTTTTTATCTTCTTTCAACGATATTATTAGGAAAATGAAAAGAAAATATAGACAAAAAAACTTGAAGCCACGTGAACAACATAAATTAATGAATGAACAATTCCACAAGTGGTTTGAAACCCACGTAAGTGACCGACCAAGGTTTGAATTGAAGATAGTAAAAAATAATTTGAAGTCTTATGCTAATACCGTTTACTTTATAATTATAGGTTTCCACGTTGGGTGATGATGTGACGTCTAAAATAAAGATTCTTTCCAAAGGTCCCATAAAATGGTTAAAAGATACAATGGATATATGTACAACGACTTCAGATTTCGCACTAAAAATCGTGAATGCAACTTGAAGTCTGAAAATAGTGGAATGTAGTGACTTCAAAAACTAGAAGCTATGCCTCAAATAAAGACTTGAATCCTATAGACGGGAATGTTGACTATTATGGGGTGCTCACAGATATCATAGATTTGGATTATTACGGGTATTTTCGAGTAGTATTATTTTGTGAAGATTGGGCTGGGTTAAATAACAATTATCGTGATAAGTTGGGTTTTACAGTTGTAGATTTCTCACATCTGATTCGCACTGGGACACACATTAGCCATGAACCATTTGTGTTCCCATCTCAAGTGCTCCAAGTTTTCTATATTCAAGACCCATCAGTGCAAAAATCTTATGTGGCATTACTTATGCAGCCAAGAGATGTATTCCAACTGGGGGACAATTCAGATGATGAAGACCCTGATAGTGAGAATAATTTCAATGCTTCTGAGTTTCCTTTATTTGATGTAAATGTTTTCGATGTCAACAGCTTCCCTACTTTTCTCCGTACGGATGGAGAAGAAGGAGATGTATTTGACGATGTTGTAATATAGAACCTCTTACAGATTCTTGTGCAAGTTTTGTTACTTTTTGGTGAATTATCCTAATCCTTTTGTTTGGAAATCCAGACTTGGGCAAGTTTTGTAGGTTTTGGTATATGCATGTGACTACATTACTGTGTTATTTGCTATTACTGTTCAGTGAGATTTATATTGCAATAATTTTCAAAATGTTAGATTATCAAGACGACCTTGCAAAAACATTGGCAAACTATCATATTTTCTCTGTGGTGTGTTTTTTATTCTAGAGTCTTTTTTTAAAATTAATGGAGTGTTGACTTCTTAAATTAAGAATATGGCAGTATACTATGTTATAATTTAATATCCAGTTGTTCAGTATCACTTATATCTTGAATCATGCTATTGTCTGATAAGTGTGACATGGCAGTTCATGGAGTTTTAACTACATAAAACAAGAAGAAGACGAAAGATGAAACAGACTCAGAATTGGCATTATACTAGTTGTTTTAATGTCTTCTTTGCTGTCATAAGTTCGATTTGGTGATTTATTTGTAATTAATTTGAATTTTCTTTAAACATGTGACATATGGCGAGAATGAAGAGCAATTTGGTCAGGATTGTGCATGACCAAGAGGATGTCATAAAGCAGCATAGCACGGGACCTACTATTCAGCAGCTGACGGAAGAGATTGGAGGAGCAGCACATGGGGGTGCTACTACAGTTGAGGCGGGTGTAGGTAGAACGCCCACCACCTCGAGGAGGACGAGGGGGACAACGAAGATGAAGGAAATATGGAAGCTCCTAAACAATGAAAACATATTGGTGAATGTGAACATTGTCCATCAACCAATTGGAGAGGCTGGGAGTAAGCTCGGAAAATCTTGCAGTGTAGTAGCCAGAAATCCTCGTATCCTTCCGTTAAGCTACGAGACTTGGTCGAAAGTACCAACGACAACCAAAACGACGGCCTTCGATGCGATTAAGGTATATTCCTATTTTATGCATTTCAAAGTGCTACTTGTATTATACTTAAGTTGATTCCTTCTGTAAATTTGTATTACTTAGAGCAAGATGAATGATGAAACAAATGCTACACCACCACTACTTCCAGAGAACTGCAAAGGACGTGGCGTGTTGAAATACTCCCATGTACCCTTAGCAATGCCGTATTTTAGTGCATAATGGTTTTAGTGTCTACACTAGCCTTAGTATCTCAGCTTAGTGTCTACACTAGTCTTAGTATCTCAGCTTTTTATATCTTATTTATTTTTGCGTTAATAGTTGTATAATTTGTATGAGTAAAGCAGACTTCGGGGTTTTCATACTTTTAGTGTCTACACTAGTCTTCTATAACTGCTCAACATATGGCAAACAATAGCTGTGTTTGTTATGTCATCTTGGATGTAGCTACATCTAAAGGTAGGGGAAAGGGATACACAAAAGAAAAAAACGCAAAACCAAAAGTAAAATTCAAGCTGAAGGATTTACAAGCTGCTTCAGTTGAAATGCTTCGTTGGTTTATAACAAATTTGTTGTGTGGCTATGCATATATCACTAGCCGTGCAATGTGTGCTGAATTTGCTGTCACACTGCTATTAGTTTGATGTTAGCTGATGTATGATTTATGGTTAATTTCCTTACTAGCATAAACTTGGCTACCTAGTGTGTGCTGAATTTGCTGTATCACTGCTCTATTAGTAAAAAAAATGTGAGATTTTCATCTCAGGATTCCCACTCTGAGCCGTTGGATTGCTGTTGATCTTGATCGATGGCTCAGATCGCTGCCGCTCAGATTAGGAGCGGAGCTCCTATTAGAGCGGAGGGGCATTGTAACATCCTAGATTTTTCAATTAATCAATGTAAAGTTTTTCTTTTATTTTTTTCATGTGTTTTGCACGTGCAATTTAATATGTGTATTTTAGCTTTAAAAATATTTCTTATACCATGAATAAACTTTCTTCTCTTTTTAATTAAAGCATATTTTAATCTCTAGGCCTAATAGTCTAAATCTACTCCGCTTAAATAAATTAATTAATTTAATTAGAGAGTCCATGGATTCTAGCCCGCCTATTTAGCCCAATTAGTTATTTTTAGTAGTAATTAATACAACTTGTAATGTAGACTTGATCAAATAGTAATTAAATTAACAATTTAATGTACAACTAATTTTGTAGTATGCATAGTGTGACACGTGCATTGCACATGCACGTGCCATTTGGTTGAGAAGACTTGGCCGGATTATGCATGGAGAGTGGGATAGATGGAGAGAGTGGAAGAGTGGTTGTGTGATCATGGGTAGTTATTCTAACTCCTAAATGCATCCTAGCCTCTCATCTAAACTCATCTCAACCCTCCATTTGAGCTTGAGTTGTGTGTAAATACCCTACCCTATCTTCTTCATGGCTTACACTAGAAAATTTACAAGAGAAAAGAAAAGAAAAGAAACAAATTGAGAGGAAAAGAAAGAGTAGTGTGAGTAAAAAGATTGAGAGGTGTGTGTTTGTGTGCTCTTGCAACATTGGAGGCCGGCCTAGCATCCAAGGAGGGTTGCTCGGGTTTCACTCTAGCAAGGAGGAGAAGGCTCAATTTGGTGGCACAACTAGGAGGAGAAGGGAACCATTCGTGCGTTCAAGGAGATTCTTAGGAGTTTTCTATTTGTTTCTTCAATAAGGTGGGCAATTTCTCAAACTTCTAACATAGATACCATGCTAGGATTTGAAATTATGAATATGTTAGAAATAAGTAGGAAAGATTGCTCTATATTTATTTGAAGAGACTAATAAGAAAAGAAACTCTAGTTGATCTACATGAAAAATTAGTAAAATAAATTGAAATATATTAATTAAGATTTGTTATGATGGTTTGTTAGTATATTTGCATGCTAAAATTGATCAATCATGATTTTATGAAAATTTTGCTTATGAGTGAATTGTAGAATGCAATATGTGAAAAATTGTGCCTATGAGTAAATTATAGAATGCAAACTAGTAAACCATGGATTATGAAATAAATTGATTGTGGTAAAAAGTATGTTTTTAAATGCCATAAATGAGTAATATTGTTGTCACTAGATTATCATCCATGTTGCCTCTTGAAACATAAGAAAATGATTAGTTTGTAAAAATAAGACTAAATTAAAGAGCTTCATTTTTAAAGAATGAAAAAGAATAATTGTAGGAACACATTGGGAATGAAAAGAGAACATGTTGATAAGAGATTCAACTAAAAAGAAATATATCTACGTCCTTCATGATCCACTTTTTCAAATGAACTAAAGAAAAATAGTCTACTATGTGTAAAAATGAGATTTTTTTGACAATCTAAGAAAGTTTAAGTTACTGTTTTACAAAAAAATAATAATCTACAAAAGATCTAGACTTCATAAGTGCAAATAAATTGAGAAAAATCGAGTTTGCTACAAGACGAACTAGATTTAGTGTAATTTATAGAAAAAAAATTTTAATCGATTTCATATATGGGTTAGTTACTCAGACCTACTGGTCTTCGGGGGTGTTTCTGGAGCGTTACTGTAGCTCAGCAGAGCATTTGGTCTTGGGTTCGAGTCTCTCAAGAGACTTTGTTTTTTCTAAAATTCGATTTTTCCTCAAACCCGAAAGCCATACCTTAAGTATATATTAAGTTCTCCTTATATCAGTAGTCACTCTTGGACTTACTGGTTCTCGGGTGCGACTTAGGATGGTTACTGTTCACAGGCGCGCACGGGGGGGGGGGGGGGGGGGCGTTGACTGGTTCGAATCCGGCCTTTGGCCAATTTTTAGGATTTTGATTTTTTTTTTCCTATTTTGAATTTTTTGGTAGTTTTTAAATGTATAAAAATTGAGAAAAATTATTACAATTTTTAAAAAAATATATAGACTTCATGAGGATTATTTCTACAATATTTTGACTTGTATAATGGGAATTAGAAGAAATTTTGAAGAAGAAATTCATAAAACTTCCTAGAATATAATTTTGATAAATTAAAGGAACGAATATTTTCTTTTGAAAGAATTCTTAGTGTAGAGATCTAAAATAAGATTCTTGATATGGAAAAAATATGTAAGATTAAATATGAGATGGTTGTTTAAAATTATGTAAAATGTGCATGGAAAATTAAGTAAAAGAAATATGATAAAATATGGAATTTGTGAATGTGAACTCTCATTTTGATGAACATGAAAAGAGAATTGAGACTAGAGTTTTAGCTAAGTCCTCACATCGGCATAAATGAATATTTTGAAAGAGAAATGTGATGATAAAAGACCAAGTTTGGGTTATGGTAAATGATTGATGTTTAAGACCGATGTAGAGGTAACGCTAATTCTAGAGTATTAATTTTATTCATAATTCAATTATCTAAGGATTAGACACATAGTGAAGATGTGATGAAAGTAAGAGAAAAACATAAGTATGAGGGTCTCAGATCTACGGTGTGAGAGTGTTCACAAGCTGTCTACATGATGCGTCATGTCATGACGTGAATACATCTCCGGAATTATCGGGACCGTGGCGATGCTTGTGGGATATTTGGTGACTACGTGGTGCCATAGTCCAATGACGGAGGCGAATTGTCCATAGGTTGTCTACATGATGTGTCATGTCATAACATGGGATTCCCCTCCAGGCTGTTTGGACATGGATTCGTAATTCATAAAACATGTAGGATACTTACAGTAGTTACCGTAGTTCTTTAACTCATGACGAGGGATCTAACCCTACAAGATGAAGAACGATTAAGGGCTTGCCCTCAGACCTATGTAGTATGGGACGCATAGAAAATCCGAACAAGTGCGCATTAGTGTCATCTAATATAAATAACTGCATTAAGGACTAAGTGCACATTCACACACGATATCAATAGGATAGTCCCCCTTAGCTTTATTTGTGACAAGTGTGTGCTTTCTAAGTAGGAGAAATTAATGTATTATATCCTAGCGTCAGTTGTATGCAACTGATGTGTCCACAGTTTCTATCCAGGATAAAGTGATTGACAAGACTAAAGAATGATTGCTGCTTAAAGAAATGTTCAAGATGTTAATCAATTCATGTATCATGTTGTAATTTATAATTCCGTTGCGTTAATATAATCATTGTTGTATAAAAAGTTTTATTTCCTTGTAAAATTGTACGAAGTGAAGTGTAAAGATCCCGTGGAACTTCGAATTCAGTCTTACTTGAAATTCGGGGTGTTACAGGCATTTTGGGAAGTTCACGCTATTTAACGCTTCAGACTTAGCGTTATTTAGCGTGAACTTTTTTTTGGTCGAAAAAAACACTTAGGCCGTTGTTGGGAACAATGGCCAAGGTTGTTTTTTTTTATAAAAAAATCAACTGGCCTAGGTATGTACAAGTGTTTTTCCAAACACTTATACATACTTAGATCTCATCTTCCTCACTTCTTCGTCGACAACTCTCTCTCTCTCTCTTTCTCTGGAGCTCGCGATATTGATTCCCCAAACCCTAGATCTATCCGACCTCCTCTTCTCGATCTCTCCCTCTTCTCTATCTATCTCTATCTATCTCTCCCTCTCCCGAATACCCCAAACCCTAACCCAATCCAAAATCTCCCCAACTCACCCGAACCCTAGCACAAATTTTTCAAAACCCTAGAGTCTACAACTTCTTCGTCTACAGCAACGGCTCCTCACATCTTCGACATCTCTCTCTCTCTCTCTCTGGACTAGGTATTCACTTATTCACAATTTAGTGTAAGGAACTATGTAAATTTATTGAATTTTTTTTTTCAATTTTTGAGTTTGATTTTTTGTATAATGAGTAGTAGTCTACAATTTGGAGAGTCTAAAATTTTTGTATCTTGTGTGTTGTATATATTTTGTTGACAACATGACATTTTCGTAGATGTAGTATTAGTTGAAGTTGTAGAATATAGGAAAAGCAAACAAACGAGATCCAAAAATTTCCAAATTTTACGAGTAGGTCGGACTCACCACGCACAAGGCAACGCAACTTGTAGAGGCAATTTCCGATTCACGCTTTGCAAGATACGTCCGTTTATCACTTTTATTCAATAAAATGGATATAAAGCGATGCACAGTCGTATATTACAAAATCGAGAGTCAGAACTCATCTTTGCAAGTTGCGTTGGCTTGTGTTTGGTGTGCTAGACATAACGGCCAAATTTCATATTTTTTGCGTCTCGTTTGTATTTTTCTGTCGCGTATACGAAAGAACTTCTATATACCTCCACTACAACATATAGGACTTTCTACAGCAGACTTATTATAGCATTTAAGTGGTAATGCTATTGAAAGTGATCAATAATAGCATTTTTGGAGAAAATGTTGTCTTTGATTAATTTTGAAATTTACTATTAGTTATGACAACGTTTTTAAAATGCTATATTATTTACGACATTTTAGAAACACTATTATATCTGTAAATAAACAAAATATATATGGTCAAAAAAGAAAATTCTAATTAAAAAATCCAAATCCATCAAAACCCTTTAACTTCTCCCCCGTCTCCAAAACCCCTCCTTCACCAAAACTATCTCTAATTTCCCCTCCTCTGCGCCTCCCGAATCCCCGACCCGCCATCAAAAGAAACGCCTCTTCTCCTCCCCGCGCCCCCGTTGCCCTACCCGCCGTCGCCCAACGCCCTCTCCTCCTCCCCGCCCCCCGAACCCAGACATGCCGTCGCCCAACACCCTCTTCTCCTCCCCGCCCCCGAAGCCCTACCACGTCGTCATGATTCCGGAACGCCCCCTTCTCCTCCCCGCTATCTCCCACGCTAGCCAATTCCAGGTATATTTGTTTGCTGAATCGATTGATGTTGGGTTCGTCTTCTACCATACTCATTCAATTCTGATGCTATCTTTTACCATACTTTGTAATGTGTTACTATAGCAAAGGAAGTAAATAATGACATGGGCATGAATTTCTTAATAGTTTTTTATATGTGCAGTTTCTTTGTTATCAAGATGTTTTCTGATTTTCTCTTTAGTGTTTCAAATTAGTTGGTGCTTCAATTGGATGCTTTACTGCAGTCTGGATTTTCAGCAGCACAACGGAAAAAGACAGGTGAGTCTCTGGCCTAGAACTATGATTGTTCTTGATGACGATGGGTTCAGTCACTAGATGATTATACTCGATACCAAATAAGTTTGTTATTTCTTAACTCTACAGCAAATGTCAATATTTATATTTTGTTGAGTACAATGTTGAGATGCATCCAATTTTATTATTATTATTATTTTATCCCCGGAAATTATAGTGTGGGTAAATGTTAAGTCAGTAACACAGATACATGCAACTGGTTCGCTTCACTTAAATAGGTGCTAGTAAATTACATGCTCATGTTTATTTTATTGTGAATTATGTGTGCTATGGAATATGCCAAAAACCTGAGGTCTTAATCCTCCTTGCATTTATCAAAGTGCACGTGTGTTTTGTTAAGTTAGTCCATCAAACTATGACTATCTCATTATACAGTATTTTTAATTTAAAGTAGCTAAATTCAGCTTTCACCATCCTTGAGGATGTTTGGTCCTTGCTGAAGTGGGTAATCCCCGATGTGCCAGTATCAATTCAGATTTATATATTTATTTAAATTCACAAAACTGTGTACTGTCAAAATATTTTCTGAATAATTCCGTTAGAAGAATATATGTAATTTTTTTGAGTTTTAATGTACTGGACCAGTGGTAGGGATATTTACGGTGGTTTGAGAGCCACCTATTAAGTTCCATCTGGGTTGTATTCAAACTTAAAGTATATTAAATATTACCATAGTGCATCTATCTAGTTCCAGCCTATGGAGAAGGGCTCTCAGCCTGCAATGCAGGTCAAAATGAGAGGATAAATAAATTCCCTCAACCTTCATTTTTAGTTCTAGGGTTTTCATGTATGACCGGAACATTTAATAGATACTTCCTGTCAATTGGCAACTTTAGCCAAATTCTTGATCCACACTGACTTATTTTCTCTACTTGTGTTCATTATTATTACAAAAGTTAGCGAGCAGAAAAAGAAGCGGATGAAGTCAGATGAAAACGTTTGTAGATTTGCAGCTGTTGCCAATAGAAACCATCTAGAGCAGCTTGCAAGTCTGAAGGGAGAACATGTGCTGTTATTATCACTTCAACAGTACCATATTGATGATCAATGTAAAGTAGTCTTATGTGTGCCTCGTCTGCTGAGGAGTATATTCCTCTTCACAGGAGAACACATCTCTCTCACCTTTTTATACACAAAAAAAACTAAAATAGATTATATAGTATTTTGTGAGGTGATGGCATCCCCTATAATTTCTGCTAATTAGATGAGAGCCCATTGAATGGCTAAAGAGATGCAATTTTTAGATTATTCCTTTAAAATTGTATTCACCTATTGATACTCAAATGGCCCCATAAAAAAGTTTATCCAGTCTTCTCATTTTCAGGTGGGATCTAGGGTCACAAATGATGATGCGGAAAAGGATGAATGGTTTGTTGTGAAAGTAATTCATTTTGATGAAGACGCCAAAGAGTAAGTCTTTGGAATCTTCCTGTTATCATCTTTTTTGTGGATTTAATATTCTGTTATCAATAAGTTTCAAATGTTTGATCATGATATTTAGCTGATACAAGAGTTCTTGGGTGTGTTTGTGAATAGAGTTAAAGTTATGATAACTGAAGTTTTGTAGAGTTACACGATAATCCGACTCTCACTATATTCATTTCCCAACTCCATAACTCCGTTTCCAAATAGGGCACTAACTCTAGTAGTATTTTACGAACATTGTCTCTTGGCCCACAACTCATTAGCTTGAGCTTTCGGTGAAGTATTTACTAGCATTTAGTATTCTTTTAATAAATCGATGAATTAAATATCATCCAAGTTGCCTTAGAGTAGCTATTAAGCTTTGGTGTACCGTTCTCTGGTTTCTTTTTAGGTTATCTAATTGTGGGCAGATCAGTTTGGATTAATATTTTTCACTTAATTGTATTAAGATTTTTTTAATTTGTGAACAAGTAGTTATATTTGTTAGATGGATGGGCAATTTGTTGCATTACAAACTGAATGAGAATGATTCTTATAATCTGCATCACAAATGCCAATAACATAACATAAAAACTAGTTTTGAAATTGAGTCAAAATATTAGGTTTGAAACCTAGTCCGACTCAAAAACTTAACTTATATATAGAAGGGGATTTGATCACTGTTTGTTCTGGATCTCGTATTTATTTTTAATTTTTAATACTATATTTCTTCAAATACAGTGTACACAAATATCCGCCAAAATGTCGGTATCAGCTGACATATTACCGATTTTGGGCTATGAGTGATAGGATATTTTGTCTTCGATTCGTTGTTCACACTTCGAAAACTACTTATTGGCCTAGATATCAACTACATTGTCTAACATTTAGGAGTACAGAATTACTGCTCATTGTTTTGTGATGAGACAGTTTTAAGTCTCTACTTTAGAGGAATTAAAATGTCATCGGGTAGTAATAATTGAAGACAATGGTTAAAGAGAATAAAGTGAATTGGAAGTGGAACTGAAGATTTCAAGGTTAAAACTAGAACTAATAAGCAGCTTAAACTGAAGATTTCAAGATTGAAACTAGTAAGGACATCAACTCTCTGTACATGATGCCATGGACTGTTTATACACAATAGAACTAATAGAACTAGTAGCATTCAATAGAACAATGGACTATTTCTAGCTATGGTATCATCTAATAGAACTTTAGAATATCAACATTGTATGGTTCGATTGGTGGGAGTTTAAACATAATAAGAGTAGCATTCAAGATTAAATCTTCAGTTTAAGCTACTAATAATGAGGAAAAGTTTGTTAAGATAGTTATCCTATAGAATATCACTTGTAGGGGTGTGCGTGAAATTTTGGCATCTAGCAATCATTAAATTAATGTCACAGTTTCTCTTTGTATATTACTAAAAACGGTCTAGGATTCTTTGAAGAATCAAATTGTGTTGGGAAATGGCATATTTTAGGCGAGATGAAGCTGTTAGTGTAGAAACCTGAATTATAGCATATGAATATCATGAAATCTGAATTTGATTCCTCACTCTCATTGAATACTTCCATCACAATGTTTTGTTCGAGGTCCATTAAGGTTCTAGTTTAGCAACCATAACTGTCAAAAGAAACTTGTCTAACTGCTACTTTCGATGTATATATTAATGTATAATAGCTATCTTTTATCCTATAATAGGAAAAAAATGTTATTTGAGTCTATTAGTTTATAATTTGCCCTAGCAACTGCAGATTGAAGCGTTTCGGTCAACTTGTTTATCAAAGCAAACACCTCATTCCCATTTGTTTATCAAGTGGTTTGATCTCTACAAATTTCGCTGCCATGATTTAGTAGAGATTTTTGGTACATGACTAATCAAATGGCTTTCTCTGCAGGAACAACAAATCAGTTCAGTGCATGGTCAAAGAAGCGCATGGAATAGATTGCAGCTACAACTTTATCCAGTGATTTTAAGATTGTTGCTCTCTTTTTACTGGTGTATTCAAAAAGTGCTTTAGAAGTTGCTCTGTAAAGCTTTCGAAACTCTTATTCTGAGCTGACGAATCTGTTAACGTATTGGTTCTTATACTGCTGAATCTATATGTGCTTTGCATGTGCTAATTTTATCTTGTTACAATTTTTTTATATAAAAATATTGGTGTTTTGGAAACAGAGGATTTCATGTACAACTGTATCGACCTTGAGCTTTATAGCATTGATCATGGATGCTGGAGAACAACATTGACTGAACTATCAGCATTTTGATATCTTCTGGAGAATTTTCAAAACTTTTCTATGCATTTGTAGTTTTTTTTTGCATACAAGTAACAAATAAATGGCATTATAAAAATGCTGCAAAAAAAAACACCACTCTTACAAACGATAGCGTTTCCGAAACGTTATTAAAGGCGTGGTGTTTGGAAAACACTACAAATACAATAGCATTTCGACAAACGCTATGGATTTTATAGCGTTTTCACAACGCTATAAAAACCATAGTGTTTGTCAAATTACTATGGTTTTTATAGTGTTTTGATGGTTGTTATAGAGTTTTGAAAATGCTATAAAAACCATAGCGTTTGTCAAAACGCTATGGTTTTTATAGCATTTTCGAAACGCTGTGCTTTTCATAGAGTTTCGCGGAAACGCTATAAACTTACCATAGCGGGGGCTTTGACAGCGTTTGCAAACCGCTGTCATTAGGGCTGCAAACGAGCCGAGTCGAGCCGAGTTTCGTGAGGCTTGAGCTCGGCTCGTTAATCAATCGAGCTCGGTTTCAAACTCGAGCTGGGCTCGAGCTCGGCTCGAGCTCGAGTCGAGCCGAGCTTTGACCGAGCTTTGACCGAGTTCGAGTCGAGTACTCGCGAGTTTAGCCCAATAATTATAAAACGCCCAAGCTCGAGCTCGGCTCGTTAAGCTGTCGAGCTCGATTTTCGAGCTCGAGCTCGTCTCGAGTCGAGCTTTGACCGAGCTTTGACCGAGCTCGAGCCGAGTAGCTCGCGAGTAGCTCGGATCGTTTGCAGCCCTAGCTGTCATATGTCTTTAATAGCATTTACAAAATGCTATCAAATGGCATATATGTTGTAGTGCTCGGAACCTTTTTAGTATGGTCTCACTAGAAAATCGCTCAAACTTAGTTCAAAAAAAATAAAACTGTGCGAGTAGGTCGGGCTAACCATTCACAACCCAACGCAACTTGTAGTTACAAGTTCCGACCCATGGTTTGCGAGATACGTCAATGTATCGCTTTCCGCTTTTTTTTCAAGATTGAAAGCGATACACAGCCGTATCTTTGAAACCGTGAGTCGGAACTCGCTTTTATAAGTTCTGTTGGATTATGTGCGGAGAGCCCAACCCAATCATAAAGTTTTGTATTTTTTGGTGGTTTGTGTGGTTTTCTCACGTATTTTGTTATGTATTTAGCGAGTTTTCAATATAGAACTTGCTCAAAAATTACGAAATTGTTCGAGTAGGTCGTTTTCGCCACTAACAAGCCAAAGCAACTTGTAGTTGCGAGTTCTTACCCACGGTTTGCTATATGCGTCCGTGGATCGCATTCCGCTCTTTTTTCAAGAGTGAAAGGATACATGGCCGTATCTTGAAGAACGTGAGTCCAAACTCGCTTGTACAAGTTACGTTAGTTTGTGTGCGGCAATTTAGACCCAATCGCATAGTTTTGTATTTTTTGAAAGTCGTTTGTTCGGTTTTCTCACGTTTTTCGTATCTATATATATGCCAGTTTTTTGTGAACAAATTATTTTATATTTGCGAACTTTCTTACAAAGAAATTGTTAGAACGAGAGGAACTGGAAAGTCATCTATTAGTAGTCGGGGCGAACATTCCACACAAGTAAGAGAACTATTAATTTGTATTGTGAATTTTGTATATAGTGGTATTGTTACTACACTAATAATAATTTTACAATGTATTGGTGTAGGTTGGTGCATCCTCTTCGGTAGCAAAACGAGGTCCAGGACCAATATATAAAGGTGAACTCACCTTGCAAGACCGCCACAGATCCGAGGCAGTGTGGGGTGGGACAACGCGGAGGTGTAATTTCCGACTCACGAGACTATGACGGTGCAACCACGTATCGTCAAGTACCTAGTTCAGGCCGGTTTCTACGGAATCAGTCTGCTGGGTCAGGTGAAACTCGACTGAGCACTTCTTGCAGCACTCGTCGAGCGATGGAGGTCAGAGTCAAACACCTTCCATCTACCGGTCAGAGAGATGACAGTAACGCTACAGGATATAGCGATGATCTCTGGTCTTCCAATAGATGGGATAGCCGTGACTGGTAATATAAACTTTGATAAGAGATATCTGTGTAATGAACTCCTCGGTACAGAGTTTGATGAGGACGCAGAAGATAGGGCTATTTTTATCGGACAATCAATCCGACTATTTTGGTTGAAGGATAATTTTGAAGGGAGGTTGAACGATGCATCGATCGACCACAAAGTGCAGTGCTACACATGAGCATACATTCTAACGGTACTTTGAAGGGTTATCTTGCCTAACTCATCCGGAGATACCGTACCGCTTATGTATCTACGATTGCTTGCCGACCTAGGCTTAGCTGGCTGGTACAGCTGGGGAAGTTGCGTGTTAGCAACATTGTACAGGACATTATGTTCGGTTGCGTTAGATGGAACCGATATGACCGGTCCAATGGTCTTGTTACAGATTTGGTCATGAGAGCGTCTCCACTTGGGTCGTCTCCGAATTACGAGATCGGCGGACAGTTGGATGGCCGAAGCACCAAATGTGGATATGTTAGCACCCTTAGGTGTATATTAGGCAGGTAAATGGAGTTATAGAGACAACTCAAAAGGTGTACTAACTTACTACAGAGATGAGCTCGACCAACTATGAGAAGAGTTCGTGATTTGGGTTCCGTATACACCCGAGCGGGTGGAAAGACTACCACCGATGTGCATGACCGGATCGCAGTTGTGGATGACGACGGCTCTACTCATCAACTTTGGTATAGTGGAGCATCTGCGGCCGAAGAGAGTCCTTCAGCAATTCGGTCTTCAACAAAATGTGCAAAGCTATACAACTTGGAGTTACACGCTGTGAGTTCGGTCGTATGCCTACCCATGATTAGGCAGATTTCCATCATGTTCATGTTACAGAATGGAATGAGAGACGGTTTGAACTCGTAATTGTTGATGTTCCACCGTACGATGGCACGCAGCAAACGAAGTTCATGGTTTGGTAAAGATCTATTACACGTTTGTACATCTCTCCCAATACAGAACTACCTACTAGTATTCAACTACCAAATGAGGAGAGAGAGATTGAACCACCACCCGCATATTCTAGTTCACAACCCATGTTCCAACCGAAGGCGTCATCTATACGTACATTGGTGAGTATAATGATTAAATTTTATTGAAATTTCCTTATTTTTGAAGTGATTAAATTGTTTACAAATTCGAATGTGTTTAATATATATATATATATATATATATATATATATATATATATATATATATATATATATATATATATATATATATATATATATATATATATATATATATATTGTTTTAGATCGATAATACATAGGATATGGCAAAAGAATGCGCGCAGGTACTCAAAAGTAATGCTGCCCAATCTATGAAGAAGTTCGCTCAGAAGATGCTCTCTTCATGTCGTAGCAATTTAGATGTTTTGGGAGAGGGTGAAGCTTTGAACCTTTATTTGAATAAATCCGTACGTACACAGTGACGTAAGAGCGTGAGGGTTAGGCTATCTAGCCTGGAGCAACAACGCCAATATCATGCTCCATCTCCACCTCAAGAAGAAGTGCAATAAGAAGAGCATCAAGAAAGTGTTGTTGGAGACAGACAAGAGGGGGGAGAAGAAGAAGAAATAGTTGCAGCGTCATCCCCAACCCGGCGGCGACAACCTCTTCAGAAGAGGAGAGCACCACAAATTTATATGCCCGGTAGCTAAGTGTTTCCCGATATATTTTTTTTTTTGGAGTACAAATTTTTGTTGTTGTTGTTGAATGTAATTGATAGAACTTGTTATGGTTGTTGTTAAGATATGGTTAGTTTTAGTTGTTGAAGTAGTTGTTATTATGTGACGATTGTGAATTTTTTGTTGTTATTGTTTTTTTGCGAGAATGTATTTTTTTTTGGAGATTGTATGTAGAATTTTTTTTGGAAAATGTAGCTGATGGGATTGTATGTAGTTTTTTTTTTGAGAATGTAGTGTAGCAGCTGTGTTAACTTGTAATTATTTTTTTTTATTTTTTTTACAAGACAACGGCCTAGGTTCTATCAATTAATTTGTTTTTTTTATCAGTAGATCTCTGTCATGGCTAATCCAAAAGGAGCAACAACTGATAAAAATTACCAAAGAAATTGTTTAACTAAGGCCGTTGTCTCCAATAATGGCCTTAGTTATATGAAGAAAAAAAATGTAATCTGAGTTGCTCTCTGACTCTGGCCAAGATAAAAGGAGCAACAACTCATTTATGTACATAACTTTTTTTTAACATAGGCCGCTGTCTCCAACAACGGGACAACAGCCTCAGTTATATGGACAAATTTGGATTTTTGTTGAGTTCCTCTCTGTCTTGCCAAGCCAAAAGAAGCAACAAACTCCAAAAAAATCCAAATTTTTTTTGGAAACTAAGACCTTTGTCTCCAACAACGGCCTAAATTATATGTAAAAATTTGTACTTTTTTGAGTTTCCTCTGTCTTGCCCGTGTGCAAAGAAACAACACACTCATAAAAAGTCCAATTTTTTTTTAAACTAAGGCTGTTGTCTTCAACAACGGCTTATGTTATATGGAAAAAAAAACTGGATTTTTTCAAGTTGCTCTCTGTCTTGCCAAGCCAAAAGAAGCAACAAACTCCAAAAAAATCCATTTTTTTTAAACTAAGGCCATTGTCTCCAACAATGGCCAAAGTTATATGTAAAAAATTGGATTTTTTTTTTAGTCCCTCTCTGTCTTGCCCGAGTGAAAAGAAGCAACAAACTCATAAAAAGTTCAATTTTTTAAAAAAACTTCTACGTTATATGGAAAAAATTGAAATTTTTAAAGTTGTTCTGTGTTATTGGCTAACCGAAAAGGAGCAACAACTCATAAATATAGAGTACAAAAAATCCATCTTTTAAGTAAGGTCGTTGTCTCCAGTTATATGAAAAATTTTGGATTGTTTTGAGCTGGTCTCTGTCTTGGCCAAGCCAAAAGGAGCAACAGCTCATAAGGTTGCCCATTTTTTTGGTTACTACTTAGGTCGTTGTCTCTAACAACGTCCTACGTTATATGATAAATTTTGGATTTTTTTTTATGCTTTTCACAATTGTCTCTCCACTCTTTACGAACAGTGTCTATCGAACTCTATGCAAAAGACATTCATATGCTTGTATATCATCTCTATATTTTATTAATTTCCATTTTTAGCCACCTAAATGAACAATATACAATTGTCAAGTTTAAATACTTAAATAAGTACCAGTAAATAATTTATGTTTTAAGATTTTTGTAAAAAAACTTTTTTTTTAAATTTTTTTTTTAAAAACCCTTTCAAATGTGCAAACTTATTGAGCTTAACACCTAACCCCTAACCATACCCCCCTAACCCATAATATTTCAATAGAGAACATTACAAGTAGGGAATAATTTATTACATTATATTTCAAATTATTACTGACTAATACACTTTATTACGTTACATGTGATGCCAATAGATGTATTTACCAAATTTTTTTTAATAAAGTCGACAACCCTACGCAACCGCCTTGCCTGTTTTAAATTTATCCATTTTTTGTCTCCTCCAATGGTGACGCTAGATTATATGATTAATTTGGATTTTTTTTTACACTCTTAAACTCTCTCTCAACTCTTTACGAACAGTGTCTCTCGAACTGTATGCCAAATACATTTATATGAGTTATATTGTCTCTATATGTTATTAATTTTTATTTTAGCCACCTACATGAACAATGTACAATCGTTAAGGTTAAATGATTAAATATCTACCAGAAAATAAAATACATTCTTTTTGTAAAGGGTTAGTTGTTATTGTATGGTTAAGGGTTTAGAGTTATGGTAGGGTTTAGGGTAGGGTTATGCGTAGGTTTATAGCAGAGATACAGGATAGTGAAGAGTTATGAGTAAGGTTATGGTAGAGATCGATAAATTTTTTTATTTTTTATTTATTCCAGGTAAAAAAATAAAAAATGATATAAAAATTTTTAAAAAAAGGCATGGCAAGAGGGTTATGCGAGGGTTATGGTAGTGGTTTTGTAGGGTTGTGGACTTTAATAATGTTTTTTATTTTATTTTATTTTTTTACTTTTTTTAATTTTAAAAAAGTGTATTCCCAAATTTTTGAAAAAAAAGGGCATGCGGATTATGCGAGGTTTCGAAAGTGCATACCAGGTTTGGAATAATTATCTTTGATTTCTGTGGTGACGTAATAAACCGTCTTAATCTGTATCGTTCTCTATTAAAACATTCTACATTCAATCGTTTATACTAACCCTACCCTAACCCTAACCTTAACCTGTCTCTAACCCTAACCAAACCTGCGGTTGAAATATTATGGGTTAGGGTAGGGTTATGCATATGTTTAAGTGTTAAGCTGAATAGGTATGCACATTCTAGAAGAAAATACATTCAGGATTACAAAAAAATTAAAAAATTGGGTTTTTACAAAATTTTAAAACATAAATTATTTTCTGGTACTTATTTAATCATTTAACCATAACGATTGTATATTGTTCATTTGGGTTGCTAAAAATAGAAATTAATAAAATATGGAGTTGATATACAAGCATATGAATATCTTTGGTGTAGAGTTCGAAAGACACTGTTCGTAAAGAATGGAGAGACAGTTGTAAAAAGCATTAAAAAAATCCTAATTTAATTAGATAACCTAGGCCGTTGTTGTTTGTAATAAAATAATTCTTGGATTATTTTTGAGTTTGTTGCTTATTTTGGCTTGGCTAAGACAGAGAGGGACATTCAAAAAATCCATATTTTTCATATAACTTAGGCCGTTGTTGGAGACAACTTCCTACGTTTAAAAAAAAGTTGGATTTTTTTTGGAGTTTGTTGCTTCTTTTGGCTTGGCCAAGATGGAGAGGGACTTATAATAATCCGAATTTTTTCATATATCTTAGGCAGTTGTTGGACACAACGGCCTAGGTAGTGAAAAAATAATATTGATTTTTAATGACTTGTTGCTCCTTCTGGCTTTGCCAAGTCAGAGAGCAACTCAAAAAATCCAATTTTATGATATAAATAAACCGTTGTTGGAGACAGCGGCCTTAGTTAAAAAAAAATGTTGTTGCTATCTGACTTGTTGATCCTTTTGGCTTGGCCAAGTCAGAGAGAAACCAAAAAAAACAATTTTTTTGATATAACAACGACCTTAGTTTTTAAAAAAAATGGTGGCTCTCTGACTTGTTGCTCCTTTTGGCTTGGCCAAGTTAGAGAGCAACCCAAAAAAACAAATTTTTGGCTATAACCAACGCTGTTGTTGAAGTTAAAAAAAATTATGGTTGCTCTATGACTTGTTCCTCCTTCTGGCTTGGCCAAGTCAGAGAGCAACCCAAAAAAAACCAATTTTTTGATATAACATAAGCCATTGTTGGAGACAACGGCCTTAGTTTTAAAAAAAATATGGTTGCTCTCTAACTTGTTGCTCCTTTTGGCTTGGCCAAGTCAGAGAGAAACCCCAAAAAAACCAAATTTTTGGCTATAACCTAGGCCGTTGTTTGGAGACAACGGCTTTAGTTGCTCCTATTTTTTTTGCTTGCTCTCTGACTTGTTACTCTTTTTGGCTTGGCCAAGTCAAAGAGCAACCAGCAAAATTCCAAAATTTACTTGTAGAACTTAGGTCGTTGTTGGAGACAACGGCCTAGGTATAAAAAGGAAAAAAAATTTTAAAACATGTCCACTGCAGTTGCATCTGCTATAGTTCAATCCAACCGACATATAAATACACAATACAATCAACAACAACAAAACAACGACACTTGAATCCCAATAACATTTAAAAAGAACAACAACTCTTACACATAACTATAAATCCAAACTATTGCATCAATATCTAGCATACTCAAACTGTACATCAAAAATTTCCAATTCACAATGTTTCATCATATCTCTCCTCGGAACTCTCTTCAATGGATGGATTCACTTCTTGCGGATTGATTGCCCTTAATTCAAAAATAAGTTTTAGTTAGTGACAAATTCATTTACCACAAATGAAGTATAATAAATTTAAATAAATGTTAACCAAAGAAATTACATGTATTAGCTCTCAAATAATGTTGGATAATTTCTTGAATCATGATCCATTTGCACAATGCCACATGTTCGGTACCGTCTCGGTTTTTTAAAGCGAAGTTGCTCTCTTATCAGCCTCAATCTTTTTGGCGCGAGATCTTTCCTTTGTCATGCATTGTTGTGGGTCCCTTACGCATGTAGGTACATGTCCGCTGCCTTCATCATGAGGTTGTGCACTACTATGCGGTTGTGTACTATCACGCGGTTGTGAGGCCTCTTCGGGTTGTTCACCCAATCTCGGTTGTAGCTGAGAGACGCCGTCAATGATCTTCTGCAAATTCTCGAGCGGGTATTTGTAACTTTCATTGGAGGAACAACCAAGATCGACAATCTGTTTTGCGTGGTAGCTCAACTCACAATATCTAGAAGCAAAATTCTCGGTATTGCGTTTGGTT
This sequence comes from Hemerocallis citrina, assembly GCA_017893485.1. Taxonomy (NCBI): domain Eukaryota; kingdom Viridiplantae; phylum Streptophyta; class Magnoliopsida; order Asparagales; family Asphodelaceae; genus Hemerocallis; species Hemerocallis citrina. The sequence goes on along the minus strand of CM030358.1, from coordinate 183,681,334 downwards.
GGAATGGATGTATAACTTCTTCTCATCACATTCTGGGTCCATCTTCTTTTAATGTATACATTTGGAAGGGAAGTGTGATGGCTGAACCGAAGAACTGCTAAAATATGCCTGCAAGGAATGCCAACGAAGTCAAAAAATAACAAGAACATGTAATAATTTGGTTGTGTTTGCATAACTGAAGAAGGCGAGCCGGTTCTGATTCTCCACAGAGTATCACATGGAATTTTGAACAATCCGGTGACTCAAGATCGCCAACGAATGTCACATTGAACATGAAGCTTCTTGTAACTTCATCTTGAAATTTGTAAAAAAATTTCAAAGTGTATGTTTTCTCTATTTGTGCTTCCAAAGCCCATTCACTCTTCAACTTCGGTCTCTTCTCACAGTTACGATGATTTTCGTTCAATTCATCGTGTCTTTATCTCCCCAAAAAATGGTCGAAGATGACGGCAAATTCACACAAGGAATATTTCTTTTCTGTATGATGCTTCAAGGCAGAATGCGATGACTCAACCCGTTGGCTACTTAACATGCCGTGTAACGCCCCACCCCAATACTCAGACAATTTTTAATATTTTTAGAAGACAAATTAGATACTATGTAGTACAACTGCCCACCACAGGCTGCCTCTCAAAAGGTGGTTAACCAATTATGTGACTCTTGATCATTGGCTAATAGTATTTATACTCAAATTATTCTTGCAAACTTCCCATGTGGGACTAAATTCCTCAAATTCTTCTCAAATCCATCTCAACCAAATCTGGCCCAAATCCGGCCCAACTACGCAGACCAGTCGACTGAACAATTGACCAGTCGACTGTTCGCTACAAATCTGGGGTATTACATACACCCCACCTTAGAAATCAGCGTCCTCGCTGAGTACAGGGCACACATCTAGTGTAGGATCCGCCCTTTCTAGCCGATGTAGTATAGTCGATTCCGGAGATCAATCACTCTCAACACCGCAGATTGGATACTCGGCTGTCAATCACTTCCTGTGACTCTCAATACCGCAGAATATACCCAACCCCGGAGATCAATGACTCTCAGCACCACAGATCATACTGACCTCTACTACACCCGGTGTCGAAAGTCGGCTCTGATACCATTTTATAACGCCCCGCCCCAATACTCAGACAATTTTTAATATTTTTAGAAGACAATTAGATACTATGTAGTACAACTGTCCACTACAAGCTGCCTCTCAAAAGGTGGTTAACCAATTATGTGACTCTTGATCATTGGCTAATAGTATTTATACTCAAATTATTCTTGCAAACTTCCCATGTGGGACTAAATTCCTCAAATTCTTCTCAAATCCGTCTCAACCAAATCTGGCCCAAATCTGGCCCAACTACGCAGACCAGTCGACTGAACAATCGACCAGTCAACTGTTCGCTACAAATCTGGGGTATTACATGCTGGCCCAAAAAGAATCTTTAGCATAGATGGGTGCCCATTTTTCACGGATATCAAATAGATCGTTCAACCATTTATTATTCTCTAATCCGTATTGCGAAATCAATAAATTCTATTTTTCTACAAATTCATGTACATATTCAGAATTGTAAATGATAGTCTTCAATGAATCCCAAAACTTGTCGACATCATTCGACATACGCACCTCCGGCGGTAACGTATCCAATATGTGCCAAATACAAAACTGATGCTGAGTCTAGGGAAAAACTTTCTTCACTGCGGTGGCAATCTCACGGTCTTGATGGGTGACGAGCACGATTCATAACACCTAACCACTTTTCAAAGAACCATTCAAACGAAGAGGCCGTCTCATTTGGAATGAACCCACCTCCTAAAATAGTCGATTGCCAATGTTGATTCACTCCAACAAAGGAAAAAAATAACATTCCATACCGGTTCGTATTGTACGTGGCATCAGAGCAAAGTACATCGCCAAACTCTTGATAATTCATCCTAGAAATACCATCAACCCATATACAATGTGACAACTGCCCTTCGGGATCTACTTGAATGTCATAAAAATGAAGGAGCCGTGTACCATCACTATGTTGACTCGGCGACGACCCGACTTTATTACACAGATAGGACTTATCTACTTCCACTCCTCCCTTTAATTTATTCCCAACCTTGCACATTGCAAAACTCCCACATCGAGCATATGAAGAACAGAAATTTTGAGCCTCATCTAAAGTTAGAAACTTCATACCTAACTTTGGTTTTAGGTGTTCTTCAACTAATGGCATGGAATCAATGATTGGTTCTACCCGCACAAAATTATTGCCGGCAGACGAACTCCCCGTATTGTTGTTCATCTGCAAAAAAAATATTTTTGGTAAACTAATACACACATCATATATAAAATAGCTTTTTAACAAACGATTGTGATATATATAGATACGAAACAAAATATGTGAGAAAACCTCTCAAACGACGTCCAAAAAATATGAAACTTTGCAATTGGGTCCGTCTTGCCCGACACAAGGTAACGGAACTTGTAGAAGCGAGTTCCAATCCACGGTTTGCAAGATACGGTTGTGTCTCGCTTTCAATCTTGGAAAAGAGGAATGCGATACATGGGCGCATATAGCAAACCGTGGGTGACAACTCGCAACTAGAAGTTGTTATGGCTTGTGAGTGGCGAGACCGACCTACTCGCAAAATTTTGGATTTTTTCAAGTGGGTTTTCTATTGAAAACTCGCTCAAAACATAACAAAATTCATGAGAAAACCGCACAAACGACGTTAAAAAAATAAAACTTTGTGATTGGGTCGGGCTCCCCGCACACAAGGCAACGCAACTTGGGCATAGGACGGACGCAAAACACATGAGCCAACAATACTTGTAGAGGTGAGTTTCGACTCACGGTTTGCAATATATGCCGATGTATCGCTTTCACTCGCGAAAAATAGTCGAAAGCGATACACAGCCGTACACTTCAAACCGTGAATCCGAACACACTTCTACAAGTTGCGTTGGCTCGCAAAATTTTAGAATTTTTGGATCTCTTTGTGCACTTTTACTAACAACGAACAACAACTAATACTACATCTACATCGACAATAGCACTATAATTACCTAATCTATAATTAGGTATGCATAATATACAAATTGTACGCTCAAACATTGAATAAATTTTTTCAATCAATTAACCTAGCCAGATCTACTAAAGCAGAAAAAAATTATTTCCTTTCAGTGAAATTCAAATCATAACTTGCTTTCTGATTGGTTTGATGTGTTAATGTATCTTTCATTTGTTTTCATATGAAGGGAAAAGCGGCTCTTATTTCTTTTAAAGTTGCCAACTATTGTTTCATGAGCTTATAGTTATCTGAGTACTAGTAATTTACATGTGCGATACACGTTTTAATAATTTTAAAAAATAAAAATAAAAACTCTGACGTAGGGAGGATTTGAACTGGAAACCTCCTTTATTTTAGTTATGTACGTGAGTTGAATATGTTGGTAGAATGAAAAAATGATGAATGATACTAAGGCCTTCTCCCATTATAATATTAGAGATAGGAAGTTAGTATGGTACATGCTGAAATTTTAATTGGTAAATTGAAAGTGGTAGTTTTTTAATGAAACTCAATTTTTGGAGGGTAAAGAGCTTGATGTGAAATGCTGAAATGTGAAATGTGACCCTCTAGGAAGTTGATGTTGGAGGGGCACTGGAGTTCATTTGATTCAGGGTAGGTTTTGTTTCACTTGCCAAGATTATCATGTTATTTTGTTTATAGAGTAGAAATTTTGTTGATTAGCCTTAGGACATGCATGTATGCTTGTATGCATGTTTCCAGTTGTTGTTTCTTAAGAACTTTATTAAAAATTATCTTCAAGATTAAGCTAATTAACCTATGAGGGCAAGGTGCTGAGGGGTTGAGCATCTTTAATTAAATGTAGCTTATATTTGAATTGCTCTGTTGGTCATGCACTTATAAGCTTCTTTATTGAATGCAGATGAAGATCCGTGAGGTGTGTCAAAGTTCACTACCGTGGCATGAAGCATTTCAAAATCCACTACTTTAATTAAATGTAGCAGTTTTTTTCACTTTCTTCCCTTCACTTTTTGCTACATATATATAGCAAGAACTCTGTAAACCTTCCATATATAATCTGGTCTCATATGAACTAGTAGTTCTAGTCTTTGCTTTAGCATATGCAACATTGCATGATCTCAAAATTGTACAGAGTGTATATATATATATATATATATATATATATATATATATAGAGAGAGAGAGAGAGAGAGAGAGAGAGAGAGAGAGAGAGTAATCTGAGCCTCATATTTGTATGAGAAAATTTTTCTCATACAAAGTGATTATACTCACTTGGTGGGGCCCATATGGAAGATCCAGTCCGTTCATTATTTTTATCATGCTAATAGATGTATGTGTAGAAAAAATCAAGTGGTTTGGAGGTCATTCACTCATGCATCATGTGGGTCCAATTTGTGGTTCGATTTGTATTACTGTTGAAATCGTTTATTTTTCAACCACATTATGCATGGGTGAATGACCTCCAAACTACTTGATTTTTTCTACACATACATCCATTAGTATGATAAACATGATGGACGGAGTGGATCTTCCATAAGGGCCCCACCAAGTGAGTATAATCACTTTGTATGAGGAAAATTTCCTCATACTCTATATGAGGCTCACTTTTCTCATATATATATATATATATATATATATATATATATATATATATATATATATATATATATATATATAAATACTCTTTCTATGGTAGTTTATATATATATATATATGTGTGTTTGTTATGTTGTTATTATTAATTTGAATATTTGAGCATTCAAATTTGATGTGATTACAGGTACTTCTAATATGTGATTAATTATCTGTATTTTCTATTTGAAAATTTAACTGGAATTACGAAAAAAGTACCTATCCCGACGTTTTTCATAAAAATGCCGGGATAGATTATGCAAATTAAAAAAAATAAATTAACTATCTCAGCGTTTTAACTATCCCGGCATTTCGAAATGCCGGGATAGTTCAAAATTTTTTGAATGCCCTGATCGAGAAGATACATATAACGGCATTTTATAACCGCCGGTATATTTGTATGGTCTGTAGCGGCATCTGGAAAAAATTTTGGCATCCCGATGCTCGATCTAGTGGCGTTTCGTGCGTCGTTGGCAGAAACACCGCTATGATCTATAGCGGGCGATTTAAAATGTCGTTACACGTTTAAAAAATGCCAGTATTGCCTTTGTGATTTGTATTGGATGGGTCAATGTTGTCCACTTACAAACACGGAACTTTTTGTTAGGAATGTGTCTTGAATACTCGTGGATCAGATGAGAAGAAGGTAAGATGAAGCACGGAAGCTGAAGCGTCGAAGCGTGGAAGAGAGTAGAAGAGAACAGAGCAGCAAGTGCAGGCATAGTTGCTATAGAACCCCGTATTTTCAAATATTATTTTTATATTTGAAAATGAATTTCAATTTATTTTTGGGGATTTAATGAGTATTTTCAGAAAATTTATCTTTTGTACACGTGCAAATGCTTTTATGAGAAGTGTGAAAATTTAGTTTTCTTTATGAAAAATCTTTATTTAATATTTGAGATTTAATTAGTATTTTTCCAGATTTTTCTAAAATTTATTGGAGCTATTTGCAATTTTTGAGAAAAGAAGGACCTTTTAGCAAATTTGACATTTTTAGGGGTTAAAGTGCAAAATACAATTTCTGGACGTTTTGAACAGAATTAATTGAGATTTAGAAGTATATTTTCTTATAAATCCTAATTTAAATGAGTTTTGATGGAATTTCCAAAGAATGATCTATATATGTAAATTGTATTTTTGGGAAGGGTTGTTTTGCAAAGTTTGGGTAAAACCCTAATTACCCATCAGGCATATTTAAGAGATTTTCTTTCCCCAGCCGTCATTGCTGATAAAATATTGTGTTTTGGAGATTTATTTTTGGTGGAGCAAAGAGCTTTGGATCTAGCAAAAGGAGGATTCTTTTGTGGACTATTCTCAAAATCTAAGGTGAGTGATATAAAAATTTGTTTGTCGTTTGATTTATGTGAGATATATAAAAATTTGTTGTGTTGTTTTGATTTATGTGAGAGATATAGAAATTGTCTTGTGGTTTGTTTCATGCGTGTGACTTGTTTCGTTTATTTGATTTTGTGAGAATCATGATTCGTCTTGTTGATTGATCTATGTGTACAAATATCATGATGTAATGATTGGATGAAATAGTAGATCTTATAATTAAAATTGTTTGCTAAGTGCATGTTGAGATTTGCGTATGAATACCTGGACATTAGATTCATGATTCAAATTTGATTTAGATTTGTGAAGGAATTTAGATCTTGTAAAACCCTAATGAAAGAATTTTGATTTAGAATATGAGAACTTAAATCTTGACTTATTGATGTTTTGAGTGATATACACATATACTTGATGAAGATTCGTTGAGATTTATTATTTTCCCGAATACGAACTATTTTTCATAAACATTGATTCATTAGAAACTCCAAATTTCGATTTTGTAATCAGACCTAAACTTTGAAATCTGTAGGCCGACAGTCGACTGGCCTACTGTGCAGTCAACTGGTACGAGCCTGATATTTTATTTTAGAATTGTTGAAAAGTCGTTCTGGACAGTCGACCTAGCTCATAGGCAGTCGACTGGTCCACTGAGAAAGTTATTTTTGAAAGAATTAATTGTCCTTCTGGACAGTCGACCTATTAACCTTTTAAGTCGACTTATATACTTAGAATATTTTGAGAAGATTATTGGAAATTACCTCGGGTAAGTCGACTGACCCTCTTGTAAGTCGACTGTTACGAGACTTAGTTTATTTTTGTAAAATCTTGAATTTGGTCCTCTGGACAGTCGACTTATCATCAGTATGAGTCGACTGGTACTGAAGGATATTTGTAAACTTTAGTGTTTATTCGAATGATTAGTTTTTATATACTTGTTATTCAGTTCAGTATATAAATAAGCAATAGACCTTGAGATATTCAGTTGAGTATGTCATTTGAGACATTTAGTTAAGCCACTTTGTTTAGTGGAATTTCAGTTTAGACTTTTGAGTTTGAGTCTCTAGAGGCGTATGACCCTAGTATACCGGTGTTGAGTATTTGGTTGAGGCCCATTGAGGCATTTCAGTTATTGAGATTTGAATTTTGGCCGGTAGGGTACATCACTCTAGGAGATTCGTTAAGTAATCAAATTAACCAAAATTTTAAGGACAGGCACTAGTGGTGGTATGATGAACGGGAACATGAGTCACGAACCTCAGTATGGCTTTCGGTGTGGGATTTAATCTCCGAAATTATCACAGTAGATTATTAGTGGTGTGGGATATGTCTCTAGAATTATCACAGTCTTTGTGGTGTGGGACAATCTCCGGAATTATCACGGTAACTATTGTGGTGTGGGATTGATCTCCGGAATTATCGGAGTCGAGGTGAAGCACATGTGGTATTCGTATGGGGATGTGTCAATGTTTCGGTGTGGGATGATCTCCGGAATTATTCAAGTGAAATACCTTGGGTGTGAGATCCATCTCCGGAATTATCGGGCATGAGATACTAACCGTAGTTAATCTTTATCTCGTAGTAATCATTGTGCTAGGATTAGTTCATAACGCGGGGATTGAACCCTATGAAGAGAAGACGTTAAGGGCTTGCACCGAACCTATGTAGAATGGGATGCATAGACTTCGACAAGTACGCATTAGAGAGTCTGCATATAGACTTGTCTTTTCTTGGCTTTGTTTATGCATGTGGTTTTCTTGTTTTCTACACATGACACTTAGCTTAGAATCACTTGATGTTTTATGTTACTTTCATTTCGTACTTTCCATATTCTTTTAGTACTTGTTGTTTAAGAATTTATGAGGTATGATCAATTATGTTGTTTGTTTATTTTTATATTTCTCACACCATTTATGGCTGACCCCTTTAGTTTGGGGGTTAGGGATCATCTCTAGCCTCACATGTTGCAGGTTGTGCTTAGAGTTGGAGATGGGATGCCTAAGTTGATTTTGAGATGTAATTGATATATAAGAGATTGTGTAATTTTGTAATATCAGTTTTTGAGATAAATTAGTGTTGTAAATGAAGAGAATATTGAGTTGAGTTTGTTTTGAGTTCCGCTGTGCATTGTAAAGGATTTGTTGTAATAGAATGTTGAAAATTTTAGTGGTGTTGTTTATGTTTAATATTATGTTGAAGTTTATCACTAGGAATGTGCCACGTAATTTCTATGTTATTAATCTAGAAATTCTGGGCGCTACAAAGATTGGTATCAGAGCGACGCTTCAATAGTAATACTAAACATGACAAAAAAAAATGACCTAGGTGTGGACACTAGAGTGTGAGTACCTAGGTGTGGACATTAAAGAGTGAGTATCACATAGAACTGAATATGATGTTTTACCTTTGGGAATTCAATTGAGATTTTGCCAAAGGATATTGATGTGAGTTTGAAATGTGTGTGTGATGCTCTAACCTTACCCTCGTTTTGCAGTATTTCAAAATGGTTGCACCCAGAGGCAGAAATGGTGGCAACAATGAGGATGGATCTGGTAATTCTCGAGGAGCGGGAATTGACCTTGAGGCTGAGTTTGCCAAAGTGTATCAGACACTGAACACGTTGATAGCATTCAATGTGGCAGAGGCTCAGAATCAGCAGCAGAATCAGCAGCCGAATCATGGGGTTGGACAGGGTTTGGTGAACGCCGACCCTATCAAGCAGATTGAATCCTTCAAGAGGATGAGGCCGCCAGTCTTTGAGGGGTAATCCAACCGTAGCAGATGATTGGATTCGGAAGATGCAGACGATCTTCGAGGTATCGGAGACTCCAGCAGCCAGCAAGGTGAAGTTGGCCACGATGCAGCTAGAGAAGGACGCTGGTGTCTGGTGGGAGTCGCTGAAAAGGACTTTGGGAGATCAGCAGTTGACTTGGGAAGCCTTTTTGGAGGAGTTCAGAGATCGCTTCTTTTCCCTAGATGTTCAGGAGAAGAAGGCGACTGAGTTCTTGAACCTTCAGCAGGGTAGCATGACCGTGCGGGAGTATGAGACCAAATTTGCTCAACTTTCGAGGTATGCGCCAGAGTTGGTGGTTGACGAGGCGAAGAAGGCCAAAAAGTTTGAGCAGGGCTTGAGGCCAAGCTTGAGATCGAGGATGATTCTATTGGGCATCAGAAGATTCGACAAGCTGGTCAGGAGAGCAGCTATGATTGAGGAGGATATGGACCAGTTCCAGAAGAAGCAAGATACTTGGAACCGGAACAAGAGGCCAGCATCAGGCCAGAGTGGGAAAGGATTCCCAGCGAAGCAGGCCAAGTTCAGTGATCCAGTGCAGAAGGCACCTGCAGCTCAAGGGGTGACCTGTTATTACTGCAAGGAGGCAGGACATTACAGGTCAGCATGTCCGAAGTTGGCGAAGCAGGTTTGTTCCCAGTGTGGGCAGGCAGGACATATTCAGCTCCATTGTCCACAACAGAAGAAGGATGGTTCTGCTAGGAGCAAATTTCAGAAGAGGCAAGGGCGAGTATTTGCATTAATCGAGGAAGACGCTAGTAACTCGGAAAATGTAATACAGGGTATGCAAGAATTTTGAATTTTATTTTGAATCAATGTAATAAGTGAAACCTTTATTGAGAACAATTTAAGATTGAGTATCATTCTTATTGTAACAGGAATTGTTTAAATAAATGGAATAAAGGCAAAGGTTTTATTTGACACTGGTTCATCGCATACTTTTGTATCGCCAAGTTTTGCAAAGATCTTAGGTGTGGAACCGAAGTTATTTCCAGACAGGGTTTTGTCGGTGGCAACGCCGTCAGGTGAAGAGCTGATAGCGGATCGATATTACGAAGGCTGTGATATCGAGATTGGTGGAAGGTTGTTTGGCATTGATATGATCGAGCTGAAAGTTTTGGGTGTGGATGTCATCGTGGGCATTGATTGGATGGCAATATATGATGCCACAATCGAATGCAAGCTGAAGGAGGTGTTGGTGAAAGCACCAGGTGGACCTGCAGTGACTTTCCAAGGGAAGAAGAAGATTCCGAAGGTAGTTGCAATGGTATCTAAGATGGCCGTTCCAGATGAAGTCAAGGGCATTCCGGTTGTTCGAGATTTTCCTCAGGTGTTCTTGGATGATCTTCCAGGATTATCGCCGCAGAAAGATGTGGAGTTTTGTATTAACGTTCAACCGGGGAGTGCGCCGATTTCTAAGGCTCCGTACAGGATGGCACCTGTGGAGCAAGATGAAGTGAAGAAGCAGATTGAGGAGCTGTTGAGCAAAGGGCTTATTAGGCCGAGTTCTTCTCCGTGGGGAGCGCCAGTGTTGTTGGTCAAGAAGAAAGATGGGTCAATGAGGATGTGCATTGACTATCGGGAGTTGAATAGGGTGACTATTCAGAACAAGTATCCACTATTGCGGATTGATGATTTGTTCGACAGGCTTCGAGGAGCAGCCGTGTTTTCGAAGATTGATTTGAGGTCAGGGTATCATCAGGTACGAGTCAAGGAGGAAGATGTGAGTAAGACAGCTTTCAGGACTCGTCATGGGCTGTACGAGTTTTTGGTAATGCCATTCGGGTTGACGAATGCGCCAGCTGTTTTCATGGATATGATGAATCGGGTTTTGAGGCCGTTTATTGACTCCTTCGTGGTGGTTTTCATCGACGACATTTTGGTGTATTCGAAGTCGGAGGAGGAGCATTCTACGCACTTGACAGCGGTGTTACAGAAATTGCAGGAGCATAGCTTGTATGCCAAGTTGTCGAAGTGTGAGTTTTGGAAGTCTGAGGTAGCGTTCCTTGGTCATATTCTTTCTAAGGAGGGAGTAGCTACTGATCCTCAGAAAGTTGAAGCAGTGAAGGATTGGCCCAGGCCGACATCTGTGAAGGAAGTCAGAAGTTTCTTGGGATTAGCTGGATACTACAGGAGATTTATCCAGGGTTATTCTCAGATTGCAGTTCCTTGGACAGGTTTGACCCGGAAGAGTGTGGCATTTGTGTGGACAGATAAGTGCGAGGAGAGTTTTCTTGAGTTAAAGGAAAGGTTGACTACCGCGCCTATCTTAGCTTTGCCGCAAGCAGGGAAGGATTATGATATCTACAGTGATGCGTCTCTCAGAGGTTTGGGTTGTGTCTTGATGCAAGAAGGCAAGGTTATTGCTTATGGTTCGAGGCAGTTGCGTCCGCATGAGAAGAATTATCCGACGCACGATTTGGAGCTAGCAGCTATCATTTATGCCTTGAAGCTGTGGAGGCATTATGTCTATGGTGAGAAGGTCAATATGTACACCGACCACAAGAGCCTGAAGTACATTTATCAGCAGAAGGATCTAAATCTTCGGCAGAGAAGGTGGTTGGAGGTATTGGAAGACATTCGTCTCGAGATCAAGTATCATCCGGGCAAGGCGAATGTGGTGGCTGATGGACTTAGCAGGAAGAGTAGTTTATCGAGTTTGATCACTACTCGAAGAGAGTTGGCAGCAGAGATCGATCAGGCAGGTATCGAGGTGGTACTGCAAGGTTTAGGGGCATCTTTGGCTCAGTTGAGGCTGCAGCCGTCCTTAGAGAGAGGATTGTGGAAGGTCAGAGATCAGATTCAGAGATTCAGAAGATGCTGCAACAGGTTTCAGAAGGCAAGTTAGCAGAGTTTCGTGTCCAAGATGGAGTTCTTTGGATGGGTGAGAGATTGTGTGTTCCAGATAATGCAGATTTGAGAGAGAGTATCTTGCAGGAAGCACACAATACATTGTTGTCAGTTCATCCAGGAGGCACGAAGATGTACAGGCACATCAAACAGCACTTTTGGTGGTCTGGTATGAAGCGGGATGTAGCAAATTTTGTGGCAAGGTGTCTGACTTGTCAGCAGATCAAAGCAGAAAATCAGAGACCTGGAGGTTTGTTACAGCCGTTACCCATTCCGGAGTGGAAGTGGGAGAATATCAGTATGGATTTCATCACAGGTTTGCCGAGGAGTTCGAAGGGCAATGACTCGATTTGGGTTGTTGTGGACCATTTGACTAAGTCGGCTCACTTTTTAGCCATGAAGATTACTTGGTCGATGGAGAAATTGGCTGAGTTGTACATTGGGAAAATTGTGAGACTTCATGGAGTTCCTGTGTCGATTGTTTCCGACAGAGATGCAAGGTTTACTTCAAGGTTTTGGAAGAGCCTACAAGCAGCTTTAGGCACCAGAACTGATTTCAGTACCGCGTTTCATCCACAGACAGATGGTCAGACTGAGAGGGTGAATCGAGTGCTGGAAGATATGTTGAGGGCTTGTGTTATGGATTTTGGTGGTAGTTGGGAGAGATACTTGGCATTGGTTGAGTTTGCTTATGACATCAGTTACCATGCAAGTATTGGGATGGTACCGTATGAGGCTTTGTACGGGAGGAGGTGCAGGACACCTGTTTGTTGGTATGAGGTTGGCGAGAGGCAGATGTATGGACCTGAGATCGTACAGCAGACGTCGGAGCAGATTGAGCTGATTCGTAAGAGATTGGTTGAGGCTCAGAGTCGGAAGAAGAGTTATGCTGATACTCGACGAAGAGACTTGGAGTTTGAGGTTAGGGATGCAGTTTTTCTCAAGGTTTCTCCGACCAAGGGAGTGATCAGGTTTGGTAAGGGAGGCAAGTTGGCGCCAAGGTATATTGGTCCATTCAGGATCTTGGAGCGGATTGGCAAGACCGCATACAGGTTGAAGCTTCCAGAAGAGTTGGCACAGGTGCATGATGTATTCCATGTGTCATTATTGAGGAAGTATGTGCCAGATCAGAATCATCAGTTGGTAGAGATTCCTGAAGATCTACAGGTGAACCTGAGTTACAAGGAACAGCCTGTTGAGATCGTTGACCGTAGAGAGAAAGTTCTCAGGAGCAAGGTGATACCTATGGTCAAGGTGTTGTGGAGGAATCAGCAGTTTGAGGAGGCTACTTGGGAGCCTGAGGATCGCATGCAGAAGGATTTTCCTGAACTTTTTGCATGAGTGTATTTCTGTTATGTGATTGTAATTCTTTGAATGATTATACTTTGAATTGAGTTGTATTTCCTCTATTTGATTGAGTTGTTTTATACAATTGTTTGAATTATGTTTCCATTTATGAGATGTTGATTCTTTGATGATATGTGTTTGGACTCATTAGTAGTAGTTCTGAGGACAGAACTCTTCTAAGGAGGGAGTGATGTAGAACCCCGTATTTTCAAATATTATTTTTATATTTGAAAATGAATTTCAATTTATTTTTGGGGATATAATGAGTATTTTCAGAAAATTTATCTTTTGTACACGTCCAAAACACGTGCAAATGCTTTTATGAGAAGTGTGAAAATTTAGTTTTCTTTATGAAAAGTATTTATTTAATATTTGAGATTTAATTAGTATTTTTCCAGATTTTTTTGAAATTTATTGGAGCTATTTGCAATTTTTGAGAAAAGAAGGACCTTTTAGCAAATTTGACATTTTTAGGGGTTAAAGTGCAAAATACAATTTCTGGACGTTTTGAACAGAATTAATTGAGATTTAGAAGTATATTTTCTTATAAATCCTAATTTAAATGAGTTTTGATGGAATTTCCAAAGAATGATCTATATATGTAAATTGTATTTTGGGAAGGGTTGTTTTGCAAAGTTTGGGTAAAACCCTAATTACCCATCCGGCATATTTAAGAGATTTTCTTTCCCCAGCCGTCATTGCTGATAAAATATTGTATTTTGGAGATTTATTTTTGGTGGAGCAAAGAGCTTTGGATCTAGCAAAAGGAGGATTCTTTTGTGGACTATTCTCAAAATCTAAGGTGAGTGATATAAAAATTTGTTTGTCGTTTGATTTATGTGAGATATATAAAAATTTGTTGTGTTGTTTTGATTTATGTGAGAGATATAGAAATTGTCTTGTGGTTTGTTTCATGCGTGTGACTTGTTTCGTTTATTTGATTTTGTGAGAATCATGATTCGTCTTGTTGATTGATCTATGTGTACAAATATCATGATGTAATGATTGGATGAAATAGTAGATCTTATAATTAAAATTGTTTGCTAAGAGCATGTTGAGATTTGCGTATGAATACCTGGACATTAGATTCATGATTCAAATTTGATTTAGATTTGTGAAGGAATTTAGATCTTGTAAAACCCTAATGAAAGAATTTTGATTTAGAATATGAGAACTTAAATCTTGACTTATTGATGTTTTGAGTGATATACACATATACCTGATGAAGATTCGTTGAGATTTATTATTTTCCCGAATACGAACTATTTTTCATAAACATTGATTCATTAGAAACTCCAAATTTCGATTTTGTAATCAGACCTAAACTTTGAAATCTGTAGGCCGACAGTCGACTGGCCTACTGTGCAGTCGACTGGTACGAGCCTGATATTTTATTTTAGAATTGTTGAAAAGTCGTTCTGGACAGTCGACCTAACTCATAGGCAGTCGACTGGTCCACTGAGAAAATTATTTTTGTAAGAATTAATTGTCCTTCTGGACAGTCGACCTATTAACCATTTAAGTCGACTTATATACTTAGAATATTTTGAGAAGATTATTGGAAATTACCTCGGGTAAGTCGACTGACCCTCTTGTAAGTCGACTGTTACGAGACTTAGTTTATTTTTGTAAAATCTTGAATTTGGTCCTCTGGACAGTCGACTTATCATCAGTATGAGTCGACTGGTACTGAAGGATATTTGTAAACTTTAGTGTTTATTCGAATGATTAGTTTTTATATACTTGTTATTCAGTTCAGTATATAAATAAGCAATAGATCTTGAGATATTCAGTTGAGTATGTCATTTGAGACATTTAGTTAAGCCACTTTGTTTAGTGGAATTTCAGTTTAGACTTTTGAGTTTGAGTCTCTAGAGGCGTATGACCCTAGTATACCGGTGTTGAGTATTTGGTTGAGGCCCATTGAGGCATTTCAGTTATTGAGATTTGAATTTAGGCCGGTAGGGTACATCACTCTAGGAGATTCGTTAAGTAATCAAATTAACCAAAATTTTAAGGACAGGCACTAGTGGTGATATGATGAACGGGAACATGAGTCACGAACCTCAGTATGGCTTTCGGTGTGGGATTTAATCTCCGGAATTATCACAGTAGATTATTAGTGGTGTGGGATATGTCTCCGGAATTATCACAGTCTTGTGGTGTGGGACAATCTCCGGAATTATCACGGTAACTATTGTGGTGGGGGATTGATCTCCGGAATTATCGGAGTCGAGGTGAAGCACATGTGTATTCGTATGGGGATGTGTCAATGTTTTGGTGTGGGATGATCTCCGGAATTATTCAAGTGAAATACCTTGGGTGTGGGATCCATCTCCGGAATTATCGGGCATGAGATACTAACCGTAGTTTATCTTTATCTCGTAGTAATCATTGTGCTAGGATTAGTTCATAACGCGGAGATTGAACCCTATGAAGAGAAGACGTTAAGGGCTTGCACCGAACCTATGTAGAATGGGATGCATAGACTTCGACAAGTACGCATTAGAGAGTCTGCATATAGACTTGTCTTTTCTTGGCTTTGTTTATGCATGTGGTTTTCTTGTTTTCTACACATGACACTTAGCTTAGAATCACTTGATGTTTTATGTTACTTTCATTTCGTACTTTCCATATTCTTTTAGTACTTGTTGTTTAAGAATTTATGAGGTATGATCAATTATGTTGTTTGTTTATTTTTATATTTCTCACACCATTTATGGCTGACCCCTTTAGTTTGGGGGTTAGGGATCATCTCTAGCCTCACATGTTGCAGGTTGTGCTTAGAGTTGGAGATGGGATGCCTAAGTTGATTTTGAGATGTAATTGATATATAAGAGATTGTGTAATTTTGTAATATCAGTTTTTGAGATAAATTAGTGTTGTAAATGAAGAGAATATTGAGTTGAGTTTGTTTTGAGTTCCGCTGTGCATTGTAAAGGATTTGTTGTAATAGAATGTTGAAAATTTTAGTGGTGTTGTTTATGTTTAATATTATGTTGAAGTTGATCACTGGGAATGTGCCATGTAATTTCTATGTTATTAATCTAGAAATTCGGGGCGCTACAGTTGCCGTCGACTGTCCAAAGTTGCGGTCGACCGCACACCCGACCACTCGTAGTACAGGGATTGTCTGAGAGAGGGGCAGTCGACCGGTCTTGTTGGACGATCGACCGACCGCGGCGCTGTGTTCATTTTGGGCCATGATTTGTTAGGTTGTTTTAGCCCAATCTTCAACTTCAAGTTAGATCGTACGACTCCTATTCAGTTACTTTTTTCAGGTTATATCGGACGACTGAGAATCAAAATTAAACCTAGGTTTCTTTCTGTTCTTCTATATATATTGTAAACTCATCCAATATGAGAGTAGAGTACTTCATAAATTGTTGTCACCATTGTAAAGAGAGGCTCGAGAGAGAAATAGTTCTTGGTGGGTGAGTTTAATTCCTCGAATTAAATGAATCAGTAACTCCTTGTAATCTCCTCTAGTTGAATATCAGATCTCCCTAAATTAAGATGACAGGTCAGAGTCTTTTTAAGATCAAGCAGTTCGATGGAAAGATCAATTTCATTCTTTGGAAGGTTGACATGTATGATGTCCTTATTCAAGAATGTTTGCAGTTAGCCGTTAAGAAGAATGAAAAGCCAACCGATATGAAGGATGATGGTTGGAAAGATATTCGTGAAAGAGCCATAAGTCTGATCCGACTATCATTGGCGAATGAGGTCAAGTGCAGATTCCTTGAAGAAACTGATGCGGCGAGTTTGTGGGAAAAACTCAAAGCTGACTGCGCTGATTCGTCATTATTAGATCGGATGCATTGGAAGTGAAAGTTATTCCGTTTATCGATGAAGGAAGGTACCGATCTCCAAGATCAGATTACCGAGTTCAATAAGGTATTATCTGAACTTCGGGTGATCAATGCGGATGTGTGTGAGGAAGATAAAGCTTTCAACCTGATATATTCACTGTTGGATTCGTACGAGTCTTTGATCACTACCATGCGACATGGTAGATCTGCCAAGGAGAGTATTTCGATAGATTATGTTATCAAAGCATTGAAGGAAAATCAACTTAGGAAGGAGACCCAGAAATCAGCGTCTATTCCCATAAGTTGTCAAGCAGTTGATGGTCCTTCAGGGGGAACACAAAGTGCTATGCAAAAGGATTCGATCCGTTGCCGATATTGCAAGAGGTCAGGGCATATTAAGAAAGACTGTTGAAAATTACAGAATCAGGAGAGCACAAAGAATGAGAATTCAAGCGCTAATGTGGTTAGTATCTTTGATTCAGGCGATTCGTGCCTTCTTGTTTCAAATTCTTTAGAAGTGGATTCTAGTTGTTTTCTTGACTCAGAGAGTTCTTCTCATATTTGCTCTGAGAGGGAGTTGATTTATACTTATAAGTCTACTACATGACGTTGTGTGACAACGAAAACTGGGGAGATTTGTGAAGTAGCAGGTGAGGGGACTGTTGAGTTGAAGATGCCAAGTCTAAATATGTTCACTTTAAGGGATGTTTTGCATATTCCTCTACTGAAATGGAATCTGATTTCCTTGGGATGGTACAAAGCTCGAGGTGCAGTTCTGTCTGTTTTCAAGGTCGCCGTAAGGTAATTAGAGGTATGAGAATGGTTGGGCCAAGCCAAAACAGTCTCTACATGCTTTCGAGAATCCGAAATACCTGCATAGGAGTTGTTACTTATTTTCTCGTTATTCCCGCAAGCTCAGCTTGTAGCGCCCCGAATTTCTAATAAGATATCTTAGAAAATACGTGGCACATTCCCAGTGATCCACTTCAATATAATATTAAACATAATCAACACCACTAAAATTTTTCAAACTTTTATTCCAACAAATCTTTTACAAATCACAGCGGAATTCAAAACAACTCAACTTAATATTTTTTTTATTTACAACACAATTTATCTCAAAACTGTTATTACAAATTTACACAAAACTCTTATGAATCAATTATATCTCAAAACCACTCAAGCATCCCATCTCCAACTCTAAGCAACTACCTGCAACATGTGAGGCTAGAGATGATCCCTAACCCCCAAACTAAAGGGGTCAGCCATAAATGGTGTGAGAGATATAAAAAAAAAACAAACAACATAAAAGATCATACCTCATAAAATCTTAAACAACAAGTACTAGATAAGAATATGGAGAGTACGAAATGACAGTTAACATAAAACATCAAGTGTCACTAAGCTAAGTGTCAGGTGTAGAAGACAGGAAAACAACATGCATAATACTAAGCCTAGAAAACACAAGTTCTAGATGCAGACTCTCTAATGCGTACTTGTCGAAGTCTATGCATCCCATACTACATAGGTTCGATGCAAGCCCTTAACGTCTTCACTTCATAGGTTTCAATCCCCACGTTATGAACTAATCCTAACACGATGACTACTACGAGATAAAGATAAACTATGGATAGTATCTCATGCCCGATAATTCCGGAGATGGATCCCACACCCAAGATATTTTACTTGAATAATTCCGGAGATCATCCCACACCGAAACATTGACACGTCACCACACGAATACCACATGTGCTTCACCTTGACTCCGATAATTCCGGAGATCAATCCCACACCACAAGTAGTTACCGTGATAATTCCGGAGATTACCCCACACCACAAGACTGTGATAATTCCGGAGACATATTCCACACCACTAATAATCTACTGTGATAATTCCGGAGATTAAATCCCACACCGAAAGCCATACTGAGGTTCTTGACTCATGTTCCCGTTCATCATATCACCACTAGTGCCTGTCCTTAATATTTTGGGTTAATTGATTACTTAACGAATCTCCTAGAGTGGTATACCCTACCGGCCTAAATTCAAAACTCAATAACTGAAATGCCTTAATGGGCCTCAACAAAATAACTCAACACCGGTATACTAGGGTCACACACCTCTAGAGACTCAACTCAAATGTCAAAACTAAAGTCCCACTAAACAAAGTGGCTCAACTAAATGTCTCAAATGAAATGCTTAACTGAATATCTCAAGGTCAAATGCTTAATCAAATACTGAACTGATTGTCAAGTATAGACTAAATTATCTGAAAGACCAATCATTCTAAATAACTCTAAAGTTTACAAAGATCCTTCAGTATCAGTCGACTTATACTGTAGTAAGTCGACTGTCCAGAGGACGAATTTCCAAAATTTTATAAAAATAAACTAAGTCATATAGCAGTCGACTTAAAAGAGGGTCAGTCGACTTACCCGAGGTAAATTCCAATAATCTTCTCAAAATTATTCTAAGTATATAAGTCGACTTAAAGGATTGTAGGTCGACTGTCCAGAAGGACTAATAATTTTACAAAAATAAATTCCTCAGTAAACCAGTCGACTGCCTATGAGCTAGGTCGACTGTCCAGAACGGCTTTTTCAAAGATTCTAAAATACAGTATCAGGCTCGTACCAGTCGACTGTACAGTGGGCCAGTCGACTGTCGGCCTACAGATTTCAAATTTTGGTCTGATTACAAAATCGAAACTGGACCTTTCTATTGATTCAATGTTTATGAAAATAGTTCGTATTCAGGAAAAAATGATAAATCTCAACAAATCCTCATCATGTATATGTATATATTACTCAAAACATCAATACGTCAAAATTCAAGTTCTCATGTTCTAAATCACAAATTCTTTCATTAGGGTTTTACAAGATCTACATTTCTTTCACAATCTAAATCAAAATCTGATTTATAATCTAATGTCCAGATGTTCATACTCAATTCTCAACATGCTTTTAGCCACACAATTTTAATAATAAGGATCTACTATCTCGTCCACCATTACTAGATCTAAATCGTTCACAACTTCAATACATCATTGATACTTGCACACATAGATCAACAACAAGACAAATTTCTATCATTTACAACATCGAAACAAACAACAAACAAATTTCAATATCACTCACATAAATCAAACAACAAAACAATTTTTATATATCTCACCTTGGATTGAGAAAAGTCCACGAAAAGTCTTCCTTCTTGTTAGATTCAAAAATTCCTTTCTCCACCAAAATAGATCTCCAAAATTCTGTACTTTTGAAATGACGGCTGTAGAAAAATTCTCTTAAATATCCGGGATTGAATATTAGGGTTTTACCCTCACTTTTGCAAAACAATCCTTTCCAAAATACAATTTACATATATAGTTTTATCCTTGGAAATTCCTTCAAAACTCATTTAAATTTGGATTTAAAAGAAAATATAAATTCTAAATCTCAATCAATACCGTTCAAATGTCCAGAAATTACATTTTGCACTTTAGCCCCTAAAAATGTCAATTTTGCAAAAAGGTCATTCTTTTCTCAAAATTTGCAAATAGTTCCAATTAATTTCAAAAAAATTTGGAAAAATACTAATTAAATCTCAAATATTAAATAATGATTTTTCATAAAAAAGACTTAATTTTCTAACTTCTCAAAAAGTATTTGCACGTATTTTGCACGTGTACAAAAGATAAATTTTTCTGAAAATATTCATTAAATCTCCAAAAATAAATTTAAATTCATTTTCAAATATAAAAACAATATTTGAAAATACGGGGTTCTACACAGCTAGTTTGCCACAACTAGAATCATCGAGATGAGACTACGAAGTTCGAATATCGTCGAGAGGTGGAGAATGCCTAAGGTTAGGTGGAGTTCGTGCGGAGGTTGGAAACTCCGTGAGTACATCTACAGAGGTGTACCCTTAAAGGGGTATACTGGAATTGGTTAGATTGGGTAGAGATCAGTTCAACTAGAAGAAGCTATTGTTCTATGTGTGTTTTGCAAGTGGAGTTCATTAGAGTTTGGAGATGAATAATCACATCATTTGATAACACTCGTATGCAATCCAAGGTGGAGTTTGTAAGGAATGTGTCTTGAATACTCGTGGTTCAGATTAGAAGAAGGTAGGATGAAGCACGGAGGTCGAAGCATCGAAGAGAGTAGAAGAAAATAGAGCAGCAATGGTGCAGGCATAGTTGCGATCGATTGTCCAAAGTTGTGGTCGACCGCACGCCCGATCGCACACCCGTCCGCTCGTAGTACAGGGAATGTCCGAGAGAGGGACGGACGACCAATCTTGTTGGACGGCCGACCGACCACGGTGCTATGTTCGTTTTGGGCCTCGATTTGTTAGGTCGTTTCAACCTAATCTTCAACTCCAAGTTAGATCGTACAGCTCTTATTCAGTTACTTCTTTTCAGGTTATACCGGACGATTGAGAATCAAGATTAAACTTAGGTTTCTCTCTATTCTTCTATCTATATTGTAAACTCCTCCAATATGAGAGTAGAGTACTTCAAAGATTGTTTTCCCCATTGCAAAAAGAGGCTCGAGAGAGAGATAGTTCTTGGTGGGTGAGTTTAATTCCTCAGATTGAATGAATCAGCAACTCCTTGTAATCTCCTCTAGTTGAATATCAAATCTCCCTATATTTTCCCCCGGATTAAGAAAAATCTAACCGGGATAAAATATCATTGTGTTTGTGTTAGATTGGTGGATCTACTTGCTTTCTCAATTGATTCGTCTCATCTACTTCGACTTCCTTATTGCTCTAATTAGTTTCGTTGCAAAAATGGGCATTCGTTGACCCCCCAATCCCAACAACTGGTCTCAGAGCTTCAGGTTGCCGAATCCCTTGGTTAAGATGACAGGCCAGAGTCTTTTGAAGATCAAGTGGTTCGATGGAAAGATCAATATCAATCATTGAAAGGTTGATATGTATGATGTCCTTGTTCAATAATGTTTGCAGTTAGCTGTTAAGAGGAAAGAAAAGCCAACTGATATGACGGATGATGGTTGGGAAGATATTCGTGAAAGAGCCATAAGTCTGATCTGACAATCATTAGCGGACGAGGTCAATTACAGATTTTTTGAAGAAACTGATGTGGCGAGTTTGTGGGAAAAATCATAGCTGACTACGCTGGTTCGACTACAACAGTCACCACCTTTCCCGACGTTTTTTCGCCAATTCACCGGCATTTTTAAACGCCGTAGTATAATGTACAAGCATTTATGAAAACATCGGTGCAAATGCCGTCGAATTGAGCGTCGCGGAATAGATGTGGTATACACCGGCGATTTTACAAAATGCCGGTATTGGTACACCGGCATTCGTAAAATGCCGGTGTATATGTATTTCGAAATGACCTCTTTTCCCCCTAATATCTTCCCCGGCATTTTATGAACGTCGCTCTATTGAAGTTCCCAAATAAAGATTTATATACACCGGCATTTTAAATGCCGGTGTATGTTATTGCCGTTTCCGCTGACACTTACACCGGCTTTTATAAAACGCCGCTCTATCGTGATTTTCAAATGGTCACTAATGTAGACCGCCGTTTTATGAAATGCCGGTGTATGTTATTTTAATTTTTTCCCAGCCCTGTATAAATTATTTTTCAAAAAAGCAAAAAATACAGTACAATTCAATTCACGATATCATTTCAATCACCTGTAAACCAATTCACAAATAATTCAACCAATTTCAGGCATATTAATGCAATTCACAACCAAACACAAGAATTAAGGATAATAAAGTGTCATACATTCCATTAATTATCCAAAATCACCACATAGTTCAGAATGTTCATAATATTCAAATATAACAGTAGTTCACACAACAACAAATACGACAACACACAATGTAGACTTGGCCGACCCTACATCATACCCCTCGAGTCGCTTCAATTCTCATCAGTTGAATTTTCTTGATCTGCACGACTCACGTTTGATGGTTTGATAGGGCCGCTCTGTTTGAAAAAAAACAAAACAAAATTAATAAATATCGCAACAATCCAATAAATATCGCAACATATAAATTAGTATCCTCAACATTCCAACAAATATAATATATTAAAAACCAATAAGGGGCTAGAACTTAATCAAGTGTTGAACCGTGGAATGAAAAGTAGATAACTTGTGCTAGTTTCACCAAATAACTCTTGTTTAGTTAAGAAGAGCATTCTAAGATCCTATGCACAAGCACAACAATGTAAAAGCTTCAGTATTAACGATAGTATTTAAAATATAAGCGCCCAAAGTGAATTTATGGACCAGTAGGAAATTTGTAGTATTTAAAACTTGGAATTAATTATCCATGTGTGCTTAATTATGGGTCAATCTCATTGCCATGAATGGACTGCAGGTTAGTATATAAATGAAGTGATATCCAGTTACTTTTAATATCATCCTTAGTTAATTACAGTTGTTGTAATTCTTCTCTCACTCACTCACCATTAGTCTGTTCATCAATAAAATGGTGAAACTTCTCATTTTGTTTTTTAAAATGTATATATATACAGGGCCGGCCCTGAGTTTCCGAGGGCCTAAGGCGAACTCCCGAAATGGGCCCCCATAAAATAAAATAAAAAACTTGTATACGAAAAATTTGCACATTGTTGAAAGCAAAATATGCAAAATATATAAATTTGTTTTAAATCACCTAAATTTAAAGTCTCAAATCCAATTCAAGTCTTCAAGGCTAAACCCAAATAATTTTTAAAAAAAATTTAAAGACTCAAATAATTATTTTTTTGGGCCCCTAATAACAGTATTTTTCTTTTACGCACAAAATACGTGTCTATATTTATAAGGAAATTATAAATTTAGGGGCCCCTAAAACCGCAAAAACGTCGGGGGACCTGAGGCGGCTGCCTCACCCGCCTCAAGGGTGGGACCGGCCCTGTATATATAAGAAAATGAATTATCTTTTTTGTTTTTATCTGATTTTATTTTATTTTGTAATATGCAGGCTGTTTACAATCAAAAAAAAAAATGCAGGCTGCTGCAATTGTTCTTCATGGCTGGCATGGCTCTTGTTCAAAAACATTAAAACTATCTTACAATTGATGGTGATGGCTCTGGTACTTTTGATGGCCAAGGTTCTATATGGTGGGATAGCAAGTCTAAAGATGTAAGCTCTATGATCAGTTCATTCCATCAATGCTCTAAAATTGATCTCATCATATTTTTTAAATATTACCCCTCCAAATCTTATTCCTTTTAATTTGGTGATTTCTTTTTCTGCATCATTGCGATTCACCTCCTAGTGTACGCATCTAATTAACCATCTTGTCATTGTTTTTATTTTTTTTTTATTTTTTTTTTAACCGAGTTACTCATAATAACAGATATTAGGAATCATGGGATGCCAAGATGTGACAATGAGTGGACTGAACTTTCTAAACAGTCCAAGCAAACACGTAAGCTTGGATACGAGCGTTATTAGGGTTCACATTGAGTCACTCAGGATTACAGCACCTGAGTCCAGTCCTAACACCGATGTCATAGACATAAATGATTCTCAGCATGTCGTAGTCACTGATTCCTTCATCGGAACAGGTGAACAATTAGTGCAGACTATTTAATACAACTGGATGTATGAGTGTGGTTCTAACTTGTATTTGAAACTTTAATAAAACTTTATGCAAAAGTATATAATAACTTTGATGTATAGTTTCTGTACCTCTTGCACTACCTAAAATTGATTGTGATCTATATACAGGTGATGGTTGAATAGCAATTGGAAAGGGCACTTCAAATTTGAACATCACCAAAATCACTTGCGGACCAGGCCATGGCAACAGGTTTTGTTAATCAATTATTTTTATCAAGAAAACGAAGCAAAACTTCATTGTAATTAGCATTTTCTTATGAGGTTTATAGACTAAATTACTAAATCATGTTTGCATCCTCTGTATCAGTATTGGGTGTTTATTCGCTCAGATATGCACTCATTTGTAGTAAGTAATAATAGTTGATTTCTATCAACTAAACTACATTCTCCCAACTAAACTAGAGTTTTTTTTTTTTACTTAGAAAAAAAGTAATGTAATTTTAATAATAAACATAAAAAATTGTAATAATAATAATAAGATTGAAAGAGTGAAATTGCCAAAAAAATTGATATATTATTAATATGATTACAACTTGTACAAATTTCACAATTTGTAATAAGAAATAAAAATTTTCTACAAATTTGTTTTATACAATAACAAATTTCTTATATACAATTTCAATTTACTTCAATTTTCCTAATTTTAAATAACATGCAAAGATTTAATGCAATTTTTCATCCATTTACAATTGTCTTCAATTTGATGGCCTTCAATTTGTTGTTGTTGACTTGTTGTTGTTGGTCTTGAATTCTTCATTTTTGTTGCTATTGTTGTTGTTGTTGTTATTGTTGTTGTTGTTGTTCTTCTTCTTCTGGCAAGTTGGTCCCACTTGTGGACGTATCGAATGAGTTTTCTTGGATCCTATCTTCCGCCTTCAGCCAGTCTTTTGTGCAGACGAATATCTCTAACGATTGGGCTTCAAGTGATTCCTGTAATCAGTTAGAACTCTACCACTTGTAGAAAAGGCACTTTCAGAAGCAACTGTAGAGATAGAAGGAGTTAGTAGATCTTTAGCCATATATTTAAGAATACTATAAGTGTGTTTATGGTCTTTCCATCATTGTAAAATATCTAGTGAAGAACTAAAAGACTCAGAATCTTGTTGGTTATATCAATGTAATTCATTTGGTGGATTAGTCCTAGATTTTTTTGATTGAATTTTTGCAAGTAAATTAAATGTTCTATCATCAAATTTACTCTTACCCTTACATTTAGAAGTAGCAGAAGAAGAACTAACTAAAGAAATTGTACTACTAGAAGCAAAACATCTATCATAATAATCATACAAGTTATTTAATGACGATTCAAATTTAACTAAAAAAGAAGCGCAATCAATTTCATTAGCATCATCCCCAAGTAAATTAAAAAATATTTCAATTAAACTCTTCATACCTTCTAATTTGATACAAGGATCTATCACAGTAGCAACACAATACAACATAGGAGGAGGTTTAAAATACTTTAAAAATTTTGTGTATGCAGGTTTTACAATATCACCAACAAAAGCATCATCGATCATTTCTTTAAAAGTTTGCATCATAGTAACTATTGAAATAAAAATTCTACTAGAAGTAGATTCATAAGATTTTGAAATTTTGAAAGTTGTGCTTTTAAAAGGTTCTAAAAATTTCAACAAAGTGGATGTAACTGGAGATTGCTGATCTCATCGTCCTTCTTCCCCCAGATCCCGTCGCCCTTTCCTCCCATTCATACCTCGCCCTTCTCTTTTGTTGCTTCGCTCGTGTATATCTTTCAACCCATCTCAGCATTTCCTCCCTTCTCCCCCTTTTGGATCTGTCCTCTCCCCGGTCGTTTCTCTGGTGTTTTTGCTTTTGGCTCCCTCTCGGTGGGTTCCTCCTCTTCTCGCCGGCTGCTTGGGCGAGTGCTTCCTCCCAGGTCCGCGCCTCTGCAGGTTCACGTCTTCTCCTGACTTTCTCCAACTTAACCTTTCTAACCTATCACTGTAAGTTTTTATTTGCATTTTTATTTATTAAGCTGTTATTAGTGAGTTTTTTAAGTTCGTTTCTCTTTCTCCTTTCGCGTGATCCCTCTCAATCTCTCGATCCCTTCATGCTTGCGTTCTTTCTCCTCGTGATCCTGTTCTTCCTCATCCCTATCGGGGATCAGACGTATTGTTCGGCTTCTATGATCCCTTGTTTTATCTTTAGCATCTAGCAAAGTGGGATTTTTAGTTCCCATTGTGCTGGTTCGCTAGCTTCTTCCTCTTCGCTCTCTTCGCTTCCTAGTCTGGGAGCAACTTTTTCTCATCTTTTGCTGACTATTTTTTGTTGTTTTTGAGCGGTTTTGGTCTACGCGCTTGATCTCTATAGTGTGTGTTTTTGACTTTTTCCAGCAGCCTTGTTCCCCACGTTCTCTCCCCCTTCTTCGATTTTGGGCCATGGTCTCTATGGGATCCTCATGGGTCGAGGTCATTAAAAAAAGGCCTAAATTAGACTTTTCTAATACCGTCCTTAATCCATTGAACCTCTCGATGATTCGGCCCAAAGCTCATAAGTCTCTAGGGCGCGTCACATCATCAGTTTACCGCT
This sequence comes from Hemerocallis citrina, assembly GCA_017893485.1. Taxonomy (NCBI): domain Eukaryota; kingdom Viridiplantae; phylum Streptophyta; class Magnoliopsida; order Asparagales; family Asphodelaceae; genus Hemerocallis; species Hemerocallis citrina. The sequence continues at coordinate 183,654,367 of CM030358.1, read as the reverse complement.
CTTTTAATCCCCATCACTCCTCTCAATCGAAGCTTTCCTCCACCTCCTCGTCGTCCTCCGATCTTATCTGTTTCCGCTGCCTACAAGCTGGGCATCTGAAGGCTTTTTGTACTTCAACCATGAAGTGTCTGTTTTGCCTAATTCCCGAAATCATTGCTTCTCTCTTCAACAGCTTTTGGATCTCTCCATGGGCGTTCCTATTTCCGATCAAGTTCTGGGAGCATTTGATTTTCCTTCCCTCCAATCCAAGCTGGCGGACTTGCATGCTCACAAGCCTAAGAAAGCTAAGCTGTCGTCCTCTTCCCCTCTTCTCCCTACCCCTCCGGTTTTGCAGTGCATTCCAGTAACTTATCTCCCTACCACCCAAGTTCTTGCGAACCCCTCTCCTCAGGTGGCTCCTCTGGTTTATAAGCCACAGTCCACCCTTGTCTTCATCCCATCGGCTCAACTCTCTGACAAATTGAAGATGTTTGAATGCTACGGAGCCGTCTCCTTCTTCGGAGGTTCGGTGTCCAATTTTTCTTTAGAATCTCTTCTTAACAATTCGTGCAATGTGGATGATTGGGTTTGGACTGTTAATTCTTACTCCAATGGTGAAGTAGTCATCAACTACCCCTCCTCTAAAATACTAGACGATCTTATTGCCATTGGTTCTTTGTCTATTGGGTCGATCAAGCTCTTCGTTCGTAAATGGGGTTATCAAGGTCATCCTCCCCGGCTCTTATCCCCTTCCCTGTCAAAGCCACTCTTATTGGCCTTCCTCCGTTCTGCGACTCTCACCGTTTAGTTGTGGACATGAACAAATGTATTAGCGAGTTGATTCGTATTTCTTCTTCATGCCTGTTGGCTTCGGGATGTCTCCAAGTGGATGTGGAGTTTTGCTGTCCTCCGGTTCATGCTAGGACTGTTGCATACTCCCTGAGAGACAGTAAGTATATCTTTGCCATTTCGGTCAACTACCACGACCTCGCTATCTGAGCTTCTTCCTCTGCGCCCTCGTCTGGTGGTGCCCCTAAGGCCTTGACGACTGATTCTCCTCTCCCTAAAACTTTCTTTGCGGGTGTTTCTTCCCTCGCATCGGCTCAATCGTCCAAACACAAGGCCGTTCCCAAAGCTACTCCTAAAAAGCATTTCGCTTTACAGCGAAGGAGTTTATTTCTCCCTCCACTTCCAAGATCTCACCTTCGAAGCCCCCCAACCTTGTCTGGATTAACCCAGACATCGTTCCTCAATCCACAGTCAAACACATTCCTCCTCCTCTTCCCGGCCATGCTCAGCTCCCGCCTAAGCTTACCCTACCTTCTTCTTCTTCGGCTCCTCCACTTTCTGTTCTTGCAGTTACTGCTGGCCTGTGCCATGATCACTCTGCTACCAAACTTATTGAGTCGGATGAGAAGTAGCCAGCTTGGGATGTTAACCTCCTTTTCTCCGGTGATTGGGACAAGTTCAAATTGGCGACGCATCGTTCTCCTCCTTCAAGGGACATATCTATTTCAGCCTCGCTCAAAGCTTCTGCAACCCTGAATCCAAAATTCGATGATTGGATAGATCATGACAACCTATTGGATCAGGAAGTTGCGGAGCTTGATCAATCCAAATCGCAACAGTAGGTAGCTTCTTTTGCTTCTTCAGTTATTATTCAGTTTTCTGTGCCTTTTATTATTAGTTTTGGTGGCTGTTGCATTTTCTGTTTGGGGCCTTACTCTTCCTTTTCGGCTTCTTATTCACTTTCTTATTGTCTTGATACTTATTATCACTTTTATTCTCCAATGTGGTTGCCCCCTCCGTTGGTGGTGAGTCTCGGCCTACCGCGAGGTGGTCGGTACTCTTTCCCTTCTATCCTTTCACCTTCACTCTATTCTTTTACTAATATCCTCCCCTCTCCTACCATTTCTTCTCATTCTTCTCCTTCGGTCTCCCTTAACCTCCCCTCTTTTAAGAATTCAGATTTTTTCGTTATCCCGGTGTTTGCTTAGCCAGTAACGCCGGTGGTCCCCCCTGAGAGTCAACAGAAGGTTAAGTCTCATAAAAGTCCCTTTCCCTTCATTCGTTCTAGCGCCCGTATTCGGGCTAAAAAAATAGCTCAACCTCCAACAGTCTCTCAGCTGTCTCTTGCGGCGCAGTTCCGCAATCTAGATTCCCCCTTCCCTTCCGCGGGTAACTAAGGAACTGCCCTTTTAGGTTCCATCTATCGTGTGCATTTCGACTCCCTCTTTAACCTAGACATGCTTCGTATCTCTAAGGATATGGGTTTTCAGGCTAATTCTTAAAATTTCATGGACTTTGATGCTATTCGTGTTCGTGAAATTGCTAGAGCTTGTGAGTATCAAGATTCTCATGATTAGTATATCTTGGAATATTCGGGGTCTGGGGTGCACGACCAAGCAACTAGCCTTGTATCAACTCATTTCTTCTTCCCATTGTGACTTGATCTCCATCCAAGAATCGAAATTTGATTTCCCTTCCCCTTCGATCTTACGCACGATCGGTGGTTCTTTAATCTCTAATTGAATTTCTCTTGATGCCATCGGATCTAGAGGTTGGATCCTGTTTGGTTTTAAAGATTCCCACTTCACCCTTATTTCTATCCAGAAGTTAACCTTTTTTTCTCATCGTTCGCCTTCATTGGGCTGAATTCAATCGTGACCTCACTGTTGTTTCAGTTTACGGACCGTCAACAGCAGATCGCCGGTCCCTCTTTTGGAACGAATTTAACTCGTTTCATAACAACATTAATGGCTTCCTTTTTTCTGTGGTGACTTTAACGTCACCAGATTCACAAATGAAAGATTGGGTAACCCTTCTAGTTCCTTAGAGTCCTCCCTGTTTAACGACTGCATTCGTTCTCTTCAATTGGTTGACCTTCCGCTCAACGGCAGATCTTTCATGTGGTCTAACATGCGATCCTCACTGTCGATGGCCAAACTTGACCATTTCCTTGTTTCCTACGATTGGATTAGCTATTTTCATAACTCTTATGCTTCGGCCATGCCCAATCCGACCTCGGATCATGTGCCTATCTCTCTGTCCTCCAACTTTAACTTTGCAAGATCGTTCAAATTCCGATTTGAAAAATTCTGGCTTCAAGATCAAATTTTTGTTAATCTTATCACGGAATGCCTTTCCTCTATAACGGGCTCTTCCGGCCTTGGCCGCATTCTGCTTAAGCTTCACGCTATTAAATTTGGCTGCAAAATTTGGTGTAGAGAGAGATCTGCCATTTCCAACTTCCTTAAACACGTCTTCCTTTCTTCCATCGAGTCCATTGATAGACTTGAGGAAATTGGCCCGATCTCGGACTCTCTTCGCTCCGAACGTAGTTCTTGTAAGGAAGAATACGCTAGTATTCTTCATTGTGAACATATCAAATGGGACCAAAGGGCTAAGTTCCCTTGGCTCAAGGAGGGGGATGGTAACACCTCTTTCTTTCATAACTTTGCATCGCATCGTTAGCGCAGCAATCATATTTCTTCCATTATTGACAACGGCTCCGAATTGAATTCGGATTTGGAAATTCACGCTTCTTTCCTTCGCTTTTATAAAAATCTAATTGGGTCTTCTAAACAGTGTTCCTTTCATCTGGATTGGGCCCAACTTTACGGCAATCAGATTCATGATCTGTCTAGTCTAGAAGATCCTTTCTCTTTGGAAGAGATTAAATCTGCTGTCTTCTCATTAAAAAGTGATTCAGCTCCTGGTCCAGATGGCTTCCCGGCTTTCTTCTTACAAAAATTTTGGGATTGTCTTAAAGGCGATTTATTCAAAATGTTCTTTGATCTACACCAAGGCTCCTTCTCCTTTGATAGGATCAACTACGCGCAAATCGTTCCGATCCCCAAAATTATGGGGACTCATTCTATTTCTAACTTTCGGCCGATTAGCCTCCTCAATACCACGTTCAAGATCATCATGAAAGCTCTCTCTAATTGTCTGAGCATTATTATCTCGCCCCTTATTGGCCCTGCTCAATCAGGTTTTATCAAAGATCAATTTATCCTCAATAGCGTGGCGTCGGCACAAGAAATCATTTCTGAATGTCATCGCTTCAATTCTGAGGGGATCCTGTTAAAATTAGACTTTCAAAAAGCTTATGACAATGTCAGTTGGGATTTTCTCTTTGAAATCCTTCTGCATTGTGGCTTCGGTCCAAAGTGGATCGCTTGGATTAAATCTAGTATTTTTGCTGGCATTTCATCCATCCTTATTAATGGGTCAGAAGGTCACAAATTCAAATGTAAGTGTGGCCTCTGTCAAGGTGACCCTATTTCTTCCCTCTTATTTTCTCTTGTTGCTGACATGTTCAGTAAATTACTCTGTAATGCTTGGGACGCCAAGGTCATCAAAGGGCTTGGGGGATCCCAGAGCTTTCGTGGGGTTCTCAACCTCCAATATGCCGACAATACTGTTATCTTCGCAAAGCCTAACGGGAGTACCTTACATAACCTAAAGCTTCTCCTATATATCTTTGAAAATGCCTCTGGTTTATCTATTAACTTCCAAAAGTCCTCGGTGCTTTGGCTTGGAGGCTCGGACAACCGGCAAGTTGAAATTGCTCAGTTCTTCAACTGCGGCTCTGCTTCTTTTCCTATCCAATATCTTAGTATTCCCTTAAGATGGGGTAAGCTTCATAAACATGATTGGTTGCCTATGATTGAAAGAGTGGAATCTAGACTCAATCTTTGGGCTGGTAAGCACCTCTCTCGTAGAGGCAGATTAATTCTTCTTAACGTAGTCCTCACCTCGGTTCCTTTATACATGATGTCTTATTTTTTCGTTCCCTCATGGGTTATTAAAAGAATTAACCAAATCAGAAGGATTTATTCTGGTCGGGTGCTGATTCTTACAGAGTTGGAACCCAACTCTACAATTGGAAGTTGATTTGCATCTCCAAGGCTGCAGGTGGTTTAGGAGTTCTTAATCTCAGAAACCAAAATTTAGCCCTACTGGGCAAATGGTTATGGAGAATTTTAAAAGAAGATCAATTACTCTGGGCTTGCCTTATTACTATTAATTGTTTCTCCCAGCATAAAATCTGGGACTTCAACCCCTCTTTCTCCTGCAAGGCCTCTCCATTTTGGAAGGGTGTTTGGAATATCGCCAATGCTTTCCACTGCGGCATTTTCCACGAGTGCACTGATGGATCAAAAACCAAGTTTTGGTCCGATTTATGGATCGGTAATATAAAGCTGGCGATGACTTTTCTTTCTCTTTTCCTATTGGCTGCTAACCCTGCGGCCAGAATAGCAGAGCTTGTTACGATCCACAATAACCTCAAATCTTGGTCTATTCCCTTCAGTTGCGAACTGCCTTCTTCTATTGTGACTGATTTCGATGATGTTTGTCTTATCTTAAACCATTATGCCTGGCACACCAAAGAAGATTTTAGGTGGAGATGGACCAGCTCGGGTATCTTTTCAATGAAATCGTTTTATAATTTCCTTAATTTTGGTGGTGTTTACTCACATTTGGCCAAAGCCCTTTGGAGCAGCTGTGTTCCTTTGAATTCTAAAATTCTATCCCGGCTCGCCTTTAATGATAAACTCCTGACAGTGGTGATTCTTAAAAAAAGAATCTGGCCTTAGGTCAATTATGCGTCTTGTGTTCTTCCGAACATGAAGATGCTGAGCACCTTTTTCTCCACTGCACTTTTATCCGACCATTGTGGCAGATTTGTGTTACTTCCTGGCAAGCTCCCTCTATCCCTTCTACCCTTTCGTCATGCTGGGACTCCCATTTTATTCCTATAGTCTATCACAAATCTTGGGTCCTCTCGACCTTGGCCATCATCTGGGTTATTTGGTCGGAGAGGAACAAATGTATTTTTTCTCACAAATCTGCTACGATCGATACTATGATTGATGAGTTCGTATTCTTTGCCAAATTTTGGTCTTCCACTTTATCGCGAGATAAAGTGGTAGCATTGCAATTGTGTCGCCTCGAAGAAGCGATTGTATTTTTTCGATCTTCTAATACTAATGTTCCTTAATTTCGTTCTATCTAATATTTTCCACTCTTTGCTTTACCTTGCAGTTCTGAAGGGCCTTTCTGTTGCGCGATGGTCACCTCTGGGTTCAAGGCAGCTCCTCTCCTTCTTACATGTCTATATGTGTGTGCTATGTTCTTTTGGTTGTTTGTTCGGGTTTTTGTTGGTGGATGGTTATTATTTGTTCTTTTTGTAGTTAGCTTTTAAAGAGAAAGGTTTGGGTTATATCCTGCATTTTGTTTATGGACGTTATTATATATTCTGCCATGGACTTGCTCTCTTTTCTTGCATCTGTTTGCTTATCTGTGGTTCTTGTCGCTGGAGGATTTTCTTTGGTGAGGCGCGTTGGTGATTATTGGTTTTTCTGGGCTATTGCTGGTTTTTTATTTCAGTTCATAGCAGTGCGGTATAGCGTTTATGGTTCTTGTTGTTGCAGAGTTGCTCTATGATGTTCTTGGTTTATTAGATCTGAGTAATCCCTCCCTTGTTCTAAGGAGGTGGTTATCTGCTCTCGATTTACCGTATTGCTATGTTGCCCATCCTCAGAGCTCTTTTGCTCTGGTTTGTTTGTTTCTGGGGCCTCTCCTCCTGTTTCAGGATTTTACTTGTCTTATTTTGGCTTTTTCGCCATTTTCTATTTTTAGGCCATCCTGAGCGGCGGTTAATCCGTATTTAGAACTTGGTTCCCCCTCAGAGTTGTGGTTCTAGCTTTCGTTCTTTTGCTTTCTGGATTGGGCGATGTTGTTTGTTAGTTTTTTTTTTTTTCCGCTTCGGTGGAGCTCGCAGTCAGTTGTTCACCTGAGCTTAGTTGGTCCAGATTCTATTGCATCAGTTGCCTCTGAGGTTGTCGAGCCTCCCCCTACCACCGAGCATACCTCTGCTTTGGGGGTTTGTTGTGCCGAAGTCTGCAGTTTGGTTTGGCCTAGCAATCTTTTTTCATCCCTGACGTTGCGTCCTCTGGATGTTGCTTTCTTCTCCCTCTTCCCGGCCTACTTCTTCCGCCTTGTTTACTTTGGCTCCCTTAGGACCTTGTTTTGTTGCTGTTGTATGTGATTTTTGTTAGGCAATGTACTCAATTGCCTTGTCTGTTGTAGTTGATTCTGTTGTTCTAGTTTTTAGTTTTACTTTTTGTCTACAATGTACTGATTGTAGACTCTTTTTTCTTTATATATTGGGCTGGAATCTCACGATTCTATCCTTGTTATCATCAAAAAAAAAATTCCAACAAAGATTCGGCATAAAACCAATCGACGGGAGTCATTTCAACATTTGGCATATTTTTTGCAATACAAAAATTATTTATACATGCTTTATATTCAGTAACAACATGTAGCAAATCAAAAGTAGAGTTCCATCGGTATTTAACATCCTTTGAAAATTTTCTAAAATGTACATTTTTAAGCCTACACCAAGCTTTCCATTCTTGAAATATGGTGCCACTTAATGCAATAAAATGTACACAATTTTTAATTTTAACTGTATATGGTTCGGCTATTTTTAATGCATATTGAACACATAAATTTAAAATATGACATGCACATCTAACATGAAAAATATTGTCAGATGGAGTGTTTAATGCGGTTTTTAAAATACTAATTGATGCATTATTGTTAGATGCATTATCAAAACTTTTACACATAATTTTATCGCGAATATGAAAAAAATCACAAATTTCTAAAATACGGTTTGTAATTTCATTGCCATTATGGGGATAGGACAACGCGGCAAGTGATATGATTCTTTTTTGAAGAATGCAACGATTGTCGATCCAATGGCAGGTTATTCCCATCATTGGAATATTGTTGCAACCCGTCCAACAATCGGAATTTAAACTAACTCTACAAGTTATACTCTATAAAATTGCAATCAAAGCTTCCTTAATTTCATTGTACATTTTAAAACAATCCGATTTGCAAGTATTCCTAGGGTTCTTCTAAAATGAGGGTTTAAGGCGGTTTGATTAAAATTTTCCAAGTCCCTACTCTCGGGATAGGAAAATGGTAACTTTTCCTTGATTACTAATCGGGTCATTTCCCGACGAACAAGTTCGGGATCATAAGGGTGGCTATCAACTAGACCGGTTCTATGGTGGATTTTTTGTTGGCCGGGTAGGTCAACAAGAAGTTCTTTATGTACATTTTGGATGTGTCGCCTAATTGTACCCGTGCCCTCACTCCTCTTCCATTTGTATGGCTTCGAACATGTTTTACACACTTTTAAACCTACACCCGGTACATTTTCGTTCGGAATATAATCATAAAATTTATGCCAATCACTACTTTCCCCTCTAGTTTTCCTACTAGTAGCCGGTTGTGTTGTTTTGGTGGCTTGTTGTTGTGGTTCTTCTTCTAATTCTATATCTCTTACAAACTCATCGTGTGTACCCAATTGTTTGGGAGGAGGATTAGGGTAGCTTCGGTAGGGTCATTTTGTGGGACAGGCCTACGAGAAGTGCCGGTGAAATCTTTTCCACTTTGGTTACGGCCGCTACCGCGTGATCTAGACATGTTGATATGTAGTAGTGTATGTAAAAAATTAAACACAATGTTGGCCCGATAAGTTACAGAAAAAAAATCTAGAAAACAAGAGGTTTGTGAGAGAGAAGATCAAAAAACCAACAAACAAACATGTTACAAAAAATTATAACTACAAAAAAAAATAGAAATAGAAGAAGAGGGATATGAAATTTTGATACCGTTCACCGTGGATACTCGTATATAAAATAACCCGTAAAAATAAGAATAGAAGTAGAAGTAGAAGTCCATAATTGAAGACTTGAAGAGAGCTTGGACGAGAGTTGAAGACTTGATCACTTGGAGGAGAGTTGAAGACTTGAAGACGTAGTTGAAATTTGAGTTCGATACGATTGGAATTTGTCGTTTGATCGTGTATATGTCTTGCTACCTTGTTTGTTTAATTGTTCACAAATTGAAATGAATTGAGTAATAATATTAGAGAGAGTAAGAGAATAAGGTGTGAATTTTTTGTTTGGGTTTTAGGGATATTTATAGGGGAAAAATAAAAAACAAAAAAAAACACAAAAAAACACAAAAAACAGCTACAATAGCCGTTGAAGCAGCTCTCGGGTGTGATGAGCGACCTGTTGGACCCGCGGATCAAACGGTCGACCCGCGCGGGTCGAACATTTGACCCACGCAGGTCGAACATTTTTGTAGCGCCCCGAATTTCTAATAAGATATCTTAGAAAATACGTGGCGCATTCCCAGCGATCCACTTCAATATAATATTAAACACAACCAACACCACTAAATTTTTCAACTTTTATTACAACAAACTTTTACAAATCACAGCGGAATTCAAAACATCTCAACTACAAATTTTCTTTTCATTTACAACACAAAAACTCAACTCAAATCTGCTTTTACAAAGTTACACAAAATTCTTAGGAATCAATTTATCTCAAAAACCAACTCAAGCATCCAATCTCCAACTCTAAGCAACAACCTGCAACATGTGAGGCTAGAGATGATCCCTAATCCCCAAACTAAAGGGGTCGGCCATAAATGGTGTGAGTGACATAAAAACGAACAAACAACATAAATGAACATACCTCATTCATTCTTAAACAACATGTACTAAAATAAGAGTATGGGAAGTAAGAAATGACAGGAAACATAAAAACATCAAGTGGAACTAAACTATGTGTCAGGTGTACAAAACAGGAAAACCACGTGCATAAAAACCAAGCCAAGAAACACATATTCTATATGCAGACTCTCTAATGCGTACTTGTCGAAGTCTATGCATCTCATTCTACATAGGTTCGGTGCAAGCCCTTAACGTCTTCACTTCGTAGGGTTCAATCCCCCGTTATGCAACTAATCCTAACACGATGACTACTACGAGATAAAGATAAACTATGGATAGTATCTCATGCCCGATAATTCCGGAGATTGATCCCAGACCCAAGATATTTTACCTAGATAATTCCGGAGATCATCCCACACAGAAACATTGACACATCACCACACGAATACCACATGTGCTTTGCCTCGACTCCAATAATTCTGGAGATCAATCCCACACCATAAATAGTTACCGTGATAATTCCGGAGATTGTCCCACACCACAAGTAATCTACTGTGATAATTCCGGAGACATATCCCACACCACTAATAATCTACTGTGATAATTCCGGAGATTAAATCCCACACCGAAAGCCATACTGAGGTTCTTGACTCATGTTCCCGTTCATCATATCACCACTAGTGCCTGTCCTTATCGTTTTTGGGTTATTTAATTACTTAACGAATCTCCTAGAGTGGTATACCCTACCGGCCTAAAATCAAAACTGAATAACTGAAATGCCTCTACGGGCCTCAACAAAATAACTCAATATCGGTATACTAGGGTCACACACCTCTAGAGACTCAAACTCAAAAGTCTAAACCAAAGTCCCACCAAACAAAAGTGGCTCAACTGAATATCTCAAATCAAATGCTTAACTGAAAACAAAGTATAGACTGAATTATCTGTAAACCAATCATTCGAAATAACACTCAAGTTTACAAAGATCCTTCAGTACCAGTCGACTTATACTATGGTAAGTCGACTGCCCAGAGGACAATTATCCAAAATTTTTACAAAAATAAACTAAGCCATAACAGTCGACTTAAAAGAGGATCGGTCGACTTACCCGAGGTAAATTCCAATGATTTCACAAAAATATTCTAAGTATATAAGTCGACTTAAAGAGGGTCATGGTCGACTGTCCAGAAAAGACTGAAATAATTTTACAAAATAATTTCTCAGTGAACCAGTCGACTGCCTACGAGCTAGGTCGACTGTCCAGAACGACTTTTCAAGGATACTAGAATACAACAGCAGGTTCGTACCGGTCGACTGTACAGTAGACCAGTCGACTGTCGGCCTACAGTTTTCATAAATTAGGTCTGAATACAAGATCAAAACTGGGGTTCTCTAAAGATTCATTGTTTATGAAAATAGTTCGTATTCAGGGAAAATGACAAATCTCAACAAATCCTCATTATGGTTATATTACTCAAAACATCGAATATGTCAAAACTCAAGTTCTCATGTTCTAAATCACAAATTCTTTCATTAGGGTTTCACAAGACTAAATTTCTTTCACGACTCTTAATCAAAATCTGATTTATAAACTCAAAGTCCAGATGTTCAACCATCCATTCATAACCATACTCAAATCTTAACATGCTTTCTAGCAACAAAATTTTATAAACCAATATCTACTAGTCATTCATCGATTTCACGTACATGGTCTAAACAACAACAATTGTTCCCATGAATCATATAACAATACAAGATCTATATCATTCACAACATCAAATCAATACATCATTGACACTCGCACACATAGATCAACAACAAGACAAATTTATATCATTCACAAAACAAAATAAAACACACAATATCACTCACCTTGGAATTGAGAAAAATCCACGAAAAGCTTTCCTTTTGCTAGATCCAAAAACTTCTTCTTGCTCCTCCAAACAATTCACCAAAATTCTGTATATTCCAGTAATGAAGGCTGGAAAATTCTTTAAATATCCGGGATTAGGTTTAGGGTTTTACCCACACTTTTGCAAAACAATCCCTTCAAAATACAAGTTTACATATATAGTTCTATTCTTGGAAATTCCATCAAAATTCATTTAAATTAGGATTTAAAGGAAAATTAAAATTTTAAATCTCAGCCAATACTGTTCAAAACGTCTAGAAATTACATTTTGCACTTTAACCCCTAAAAATGTCAAATTTGCAAAAAGGTCATTTTCTCAAAAATTGCAAATAGTTCCAATTAATTTCAGAAAAATCAGAATAAATACTAAATAATTCCCAAATATTAAATAATAATTTTTCATGAAGAAAACTTGACTTTCAAACCTCTCAAGAAAGTATTTGCACGTGTTTTGCACGTGTAAAAAGATAAGTCTTTTAGAAAATATCAATTAAATCTCCAAAAATCAATTTAAATTCATTTTCAAATATTTAAAATAATATATGAAAATACGGGGTTCTACAGTTTTGACCCGTACGGGTCGAACATTTTGACCCGCGCGGGTCGAACGTTTTGACCCGTACAAGTCAAACGGTTCGCAACCCACAGGTCGACTCACGGGTTCGCGAGTGGGTTAGGTTCAAATAGGCGGGTTATTGGGCCGGGTTGATCGGGTTAAGTTCACATATTTTACGACCCGGGTCGACCCATTTCTGTTAACGGGTTCTACCCGAACTCGAACCTGCATTTCGCGGGTCAGGTTAAATGGGTGGGTCGCGGGTCGACCCGACCCGTTTGCCATCCCTACACACAATGCTCTAAGTGATTAAATTGATAAAAGAAGTTGAATTGAATTACTTCATGTTATGAGATCATAAAAGAAATGTTTTCTTTGAGAAAGAGTTTATAAATTGAACTATTATTTTGAGATTGAATATAACATGTTGTTGATCTCTAGAACGAGATAGTTGTTAGAATATAGAGGCTAGGCGAGACCCTTAGAAACCAGCAGTCGTTATTATGAATTTGAGAGCTAACCAGTGTGGGTTGAGCATCTCTTGAGAAGTAGCCAGGTTGGGCTGACTGTCTCTTTTGTTTGGTTTAAGTCCGGTAGGGTAAGCTCACTCTAGGTTGTGATGATTTTTTTCTAAAACAAACTAAAAACTTAAGGATAAGACACTAGTTGGTGATATGACGAAATGAGTGCAAACGTGAGTCATGGACTCCAGAATGATCCTTGGAGAGAGACGGTCCCCAGTATTCCGGGACGATGACGTAAGGACCACAGAATGATCCATGGAGAGAGAACGATCTCCAGTATTTCGGGACGAGAGCGACTGTAATCCCTGTTTTTCGGTTTTTTTCGTATTTTTGGTGTATTTTTTTTCTTCTCTCTTGGATTTTATACTCTCTTGTATTTTTTTGGACCGTATATTGGAGTTGTTTTCAATATATATTCATTTTTGGCTAATTCTTGATCTTTTGTGATTTATTTTTGGTTCCTTGATTTTTTCTTGATCATTGTTGTTATTTTTTGTTCTTCATTTTTGTCTCGTTCTCTTTGATTTTTGTCATGGGTGCTCATGGTGATGTGGTTGCTCATCCTATTTCCAATCTTATTGTTTGAACCCTATTTGACTACCAAAGCCAAATTTAAAACCACAATCCTATTTTGAATCCTACACAAATTGTATCCTCATTAAATCCTATTACTACTCCTAGACTATCCAGAACCCAATTACCCAATAACCCACCTCATATTAAACCTTAATCCCTCCATATATATACATATCTCTCCCTCCCTCACAAACCCTAACCCTAAACCCTTACACATCCCAACCTCTCATCCTTTCCCTCTCTCCCGCTAGTTGCACCGCCCAACACAGCCCGCGCCCAGGCCGACCACCCCCTTATGGCCTGCACCCGATCACCATCACCCACCTAACTTCCATCGACCACCGAGCACCTCATCTCATCTCTCATCCTCTTCCGTTCCTCCCTCTGGCACCGTTGACCTGCAGCCGACGCCCAGGCTAGGCCGCATCCCGGCCCCCACTCTCTCTCTCTTGTGGTCTCTCTCTCTACTACTTGAGAGGTTCTCACGTATGATTGTGCGAGATTGTTCGTGGGTTCGTTGCTTTTGATTCGTTGATTTGGATTCGTGGATTTCGTTCGTTGGCCAGGAATCCGTTCCTGTTATTCTTGGTGTTCGTTTCGTCTTCGGTTAAGGCAAGTAACTTGTACTCAAATTTTTTTGTATGATACAAGTCGAAAATACTGCTTGTAGTGTAGTTAGGTTCTAGAGACAATTCGTGTGCGAAACCCCCTTTTTGATATTGTCTCTATAGTGATTTGACCATAGTTTCCTCACGACACAATATTGACATGAAACAACTTAGGTTTTGCCCGTTCTTGATTTGATCATGTATGTGAGACTTCTTGTGAGAATTTGGGTATTTGTTGAGAACCATGCGATAGACTTGTTTTAGATATGTTAATTACCCTATTTCATGATGTTTGGACACTTGGTAGACTCGATTTCATATTTGGTTGTTTTTGGATCAAGTTACGTTGAATCTATGTTAATTTTGGTTTTTGAGGAAATTCTGTGTTGCCGATATTCTGTCTTGATCAGTAATTAAGACCATATTAAGGTCAGAATCTTGATTTCAGTATAAAACATGATTTGTAGAGAAATTCGTATTCTTTCCAACCCCTTTGACCTTGCTCGATTTCGTTTTTGTATGTGTGAGATATGACTGTTTTACTAAAGAGGTGTAGATCTTTTCCAGATTTCGTTTCTTGGTGATTTTGATGACTAAATCATTTTGATACTTGTGCTACACATATTATTTTGATCTAGAACTTTGGTCAGTTTTTCTATACTTATTTAGGGATTACCCAAAATTTTGGCGGATTTTATTGATGAGTTTTATATGCCATTTCATTCTTATTTATAAAGACTGTACTTGCTGTATTTTGCTCGCTGTTTTGTAAAGAATCATATTTTCACTTTGGTTCCTTTGATTGTATGAAAAATAATTATGAAATGTGAAAGTTATATTATTTTGACTATTTTCATCTCCCTTTGGAGGATTTGGATTTCGTTTCACGATTTGCGAGATATTACAGTTTCCATACAGCTATGTTGGGATTTCCAGATTTACCAAACTATCGTTTCTTGGTGTTTTCTAATTTTTGATGACTGATCTAATTTCACTGGAAAATTATTAAACCTTATATTTTGATACTAGACAGATAGGGGAATACCCCAGATTTTTCGTTGATTTATTTATTGAGTTTTGATGCTATTTTCCTGACTGAGAATTTGATTTACTGATTTCTGGCTGAACGTATTTTCTGGATTCAAATCAATTTTGAGTTATGCGTTTGTGAAATACTATATGACTTATTTGTATTCGCTGGATTCGCTTGGGTCTCTATTTTCTAGAAGCTTCGACGGATTCAGATTTGCACGTTTGTAACTCTGGAAATTGCTATTTTACTGCAGTATGGTCTTGCTGTCCTGAACTATAAATTTGGTTATTTTATCCTTTTCTGTGTTATCTTGCACCCGTACATATTTATCTTACAACTTGAACTTGTTACTGGATCATACCATGATATACTTACTTGTTTTGTGACACATACTTGCTTGTTTGACATTAATAATAAATTAACCAAGCCGAGGTTTTAAAGGGACAGATCTAATAGTGGATAATTCAGAAACGTGTACTCGGAAGAGAATCTTTTGATTCTATGTGATACTTGATACTTGTGATTTGGCTTGATACTTGAGATTTGGCTTGATACTTGATTACTTGAGGCTTGATATTTCACTACTTGAGGCTTGATATTTCACTTGAGGCTTGATACTTCACTCTTGAGGCTTGTTTACTTGATACTTGATACTTGATACTTGATACTTGATACTTGATTCATGGGACTTGTCCCTAAGTACACTGCCCTATATAGTACACTATAAAATCTAAAATGAAATTGTATTGACTGTAACAATCATGTGATAAAAGGATGGCACATGAAGTGTTACCTAGATAGTAATAGTACAAGATATATGATACATGCTTACTTGATACTTGATAACATGATACATGAGACTTGATGCTTGAACATGATACTTAACACTTGTACTCGACCACTTGACACTTGTTACTTGTTACTTGATTTCGTGATACATAACACTTGATACCTGACACTTGTTACACGATACTTATTCACTTGACACTTGATACATGCCTCTTATACTTGTTCATTTGCCATGCAAGTTGCTATATTTGGATATCATGCTTATACCATGTTGCTAGTTAGTTTTTTCCATGTACTTGTATCCTGCATTACAAGCAGCCCGTAACTTGCAATTGACGGGAACTTGTTTTCTCTTTTCCTCTTCCCTGCAATTATTAAATTGTAGATTTTGGAGAACAGGTTTCAGGCGGTATTGGTGACATGAAGTACTAGTGCTGGATCTTGTTAGTATTATTTTTGTAGTAGTTTGAACAATATTGTATCTTGTACTTGAAATTATTTTGTATTTGGGCAATGTGACCCAGAATATTTGACTTATTCAGATCATGACTATTTGAGATTAATACATTTTGATTTCAAGTATTCTTGTTGGTATTTTGGTTCATATGTGCATGTTGGTTGATACTTTTGCTTCCGACTCTGATGATTTTTGTGAATATTGTAAAGATTCTTGAACAGCTTATAGATGATGAAAATCATTCGCTAGGCTTTTGTCGTGTATCCGTGTTTCGTATTCTCTTTTGGGAAGCAGGGCGTGACAGTGACGCTCATGGGATGCTTGTGCAATGAGAGCTCCAGAATGACCTGCCAAGTGAGACGGTCCCCAGTATTCTGGGACGATGGACGTAAGGGCCACAGAATGATCCACGGAGAGGGATTGGTCTCCAGTATTCCAACGGCGAGAGCCAATACTTGCAAAGTGTCTAAATCTTGTAGTAGTCATCCTAGTAGGTTGCATGGCGAGGGATCTAGCCCTATAATGTGGAGTACGTAGGTACTTGCCCTCGGACTTATGTAGTATGGGATGCATAGAATTCGAACAAGTATGCATTAGTGTCATCATAGCATAAACATCTGCATTAGGCATTAAGTCATTGCATACACTGACATGTTTTGGTTAGTCACTCTTTTACACTTTGTTTGCATTCAAGTTTGTGGTTTTTAAAGTATTAAAGAACCGTTATATTATGGCATAGCGAGGATGACCGTGTATAATATTTCGTTGGTTGTAAGCAACTGACGTGCCCACAGTTTCATATGCAAGACTTAGAATTTACAAGAAGATATAAAGATGAATTTGATCCTGATGATCATTTAAATGGTAAAGTTATTACAGTTGTACATTTATCATTGTTGTAACTTATTTACTTTCCACTGCATGTTGATGTAAAAGAGTATGGTGTAATAAAAGTTTTAAATTCCTTGTAAAATTGTACGAAGTGAAGTGTAAAGATCCTGTGGAACTTCGAATTAAGGCTTATTTAGAATTCGAAGTGTTACAATAAGGACTGACACAACATCGGCATTGCATATTGTACATCATCGTTCCTATTGATACCAAATATTGTTTAAGTGTTATTGATACCATTGAATATTGTTATCGAATATTGAATCATTGTTTATAGTCATTGCATCGATTATCATGATATTGATTATTGCTATCATGCCATGTTATTGATTCTTATTGATCCATTGACATCATTATTATACCGTTATTCCATTGTTCCCTGCTTTCTCTACTTGTTGTCCATAACTTGCTCTAAGGATAATTTTTCTCCTCCTTTTAGATGAAGTGTTTAAGGTAATGATGGAGAATTACCTGCTGTGATTGGAGAACAAAGATTCTGAAGACTTAATGCTTTTTAATTGCTTATTGCTTAAATAAAATTATTGTATTGAGACTTGTTATTATTGTTTTGGGATTTATTATTGTATTAGGCTTAGTCCCGGATTTTATTATTATTTCCATATGTTGGATTATTATTGTATTTTGATATTTTTATTATTTCATTCCAAGTATTATTGTTCATGAAATTATTATTTCCTGCGCATTTATTTTTGTGTTGATCATATTATTGAGTTAATCGGATAAACAGCTTATGGGTGATGTTAGTCATTCGCTGGGCCAATGTCATGTACTCGTATTCCGTATTTTTGGAAAGCGGGACGTGACAAGGTTTTTAGTGGTATCAGAGCTCGGGTTTGGATAATATATCAGTCAAATGTGACTAACAAAAGGAAGTTTGGCTTTGATTGATATATTAATCAGGTTTGGGTTTTATCTGTTTGACTTAATAGTATGCACAATACAGGAATCTCATGAACAATTGATATCCAACTTATGAACTGGAAACTAGTTTCTTTTGATTCCTCTTTGATCCCTTCACATTCAGTTCCTTCATTTCTTGTTGTCTTTTGTCCCTTCCTTTCATTGATTCCTTATTGGGTATGATTTTATTCTTTTCGCACCCAAACTCTTTTGATTCTATTGCTATCCTTTCTTTTTATTCCTGCTTGATTCGTCGATCGGCATCACTTGATCTGCTACAACATGTCTACAACTTAGAACTTCACCATCAAAGTGGCGCAGCTGAAGCGTGGTGAGCCCATAACCCATAGGTCCCATGATTCTCTTGTTGTTTCTCCTTCTTGCATTGTTTACTTCCTTTCATTCATTTGCATTGTCATCATTCAATGAATCTTTATTTAACATCATTTTTGATCACTTCATTCTTATCCATGTTCTTTCTTATTATGGTGTTGCCACCATTTTCTCTTTCCCTTCAATCCCCAGTTTTGATTTCATCAATTTGCCCTTGGTTTGTCTTATGTACCGCCTGAGCAAATTTCGAAGATGAAATTTTGTTGTGAGGTGGGTAGGATTGTACCCCCATTCCCGATAATTAGTATTTTCCGTGTATTTTCTATAATTTGATTTTTTTTATAAATATATTTTGTGCTATATTTATTGAAGACCTTGTATTAAAGTGTTTTCTAATCAAGATTTTATTCATTTTAAATAATGGTACATTTGAACTTGTTTTCTACCCCTAATTGATCGACTATTCATATTATTAATTTTCGGATTTTAATAAATTGTTAAGCTCAAATCCTATTGTGATGCATATTATTATTATTATTATTATTATTATTATTATTATTATTATTATTATTATTATTATTATTATTATTATTATTATTATTATTATTATTATTATTGCTATTGGTATTAATATTTTTTATTATTGTTGTTATTATTATTGTTATCGGTATTATTATTTTTATCATTATTATTAGCATTATTATTTTGTTTTAAGCCCGAACATGCTCAATTTTACATGCATTTTACTAATTGATTTAATGTGTATATATATATATATATATATATTTATTTATTTATTTATTTATTTATTTATTTATTATTTATTTATTTATTTATTTATTTTTTATTTTTATTTTTTTTAAATACCCTAATTTTCTTTCTTGATTATTTTCTTCTTGACTAAATTTGTTAATGAAAAATTTTCGTTCTTCTTGATTGAGCTTTTCTTATTGAACATATTATCTTTGATTTAATTGTGGGTATTTTTATTGGAACCTTATTGATTTAGATCTATTTCTCATTTGAACCCAATAACCCAATTTCATTTGTTTTAACCCAAATCTGCTATTATTGGATCCTAATTGACTAACCCAGTATCCTAATTATACCCTATAAATACAACTCTACTGCAAAATCTTAAAATTGCACAACTCCGAAACCCTAGCCGCTTATTCTCTTTCCTCCCTCTCTCTCTCCTTGTCGTTCTCTCTCTTCCCATTTTCCCGCCAAAGCCATAGTAACCCATCCCCTCCTCGGTTCGTCTTCTCCAGCAAATCCCCAACTCCGGCGACCATACCCCATCGCCACCCCTACTCCTTTTTTCGACGCTGCCACCACACCGAACCCCCCCTGCACCTCCTCCTTTTCCATGTCCTCAACATTGACGGCACCAGAACCCATCAAACCCCAAATCCCAACCCCCCAATCCATCGAACCACTCCGTCGACGTCAACCCCGACGCCTCGCCCTCGCCCCCTTGCCGTCGACGCCAGCACCGCCGCCCCTGGCCACTGTTTCCACTGTCTCTATTGGCTGCTATCTCTCTTTGCATTGTTGTGTTGCTTTGGATCTCTTTTATTGCACGTGTTATTGGTGAATTGCTAGTTCGTAGGTTCGTTGCTTCGGAATTCTTATCCCGTTATTCCTGGTATTCAAATTTACCATCTAATAGGCAAGTCACTGTCCTCTTGAACTGTTAATTGTATCAAAATTCAAGTTTTATTGAAATTCTTGCAAGTAGATCCTATTCGTTATCGTATCGCTGCATTGATTATCTTTCGTTGGGTCTATTGAGAATTTACACGAGCTAATCCCAATATTTTTGACATCATGCCACTTTTAACTCTAAAGATTGAATCTTTCATGCATTCATGTAGAATTGATAATAGGGTTTCACATATAGTCACGACACAATGAATTGATTAATGTAGAAAGAATTTGCTAGGTTGTATATTTGATCGATTGATGGTTGATTGATGATAAATTGATGTATGTATTTGTTCTTAATCTTATTTACCTTGTTTTTATACCCTTCATGCTGATTGAGAAGTTTATCGACTAGTAGAATTGATACCCATCATGTTTAATTAAATTATTTCATTAAAAAATACCCTAAAACCTGTATCTTGCTGCTGGCTGTATGTTGTCTGCCATTTTTGAACCAGTAAATAATCTTAAAATAAATTTCTTCCTGAATAAGAATTGTAGCCTTATCTTTCTAGTTTCCAGAACATCTTGAATTTTTGAATTCCAAGTTGTGTAGCTAAAGTTATGCCCGTTTTACTACAGCTGTGTCTTTAATTCCAGATTTTTAGATTTTTGTATCTTTCATATTCAAACAGTAAAAAGGCTAATCAAATGATAAAATTTTGCCCTGAAAATTTCCAGATTATTGCTTAACATGTTTAGGAGTCTAGGAAATATTTTTTAATGAATTTATTATGGATTTTGGCTGATTCTAAAAATAAAATAACGTGATGTCAAAATTCTGCATGAACATGAAATCTGTAATGAACACTGTGATTGACCTAGCTACTGTTGTCGGATTTTGAACTTTAAATATGCATTGGAACCGTGTGGAAGTCTAGTTTCTAGAAATTCTGACGGATTCACTTTTTGATTTCTAAAATAGTGGGAACCTGCATTTTTGTACATACTACTCTTGCTGTCCAGAATTTTGTATTTCAGATTTTAATAGATTAATTATTCCTATATCGTACTGTTACATGAATTAATGTATGTATGTTGTATTGCATGATCCTATTGAGTTATTATCACCATTCTAATTGTTCCAGTTCATGTTACCATTCTATTGTTCCCATATTGATACTATCGTTCACCGAAATGTCCATTAATTGCATATTGTATCGTTGCATTAATAAAATAATTAACAAGCCGAGGTTTAAGGGAATGACTTGAGTAGTGAATAATATAGTGACTGTGTCGGCCAGTGTTTATCGATTGATTGTGGAGTGCTGACTACGGCACCCCAATCTTTCGTGTATTGCATCAATGAATCGGATCAATGAACCATATCAATGTATCAATGTATCAATTTACCAATGTATCAATGAATCAGTGAATCATCATAATGTATCGAGCAACAATATTGTATCGTATCAATGATTACCGTACCGACACGTGATCTATAGAATTCACCGCTCGGTCTAAACGAAATTGATTGTATGACGCAGTAATACATGCATTAGTTAAGATTAAAATAAATAATAGACATAAGGATTGACACAACATCGGCATTGCATATTGTACATCATCGTTCCTATTGATACCAAATATTGTTTAAGTGTCATTGATACCATTGAATATTGTTACCGAATATTGAGTCATTATTTATAGCTATTGCATTGATTATCATGATATTGATTATTGTTATCGTGCCATGTTATTGATTCCTATTGATCCATTGACATCATTGTTATACCGTTATTCCATTGTTTCTTACTTTCTCTACTTGCTGTCCATGACTTGCTTTAAGGACAATTTTTCTCCTCTTTTTAAATGAAGTGTTCACAGATAATGATGGATAATTACTTGCTGTGATTGGAGAACAAAGATTCTGAAGACTTAATGCTTTTTAATTGCTTATTGCTTAAATGAACTTATTGTATTGAGACTTGTTATTACTATTTTGGGATTTATTATTGTATTGGGCTTATGTCCCAGATTTTATTATTGTTTCTAGATATTGGATTATTATTATATTTGGATATTTTTATTGTTTCATTCCAAGTATTATTGTTCATGAGATTATTATTGCCTGCGCATTTATTCTGTGTTGATCATATTGTTGAGTTGATCGGATAAACTGCTTATGGGTGACGTTAGTCATTCGCTGGAGAAATGTCATGTACTCGTATTCCGTATTTTTGAAAAGCGGGGCATGACACTCGCTATCTGTGATAGCGAGTTCATTTGAACTAGACTCGCTATCTTGGTTAGCGAGTATAGTTGTACTCATTTTTTCACAGAAATTTTGAACATGAAATATATACAACTACTCTAGTTCAAATGAACTCACTATCTCAGTTAGCAAGTGTAGTTGTGCTCATTTTTTCAGAGAAATTTTAAACATGAAATTTCTTTCTGAAATGTATATAACTACACTCGCTATCTCATATAGCAAGTCTAGTTCAACTGACCTCGCCATCTCAGATAGCGAGTGTAGTTGTATTCATTTTTTCAGAAAATTTTTGAAAATGCAATTTCTACCTGAAATGTATAGAGAGCTACACTCGCTATCCAAGATAGTGAGGTCAGTTGAAGTAGACTTGCTATCTCAGATAGCGAGTAAGTCAATTTAGTAAATAGTTTCAAAACTGGGTCAGTTTGTTAAGTACTTTCTAAAAGTTGGTCATTTTGGAAAAAATTCCGATGAGGTAAACTGCCCCCACTCTTTCAAAATTAGTAGAGATGTATGCTATAGATCCTATAAATATATAAGTACAGGGTAGGCTCAAAAGGGAAAATTGACCCCACTGCAATCTCTCCAAATTATTATGGTGGGGTCAATTAATATCTTCACTTCATCTAGGTGGTTTTCACAAGGAAAAAAATGAATTATTATAAAACAAAGGGTCTAAACTCATAAAGTTTCCATTATTCTCCGCTCCTCGTATAAAAATTGATTATTATTTCTCACATAGTTAATTATAATAGAGTACAATACCAATTCTCTCAACCTTACACCTTTGAAAATTTTAGTGAATTGGCAAGGTTTTTTACATTGTAGCAGAGTAATCCATTTCAACTTCCCGATTCACTGATTATTTATATTTATAGTTGAAATTTTTTAAAACTTTGTTATACCACCACCTACATCGTTCACCATTTATTGGGTATTTGTCTTCTTTCTTTATCTCATTTAAATGGATGCTTGATCTGCCAGAATGTGTTAGAGTAAAAGCACAATTTCCTCTATCTTTCCTATAACTTTGGACCTTCAGTATATAACATGGTCTTTTACATCAGTTATTATCAGTTTATTTCTTATTTCATTACTTTCTTCTTTCTTTTGAGAACAATTTAAAGAATCTAGTGATTTTTTTTTTCAATTCCACACATAAAAGGGGGGAAATTAAGAAATTTTTTGCCGTAATAGGCCACTTTTTGAAAATATTTGCGATTATGGGTCAGTTTCGAAACAATTAGCGCTCATGGGTTACTTTGTGCCACGTCAGCAGCGACCGCTATTCTCATTAGCAACCTCTTCATTTAAAAAATCGCTGATGAGAATAGCGGCCTATGTTTTAAAATATTTTAAATTTTTTATTTGCTGTCGCTATTCTTACTAGCGACCGTAGTATATATGAGGTCGCTAATGGAATTAGCGATCTCAAATGAATGTATTGAGATACTTAGCGATTTCTAGAGAGCTTTTGCTATCTTGAAAAAAAATAATTAATTGAGGTCGCTATTGGGAATAGCGACCTTAGTATACTTCAGTCGTTATTCGCAATAGCGTATTGCAACCTCAGTAGGAAACTCAATCTCCTTTTGGAATCACAAAATGGGTCATTCAAAGGGTTGACCAGATACGAAAAAGATTCCTCTGGAAAGGAGTAGATGCGAACAAAGGCGGCTATCATCTTATTAAGTGGGAAAAAGTTTGCATGAAGAAGAATCATGGTGGGCTTGGTGTCATTGATCTGAGAGTCATGACCATGGCCCTTCTCGGCGAATGTTGGTGGAAAGTTTTCCACCCGAAAGGGAAAGGATGGCAAGAGTATATTCATCCTCACCTTCTAGGTAAGGGGACGCGAAGACTTGGATTCAGAATGGGATCCAAAGTCTCTTGGTTTTGGAAAGAGGTTGCCAAAGTCTATGACCCTTTTCACAGTTGTGTCTCATCTTCCATTGGCATTGGCATGATGACCAGGTTCTGGTGGAACAAATGGTGAGGAGATCATTTTTTAAGAGAGCTATTCCCTGATCTATTCGACCTCACAACCCATCCCAACATCACGGTCGCCATAACCTGAAAAAGAGGTAATTGGATACCACCTTTCAGATCACATCTCGACCAAGAGTCCCTAAGGAGACTTGGGGCACTACAATCTTATATTGTCCAATCTGAAATTATTTGCTCTCAAGGACCAGACTAAAAATCTTTGGGGTTTAGAGAATCATGGAAACTTCATGGTTCACTCTCTATATAATCGTATTCATTTTAGAGGTTGCAGTCCGAAATGGTGTACGATTCTTTGGAAGATCAAAACACTGATGAAAGTTAAAGTCTTCCTTTGGCTTGTGCTCAACGATGCGATTATGAATAGAGAGAACTTGGTAAAAAGGCAACCTCACATCACGACTAACTGTGGATTTTGCAATGCACATATGGAATCTAAGACTCATCTGTTTTTAGATTGCCCCATAAGTAAGGTTGGCTTGTGTGAGGTTTTGATGGCTCTTGAAACATCAGCTTATCCTTAGATCTATGAAGACCTTTGGATTGAGCCCACACTCGCTAAGAGAGACGTGAGATGATGGAAGAGTGGTATATTGTTATAGCCGCAACGACCTGAGTTTTATGACTTAACAGAAATAACTTTTACTTTCATGGGACTTGTAAAAGTATTTTTAGTAACCTAAATCACATCATGCATATTGTTTCTTTATGGGCTACAACTGCGGCGATTGGGCCAAGAGGAAGAATCGTCATGGTTTTTTAGGTGGAGGAGTACAATGATGAAGAGGTGGAGATATGCCATACCCTCGACTGATACGGAGCATTAGGTTGGGTTTACCAACCCTCCAGGACATTGTTGGAGTGATATATTATGTTGCACTTGTTTCATACTCTTGTATGTTTTTTTTTTTTTTTTTTTTTTTTTTTTCCTTTTGACATTCTGTCCCACCCTCCTATGTCTAGTGGAGGTGTTATGTTCTATTTTCTGCTTAGTATTTTTTTGTAATTGCTCACAGTTCTCTAGAGTTGTTTTATTAACTCATTATTAATGAAACAGGGTGGCTAAATTTTTTTTTATAAAAAATACTTTATTGTTTTCTCAAATATTGCACTTTTGTTACTATTTAAAGATTTTTGCACGTACCGTTGGGAAAATTATGATTTACATATTTTTTTGGCTATTGGTCTTTAGGGATTTTAAGCATTGGTTCTTACAGTGGTAAATTATCTTGTTATATTGTGGATTGCATAATTGTGCCGCTTATGTGATTATTTATATATATTTTGCTAGAATGTGAAAGGTTATTCTTTGCCTTGAACAAGAGATTTATTTGTAGTAAACTCTGTTTTGGGCATATATGTTGCATTTGGTCATGTTATTATATACCGGTATAGTTGGAGTAATTAAGCAATATGACAACATTGAAGTCGCTATGGGATTATTTGTGCACGCCATGTAGCATCCTCACCACGGACTATAATTGTGGTTCCCTATAACGGGACATAATAGTAAGGTTTACCTATGTTAACCAGGAGTATGAGGTGTTGACCATATAATTGAGTCTCACCTTAGCCTAATTTTCCATGACATATGCATACTTTGCAAAAGTTGTTTACATGTCCATTGGATTTGATATTTCTATAAAAAATTGCATGCATGTTACCTTTTACATACTATTAGACTAATCTTGATTTATTTATATGCTATCTTTTATCATGTTTTCAACCGTGAAGTGGTCGATTATGATTTACCTTCTACTGGACGGGGCTTTTTCTGTTTTATAAGTATTTTGTTTTCGTCTTCGGAATAGATAAAGTCATCTTATTGGAAGCCTTTTAGCGGATCACAACTAATTTGGGATAACGACTATATAGTATTGGCAGCAATTTGTGGCAAGACTATTAGACTTATTTATATGTTTGGAAGGTGAATCCTTATTATGTTATGTACTAAGAATTATTAGCACATGATATCTATAATACTTAATGATGTTAATTTGGGACCAAGTTTTATGGATTTATGATAATTAAATATTTGCAACAATGTTTGATTATGATTACAAGACTGCAGTCCATAAAAGAAAAAGGTTGCGACCGACTAGCTACACTTGGTTCGGGGCATGACAGCTTTTGTCGTATTAGAGCCAGGTGAGCCAGGTTATAGATCTATCATAGGTCTATCAGAGATAAATCCTAGGTTATACGACCTTCAGAGTAAGTTTATGCATAGGGTGGAATTGTTCAATTATTACTTATGTAGGTATAACTTGAAGGAGTTTAATATTTATCTTTAATAGACATTTGGATTTGTTGCC
The DNA here is from genome assembly GCA_017893485.1 of Hemerocallis citrina. Taxonomy (NCBI): domain Eukaryota; kingdom Viridiplantae; phylum Streptophyta; class Magnoliopsida; order Asparagales; family Asphodelaceae; genus Hemerocallis; species Hemerocallis citrina. The sequence goes on along the minus strand of CM030358.1, from coordinate 183,627,994 downwards.
GTTTTTTTCTAGTATGGAAGCAATCGGATAATTAATGTTTTCTTAGGGAAGGAATTTTACAATCTGAATCGTCGATCAGATCTAAATTGTGATAATTGAAAACTCCTTGACCAAAATCTGAATGGTTGAGAACATCTAGATCAAGATCTGAACGAATGAAAATGTCCTGCAAATCTGGACAAAGTCTAAATACTGAGGTTGGCCCCAGCGAAAGACCTTCCGATGCTCATGTAAGTAACTCAGGACGTTATTACAGTTTTTGTAGCAAAAGATTGATCTTCGCTTACTGAATGAAGGGGGAGGGTATTTATTGGTTAGGAGTGGGTTACCAACGATAAAATTGAAAGGTATGTTTTGTTTAAACTGCAGATTCCCATGGTGATGAGATAAAATTAGTTAAAAATTCTGTTCAAGATAGATGATGCAACATCCCGTAATTTCAAAAGAGCTATAGTATAATGGTATATATATATATATATATATATATATATATATAATAAAAGTGGCTTGATGGCATTGTTGTAGATATATTGAAATGGAGGGGGCTCCCACGGCTGTTGAGTACAGCAGTGTTGGCTGCTGTGTTGCATGACGTCACGTGGGGGGCCCACCCAGTTATTAATACGGCATGGCATTGTTGTAGATATATTGAAATGGAGGGGGCTCCCACGGCTGTTCAGTACAGCAATGTTGGCTGCTGTGTTGCATGACGTCACGTGGGGGGCCCACCCAGTTATTAAAACGGCATAGGTCGGCTCTTGTGAGTGTGACGTGGCTGGGGGCCCACCTTGAGGGGGGGGGGGGGGGGGGCGCAGGGGGGCGGGGGGGGTCGGCTGTACTTACTCACAGGAGAGAGGATGAGAGAGTATAAAATAGTCCCATATCGGGATTTCCGCTAGAATAAATAATATTTAAATAATAAAGCCTATGATCAAGAGTCGCCAATCCGGTTAACCACCTTTTGAGAGGCATCCTGTGGTGGGCAGTCGTACTATACTATAAATAATTTATCTGATAAATTATATAAATTGTCTGAGCCTGGGACAGGGGCGTTACAAATGGTATCAGAGCCGACTTTCGACACCGAATGTGGGGCATGTCTACAGACACAGTCGGGCGGTGGATTCCGGGATCATGATTAGTCGGGCGGATATGAGAGAAGCTCAATTAAATCCGGAATTATGATTGATCGGGCGGTGGATTTCGGGATCATGATTTATCGGGCAGATAGAAGAGCAGATGCTCCACATCAGCTAGAAATTAGATCCTGCACTAGATTTTTCATGCCCCGTGTTCAGCGAGGACGCTGATTTCTAAAGGAGAGTGTATGTAACATCCCATATTTCAAAAGAACTATAGAATAATAGTGTGTGTGTGTATATATATATATATATATATATATATAATAAAATAAAAAGGTCTTGATGGCATTGTTGTAAATATATTGAAATGGAGGGGGGTCCCACGGCTGTTGAGTACAGTGGTGTTGCCTTCTGTGTTGCATGACGTCATGCAGACGTCACGTGGGGGGGCCCACCCAGTTATTAAAACGGCCAAGGTCTGCTCTTGTGAGTGTGACGTTGCTTGGGGCCCACCTTGGGGGGGGGGGGTCGGTCGGCTGTACTTACTCACAGGAGAGAGGATGAGAGAGTATAAAATAGTCCCATATCGGGATTTCTACTAGAATAAATAATATTAAAATAATAAAGCATATGATCAAGAGTCACCAATCCGGTTAACCACCTTTTGAGAGGCAGCCTGTGGTGGACAGTTGTACTATACTATAAATAATTTGTCTAATAAATTGTATAAATTGTCTGGGGCAGGGTCTTTACAGATGATGCGACTGATAACTTTAATTAGATGGAAATCGCTGTTCTTGAGCTGTAATTTAACCATGATTGCGGATCTAGTTGTACTGATGGGCCAGGGTGCAACCCATGTTCTTTTTTAAGACTTGTAGTTGTTGTGAAATTGTCGTTCTGCCCTTAATAAGTTTTAAGATGCACGCTGAGATCGTGTGTCTCAGATTTTACCCATATCATAAGCCCCTCTCTCCTGAATGTTGGGTATCACAGGCTCACTGCCTTCGAGGAGTAGTTCGCTATTTTTTGGGTGATTAGGAGAACATGCTGGAGCTTCGGGAATGCCTAAAATATTCTTCATAACTTCTCTGGAAACTAGCAATTTTATAGAGCTTCCAGTATTTTTTTTTGGATTTTTTGAAAATTTTAATTATTTTTTTCCTAACTTTATTTAATTTTTAGAATTTTTAATTAACTTTCCCGAGTTTATAATTATCTTTTTGATTTTTAATTAAAATTTCTAAATTCATATTTTTTGAAAACTTTTCATTAATTTCCAAAATTTGTATTTATTTTTTAGAACTTTTAATTATTTTTTTCCAAAATTTTAATTATTTTTCGAATTTATAACTATTAATTGGAATTTTAATTAAACACAAAAAGGGAGTGTGAAACCTAAGTCGATCAGATGGCTAGATCAGCAGGCATGAAAATTGAGGAGATAAAATAATTGGATTTTCGGGTCAAGGACGTTGCTAACATCAGCTAACGTCATCATTTGTCTTTTTCTGCGGAGCTGATTGAACGTGAACTTTGGAGCAGATCCAATGGTTGAGGACGATGGGCGTAAATAACTAAGTGATCAGATGGCCAAGAAGGGTCAAAAGCGTCGATCGGCTCAATTCTGGACCTCGGCGTGATGGTCCTCCTAGATGGCGTTGTCGTCATCTTTTTTGGCCTCTTGTGCACTGAGGTGGTGGGTGACTTTAGATGACATCACCTTTAGTAATCTAGTGCGCCGAGGAGCTTAATGGTGTCATGGATCAAAGAAGATGAGTTTTACCATCGAGAAGCTTTGAGTGGAGATTTGCCACTGAGGAGATTTGAGCTTAGCTGAGCTAAGAAGAGTCTTGAATGATCTAATGTTCTTTAGCTCACAAACTAGTACTAATTTTTAAGGTGGAATAGAGATGTCTCATGTATTATCAAGCTTGTAATAAGATATTGATATGAGATGAAAATCTTTTAAGTGATGTTGTTTTGACTCTTGCCTTCTATACATTGCAAGTCATTGTCTAGTGTCAATGAGCCATGGGAGTAGCTCTAGAGGCGAGATAAAATCCGGATTCAAGGTGTTCGAATTAGCAAGTGGTGGAACATCTCTAAGGAAAAGTTGGACTCCAGCTTGCTGGTTAGAAGGGGGGGGTCGAGTGACAAAACGAGTTCTGAACTGTAGGAGCGGATTTTGAGCCACAAATTTGGACTCCGGACCTACTGGTGAGTTGTGAGTTGTCAGTGTAGCTTGGGAGAGGAGCGAAGCACAAAACGCATTGTTTGCATCAGGAGGATTAATGAGTTTTTGGTGAAGCCCTGAAGAAAAACTAAGCACTGAACTCATTGTATGTAGTTAATGAGTTGTTGGATGAGCTCGAGGGGCAAGCAAAGCACCACACTCATTGTGTGAAGTTAATGAGTTGTTAGAGGAACTCAAGTAGCGAGCGGAGCATTGAACTCATTATGCGGAGTCAATGAGCTGTTGGGGGACTCGAAAGACGAGTGGAGCAACAAACTTATTGTATGGAGTTGTTGAAGGAGCTCGAGCAGCGAGCAAAGCATCGAACTCATTGTGTGGAGTCAATGTGTTGTTGGGGGAGCTCGAGCGACAAGTAGAGTGTTGAACTCATCATATGGAGTTAATGAGTTGTTGGAGAAGCTCGAGCAACTAACTCATTGTGTGGAGTCATGGAGTCGAGGGTTTGTTGCTTTGGGTCAGAGAGTCATGGGAGCGGACTCATCGTTTGAGTCTTAGTGAGTTGTGGGCGCAGTCTTGGGAAGAGCTGAACTTCGAACTTGCTATTTGAGGTTTAACGAGTTGTGGGAGCAACTCTAGGAAAGGTTGGACTCCGAACTTACTATTGGAGAGTTAACGAGTTACAGGAGTAGCTCGAGTGATGAGTTGAACTCTGAAAAGGGAATAGCTCGAGTCACGAGTAAGACTCAAAACTTGTTGGTGGGGAGTTAACGACTAACGGGAGCAGCTCAAGTGACAGGTTGAAATCCGAAGAGAAAATAGCTCGGGTCACGAGTTGGACTCTGAATTGCTGTTGGAGAGTTAGCAAGTTACGGGAACAGCTCAAGTTACGAGTTGAACTCTGAAGAGGGAGTAGCTCGTGTCACGAGTTGGACTCTGAACATATTACTGGAGAGTTAGCGAGTTGAGGGAGTAGCTTGAGTGATGAGTTGAACTCCGAAGAGGGAGTAGCTCAAGTCACGGATTGGATTCCAAACTTGCTGCTGCAGAGTTAGCGAGTTGCTGGAGTAGCTCGAGTGACGAGTTCAACTTTGAAGAGGGATTAGCTCAAATCACGAGTTGGACTCCAAACTAGATATTGGAGAGTTAGCGAGTTGTAGGGGTAGCTAGAGCGACAAGCAGAGCATTGAATTCATTGTATTGAGTTAATGAGTTATTGAAGAAGCTCGAGCGATGCGTGGAGCACCAAACTCATTATATGAAGTCAATGAGTTGTTGAGGAAGCTCGAGTGAAAAGCAGAGCACTAAACTCATTTATTGGAGTTGATGAGTTGTTGGTGTAGCTCGGAAGAGGAGCTGGGCACCTAACTCGTTGCATGGGTTGATGAGTTGTTAGTATAGCTCGGAAAAGGAGTTGAGCACAAAACTCATTGTCTTAAGTTAGCTTGGAAGAACAGTTGAGTACCTAACTCATTGCTTGAAGTTGATGAGTTGTTGGTGTAGCTCAGAAGAATAGATGATTACCAAAATCATTGTCTTGGGTTGACGAGTTGTTGGTGTAGCTTGGAAGAAGAGCTAAGCACCTAACTCATTGCCTTGGTTTGATGAGTTATTGGTGTAGCTTGGAAGAGGAGCTTAATACCTGAGTCATTTATTGGCATCTGGAGAGTAGTACAATAATTTTGTAAAAGAACATGCTAAGTTTTATTGAAAAAATAAATCTAAGTGACTGCCTTGGTTGCTAGCCTTTATTACATACTCTGTCCGTTATAGAGATTGGTATTATTACAAATCTAGTGGAGGGTGTTAAGCGCCCTAGTTGAACTTCCTCGAATGATCTCTTGATACCTGCATATCCCCCAAGTCTTCAAGTTGGTAAGCTCATGGGCGTATGACTTTGGAGACCTTGTAGCAAGTTATTCTCGAACTTGGTGGGGGGATAGCATGGCTAACTCTAAAACACTTGGATGGGTGTTCACGGGAGAAGGGGGCTTCTTATAACTCATCAATGGGCTCAAACACAACTTGGTTCTTCTCTTGAGGGAGCTCGAATGCTTCAAGTGGGAGAACCGAGCCCCCAATTATAGCCGTGTAGCACCTGCAAGCCACTTCTTGGCTCCCTTTGACTTCTCCTACCCTAACTTAATCTTCATGTGGAACACTGAAGATACAGTTGGGTATTTTTGGCTGAAAATTTTCATGGATGCTCTTGTATGTGTCTACAATCATAATCCTAAATGAAGTTGTTTGATACCTCAAAAAAATTTCTAAGTTCCAACTGGTCTGAGAAGACAGAACTGAAGATTTCTGTTTGGGGACTGAAGTTCATATATGCATAACTACTTGTGTATACATGAGATTGCAATGGAATTTTTGTAGTAGCTTTTCATGTGTATCTATAACATGATTCTAAAATTTTGGAATTTTTAGAAAGCATATGATAAGGTTTCAAAAATAAATTGTAAGTAGGAGTAAAAACCTTGTCTGAAAAGCAGCAAAATTTTTGTGCTGTATTTAAAGAGTCATAACTCTCTGCATAATAGGATTTTAGATGCAACTTTTGGACACAATGTATTGGTGTATGTCTAGTTATATATATTTAAATTTCATGAGCTTTGGACAAGGGGTTGATTTTATATGCAATTTAGACTAGACGGTGTTCAATACTTGGTGCTGATTGCATAGTCTGTACGTTTGTGATTTTCTGGAAAAATGTGTTTGGAATTTGCCAAAGTGATGAACTAGGCACTTGTACTAGAGACTCTAGGATTTCCAAAAAACCCAGGAACTTGTAATTCCAAGTTGTGTAGTAATTGATATGATTTTTTGAAGGTGCTGGACAGATCTAGCCACCTTAGAAGTTGTCCCTTTGCATGTGTGTGACTTGTTCTCAACTCTCAAGTGTTGAATTGAGAGTAGGGGTATTCCTATACCCCCAATACTTGGTTATTTTTGTGTCTTAGGTTGATTAAGACACGGGTAGAGACTTGAATGACATTTGAGTCGTCGACCTTATCTAAGTTAGTTGCCTACACTTATCAACCATTAGGCCAACTTGGGAACTTCCGCCTTAACGATTGAAAGTGACTAACTTAGGCACTGACGAAATCATGGGAGATCACGGGCTGAGTTAAGGAAGAGACTCAATGGGGGAAGTGGCGAGCAAGTGTTCGCGTCGTCGGAGCAGCAGGTTGATAGACGGGAACGAGGATTTCTAGTAGGGAAACCACTTGAGGCTAGGCATAACTTAGACTAGGAATCAGTTGGTGACCATACCCTTATAACATGTCCAGGTAGACTTAATGTTAGTTAGTTTTGTCATCACCTATAACTGCATTAGTTTCTAGCGACCAGTAGTCGGGTGTTGTACTCTCCTGTCATTAGGGATACGTATTGCGGTGCATATCTTGCACTGTTGATTCCTGAAGTACCGTGGTAAGAATGAGATGGGATTTCCTGGTGAATAAGGGAAATTAGACCTTCGAGGCCGTCAAGTTCTATGCTAGTGGACATGAACAGGTCATATGGGCTGTCGTCCTGTGAATCTTCGGCACCATAGGTATGCTGAGGTGTATTTTTAAGTTTGTCACAACTTTTGAGTGGGGTCCGGGTGCCGGGCACTAGTAGCAAACTGAGACACCACTAAGTGACTGCATAAACGGATGAGACCGATTAATCTGCAACCTTACCAACCACGATCTATCTATCAGGAACAGGACGAGTACAAGAGTAGGTTGCATGGCGAGGGTTCAAAACCATGAACTTGGAGACAACGGCTTGATTTGGAAAGTATGTAGTATGGGATGCATACATTTCCAAAGTCTCACTTTCATTAGACTAAGTGCATTTTGACCTGTGCATTTGATCACCAGGGCATATCATACACAGGACACCTTGAACCGACTCCACTTTCCCTTCTTTTAGTCACTTTTTCTATTTGCTTTCAACCTTGACTGTCTAGTTTGGAGATCACTGCTTTTATCAGCCTTACATCAATAGAATTACTGACGTGCCCACTCTTTAGGTGCTAGATTGCCGACCCGGGGAGCCCAGGAAGCCCAAGCCAGATGGTGTGCCCAAGTGATAGTATCAAGTGTTCATTATTTACATCCTTGTTATTTTTGTAAACTCTGATTTGTAATTTCTGAACATTGTTTATTATAACACTTGAACTTGTAATCATCATGGAATAAGATTTGTTTAAATTTTTCTGTATTTTCCTGTAATGTGACTGTTTGAAGGAAAAATTCTGGTTTGTGTCACGAATCACCATTATGGGGATTCAGGGCGCTACAGAGTTGGTATCAGAGCAAACTTCAGACTATAGTCCAATATAACAGAAAAATAGACTTGGATGCCACTAGGAGAGTCGGGTTTAGCCAGTAGTAGATTGTTATAATTCATATTGTTGTTTTTTTCAACTTATGTTTTATAATTTTCTATATCTAGACTAATTCCTGTATTGTTTTCTCTTAACAGATGGCAGACGCACCAAATGGATTGGCGAACGGGACCCAGGCTGGACCGGATCCAGCAGGTACTCCGGCTACTCCACCTCCACCTCCACCTCCACAGCCCACTACTATGGAGCAAGCCGTAAGCAGACTATTCAGGGACCTTGCTGCTTACCAATGGAGCCATGGGCACTTGGAGGACCGTCTAGAGAATTGCGGCCATGCCCTGATGGCCACTGACAGGCAGGTGGCTAGACTAAAGAGATAAAAGAGGAGGCTCTCGAAGAAGATAATGCTGATAAGGCACCAGCATATAGAGAGGATGGCTCAGCTAAAGCTTAGGCTTGGAGAGCTACATGCCAAGGTTGCCCAGCAGCAGACACAATTGGAGCAGCTGACAACGGCCAGGCACTCCGCTATAGGGGATCACCCTGTAAGGGACATGTGTGACCTAGCCCTGTGAAGGATCTTAGGATGTCCTGTTTTGATATTTTGATGTATAGATGATAATGCTTTTTGCCAGCACATGATGTCTGGGGTAATGTTTTATGGTGTAATGTTTTGACTACACCGATGGTGGTAGTGTTTTGGTTGTACAAATGAAATGCTAAATGTAACCTTTCTAATGTATAAATGAAGAACTAATATTTTGACTAATTGTAGTATGGTATGAGTTTACACTATTATTGCAAGGAAGTAATAAGAATTAGCTTTCAAATGTCTGGAAGAATCCGAAACAGCCGAAGCGGACAGACAGAAGGTGAAGGCAGCGGGGCCAACGAAGCTGGCCTCAACATAGGAGCAGAATTTGCTCGAATGTATCAAATGCTAGGAGCGTTCGTGGAGGCAAATAGAAACCAGACACCACCACCAGCAGCACTGGGAGTCGCTCAAGGACACGCAGCTGCAAATCCAGTCAGAATGGTCGAATCTTTCAAGAGAATGAAGCCTCCACTCTTCAAGGGACAGGCCGACCCGACCGCCGCAGATGACTAGGTAAGCCAAGTAGAAACGGTGTTCGAAGTCTTGATGGCATCGGAAGATCGTAAATTTCGGTTGGCTACAATTCTACTGGAGAAAGATGTTGGGGTGTGGTGGCAATCGGTAAAGCGCGGCTGGGAAGAAGAACCAATAACATGGGAGGAATTCTTGGAGGGATTTAGGGAACACTACTTTCCCTTGGACGTGTAGGAGGAAAAAGAGATGGAATTCCACAATCTGAAGCAAGGGAACATGTTAGTCAGAGAATATGAAACCAAGTTCACACAGCTATCGCAATATGCACCCGAGATGGTTCAAGAGGAGACGAAGAAAGCCAAAAGATTTGAGCAAGGACTGAGACTAGGGTTGAGGTCCAGAATGGTACCTTTGGGCAAACGCAGTTTGACAAACTGGTGAAGTGAGTAGCTGCAATAGAGATGGACATGAACCAAGGTCAAGCACCACAAGGAAGGACCGAGACTTGGAACCGGGGGAAGAGGCTTGCCTCAGCATTGAAGTTCAAGAAGCACGGCAAGAACCAGAAATTTCACAGGACAGGGGACAAGATGGGAGGATGCAAGTCAGGAAGTTGTTTCCTCTGTGGGGAACAGGGGCATTTCAGAGATCAGTGCCCAAGGAATAAAAGGAGAACCGTTCAGACATGCTACCATTATGGGAAGGAAGGGCATATCAGGCTAAATTGCCCCCAGTACCTGAAGAGCAACGGCAAGGCAGCATCAGGAACCGCTAGTAAAGGAAAGCAACCTGTTCGCCAAGGTCGAGTATTTGCCTTGAAAGAAGAAGACACAGAGAACAACGAGGGCGTGATCATTGGTATGTGAAGGATCATTGTAATAAGTTTGGTTATATTTTGAAGTTTTGTTTGAAGAAGTATAAATGAAGATTGTAACTCTTTTGAAACAGGAAGTATATATATCAGTGGAATTTTGGCTATTGTTTTGTTCGATAGTGGATCAACTCATTCTTTTGTGTCCAAATCATTCTCAAGAAAGTTAAGATACACCCAAGCAGCAATTCCAGAGTTAGCCTTAATGGTAGCTATGCCATCAGGGCCAACTCTCACTACAGATCAATGCTATAAGAACTGTGAGCTTTATATTAACAAGGAATCTCTGAATATCGATTTGTTAGAGTTGGGTTTTACTGGAAAAATGTGATTATTGTCATGGATTGGATGTCGAAGCATGAAGCAAATATCGACTGCAAGGAGAAGAACATAGTCATCACAGCGAAGGGAACGGAGCTGGTGTTCCGCGGAGGGAAGAGGCCCAAGGAAGTGACTATTGCAGCCACCAAGAAAATGAAGATACCTGAAGAAGTGAAGAAGATACCAGTGGTGAGGGATTTTTCACTCGTATTCCTAGAAGAATTATCGGAGCTGCCCCCACAGAGAGATGTAGAATTTAGCATTTAATCCAACTAGACAGTGCTCCAGTATCGAAGATGCCTTACAGGATAGCACCTGTGGAGCAGAATGAAGTCAAGAAACAAGTTAAAGAAATATTACAGAAGGGACTCATCAGATCAAGTGCATCACCCTGGGGAGCACCGGTTTTGGTGGTTAAGAAAAAGGATGGGACTACAAGAATGTGTATCATTTATCGGGAATTGAATAAAGTCACTGTTCGAAGTAAGTAGCCGAACCCCAAAATCAATGATTTCTTTGATCAGCTTCAAGGAGCAGCCATATTTTCCAAGATCAACTTACGGCCCGGTTCTCATCAAGTTCGAGTTAAGGAAGAAGATATACCCAAGACAGCCTTTCGGATACGGCATGGGCACTACGAGTTTTTAGTAATGCCATTCGCAGTGACCAACGCTCCAGCAATCTTCATGGACATGATGAACCGAATCTTACAGCCGTTTATCGACTCATTTTTCGTGGTCTTCATCGACGATATTTTGGTGTACTCAAGAACAGAAGAAGAACATGCGGAACATTTGATCACGGTATTGAGCAAGCTACAGGAGCATCAATTATACACCAAATTGTCCAAGTGTGAGTTCTGGGAGTCGGAAGTTGCATTTCTTGGCCATATCCTTTGTAAGGAGGGAGTGGCAACAGACCCGCAGAAGATAGAAGCAGCCAAGGAGTGGCCACAGCCGAAGAGAGTAAAAGAGATAAGAAGCTTTCTGGGTATGACTGGCTACTATCGGAAGTTTATTCAAAATTATGCCAGGATAGCAGTGCCGCTCACAGCATTAACCAGGAAAAACCAGAGCTTCGACTGGACAACAAGATGTGAAGAGAGTTTCCAAGAGTTAAATAACAGATTGATCTCTTCACCTATTTTGGTCTTGCCTCAAGCTGACAAGGGATATGTCATCTATAACGATGCATCATATTTGGGGTTCGGATGTGTACTGGTGCATGAAGGGAAGGTCATAGCCTCTGGATCAAGATAACTCCGACCTCATGAGAGGAATTACCCTACTCATGACTTGGAACTAGCAGTCATAATATTTGCTTTGAAGTTGTGGTGGCATTACATTTACGGAGCGAAGGTAGAGGTGTATACAGACCACAAGAGTTTGAAGTATATATACCAGTAGAGGGATCTGAATCTAAGGCAGAGGCAATGGTTGGAATTCATGGAAGACATCAGGCCAAAAATCTTGTATCATCCGGGAAAGGTCAATGTCGTAGCTGATGCACTCAACCGGAAGAGGAGTATTGCCACACTTACTGTAACAAGAAAGGAGCTAGAAGATGAGATCAGGCAAGCAGGCATCGAGGTAATTACTCAGGACTTGAGTGCAGTTTTGGCACAATTAGTTTTACAACCGAGTTTGAACAAGCAAGTGAAGAAAGCTCGGACGGGAGACACAGAGATCGAAGCACTAAAGAAGCAAGTGAATGAGGGAGAACTTTCAGTGTTCAATATAAGAGAAGGATCGCTCTGGTATGGCAACAGGTTGTGTGTACCAAGGGATAAAGAATTGAGAGAATATATCATGAAGGCGGCTCACTCCACACTACTTGTAGTGCACCCTGGAAGCACCAAGATGTATCAGGATGTAAAGCAGTACTATTGGTGGTCTAGGATGAAGCGGGACATAGCAGAATTTGTGTCTAGATGCCTAACATGCCAACAAATCAAAGTCGAAAACCAGAAGCCAGGTGTATTATTACAGCCTCTGCCCATTCCAGAGTGGAAATGGGAGAACATTAGTATGGACTTCATCTCCTGTTTGCCCAGAAGCTCTAAGGGAAACGACTCAGTTTGGGTCATTATAGACCAGCTAACAAAGTCCGCACATTTCCTGATAGTAAAGACGATCTGGTCACTTGAGAAGTTAGAAGAAGTTTACATTGAGAACGTAGTGAAGGTATATGGAGTACCGGTATCAATAGTTTCTGATAGGGATGCGAGGTTTACATCTCGGTTCTGGCAGAGTCTGTAATCAGCATTAGGGACCAGGACAGATTTTAGCACAGCCTTCCACCCGTAGACTAATGGACAGACCGAAAAAGTCAACCGGATTCTTGAAGATATGCTGAGAGCCTGCATTATGGATTTCGGAGGAAGCTAGGAGAAGTATCTACCCTTTGTAGAATTTGCTTATAATAACAGCCATCAGGCAAGCATTGGCATGGCTCCGTATGAAGCTTTATATGGAAGGAGGTGTAGGACACCCGTGTGCTAGTACGAAGTAGGAGAACGACAGATGATTGGACCAGAGATCGTACAACAAACCACTGAAAATATCGAGCTTATTCAAAAAAGGTTGCAGACAGCACAGAGCAGGCAGTAAAGCTACGCTGACAGTCGCCGAAGAGAATTAGAATTCGAGGAAGGTGACTTAGTATTTCTCAAAGTCTCACCAACAAAGGGTGTGCTTAGATTCAGCAAAAGCGGGAAATTGGCACCAAAATACATCGGGCCATGCAAGATTCTAAAGAAAATTGGGAAGATGGCCTACAAATTGGAGCTACCGGCAGAGTTATCCCGAGTACATGACGTATTCCATGTCTCAATTAAGGCTGTCAACGGGCCGGGTTTGGGCCGGACTTACACAAATCCGAGCCCGAGCCCGAATTTTTTTCTAAGGCCCATGCCCGGCCCGATTTTTAATCGGACTGTCAAAATAAGGCCCAAGCCCGGGCCCGAATAAAGCCAAAAAACCCAAGCCCGGCCCGATTTTGGAGTGGGTTTTTGTGGGAATCGAAGGCTTCCTCTTTGCTTTTAATTTTTTTGTTTTGGGAAAGGAAAATAGATGTAGAAAGAGAAAGAGAGGGGGCACTGCTTCTTATTTTTTGGGAAAGGGAAAAGACAGAAGGAAGGAAAGAGAGAGAGGGGGGTTGATTTTAAGAAACCAACAGCATGCAATGAATTGCATTCAATACACCAGCATGGCCACTAGAAACTCATTCAATGCACCAACTCTTGGACCACCCACATGCAATGAATTGCATAAAAAACTCATTTCTGATGCCTAGGTTCCTTGGATTATGTGCTTGAATATCACCTGGCTCATATACTAACGGTAAATTTGGGTCGGGTTCGGATCGGACCTATACAAGCCCGAACCCGGCCCGGAAATTAATTCGAGCTCAATTGTTGAGCCCGGGTCCGAAAATTTTCAACAAATTTAGGCCCGTATTCTACTAAAATCGGGTCGGACCTAATCGGGCTTGAGTCGGGTTCGGATCAATTGCCAGCCTTAGTCTCAATGTTGAGGAAGTACATACCAGATCCAAGCCATCAACTGTCAGGGATTCCTGAAGATTTGCAAGTGAACCTCTCATACAAAGAACAACCAGTCAAAATCATCGACCGTCAGCAAAAGATACTAAGGAACAAGACCATTCCGATGGTGAAAGTTTTCTGGAGAAATCAGTTCGTGGAGGAAGCCACTTGGGAACCAGAGAGCCGCATGAAAGCTTCTTTTCCTAAATTATTTGAAGTATAATGCTTTTTTTTCTTCTCCCGACTAAGTATAGTTCTGAGGACAGAACTACTCTAAGGAGGGAGTGATGTAATATCCCAGAATAAAATAAAATATTTTATTATGTATATTAATTATTTTTACCAAGTTAAGACTTGAGTGGATTGGTGCATGATTATTGAATTGGATAACCGTGCCCATTTGTGCACTTGGGTTAGGGTTAGGGTTTGGTAACCTAGGGTTAAGCTAACCCTCATCATGATAGAAACCCTAGCACCAATCTTGATGAGATCCAAAGATGGACTTTGTGCCATGTGAAGTCTTCATAAAGACTCCAAGATGAGTCTAGAAGCTTCTAGGGATTGATGTGTTTTCTTCATCTCATCCCTCCACCTCCACTCAAATAACCCTAGCTCATCCTATCCCTCCATTTCACCTTGGCCGACCCTAGCTCCAAGAAGGAAAACCCTAGCCCCCTTCACTCTATAAAAACTCACACCACTCACTCTCTCATCATCTTTTCATCTTGTTGTAGTTCTTGTTCTCCAAAAAAAAAAGAGGAGGAGAAAAGCAAAAAAAAAGAAGAGATCTTTTAGTAGTAGTAGAAGAGTAGAAATGAAGTGTAGGGTGCATCTAGAGGAGCAAAAGCTTGAAGAAGGAGGAGCAAGGAAAAGTTTACAAGGAGTCTCTTACAACACAAAAGTGGGTGAACTCTAAACTCAAAAGATTAGTCTTTTCTTTTGTATGTAGTTTAGCTTGTAGTAGGAGTTAAGAAAAGTTGGGTAGCCATGTGTGAATATTAACTTGTTAAGAAAAAAAAAAAGTTGTATGGTAGAACAACTTCATTTCAAAATTCTTGTTGAAGAAGCATTCAAGCAATGTGTAGTTTAGGAATTTCTAACTCATAAACGGTTTGAAATTTTGAAATCAAATTTTTGGGAATTGTTTTTCTATGAATCTAGAGATCACATGAATTTTTTCATAATATTTGGAAGCCATCTAATAGCCCAAACACCAGCCCCAATTTTGGACAACAACCAACTGCAGAAACAGCTGTTTTGAGAAATTCTGTCGTGCCTTCCAAAAATTGTAACTAATTATTGGTTGGGTATTTTTAGCTAAACATTTTCATGATGCTTTTGTATGTGTCTACAACCATAATCCCAAATTTTGCATTTTTCTGAAGTTGTTTGATGCCTCAAAAAAATTGCTAAGTTCTAACTGGTCTGAGAAGACAGAACTGAAGATTTCTGTTTGGGGACTGAAGTTCATATATGTATAACTACTTGTGTATACATGAGATTGAAATGAAATTTTTGCATTAGCTTTTCGTGTGTATCTATAACATGATTCTAAAATTTTGGAATTTTTAGATAGCATTTGATAAGGTTTAAAAAATAAATTGTAAGTAGGAGTAAAAACCTTGTCTGAAAAGCAGCGGAATTTTTGTGCTGTATTTAAAGAGTCATAACTCTCTGCACAATAGGATTTTAGATGCAACTTTTGGACACAATGTATTGGTGTATGTCTAGTTATAGTTTCTTAAATTTCATGAGGTTTGGACAAGGGGTTGATTTTATATGCAATTTAGACTAGACGGTGTTCAATACTTGGTGCTGATTGCATAGTCTGTATGTTTGTGATTTTCTGGAAAAATGTGTTTGGAATTTGCCAAAGTGATGAACTAGGGAATTGTAGTAGAGACTCTAAGCTTTCCAAAAAACCCAGGAACTTATAATTCCAAGTTGTTTAGTAATTGATATGATTTTTCGAAGGTGCTGGACAGATCCAGCCACCCTTAGAAGTTGTCACTTTGCATGTGTGTGACTTGTTCACAACTCTCAAGTGTTGAATTGAGAGTTAGGGGTATTCCTATACTCCCAACACTTGGTTATTTTTGTGTCTTAGGTTGATTAAGATACGAGTAGAGTCTTGAACGATATTTGATTCGTTGACCTTGTCTAAGTTAGTTGCCTCCACTTATCAACCATTAGGCCAACTTGGAGACTTCCGCCTTAACGATTGAAAGTGACTAACTCGGGCGCCGAAGAAATCATGAGAGATGATCACGGGCCGAGTTGAGGACGAGACTCAATGGGGGAAGTGGCGAGCACATGATCGCATCGCCGGAGCTGCAGGTTGATAGACGGGAACGAGGGTTTCTAGTAGGGAAATCGCTTGAGGCTAGGCATAACTTAGACTAGGAATCAGTTGGTGACCATACCCTTGTAACATGTCCAGGTAGACTTAATGTAAGTTAGTTTTGCGGTCACCTATAACTGCATTAGTTTTTAGCGACTAGTAGTTGGGTGTTGTACTCTCCTATCAATAGGGATACGTGCTGCGGTGTGTATCTTGCACTGTTGATTCCTGAAGTACCGTGGTAAGAACGGGATGGGATTTCCTGGTGGATAAGGGGAATTAGACCTTCGAGGCCGTCAAGTTCTATGCTGGTGGACATGAACGGATCATATGTGCTGCAGTCCTGTGAATCTCCGGCACCATAGGTATGTTGCGATGTATCTTTAAGTTCGCCACAACTTTTGAGTGGGGTCCGGGCACCGGGTACTAGTGACAAATTGAGACACCACTAGTGACTGCAGAAACGTATGAGACTGATTAATCTGCAACCTCACCAACCACTATCTATCTATCAGGAACAGGACGTGTACAAGAGTAGGTTGCATAACAAGGGTTCAAAATCCTGAACTTGGAGACAACGGCTTGATTTGGAAAGTATGTAGTATGGGATGCATACATTTCCAAAGTCTCGCTTGAATTAGACTAAGTGCATCTTGACCTGTGCATTAGATCAGTAGGGCATATCATACACAGGACACCTTGACCCGACTCCATTTTCCCTTCTTTTAGTCACTTTTTCTATTTTCTTTCAACCTTGATTGTCTAGTTTGGAGATCGCTGCTTTTATCAGCCTTACGTCAGTAGAATTACTGACGTGCCCCCTCTTTAGGTGCTAGATTGCCAACCCGAGGAGCCCAGGAAGCCCAAGCTAGATGGTGTGCCCAAGTGATAGTATCAAGTGTTCATTATTTACATCCTTTTTATTTTTTGTAAACTCTGATTTGTAATTTCTGAACATTGTATATTGTAACACTTGAACTTGTAATCATCATGGAATAAGATTTGTTAAAATTTTTCTGTATTTTTCCTGTATTGTGACTATTTAAAAGAAAGATTCTAGTTTGTGTCACGAATCACCAGTATGGGGATTCAGGGTGTACATAGGGTGGAAGGCAAATATAGCAAGTATATGAAGGTTGTTAGGATCTATTATCCCGCATCCGTTAAATTTGGGAGCCACTATTGAGTTTATATAAACTTAGGTTTCCTTGCTCTAATAACTAGCTTTTAGATATGAGTTATCATAGGTTTGTATCAATTGGTATCAGAGCTGACCCTATACTTCATAATTTGTCATCGAAAATGGCTACTTAGAGGACAGATTAAAATTACTTATAGACCCAGGACCGGGCTTGTGTCACTTGAGTGAAAGCCGCCAAAAAAGTCTAAAAGGGCTAGCTACAGGTAGAGGTGGCATCTAGGCTGCCTGGGTCGGGCCAGGCTGAGAGGATAGGGGGGCTTGGCCGGGCTGGGGAGGGGGACCCGGACGTGGCACCTGGCCCCTGATTTGGGAGCCAGGCCTTTGCGAGTTCGTGATTTTTAACCTTTTTTTCCAGACTAGCGAAATATTCAGAGCGTTCAACCTAATTTTAATGTATACTATAGACCATAGGTAGGTGGGTAAAAGTAGAAATAGTAGTTGTGAGAGCATCCACTATCATTTGCTAAAAAGTCATAAAATGCATATTTTAGCAATTTCATCGCCACTATCGTTCACTAAAAAGTCATTTTTTTAGAAAAGCAGTGAATAGTGAACTGCTAAATATAGCAGCAAGATATAGCAATTGTCGAATATAGAAGACGGAAGAAGATCTTCCGTCTGTGAATTTTTTCATTATTTAAAGTGGATGGACGGAAGAAGATCTTTCGTCTGCCTAATTCTTTAATATATTTTTTCCGAAAAATTACTAAAATGCCATGTAAAAAATTACAAAAATGCCTTTTAAATGAATTTAAAAAATCAAAAAAAAAAATGCTTGGACGGAATCCAAGAACTTTCTCTGAAAAAATATTTCAAATTTACTAAATTGTCATCCGTTATTTACGAAAATGCTATTTAACCAATTTAAAAATTCAAAAAAAGAAAAAAAATTCAAAAACGGAAGATCATCTTCCGTCTAGCTTTTAAAAAAAACTAATAAAAAAAATTTGGCCAAACGAAAGATGACCTTCTATCGCACAATTTTTTAATATTAAAAAAAAATTAAAAAGAGATTAGACGGAGGATGATCTTTCGTCTGAATATTTTATTATTTTTGATCGGCCAAATTTGGCTCTACACGGTAGCAGCGCTACCCGTCCACTGCTATTTGCCAAATGCCAGATATCCATATTTTAGCAGCAACGATAATGGATGCTCTGAGTAGGGACTTTCTGTAATACCCCAGACCAGCCGACTGGTACTGCCAGTAGTCGACTGGTAGAGGACAGTCGACTGGTACTGCCAGCAGTCGACTGACTATTTGAGATTTGCGAGAGGATTGAGAAATATAGTCCCATATCGGGAATTTGCGAAGATAAATTGAGTATAAATACTATTGCCGAGGATCAAGAGTCACCAATTCGGTTAACCACCTTTTGAGAGGCAGCCTGTGGTGGGCAGTGGAACTACATAGTATTTATGATTTGTCGGAGCATTGGAGCGGGGCGTTACAAAATGGTATCAGAGCTGACTTTCGACACACCGGGTGGGGGTGTATCTACACGTCGAGGGTGCCTTCGAGGGAGGGGGGCCTATTCGTGGGGTACATATGTTTGCGTGTCGAGGGTGCCTCCGAGGGAGGGGGGCCTATTCACGGAGCATGTCGGGTGCTAGAAAGGGCGGTCCTACACTTGATGTGTGCCCTGTGCTCTCAGCGAGGACGCTGATTCCTAAGGGGGGGTGTATGTAATACCCCAGACCAGCCGACTGGTACTGCCAGCAGTCGACTGGTAGAGGACAGTCGACTGGTACTGCCAGCAGTCGACTGACTATTTGAGATTTGCGAGAGGATTGAGAAATATAGTCCCATATTGGGAATTTGCGAAGAGAAATTGAGTATAAATACTATTGCCGAGGATCAAGAGTCACCAATTCGGTTAACCACCTTTTGAGAGGCAGCCTGTGGTGGGCAGTGGAACTACATAGTATTTATGATTTGTCGGAGCATTGGGGCGAGGCGTTACAAAATGGTATCAGAGCCGACTTTCGACACACCGGGTGTACTGCTCTGCACGTCGAGGGTATGAAAGGCCTATTCGTGGGGTACACAGGAGATGATTCTCCGGCTATGTTCGCGTGTCGAGGGTCTACGGACCTATTCACGGAACATGCAGGGTGCTAGAAAGGGCGGTCCTACACTAGATGTGTGTCCCGTGCTCAGTGAGGACGCTGAGGTCCTAAGGGGGGGTGTATGTAATACCCCAGATCTCGGCGAACAGTCGACTGGTGGGAGATCAGTCGACTGGTATGCGCGGGATTTGAGAACTTGAGATTGAGATTGAGAAATTTAGTCCCACATGGGAGGTTTGATATGAGGATTTGAGTATAAATACTATTAGCCAATGATCAAGAGTCACCAATCCGGTTAACCACCTTTTGAGAGGCAGCCTGTGGTGGGCAGTGGTACTACATAGTATTTATAATTTGTCTGAGTATTGGGGTGGGGCGTTACAAATGGTATCAGAGCCGACTTTCGACACACCGGGTGGGGGTGTATCTACACGTCGAGGGTGCCTCCGAGGGAGGGGGACCTATTCGTGGGGTACATATGTTTGCGTGTCGAGGGTGCCTCCGAGGGAGGGGGGCCTATTCACGGAGCATGCCGGGTGCTAGAAAGGGCGGTCCTACACTTGATGTGTGCCCTGTGCTCTCAGCGAGGACGCTGATTCCTAAGGGGGGGTGTATGTAATACCCCAGACTAGCCGACTGGTACTGCCAGCAGTCGACTGGTAGAGGACAGTCGACTGGCACTGCCAGCAGTCGACTGACTATTTGAGATTTGCGAGAGGATTGAGAAATATAGTCCCATATCGGGAATTTGCGAAGATAAATTGAGTATAAATACTATTGCCGAGGATCAAGAGTCACCAATTCGGTTAACCACTTTTTGAGAGACAGCCAGTGGTGGGCAGTGGAACTACATAGTATTTATGATTTGTCGGAGCATTGGGGCGGGGCGTTACACTTTCTGAGTAGAGAGAGACAAGTCGACATGTGAGATGTTGCAATCACATGTCATGTCACTGCCTTAACAAAAGCACATGCTCCCTCCATCTACAGCCTGTTCTTTCTTTCAATTAATGACCAACAATTCATCATCACTCTCTTGAACCCATATTGCCAACAGAATCACAAATTTAAAAGCTACAAACCAAGTAAGGGCATCTGTAGTCATTGGCTAATTTTTCAATTTTTTCAAAAAATGAGGAAAAAAAAGCGCTGCAGTCGTTGGCCAAAAACCCAAATCTTGGGTTTTTGGTGAACAGGAGACTGCCAAATATGGCAGAAGATTTGGAATTTTGGAAAATATAGCAATCGAAAGATGGTTTAACGTCTGTTGCATCAGATGGAGAAAAAAATTCGCTAGAGAGATTTTTACTCATCTGAAAAGTATCGGACGAAAATTAATTTTCCGTCCCAAAAAAAAAAAAAATCGATGGACAGGAAAAGATATCCCGTTCGATCGAAAATTTTAAAAACAAAGAAACCTCCTCATTCCTTGGACGAGGGAAGGATTTCCATTTTCCATTTTTAAATTTTTTTTAAAAAAAATTTGGATGGACAGGAAAAGAATTCCCTCCCATTCCAATATTTTATTATTATTTTTTTTACTTCAGGCAAAAATTCGTCTTTCGTCTGAGAATTTGAAATTTTCGAATACCTATTTATTGGCAATCAACGACTATAGCGCAAAGCCAATTTTTCCATTTCTATTTGCCAAATACCCAAAATTTGGATCAAGACGACTACAGATGCTCTAATGAATTCCATAATGAAGCAAAATAAAGAGCAATCTTTAATGGATAGGATGTGCTTTTAATATTAAGGGCAAAATCCAAAGTACCCCCCAACGTTTGGTCTGAGTACAAAATACCCATCCAACATTTTAAAAAATACATTACACTCATTCATCTGTTAACTTAACTCATTCCGTTAACTTTGAATTATTAAATTAGATTTCTACCATTACCCTTTTATATCTCAATCTCTTTTTCCTTTGTCCCCTTTCTTCATTCTCAAACATTAAACGAAATCGAATTTCAGTTTCATCATCTTCTCAAAAATAGATTGTGCATTTCAGTTGTTCCACATTTATTTTTTAGTCACGGAGTTAATGGTCTTAGTGTATGTAATACTTAGCTGCAATTCTTCCAGAATTGTTGGTACACCAAGATACTCAAATTCAAACCTGATGAGCTTTCTGGCAGTGGGATCCACTGAATTAGTTTTAAAAAAGACCATGATGATGCTGACGAAGAAGATGAAGGTAGGTGAATAAGTCCAGAGGGTGAGTATTGAATACTACCAATAGTTGTTGATTATATCATGTAATGTATGTGATTCCCATTATTATCTCTACTTTAGGCCAGTGTCCACAAAAACCTTAGCCTTATCTTTTCTTGCATGTGGTGCTAATGCTAACTCTGTGTGTACATTCAATAATCACATTCAATAATCATTTGGCACTTTGAGCTTCACTTTGCCTAAGAACCAATCACTCTTGCTTCAAAAATGGTATTCATTAAAAAGGTCAAATTGTCAAAGTTCCAAGCAATGCATATGGAAATATACTCAGATTCTAATTGTAATTGTTTAAAGTTATCATTGAGTTATAGTTCCAAGCAAAGGTCAAATTGTCAAAATTGTCAAAGTTCCAAGCAATGCATATGGAAATATACTCAGATTCTAATTGTAATTGTTTAAAATTATCATTGAGTTATAGTTCCAAGCAAAGGTCAAATTGTCAAAATTGTCAAAGTTCCAAGCAATGCATATGGAAATATAACTCAGGTTCTAATTTGAGTATCTTGGTGCACTAACAATACTGGAAGAATTGCAGCTAAGTATTACATACACTAAGACCATTAACTCCATGACTAAAAAATAAATATAGAACAATTGAAAAACACAATCTGTTTTTGAGAAGATGATAAGATTGAGATTTGGTTTTGTTTAATGTTTGAGAATGAAGAAAGAGGAGAAAGGAAAAAGAGATTGAGATATGAAAGGGTTAGGGTAGAAATATAATTTAATAATTCAAAGTTAACGAAATTGGTTAAGTTAATGGTTGAATGAGTATAATGTACTTTTTCAAATGTTGTATGAGCATTTTATACTCAGGCCAAACGCTAGGGGTGTACTTTGGTTTTTGCCTTAATATTAAAATAATTAAAAAACAAAACAAAACAATGGCAGTCAGCCCGCGGTTCAGTCTGAACTGAACTAGGCCGGTTCAATCCGATCCCGATTCCAGTCGGGCCGGGCCGCAAGTGAGCTTTCGAAGGGAAAAAAGGGGGACCAACCCTAGACCTCATCGTGGTGGGTTGGGGTCGGGGTTTGCCCGGGTTGGGGTCGGGCCGGTCCTGGGCTGAACCAGCCCAGATGCCCTCATAGCTAGTGGCTAGATTAACAAAACTGGTGGACCTGAGTAAGTTTTCTAGATTTTGCTAAGTGTTAGAATACATCTCATTAAAGGTCGCTAATCCCATTAGCGACCTCATATATACTAAGGTCGCTAGTGGGAATAGCGACAACAAACAAAAAATTCAAAAAAAAATTAAAACATAGGTCGCTATTCCCATTAGCGACGTTGAAAATGAAGATGCCGCTATTGGGAATAGCGGCCACTGCTGACGTGGCACAAAGTAGCCCAAAAGCGCTAATAGTTGGGAAACTGGCCTAAAAATGCAATATTTTCAAAAAGTGGCCTATCTAGGCAAAAAACTCAAATAAAAGCAGGCTTTAAAATTTATGTCAAGTTGCAATTGTATATTTTTCTTTTTTCCCTCTCTTACATTATAAATCTCAGTTGTTCTCTTCCCTAATCCTCTTTGTCTTTCATATCCTAAATCTATTTTTAAAAAGGGGGAAGGACCTATAGGTACCTAAAGTTTGTCTTAATACCCTAAACACACATGAAGTGACGATAATACCCTAAACACACATGAACTTATCAAAATTGGACCTATAGGCACCTGGCATCCAATTCCGTTAATTTTTTAATAATTAGGGGGTGAAATTACCTTTTCACCCCCACCCCCACATTCTTTCTTCTCCATTTTCTGTTTCTTCCTCTTCCCCTTCGACGACAACCCAAAAGCCCGACCCCCCAATGCCACACCTCCTCTCCACCATCGCCACTGAGCTCCGCCTCCGACCACCTCTCCTCCACCCGAAGCACCTCCTCGCCATCTCCATTACCTTCGCCACCACCCTCGACTCCACCGCACACCTCCTCCGCTACTCTCCTCACCACCACCACTGCACACTGCCCTCGACGAACACCACCGAAGCACCCCAAGCTCCATCACAGTAGACGAGCGCCTCGCCACAACTCTGCCACCACCTTCAACCTCCTCCGAAACTCCTCGCCATCATCGTCACACTCGAGCTCCCCTCCGTCGCTACCGCCAACCTCCGAATCTCCTCCTCTCCTCCTCGCTGCCGTCAGCACTGCCACTAAGCTCCCTTCGAGCTCTCGAACTCCACCGCTCTCCTCCCCCTCGAGCTTCTGACCATACCCATCCACTCTCGCCACCACTGCCACCTTTGAGCTCCCTCCGAGCTCAAGATTGCCTCCTCGTCGACCACTCCCCGCCTCCTCCTCCTTGCCGTCGAGCCTCACTGTAACCATCTCCCTCTCTCTGACTCTCTCTCTCTGTTTTCCCCTCTCTCTCTAGCCCTCTCTCCCCCTCCCAATAATAATAGAAGTTTGGGTGCTATTGGGGTATTATAAAAACTTTAGGTGTGTGTAGATAATTTCTATAAACTTTAGGTGTCAATAGGTCATTTTTTTTTTATAAAAAATGTGGATTGGAAAGATCTATGCGTTTCAGGAAGAGTATTACAAGGATTGGAAAGAAAAAGAGAGTTGGTGAGGTTTACAATATAAGAGAAAGAGGTAACAAGTTTAAATTTACAGTTGTGACTTAAACATAAAATTTGGAAATTAACGACAGAGAGAATAACATAAATGAAATAACGAAAAGTGGTGGTAAGAGTTTTTTAAATTTATATAGCAACATAATAGAATTTCCTGATTTTCCCCCCTTTTAAAATCCCTTTTCTCCTATTTAAAAAGGAGCAAGTAGTACGGTAGAGGAGGTCTTGACAGAATTTCCCCTAATTATTGACTTGTCAGGACTTTGCTTCGTCTACAGCTCACATATATACACTGAAGTCAGATCGGTGATTTCGACTAGCCCCGGCAGCAAAAATAACCGAGGACGGAGGTGAGAATTTCGATCTTTGTCTCTTAAATTAGTCTCAGGGTCTCTAATTAATAATCTTTTCCAGCCCTTTCTCTCGTTAAATTCACATTTTCTTTTGATTCCACAAAGTCTGTTTCTTGATTTTATGGAGTCTGTATTACTATTAATGTACGATTAAGATAATTTCCTTTGAGAAATTATTAACCAGAGATCATCACCATTTCAAATAGATTGTATTCTGATTCCTACGGTGCAAATGATTTGGACCGGTAGGGATCAATCTCATCACCGCCATCTATTTGATGCTAGGCTGCAGAGACCAGACTCGTCTAATTGATATCTAAATTCAAAATATTACAATTTTACGTTCCACAAAATCCGGATGAGAATGCTTCTCTAGGTGACTGCTAGTGGTGTTGCTAATATACAGTCAAATTTAGTCGATAACGCCCTTTTGAGCAAACGACGGAAACGGAGAATGAGATGCAATGCGAGAGAGGCCGAAACCACCTACGCTGTGTTTGGGTATGGAGTTACAATTCTGAATATTACAATCTCTCAAGCGGGCATTTGGTAAACAAAAAGGGATCCAGAGACCAGACCACTTCTGTGATTCTGGATTTATACAAAAATACTCATTTGAACAATCTACAACTTGCATGTTTAGATCATACTTTAGATTAAAATACCAAAGATGGTAAAAAGAAAAGGGATCTAAGTTGGTACAATCTAATTAAGGAAGTGATAGTTCCTCTCGTAGTGTCTAATATTGGTATTACCAAGTTAATGAAGTGTCTTTTTACTCCTGTTGTAATGATAGTTCCTCTTCAAACTTTTAAGGGTTTATTCTGTATCATGTGGAGAGTATGTGTACATGCTATTCACGGATATGGTTGTTTGGAAAAAGTCGAGGATATGGTTGTAAATGTTTCTGAAGAGTTTATTGTCTTAATGTAGACCGACAGGAAACTTTATTCAAAGGGGAAGAAGTAGAAAACTTCATGGAGGGAAGCAGCAGTGAGAATGAAAGAATGAGGAGATGGTCGCTTAGTGGAACCACTGCTTTGGTCACTGGAGGCACCAAAGGGATTGGGTATATTTCTAGTCATCCCCTTCTTTTCTTTTAAGACCACTACCAACTATCTCACTGTCAATTGTCACTGCTTTTTAGAAGTAGCTTCAAAGAGAAAAATGAAGATATTACCTATAGAGTGATTATAATCGTTAAATATGTCACCTTATGGACGACTGACAGCGTTCATCATGATTTTCTTGCCATACGATTATGTTTATAAAGTATCAAGTTGTTTGGAGGACTCTTACTTATGCTTCCAGTAGCTCAGTGTATTCTATTACTGAAAAAAGCATCAACAACCCCTTTTTACTTTGGTAAGAAGCCCTGAATCATTTCTTTAATCTGCCTTGTGGCATGAAAATCATGGCGTAGATGGCGACAGTGCTGATTGTTCACTGGGTGGCCCACTTGGTGATTATAATAATTTGATTTTCTAAGGAGTTCTTTTCCTCTATTAAAATTGTTAAAGTAGTCTTAATTTAATCCTACATCGAAATTAGATTTAAATTACTCTTTGTACTCTCCTATATATAGGAGGCAGTGTATTCAGTTATAATCATTCAATAAAATATTCTTTTCTGTCTCTATACTATACATCAATATGATATTAGAGTAACTCAAGTTCGAATTCCACCGGCTATACAATTCAAATGTGGTTTAAAAAAATATCGCTGCGTATTGTCCATGTCTCGTCTTACAATTTGTTGGACATTTATCTCGTTTCTTTGGCACATAAAAAATGGGCTCTCGACGTGAGGAGACTTGTTAGAGTACAAGTGCAATTTTTCTCAACTCATCTACAACTTCGAAGTTTTAGCTTAGTAGCAGGAACTTTTACATGGTATCGAGCGGAAAAAGTATACACAAATTTTCCACAAAAAGTTAGTTTTCTCTCTCTGTCTCAAAATAAATAAATAAATAAATAAATCATCCACCTGACGTCTTCTTCCTTCTTCTTCCTTGTTGTCTTCATCCTTCAAACCCAAAAACCTAGCCCCCTCCAAACCCTAAACTCTGCCAAACCATAACCCTAACTCCATTCCGCCTCCATCCCAGCCTATACAAGTCGTCGCCGCCAATCCAGCCCCTCCACTCTGTCGCCCTCCCGCCATTACCGCCATCTTCTTCCCTCCCCGCCACCGCCGCCATCCGACCATGCCGCCGCCGACCCACCTGCTCCTCTCCTTGTTCCTCCCTTTCTAGACTCCCATCGACTCAGATCCCGCCGCCTCTTCCCCTCCCCGATCCTACCATCTATTATAGCAACAAAAAAATCCTCATCATGTCCAATGTTCTGTAATGCGTGTGTGATTTTCTCTCCAAAGTCCAACCACCATCTCTTCTTCATACTCATCTTCTCCTTCAGATCTAATTTATATCTGCTCTCATGGCGACCTCCTCTCCTCCAATTGTGAACCTTCTCCTTTTACTGTTGCTTCTACAGATATGTCAACCTCCTCCCAATTTATCATTTCTGCTAAAAAGTATTAGGACTTTCGCAACATGCTGCTCCCTCCATGTGAGCACTCGGGTAATACTTGTCATGTTTCCTCACATCAATGGATAATTGATTCAGGTGCTTCTGAACATATGTCCATTTTATCACTTTCTTCATATTCTTTGCTTCCAAATTATTATGTGTGTATTGCTGATGTCTCACTTGTCCCTGTTGAAGGGGTGAGAGATATCTCTCTTTCTCCGAATCTTCATCTTAAATCGGTTTTGCATATTCCTAACTTTCCTAATAGCTTGTTATCAGTTCCTAAACTTTGCAAAGATATAAACCGTTCAGTGACATTTTTTTCTTCTCATTATGTGTTTTAGAATATTACGACGAGGAAGGTGATTGACACCGGTAGTGAGCAACATGGGTTATATCTCTTGGATTCTCCAGTCTCGGCTTTTAGTTCTTCTACTGATCCTAAATTATGACATCGACGATTGGGATATCCTTCCTCTACGACCCCCAAGCACTTAGTTTCAGGTTGTTAGTCTTCCTTTAAGGTATCTTGTGAGTCATGTGAGTTAGGTAAACATCATAGAGTTTTTACCCATGATGTATCAATACACGTGTGAACATTTGTTTGATTTAGTACATTCTGATGTTTGGGGCCCGATTGGTTTTTACACATTTAATAATTATTGTTATTTTGTTACATTTATTGACGATTTCTCTCGAATGACGTGGTTATTTCTTTTGAAAGATTGTTCTGAAGTATTTAAAGTTTTCCAAGATTTTTTCTTCTAGATACAAACACAATTTGGCACAACCTTTAGATATTTTCGTTCCGATAATGCTAAAGAATGCATGAGTTCTCATTTTCAACGATTTTTTTAATAAGGAATCATACACCAAACTTTTTGCGCCTACACTCAACAAAATAGAGTGGTAGAACGCAAAAATCAACATTTACTTCGCACTGCTTGCTCTCTGATATTTAAAATAAAAGTCCCCAAGTTTTATTGGAGTTTTGCGGTTCTCACTACATGTTTTCTTATTAACCGTGTGCCCACTTCTATCATTCAAAATCAATTCTCATTCACACTGGTATTTCCATCTAAAAATTCATTTTCACTACCACCTCGTGATTTTGGTTGTACTTGTTTTGTTCAGAATCTCTACCCAGACATTGATAAACTTAACTCGTGTGCTACTAAATATGTATTTTTTGGTTATTCGTGTTTTTTGAAATGTTATCTTTGTTATTGTCCTTCACGAGAAAACATGTTTACCTCAGCGGATATTTCATTTTTTGGACACAAACCCTTTTTTGAACAAATTCCTTCACACAATCTGATGAGGACATCAGTTATGTTTTGTTTTGAGATTTTAGTCATATGTAGTAGTTTTGCAATTTGCACCCTTTATTTTTTTGCATTAGAATATTTTGAAGATTTGTATTGATATTTTGTTTTGAGCCTATATATTAGAGTTGGTATCGGGTTCTATCGGGTTGGATCCTCTACTACCTGGACCCGCTACGTCACGGATCTAAAAATTGGATCCGGATCCGGACTTGCGAGAACTAGGTTTGGGTCCAGGTTAAAAAATATACCCATCGGGTCCGGTAGTGGGAAAAAAAATATTGCACTTAAGTATTTTAGCACCCGATACCGTACGATTCCAACAATTTTTGCACTTAAGTACATGAATAAATATTATATCTAGAAATCTATCTTCAACAATTACCATTTACATGTATATCCCTATAACCCTATTATTCAAATTCCATATTTTGGGGTATTTTTGAACGGGTCCGGGTCCGGGTCGGTTCTATTTTGAGCGGACCCGGACCCGGACTCAGTAGTGCTTCAAGTCTTATTTTAGGACTCGGACCCTGTCCCGTAAAGATCGGGTCAGTTCCGGTCCAATGCCGGGTCCAGGTCGGTCCGGGTATCGGGTAAATGTGAAAGTGCTACTATGTATATGCCTTAAGAATAATGAGAAGGTATGCTATTATTGATTAAAAAATTATTGTGATTGAGTTTTGCTCTTCATTCATCTTTTTGTGTGAAACATTAAGATACAATTAGGGTTTGTGATAAATCCTAAAACACACCCTCACCCCCTTCTCTTTCACAGCCGCCACGCCCCCCCCTCTCTCTTCTCCTTCTTCTACTTTGACTGACTCTGAAACCCATCGAAATCCCCTAACCCACTTCTCTCTCCTCACCTGACCCCTGCTCAGTCGACCACTCCGAGACCCCCTCTCCTCCACTCGACCAACTCAAGAACTCTGAACCCATCACCACATGATCGAAACCCCACAACCCTCGCCTTCAGGCCGACATCACCCTGGTAATACCCTGATTTTCATTTATGAAAAGTATTATTGTGTATTCTTATTTTTGAACGTATTGTGCACGTGCAATTTTGCAGTATAAAATTTTATAATTATTTTCATTGCATAGACAAATGAGTGTATATATATATATATATATATATATATATATATATATATATATATATATATGTCTTTTCTAATTGTTTTTATTAAAGCCCATTTTTCTTTAATAAACATAAGTTTCTTTTATAGCCCAATTTAATTTATTTTTTGTAAACCAATTTGGCCCATTAAATAAAGGCCCATGAGTTATTTTCTCTTTTAAATACAACTTGTAATGTAGACAATTTTTTAGATTATTTTTATAAAGAATAAAATGTACAACTTTTAAAATGGGGGACTATTGAATGCACGTGCATTGCACATACACGTGTAGTGTGCGCTCCTTTTGGCAGGTTTTGAATGGGAGGGAAAGGAAAAGAGAAGTGGAGTTGTGGGAGGTAGTTTTTGTGATCATGGTTGGTTACTACAACTTCCCCTTAAATCCTAGCCTTTGGTCCTTAACTCCTAGATTAATCTTAGCCTTTTATTTGTCCCAAAATTTAGTATAAATACCCCCCTCCCTAGCCTAGTTATTCTTGCACTCTTCATTCTCCCAAACCTATAGTAAGAAAATACGATTATTAGTAGTGCATGATTAGTAGGAAGTGAGAATAAAAGATCGAGAGAGAGTGGGTTTTGTGTGTGCTTGCAACAAGGAGGTCGGCTACTAGGAGCTCTCGGGTTGCACTTGGAAGGCTCGGTTTGCATTCAAGGAGGAGGAGGAGGAGCACTCGTTTGGCAAGCTCGAGAAAGACTCTTTCGTTTAGGAGGTGTTGTGAATCTTTCTCTCCAAATAAGGTGGGTTGGTTTTCTATATTTCTAACTAGATACCATGTTAGGGGTGATTGAAATGATAATGCATGAAAGAAACTAATAAGAATACGCTTAATTGGAAAAAGGACTTGCTAATTGACTAAATTGATTGCTTGATAGATTGCATGTTATCTTGTCACGAATCTTAAGTTGTATGCGAATCGTTTTGTGGTGATGGAATATATGAATTAGAATTGTTGTTAATATCAAAACTAAGTACAAAATGCTAGTAGATAAAATTGTTTGTTTTATGAGTTTAGCTGGACTTTCGTGATATTGTTTAGAATGAATAAATTATAATATGTTTTGGGTTTATGAAAGAGGGAAAAACAGGGAATTGATGTATCAAATTTTTATACCAAGTTGTGTTGGAGAAATGTCAAATGAATTATGAAAAGAATAGTACACAAATTTAAATTATATTTGGAGAATTGAAAAACCCCGTAGTACAGTCGACTGGCCATATGCAACGGTCGACTGCCCTGATCATTGATTCCGAGTTGAAAAATATCGCAGGACAGCCGACTTACTACATTTAATAGTCGACTTCCCTGACCTCCTTAATTTCGGAATTTCGTATTTTTGCGGAACAGCCGACTGACCATATTCGACAGTCGACTTTCCCGAAGCTTCAAGTAAATCTGCCTTCTTTTGTGAGAAATTTTCCTATGACGTGTGGCCTAGTATAGATGAGTACAACCTATGAAAATTTATTTGGAGTTATTGGACTAAAATAAAATATATTTGAGGTGAAATTGTACTCGAAACTATTGTTTTCTTATAATTATAATTTCGTAAAAATGTGGATTTTCATGAGGTGATTAATGTAAATGTTAAAAAGCAAAATTGATGGAAGGAAAATATAATTGTGAAGTTTTTATATGAGTTATTCTTATTAAAGAATAGTGTGACAATAGTGAGGTTGTGAATATTCACTTTGACTAGATATTTGTGATATGATTTTAAATGTGGAAATAAATATTGGTTATGAAATGCATGATGGATAATTGAACTTCATGTATGATTATTGACTCATGAAAAGATTGGGAATCATGTGATTGAAAAAGAGAAATGTTCTTGAGTATGACAACTCAGATTGTGAATTTGTGAATTGATATTGAGAATTAGGGTGTAGCCAAAACTCACACCGGCAAGTGAAAAGTGATGAGATATGATAATTGAAATTGAAAAGACCAAGTTTGGGTCAATGTGAAATGAAAGAAATAAGACCGGTATTGGTGAGAGGGCTAACCCTAAGAGATTGATTTTGTTCATGATTTCATTAAATTAAGAATTAGTACATAGTGAAGAGGTGATGAAAATGAGAAAAACACAAGTATGAGGGCCTCGAGTCTACGATGTGGGTGTGATTCACAGTTTGTCTTCACAATGCGTCGTGATATGACGTGGGCACTACTCCAGAATTATCGGGATCTTGGCGACGCTTGTGGGGTGTTTGGTGACTGCGAGAGGATCATGTGCCATGAAGGAGTCCGAATTGTCCATAGATAGTCTTCACGATGCGTCGTGACATGACGTGGGATTCCCTTCCAGTGTTTCTGTACATGAGCTCGTACTCATAGAACATTTAGGATACTTACCGTAGTTACAGTAGTAGATTAAGTCATGACGAGGGATTGAACCCTACAAGATGAAGAACGATTATGAGGCTTGCCCTCGGACCTATGTAGTATGAGATGCATAGAATCCGAACAAGTGCGCATTAGTGTCATATAATATAAATAACTGCATTAAGGACTAAGTGCACAATCACAACACGACATCAATAGGGTATTCCCCTTAGTTTGATATGTGAACAAGTTTGTGTTTGTTAAATATGGAAAATCAATTATACTGTTTCCGGCATAGAGAGGATGACCGTATATAATGTTCGTAGGTTGAATAAACTGACGTACCCACAGTTTTGTATACAGGTAAATGGCATGAAAAAGATTAAAGAAGAACTGATGCTTAGAGATTATTCAAATGTTGTTGTACTTTTATATAAATGTTGTAAATTTGCTTCCACTGTAAAATGTAAAGTGTAAAAATTTCTTATAACTCTGATGTAAAGTGAAAAATTTTAAATTCCTTGTAAAATTGTACGAAAGAGTGTAAAGATCCTGTGGAATCTCGAATTTAGTTGTATTTTGAAATTCGGGGTGTTACAGAGTGGTATTAGAGCCAGGTTTCACATTAGTACAAATTTATAAGGAACGATACCCTAGAAGTGGACATTAGAGTGTGTGATTGGGTCTAGAGATTTAAATGTAAGTTACTTACATTTGTGTTGTTCTATGACTTATGCTTCTTCCTCCCTTTTTCTAAGATGGCTGATCACTTCGACCCTGTTGGAGATGACAATTGGCATATCATAAAGGAAGATTATTATCCAGGACAAGCGGATTCTGAGGAAGAGTACTACCCCGGGCAAGCAGACTCCGACGGAGAGGAATGGCCTGAGTCCCGAGAGATCACTCCACCTCCGGACTCATCTGATGACTCTTCTGACGAAGAAAAAGAACCAGTTCCAAGTAGTCTTGTGATATCTCTTCAGAGGCAGGTAGAAACACTGCGGGAGAGAGTCGGACTATTAGAGGCTCAGTTGGCAGAGCGCAAGGATGATTTTGCAGTTCTCAGTCATCGTGTATGGGAACTCGAGGAGAGGAAAAATATGACCGATGTACTGAAGGAAGAAGTTGAAGAACTACGGGGAGAGCTTCGTGAAGCCAAGAGGAACCGTAGGAGTTAGAACATTGTATCGTCTACTGCTTTCATTTTGATGTCAAAAATGTTTTAAATTCAAATGTATAAAGTTTTAAATTCAATGAAATGGAAATATTGACTCAAAAGTTCATGTTTTCACACTTCGAATTTAATGGATCTTTTTGCATCAGAACATGGCTGGACGAAGAGCAAGAAATGGTGAAGGTCTGGACTTGAAAACGGAACTAGCGAGGGTCTATCAGACACTCAATGCCGTGGCCATGAATTAGAATCAGGGAAGGGTGCCTGCGAATCCGGTACCCGAAGCATTCAAACTCGTGGAATCATTTAAACGGATAAAACCACCGGTGTTTGAAGGAAAGTCAGACCTTGACACGGCTGACAACTAGATCAGGCAGGTAAAGACTATTTTCAAAGTTTTGGAGACCCCTGAAGACAGCAAGGTGAAGTTGGTGACTCTGCAATTCGAGAAGGATGCGGCTGTGTGGTGGCAGTCGATGAAGCGGACGATGGGAGGCTTGGTTCTTGGCTGGGAGGAATTTTTGGAGGAATTCCGCAGTCATTACTTTCCTTCAGACGTCCAGGAGAAGAAGGCCATGGAGTTTCTGTTGCTGCAACAAGGTGGCATGTCAGTTAGAGAATATGAGACCAAATTCACTTAGCTCTCAAGGTATGCTCCTGAATTGGTGATGGATGAGGCGAAGAAGGCTCGTAAGTTCAAGCATGGATTGAGACCGAGTTTGAGATCCAGGATGATACTCCTCGGTATCAGAAGGTTTGATAAGCTGGTCAAACGCGCGGCAGCCACGAAAGCAGACATGGAGCAGTTTCATGTTGTTCAGAATCGGAGGAACAACTGGCAGTCTGGTAAGAGGCCCGCAAGTTCTGGGAATTTCAAGGGACAACCATCGGCACAAAGGTTCAAACCGACAGGGGCGAACGCTATCAGTGTGGTTGGAGGACCCGAGAATAATTTTGTGAGTCCTCCTGCGGTAAATTGCTACAACTGCGGTGAGACGGGACATTACAAATCTCAATGCCCCAAACCGCGGAATATTAATCGCAATGCACCAATGCAGCAGACTGGGAAGAGACCGTACCAGCAAGGGCGAGTATTTGCCTTGACTAAAGCTGATGCCGATGAGCTAGATCATGTCATCACTGGTACGAGGGCAGACGTTTAGAGGTTTATGTTGTTTCTTTTTCCCGTTTATTTAGGGAACTGTTACGTAATGAGTGTGTATTATGTAACAGGAGAACTTTATTTGAATAGAATGAAAGTTGTTGTTTTGTTCGTTACTGGATCCTCTCATACTTTTGTGTCTCCTAAATTTGCTAAAGTGTTAGGAGTTGAACCGAAGATTTTTCCAGGCAAGATCTTAGCAGTAGCTACTCCATCAGGGGAGACTTTAACCACTGATCGGTACTATGCGGATTGCGAGATTGTGATTGGGGACAGAATCTTCGGGATTGATCTAATCGAGCTGACTATCTTGGGAGTCGATGTTATCATTGGCATTGATTGGATGTCAGTGTACAGTGCAAGCATCGAGTGCAAGACCAAGACGGTAACAGTGAAGGCTCCAGGTGGACCTGAAGTCACTTTCCAAGGGAAGAAGTGTTCCAAGTTGGTGGTAGCTATTCGCAAGGAAGAGATTCCTGTGGAAGTGCAAAGGATTCCTGTGGTTCGGGACTATCCGACTGTGTTCTTGGATGATTTGCCTGGGTTACCCCCGCAACGTGATGTAGAGTTCAGCATCACTATTCAACCGGGAAGTGCACCCATTTCTAAAGCACCGTATAGGATGGCTCCTGTGGAACAGGATGAGGTGAAACGGCAGATTGAGGAACTATTGGAGAAATGCTTTATTCAACCTAGTGCGTTGCCTTGGGGAGCACCAGTGCTTTTGGTAAAGAAGAAGGATGGATCGATGAGGATGTGTATCGATTACCGAGAGCTGAATAAGGTCACTGTTCAGAATAAGTATCCTATTCCCCGAATTGATGACCTGTTCGATCGTTTACAAGGAGCTGCTCTTTTCTCCAAAATAGATCTTCGATCAGGATATCACCAAGTTCGAGTGAAAGCTGAAGATGTGCACAAAACTGCATTTAGAACTCGACATGGGCATTACGAATTTTTAGTTATGCCATTTGGAGTGACGAATGCACCCGCAATCTTCATGGACATGATGAACAGAGTTCTGAGGCCGTTCATTGATTCTTTCGTCGTGGTGTTTATCAACGATATTCTCGTGTACTCCAAGTTAGAAGAGGAGCACACCGAGCATCTGGCAGCAGTTTTGAAGAAGCGGAAGAGCAGGAGTTGTATGCCAAGCTATCCAAGTGTGATTTCTGGAAATCTGAAGTGGTATTCCTAGGTCACATCCTTTCTAAGGAGGGAGTGACAACTGATCCTCAGAAGATAGAGGCAGTGAGAGATTGGGCAAGGCCTACTCTAGTGAAGGAAGTCAAGAGTTTTCTTGGATTGACTGGATACTACAGGAGATTCATTCAAGGTTATGCTCAGTTAGCCATACCGCTCACTAGTTTGACCAAGAAGAATGTGGACTTCAAGTGGACTGAGCAATGTGAGGTAAGCTTTCAGGATTTGAAAGAGAAGCTGACTACTGCACCTATTTTGGCTTTGCCTAGAGCATGTGTTGAGTATGATGTTTACAGCGATGCTTCACATCGTGGGCTTGGTTGTGTCTTAATACAAGAAGGAAGAGTAATCACTTATGGGTCTAGGCAACTACGACCACATGAGAAGAATTATCCGACTCATGATCTGGAGCTGGCTGCGATTATCTTTGCCTTGAAGCAATGGAGACACTACGTGTACGGTGAGAAATTGAACATGTACACGGACCACAAGAGTTTGAAGTACATATACCAGCAGAAGGATCTGAATCTGAGGCAACGGAGATGGTTGGAAGTGCTTGAGGACATGCGACCTGAGATCAAGTATCATCCTGGGAAAGCTAATGTTGTTGCTGATGCACTTAGTCGCAAGAGCAGTTTATCCAGTTTGATTACAACTCAGAAGCATCTGGTGGAAGAATTAGATCGAGCCGGTATAGAAGTTGTCTTGCAAGGATTGGGAGCATCTTTAGCTCAGTTGAGGCTTCAGCCTACATTGAATGGAAGGATTATTGCAAGTCAGGAGGTTGATACTGATATTCTGGAGATGAAGGAGCAGGTTGGTGCTGGCAGGTTGTCCGATTTCAAATCAGGGATGGAGTGTTGTGGTTCGGAGATAGACTGTGCGTTCCAAATCAGGCGGACCTGAAAGAGAGTATTCTTCAGGAGGCACATGTTACTCTTTTGTCGGTACATCCTGAGAGTACTAAGATGTACAGAGATATCAAACCGCATTTCTGGTGGTCAGGTTTGAAGCGGGATGTGGCTGAATTTGTGGCGAAGTGTGAGATTTGTCAGCAAGTCAAAGCCGAGAATCAGAAACCCGGAGGTCTATTACAGCCGTTACCTATTCCGGAATGGAAGTGGGATAACATCAGTATGGATTTCATCACGGGATTGCCCAAGAGTTCTAAAGGCAATGATGCGATTTGGGTTATAGTCGATTGACTAACCAAGTCTGCTCACTTTTTGGCGATGAAACTTACTGCTTCGATAGACAAGTTAGCTGAATTGTATGTTGGCGAGATCGTCAGGCTCCATGGTGTTCCGTCAACTATTGTGTCTGATCGAGATGCACGATTTACTTCGCATTTCTGGAGGAGTTTTCAGACAGCTTTGGGTACCAAGACGGATTTCATCACTGTTTTTCATCCGCAAACCGATGGGCAGACCGAGAGAGTCAACCGTATTCTTGAGGATATGCTTCGGTGTTGTGTACTAGACTTTGGAGGCAGTTGGGAAAGGCATTTACCTTTGGTAGAGTTTGCCTACAACAACAGTTTTCAGACTAGCATCGGGATGACACCGTATGAAGCTTTGTATGGCAGGAAGTGCAGAACGCCTGTTTGTTGGTTTGAAGTTGGGAAGTGTCAGTTGTTTGGGCCTGAACTTGTGCAGCAAACCTCTGAAATGATTGATCTGATCAGGAAAAGGTTGATAGAGGCTCAGAGCAGGCAGAAGAGCTATGCAAACAACCAGAGAAGGGACCTTGAGTTTGGGGAAGGTGACTCCGTCTTTCTGAAAGTATCGCCCAGTAAAGGTGTGATTCGATTTGGCAAAGGCGGGAAGTTAGTCCCGAGGTTTATAGGCCCGTATAAGATATTGAAAATGATCGGGAAAACTGCTTACCGGCTTGAGTTACCGGAAGAGTTATCTCAGGTGCACAATGTCTTTCATGTGTCTATGCTAAGAGGTTATATTCCAGATCCAAGTCATTATTTGCCTGAAGTGTCGGAAGGTTTGCAATTGGATCTCAATTACATCGAGTCTCCTGTCGGATTGTTGATCGTCGAGAGAAAGTCTTGAGGAATAAGACGATACCGATGGTCAAGATAGTCTGGAGAAACCATCTGGTTGAAGAGGCTACTTGGGAGTTTGAGGAGAGGATGTTGAGGGATTATCCTGAGCTTTTGGCCTGATTTGTATTTTGTCTTTTTCTTTGCTGGTTGTGAGTGTTTTGTTTCTCGCTCTTAACTGTAGTTTCGGGGACGGAACTATTCTAAAGAGGGAGTATTGTAATACCCTGATTTTCATTTATGAAAATTATTATTTTGTATTATTATTTTTGTACGTATTGTGCACGTGCAATTTTGCAGTATAAAATTTTATAATTATTTTCATTGCATAGACAAATGAGTATATATATATATATATGTCTTTTCTAATTGTTTTTATTAAAGCCCATTTTTTTTAATAAACATAAGTTTCTTTTATAGCCCAATTTAATTTATTTTTTGTAAACTAATTTGGTCCATTAAATAAAG
The DNA here is from genome assembly GCA_017893485.1 of Hemerocallis citrina. Taxonomy (NCBI): domain Eukaryota; kingdom Viridiplantae; phylum Streptophyta; class Magnoliopsida; order Asparagales; family Asphodelaceae; genus Hemerocallis; species Hemerocallis citrina. The sequence goes on along the minus strand of CM030358.1, from coordinate 183,590,409 downwards.
GCCCATGAGTTATTTTCTCTTTTAAATACAACTTGTAATGTAGACAATTTTTTAGATTATTTTTATAAAGAATAAAATGTACAACTTTTAAAATGGGGGACTATTGAATGCACGTGCATTGCACATACACGTGTAGTGTGCGCTCCTTTTGGCCGGTTTTGAATGGGAGGGAAAGGAAAAGAGAAGTGGAGTTGTGAGAGGTAGTTTTTGTGATCATGGTTGGTTACTACAACTTCCCTTAAATCCTAGCCTTTGGTCCTTTAACTCCTAGATTAATCTTAGCCCTTTATTTGTCCCAAAATTTAGTATAAATACCTCCCTCCCCCCTAGCCTAGTTATTCTTGCACTCTTCATTCTCCCAAACCTATAGTAAGAAAATACAATTATTAGTAGTGCATGATTAGTAGGAAGTGAGAATAAAAGATCGAGAGAGAGTGGGTTTTGTGTGTGCTTGCAACAAGGAGGCCGGCTACTAGGAGCTCTCGGGTTGCACTTGGAAGGCTCGGTTTGCATTCAAGGAGGAGGAGGAGCGCTCGTTTGGCAAGCTCGAGAAGGACTCTTTCGTTTAGGAGGTGTTGTGAATCTTTCTCTCCAAATAAGGTGGGTAGGTTTTCTATATTTCTAACTAGATACCATGTTAGGGGTGATTGAAATGATAATGCATGAAAGAAACTAATAAGAATACGCTTAATTGGAAAAGGACTTGCTAGTTGACTAAATTGATTGCTTGATAGATTGCATGTTATCTTGTCATGAATCTTAAGTTGTATGCGAATCGTTTTGTAGTGATGGAATATATGAATTAGAATTGTTGTTAATATCAAAACTAAGTACAAAATGCTAGTAGATGAAATTGTTTGTTTTGTGAGTTTAGTTGGACTTTCGTGATATTGTTTAGAATGAATAAATTATAATATGTTTTGGGTTTATGAAAGAGGGAAAAACAGGGAATTGATGTATCAAATTTTTATACCAAGTTGTGTTCGAGAAATGTCAAATGAATTATGAAAAGAGTAGTACACGAATTTAAATTATATTTGGAGAATTGAAAAACCCCGCAGTACAGTCGACTGGCCATATGCAACGGTCGACTACCCTGATCATTGATTCCGAGTTGAAAAATATCAGCCGACTTACTACATTTAACAGTCGACTTCCCTGACCTCCTTAATTTCGGAATTTTGGATTTTTGCGGAACAGCCGACTGACCATATTCGACACTCGACTTTCCCGAAGCTTCAAGTAAATCTACCTTCTTTTGTGAGAAAATTTCCTATGACGTGTGGCCTAGTATAAATGAGTACAACCTATGAAAATTTATTTGGAGTTATTGGACTAAAATAAAATGTATTTGAGGTGAAATTGTACTCGAAACTATTGTTTTCTTATAATTATAATTTCGTAAAAATGTGGATTTTCATGAGGTGATTAATGTAAATGTTAAAAAGCAAAATTGATGGAAGGAAAATATAATTGTGAAGGTTTTATGAGTTATTCTTATTAAAGAGTAGTGTGACAATAGTGAGGTTGTGAATATTCACTTTGACTAGATATTTGTGATATGATTTTAAATGTGGAAATAAATGTTGGTTATGAAATGTATGATGGATAATTGAACTTCATGTATGATTATTGACTCATGAAAAGATTGGGAATCATGTGATTGAAAAAGAGAAATGTTCTTGAGTATGACAACTCAGATCGTGAATTTGTGAATTGAAATTGAGAATTAGGGTGTAGCCAAAACTCACACCGGCAAGTGAAAAGTGATGAGATATGATAATTGAAATTGAAAAGACCAAGTTTAGGTCAATGTGAAATGAAAGAAATAAGACCGGTATTGGTGAGAGGGCTAACCCTAAGAGATTGATTTTGTTCATGATTTCATTAAATTAAGGATTAGTACATAGTGAAGAGGTGATGAAAGTGAGAGAAAAATACAAGTATGAGAGTCCCGAGTCTACGATGTGGGTGTGATTCACAGTTTGTCTTCACGATGCGTCGTGACATGATGTGGGGACTACTCCAGAATTATCAGGATCTTGGCGACACTTGGGTATTTGGTGACTGCGAGAGGATCGTGTGCCATGAAGGAGACTGAATTGTCCATAGATAGTCTTCACGATGCGTCGTGACATGACGTGAGATTCCCCTCCAGTATTTCTGTACATGAGTTCGTACTCATAGAACATCTAGGATACTTACCGTAGTTACAGTAGTAGATTAAGTCATGACGAGGGATTGAACCCTACAAGATGAAGAACGATTAAGAGACTTGCCCTCGGACCTATGTAGTATGGGATGCATAGAATCCGAACAAGTGCGCATTAGTGTCATATAATATAAATAACTGCATTAAGGACTAAGTGCACAATCACAACACGACATCAATAGGGTATTCCCCTTAGTTTGATATGTGAACAAGTTTGTGTTTGTTAAATATGGAAAATCAATTATACTGTTTCCGACATAAAGAGGATGGCCGTGTATAATGTTCGTCGGTTGAATAAACTGACGTACCCACAGTTTTGTATGCAGGTAAATGGCATGAAAAAGATTAAAGAAGAACTGATGCTTATAGATTATTCAAATGTTGTTGTACTTTTATATAAATGTTGTAAAATTGCTTCCACTGTAAAATGTAAAGTGTAAAGATTTCTTGTTACTCTGATGTAAAGTGAAAAGTTTTAAATTCCTTGTAAAATTGTACGAAAGAAGTGTAAAGACCTGTGGAATCTCGAATTCAGTTGTATTTTGGAATTCGGGGTGTTACAACCCTGCCCCCATCGAGCACTTTCGACCACCCTGCCACCTACCATCACACCTCTGACCACCTCTCTAGCCTCCACCATCAAAGTTGAAACCCCAAATCCCCAACTCATCAACCTTAACCCTAAATCCCGAAATCTCCGTTGAATCCAAATCCTCATCAGCAAGTCCCCTTTAACCCGATAACCTCAAGATCCTAATGGCCTCCCGCCGCCCCTGCCACGATCTCGGTCGGCGCCTCCCTTGTTGTCGATGGCCTTGCACCATCGCCATCAGCCGCCCCTTCTTCCTCCTTCACTGTTTCGCTGCCGCACCACACCCACGGTCGATTCCTCCACCGCAACACTTCGTCGGTCACCTTCTCCATTGCTACATGTGTTCCGAACTCCCAGTAACTTCTCTCCACTTCTCAATTATTTGTGATACTGCTTTATCTTCTCTAGATTATTATCTGAATTTTCTGTCGTCCACAAATATTGAGTGTGTGCTTCTACTTGCTAATTTGAGTACAAATCATTATTGCATATTTTACTTGCAAAGAGCATCCACAGTCGTGTGCTATTTATGCATAAAATGCATTTTATAACAAACGACGAGCTGCAGTTGTTTGCATTTTATGCATTTTATGCATAAATAGCTACAGTAGATTGCTATAAATGAGAGTGGATTTGAGCGAAATGCATAATATACAGGACACAACTTCACTTTGCGTCCTACTAAAAAATTATTTTTAAATTTTCTGACGCAACTTCACTTTGCGTCGCTCACCAAAAATATTTAATATAACGTAATTAAAAAACCAAACAAATTCCTCCACCCCCTTGGATGCAACTTGACTTTGCATCCAGGGGGGGGGGGGAATATTTATTATTATTATTATTATTATTATTATTATTAATATCATTATTTCAACTAAAAATTGATTTTAAATATTAAAAAATTCGAAAAAAATCAAAAAACCGTGGGACGCAACTTCACTTTGAGTCTGTCACTTTTTTGATTTTTTTTTCTTCTGACCCAACTTCACTTTCCATCTAACATTAAAAAATTAATTAAATAATTTGTTTCGCCCTTCCGATGCAACTTCACTTTGCATAATTGCATCTAGTATTTTTTTTAATCTTAAATTGCTATAAAATAGCATTGGACGTCTGCAGCAAATACTAGAAATGTTATATGTAAATATGCATTTTGCCATTTTTTGACAATCACGAGTGTGGATGCTCTAAGAAAGCTTAGCTATATAATTATTGATTGTTAGGATTGAATATTTAATTGGGGTTGTTAAACTATTTCATATCTTGACAATTTATCAAACCAATTAATAGTTTAATTTCTTACTTAATCTGCATTACATGTCGGTAAACTTAATCTTATAAAATTCTTAGAAATTCTCTACTTAGGGTTAAGTTTACATCACAATCCTAATTTACCAAGGGCTTTTGTAGAGCTTGATTTTCCAGCACAACCACCATCACCACCACCAACACCACCACCAACGACACCATCACCACCGCCGCCACCACCACCACCACCACTTTAGGTTTATGTCAGAAGACATAAGACTCGTTCAGACTCGACCATCTAAGCGGTACCCTCTATTATTCAACCAGTGCCAACCACTTCTATTGATAATAGTCCTAACACAAATGATTTACCTGTTGGTCAACGTAAGGCTAAGAATTCTTGTGCTCACTATCTTATTACCAAGTTTGTTTCTTCTTCTAAACTGACCAGATCCTTTCGAGCTTTTACCTCTTTTTTGGATTTCATTTCTATTCCTAACAATGTTCAGGGAGCATTCAAGCACCTTGGTTGGACAACAACCATGAACGAGGAAATGCATGCTCTTCAGTAGAATGGTACTTGGCAATTAATTCGTCTCTTTGTGGGTGGTAAGATAGTTGGTTGTAAATGAGTATTCACTGTCAAACATGATTTTGATGGCACAGTTGATCGACTCAAAGCTCGCTTTGTAGCTAAAGGATATACACAGGAATTCGAGGTCGACTATGCAAAGACATTTTCTCCAATTGCAAGACTCACGTCTGTTCGTATTCTTATCTTTCTAGCATCAAATTGTTCTTGGCCCCTTCATCAGCTTGATGTTAAGAATGCATTTCTCAATGGAGACTTGAAAGAGGTGGTATATATGCAGAAGCCTCCTGGCTTTGAGCGATAGGGGGAGAATCTTGTATGTTCGCTCAAAAAGTATCTTATGGTCTCAAATAATCTCCTCGAGCTTGGTTTGAAAAGTTCGGCAAAGCTGTGTGCTTTTATGGGTTCTCAAGAAATAAGATAGACCATTCTCTCTTCACAAAGAAAGGAAGCAAAAGCATTGTTATTCTGTTAGTCTATGTTGATGATATCATTATCACAAGCAGTGATACGCAGGGTATTGCAGACATCAAGCAGCAGTTAGCTCAAATCTTTCAAACAAAGGATCTTAGTCCGCTTCATAATTTTCTTAGCATTGAGGTTGCACGCACAAAGGATGATATCTTTTTTTTAAAAGAGAGTATGTCCTTGATATTTTTACTGAGACAGGAATGTTGGGATGTCGTCCTAGTGACACACCTATGGATCTCAATATTATGTTGTCCTCATCCAATGATGCATTGTTCTCTGATCCAGGACGATATCGCAGGCTGGTTGGAAAACTCACATATCTCTCAGTGACTGGGTCAAATATTGTCTTTGCAGTTAGTTGAGTCAGCCAATTTTTGCATGTACCGACCATCACTCATTGGGAAGCAGTGGTTCACATTATTTGCTATCTTAAGAAAGCCTCAGGGTAAGGACTTCTCTTCAGGCCTGGTGATTCTCTTTCTTTACGAGGATATTCTGATGCTGACTGGACAGCATCGGTTGATGATATGCGCTCAACTAATGAGTACTTTGTACTTTTTGGAGGAAATCTCGTATCTTAGAAAAGTAAGAAACAATCCGTAGTAGTCAAATCAAGTGCAGAGTCTGAATACTGAGTCGTTGGGTATTTGATTTATGATGTTTTATGCTTAAATTTCTTCTTCGAGACTTGGAAATCCCGTTATCTCCAGTTCCTCTCTACTGTGATAATAAGGCTGCTATGCATATTTCTGAAAATCCGATGTTTCATGAGTGCACAAAGCATATCGAAGTTGACTGTCACTTCGTTCGAGATGAGTGAGAGAAGATGGTTATTTTATTTTCATATGTCCTGGTCCGGTAACAACTTGCTGATATCCTAACTAAAGTACTACCTTCTAATCTTTTTCAAACTTTCTTGAGCAAACTTGGCTTCGACAATATCTACTCACTAGCTTGAGGGAAAGTGTTAAAGTAGTCTTAGTCCTACATCGGAATTAGATTTAGATTACTCTTTGTACTCTCCTATATATAGGAGGCAGTGTATTCAGTTATAATCATTTAATAAAGTATTCTTTTCTGTATCTATATTATACATCAACAAAAATTAACAATTATGAAGACCCGTGCAATTTCCTTCGAGCAGATCTGATACATCTGAAGAGCTTGACAGACTTGTAAGGAGATGCCAGGGGAATGTGCAACCTGCAATGCACATATTTATGGTTAATAGTAAAATAATTAACAATTAAAACAGATTGTTCATTATCCTAAGTTTCAGCCAGTGCAATTGAAATTTATTCTATACTTTTTTGCAATGTAGGCATGCTATAGTGGAAGAGTTGTCTGGGCTTGGATCCACAGTGCACATATGTTCTCGGAATGAAACTGAGCTCAACAAATGCTTGCAAGAGTTTCATAAATTAAAATTTAATGTCACTGGATCTGTCTGTGATGTATCTTCTAGAGCTGAACGAGAGAAACTTATAGAGAAGGCGTCTTCCATATTCCACGGGAAGTTGAATATACTGGTAAGGTTTATTTTTTTAGTATTATTTTCAGACAATCTCATCAGCATGAGCATATCTGTAAATGGATCTCACAATGAGGTGAGCTTAGAATCTTGTGCAAGGGAGACCAATAAATAGTGTTAATTTAGTAGTGTAATAGAATTTTAGTTAAGGGAGAAATGAGGACAAAGAAGAGACCTAAATTGACTTGGAGTGATATGCTTAAGAATGATATTATATGGGTTAATTTGCTAGATTAATTGTAAAAACTGTATAGTATTAAATGTTGTCGTGTTTTCAAGCCCTTATTCTGTTTTGGCATCAGAACCAGTGGATTCGCTTCAAGACCAGTCGGCTGGATGAGTCCAGTCTGAACAAACAAGCTCCTGGAACTGGGAGAAAAGTCCATCAAATTAGCGCTATTATTGTATGGTCCCTGACAATCCCTTAGACAATCCCTTAGAGCTTAGTTTGGCAGCTCTTTGGCAGGTTGTAGAGGCATTCAGAGGCTTTGTTATGTGTAATACCCCTAGTTGGGCTGAGTAAAAATGCTAGGTGAGCTTGGTATTAATAGTGGGCCTTGTTGGATGGGCCTAGTATTATAGTTGTTTTTAATTAGTGGGCCTTGTAGGATGGGCCTAGTATTGTAGTATAGTATATGGTGTAGCATTTGAGTGTGATGGTTAGAAGTCTAGTCCCATATTGGATAGGAGAGTGAGTGAAGGGAGCCTTATATACTAAAGTCCATGATCTCGGTGTGCCTTCCAACTAGCTAGTTGTTTGGGTGAGACTTTAGGCAATGGCGGGACCGTGGAAAATACTGAGTCGTGACTACGCGAATTACTGGGTTCTTAGGGGGCGTTTGGTATGTGAGAATGTGCAAGGGAATCCCATATTCTACCTTAGATTACCTTAAAATACAAAAATAAAGGATTTTCCCTAAGATTACCTTGTTTGTTATGTGACAAGCATAGTTTTGGAAGGAATGATGGATTCCCACGCCAAACAAAATCCCCCAAATAACTAGAATAAAAAAATACAATTCCTCTCATTCCTGGGAATCTTCCAATCCGTGTACTAAACACCCCCTTAGACGAGTAGTTGAGCGGACCCGGAGTGTTACATTATGAGGAATGGTGATTACTCTGTATTGTATCATCATAAGGGGAGCATGCAGGTACTTCTTTTCTGTGTATTTTGACGATAACTTCTTCACTTGAGATGATGATTAGATCAACATTAAGGAGTTGAATTCTTAAATTAAGTAGCAGCTTCAGTTTCAGATTAAGAATCTTGGCCAGTTGAAGTATTTTCTTGGACAGAGGTGCCAGATCAAGACAAGGTTATGCTTGTCTTAGAGGAAGTATGTTATAGATGTCTTGTCAGAGTACAAGACGTTTGAGTGTCTTCCTCCGGGAACTCCGATGTATCCAAAGGCTAAATTCGAAGGTAGTTTTTACACGACCCGCCATATATAAATGTTTGATTGGAAACATGAACTATCTCATTGTTGGTCGACTTGATATTGCCTACTCGGAGATTGTAGTTATGTAACATCTAGGGCCCACCATGTATACATGAGGGTGCATATTTCGATTTTCATGCTGCTCCCATAGTCCAATCTGGTTCCACCGCCACAGAGCTGAAGTCTCACCCAAAAACTAGCTAGTAATGAAGGAAAATTGGATCCTTGATTAATTTTTGTATACACCAGTCTACCCTTTCTCTTATCCGATGTGAGAGCTTCGGTTTAATGGGCCTGCCCTTAACCATGGATGTTACATTTACCCCCAATAGGGACACAATGTCCTCACTAAGTTAGGGTTCAGTCTCTAGGCACTACCCTTTCTAGCTAATGTAGGTCTACATTTTTTCACTGTTCTGGCCTTATTAGGATACCATACTGCTCTCGATTTTTGCTGGTGTGTACGCACCGTTGCGGCCTCACGGCCGAGGTCTAAAGTCGGCTTTGATATCACTTAGTAACAATCCATTTCCACCATAATGTATATGAAGGTGCATACTCATACTACAAATCACTTCCATAGTCGTGATCTAGTTCCCACGTCCTTGTTAAAGGACTAAAATCTCACCCAAAACTAGCAAGTGTTGAATGCTATTTGGGATCATTAATTTTATTATATTAATATATGTGCCACTCTCTTCTCTTATCCAATATGAGACTGGCGTTACTGGGTCCACACCCCCCTTCCCCCCCCCCCCCCCCCCCCCGGAACCACGACTTGGATCTCACAATTCAGTTCATGGTGGGTCTGCATACTGAATCTCTTAAATAAATGATCTGCAAACTACTTTTTCTATTTCTTCAAAATGAACACCTTTATGGGTTAACTCATCAACTTCTCATCAAAATCTCACGAATATGTTATTGAGTTCAATAGATTATCACTCCTATTGTTAGAAATGCACGTACCTAATAGTTTTATGTATTAATTTTCTCCCTTTTCTCTCTCTACACACATAATACTCAAATGAACATCCTAAGTCTTCTGACTCATCCTACCCCCTCGTACCATCTACTACTCAAGGTAGTGTACTGTGATCCTGTACTCATGCCATAAATCGAAACGCACTCTGAAGCTGGTAACATTGTATGGGAATAATCCCTCTTCTACTTAAGGTTGGACTTGGTGGGCTTGGGCGTAACCATAGGTATTACACATTAGTCAATTCATGTCAGCACCTAGGGGGGTGCTCGTAGGTTGAGCTTGGCGGATTTTGGAACAAATTTCATTGCGATCTCTGATTGCAGCCAAGTTTCCTAAAGGATTAGATCCCACACTTTCAGGCCTTCAGTCAGGTCAGGTAATAGGCAGGTTATCCGGGTATACATATGATATATGTGAATCAATATTTTAAATATCGGATATCGGTATCGTATCAGAAGGCAAACTTTCATATCAGATACCGGATGTCGGTGATATATCGGCGATATTTAAACAATATCGGGTTAATATATCGGATGAAAATATGTATTATAAGTGTGATTTAGATGACCTTTACGCATTATGTATTACAATTACAAGCAACCTAATGCAAGTAATTATAGTTAAAACCAAAATATATAATTGCTCACATAAAATCTTATACATAAAAGAAAGATACCTACATACTAAAGATTTGAAGACAATAAAATGAACTTTTCAAAAGAAAACTTGACGACAAGTTGAAAAGTCTCCTCACTCCATATAGCAATCTGTTAGTGTTACTTTAAAATAATATTTGAATTTATTATTACTAATTTATTATTCTTTTTTTCTATACACTCATAGAAGCAATTATCTTAATTAAAAAAAGATATACTGAAGATAAAATAAAATTTATAATTTTGAAGAGAAAGAGTCGATGAGATCTGAATAAATGTGGCTTATTCTTTGTCATATCTTCATCATAATTAATTTTAGTTTCTCTCATCTCTTTCTAATCTATTATATAATTATAAACCCTTAATACTGTCCATTATTATTAGAGATTACGGGTGATTCTCTTCACATGTTCAAATGAAAACCCATAGGTTCACATCTTCTCTATGTGTTACACAATAAATAAAAAAGAGAGGAATGATCGTTTGGTAAATTTTTGGGAGAGGAGGCGATAAGGATGAGAGACAATAAAGTATTTTAACTGACTTTTTCACCTTTTTCTCTATTTTTATACAATGAGTTAGGGTCTAATCATGTTTAGGGTTGAACCCCACCCCAAAGATCTATGATATTTTTTTCTTTTGTAACAACATATATTGAATAAAGTAGATACATTTTGGATGTATGTTGATATAACGGGCCTATAAAGTTTAAAACACTGGTTTCTGTAATGTTAGCCTGTTCAAAATGATATAATGGGCAGTATAACGGTGGTAATCCCTCAAAAAATTGTTTAAATGGGCTTGTGAACATTTTCAAATGCACATCTACTATCTAGGCGGTCATACACCTTTTTTTTCCTTTTTCTTAACAACATACAGGACTTAATTACTAATATAAATTGAACAATGTTCTAAAAGTCGCTAGGTGGTAGTCGGGCGCCCGATAGAATACCCGACTAGGCAGGAAAATCGACTTTTTAAAAGTTCCAGGCCCTAGGCGAGTCGGCTGGGGATGGCCTAGTGGCCGCCTCGAGGGATTTTTAGAACATTGTTACTAAATGTAGACAACACCAATTTGCTAGATTAGTTTAGTTTCGATCTTATGAAAAAAATCGATAACATGTCAATGAAATATACACGTATATATTAAACTAACAATTACAATATCTTGTGTACATATAGTAAAGAAAAAATTGTATAAACATTTCGGGCGGGTTTTATAGGGTTTGAGAAAAACCCACCCTGCCACCCACTTTGAATTCGAGCAGCTTTCTAGCTTTCCAACCTTATTTTTTCAGGGTTGGTTCGGGCAAGTTCGGGCTTGTACTCACCCATGAACACCCTTGTTAGCACCTCAGACTTGTTGTTGGGATGCAATATGTAGGATTCTCCAGTACTTGAAGAGTGTCCCCGTTCATAGCCTGATTTATACAGATGGGGGCCTCTGCAGTACAAATTAAGCTGGTTGTCGCACCACGAGGAGGTCGAGGAAGAGTAAGAAGCAACTGGTAGTCTCACGATCTGGTGCAGACTCTAAGGATAGAGCGACGGCAGATATCACTTGTGAGCTAATATGGGTGAAGAGACAACTTAGATAGTTGGGGTCTGTTTTTACTGTGATAACCAAGCTACACTTTATTTCGCTTCAAATCCTTTTGTTTCATAAGCGAACGAAACTGAGAGTGAAGTTGATTGTCATCTGGTTTGCAAACAAGATTGTTGGGTCTGAGGAGGAGCAAAATCAGATTGATGCTAATCATGTTAGTAAACCTAGTTGACTGACTGAGCTGGTGTGAGATTTCAGTTTATCTTTGAAAAGTTGGGCCATGTATAATATCTATGCGCAGGGGCATATCTGAGTTTCAGGAGGCCCTAAGTAAAGTCTCAAATGGGGCCTTTTGCAAGCTGACAAAATAATAATGAGAATTGTTAAATGCAAACAAACTTGGAGCATTGGAGAGCAAACTATTTAAATGAAAACAAATTTATATATATGCTTCCAAAAAAAATTAATTGATAACTTACGTTTTTTATATGAAATGCCTCGTGGCTAAAAGAAACTCAGACAAACTCTAACAACAAAAACGAAATATGTTATCTGAAAGAGGTAAATATGATATATTAAACACAATTAGAATGAAATGATGATAAATATTTGTATATGAGAATACTAGTTGCAAGCTTAAAATGTAGAATAACCATATGCACTTGAAGATTTGGTTAGAAATTTATCATCAACAGGTAAATATGATATACCATAGAACATTGAAAAAATATGATAGAGTGACATACATTAGTTAAGTGAAAAAAAATATTGAATTCATAAAATGGTAAAATGGCATGTATGCTGTGAAAAATAATTAGTTTTAAAAATAAAAATGATTGAAAAAATAATTGGCTCATGCAAGTTTTGAACCTGCGACCTTCACATTACTAACACAACACTCTAACCAACTAAGCTAATAAGACAACCTGATGAGGACATCTATTCTGTTTAGATTTTATTTCAGTACCATATTTGTTTTCGGCAATTATAGCTATATGTAATCCTTTTTGTATTTTTTAGATTTTGAGAATATTTTGAGATTTGTATCTTGATTTGTTTTGAGCCTATATATAGGCCCTGAGATTAATGAGAAAGATATGTCATTCTTGATTAAAAAAAATTGTTTGAGTTTTTGCTCTTCCTCTCTCTCTTTATGTGATACAAGTGAGATCCAAATTATTAGGATTTGTGATAAATCCTAATACAATTTTAGGATTTGTGATAAACTCTAAAATCTATCCCAAATTAAAAATCCAATAAAAAAATTCCTAACCCTAAATCCCCAAATCATCAAAACCCTAATTCACCTATTCATACAGCCGTCATCTATACCCCTTCACTACCTCTTCAACTCCCGATCACCTCTCAACCCATCACCCTCAGCGCCCTATCATCACCCCCGACCTCATCCCGTGCGCCCCCTATGCCCCTGCCGAACCTCGACGCCACAGCACAGCCATATCGCCACGACAACGACCTCCCGACACCTTCTGTCACCGCCACCCTACAACCCAGCGACAGCGCCTCCCGATCTTCCTCTCCCTTTTCTTCCTGAAGTCGACAACAGCAGCGGCCTCTCGCCATCGCGACCACCGTAGCGACACCCTCATGCGGTGCTGTGCCCCTACCGGCGACTTCCCATCTGTCAGCTCGTCGCCACCTCAGCCGACCAGCGCCAGTGTCAGCGCGACCCCGTCCGCTGTTCAACCCGAGATCTACGCAATTGTTCTTCGGACCCTCGGTATACTCTTTCCACTTTTAAATATTTGTGTTATACTGCCGTTCATCTCTATTATATTATTTGATATTCTGTCGTCCACAAATATTGAGATTGAGTGTTCCACTTGCTTGATTAGAGTACAAATCAAAATTGAATCTTTTACTTGCTATAAAACACTTAGGGATTTAATTATTGATTGTAGAGTTGAATTATTAATTAGGATTGTTAAACATAATTCAGTTCTTGAAAATCCATCAAACCAATTAATTGTTTTAAAATTCTAACTTTAATCCGCATAATGTGTTGGTAGAATTAACCCGTTAAGATTCTTGGAAATTCTCTGTTTTAGGGTTAGTTTTACATCATTTTGGTATCAGAGCGAAGGTTCTTAAAACCCTAGTTCTTGCATCGTAGGCATCAATTTTGCATTCATTTAGGATTGTGTAGTCTTTTATTTTTCTTTCTTTTATTTTAGGTCATTTCAGATTCATTAAAAAAAAAAATAGGGCACACACGATCCCTAGTTTCCACTTTTGGTGAATGCGTCTTCGCAGCACCATCACAGATCCTGAAGAGCCTTTCTTATCCCTTCCAAATCACCCAATTAGGAACCCTAGACTTTTCCGACCTGAAATGAACAACTCTGATATCTCCGCTATCCTAGCTGTCATTCAAGCAACTCTTGCCAATATCAATCAGAGGCTTGAGAAAGTGGAGTTAAATCAAACCATTGTCCCTGAGCTTCATGTCAATCGTCAGATCCCTCAAGGGATTGTTCGTGACGATCAACGTCAAGAACGTGACCCTGACGAACAATATAAGAAGAACGTTAAGGCTGATGTTCCCTATTTTGAAGGCTACATGGAACCCCAAGCTTATCTTGATTGGATCCGTGCCATGGACCACTACTTTGTGTGGTTTGACATGAGCGAAGCCCTAAAAGTTAAATTTGCCATTATGAAATTAACGGGTAAAGCTCAATAACACTGGACCAATCTTGAACATGCCCGCAGAGACCGAGGCCTAACACCCATAGCCACTTGGGAAGCCATGAAAGAGAAGCTCACTGAGAGATATATACCATTATCGTTCCACACCCGATTGCTAGATTCGTGGAACCAACTTTATCAATGAAGTAAATCCACACAAGAATATGTTGATAAATTTGATAACTTCCTTATTCGGTACAATGCTTTAGGTAAAGAGAATGAAGAACAAACTCTCTCTAGGTTTAGGGCTGGACTACGAGCCAATCTAAGGAACGAGCTAATTCATAGAAATGTGGACTCTTTAGCGGCAGCTTATGCTCTTGTCCTCGATAATGATTCCCTTAAAGCAAGTTCCCATTACAAGTCCAGCGAGTCGATGGATCATTCCTCCAGAAGGAATCCTCCTGATCCCTCTAGACCCGAGCACTCCTCTCCTCAGTACCCTAACAAGTCTTACCCAAACTAACATACTTCAAATTCCTATCCACTTAGAAATGACAACACGAGTAAGAACACTGAAAAAGACTATTCTAAGATTGATCCTCTCACTAAATGCTATAAATATAAGGGATACGGCCATGTTGCTGGCAACTGTCCCAGCCCAAGTAGGATCAATATAGTAGAGGGTACCGCAGTCATTGCTGATGAGCCCGACAATGAGTTTACCTATGAACCTAATGTAAGTGATGACTTTGATGAAAAGAGGATGACCAGTCTCTCAATTGTATTCAGCCTGTCCAGTCACCTCTATTGAGTATACCTGAGTCACCCTTACCTTCCCAAGTCACTTGGCAACCCATCGATTTTACCCGTGTTAGAACATCACAAAGTCAAAAGTCTGCACCCACATTTGCATATAACATTCATGACTTGAATAGAGAAATTTTCAAGGAACTTAATGAGAATAATTTTAACTACAAGTTAATAGCAGATACTAGAAGGAAATTTATAACTTTAGATATTGGTGACGAGGTGATGGTTCGGATTCATCCGAAACGGTTTCCTGTTAGACCCATTAAGAACTTGAACATACGTGCTGCAGGCTCATTTAAGATTCTACATGCAATCAATGATAGTACCTATGTTGTTGACCTTCCTGAAGGTTTTGGCATAAGTAAGACTTTCAATATTGAGGATCTAGTACTTTATGAAGGCTCAAAATTCAACCCTATAAATTTTCTTATAGATGAGCCTACCCTGCAGCCTAATGGTGAGATTCCCACATTTACCCCTTTACCTGATACTATTCACCCACCGACAGAAAAATTGAATAATATTTTAGATGATCAGATAATCTCTACAAGAGATGGTGGTATGCACAAGTATTTGGTGAGGTGGAAAAACAAGCCGAAATCGGATGACACTTGCAGTGATCGTGAGGGGCTTCCGCAACTGGATCCAAATCTTTTGGAGCACCATGACAGGATCACTTGTTTTGAGTCGACTGGGTCGAGCTCTCTCCCACCCGGAGAGAATGATGAGGACATCTATTCTGTTTAGATTTTATTTCAGTACCATATTTGTTTTCAGCAATTATAGCCATATGTAATCCTTTTTGTATTTTTTAGATTTTGAGAATATTTTGAGATTTGTATCTTGATTTGTTTTGAGCCTATATATAGGCCCTGAGATTAATGAGAAAGATATGTCATTCTTGATTAAAAAAATTGTGTTGAGTTTTTGCTCTTCCTCTCTCTTTGTGTGATACAAGTGAGATCCAAATTATTAGGGTTTGTGATAAATCCTAATACAATTTTAAGATTTGTGATAAACTCTAAAATCTATCCCAAATTAAAAATCCAATAAAAAAATTCCTAACCCTAAATCCCCAAATCATCAAAACCCTAATTTACCTATTCATACAGCCGTCATCTATACCCCGTCACTACCTCTTCAACTCCCGATCACCTCTCAACCCATCACCCTCAGCACCCTGTCATCACCCCCGACCTCATCCCGTGCGCCCCCTGTGCCCCTACCGAACCTCGACGTCACAGCACAGCCATATCGCCATGACAACGACCTCCCGACACCTCCTGTCGCCGCCGCCCTGCAGCCCAGCGACAGCGCCTCCCGATCTTCCTTTCCCTTCTCCTCCTGAAGTCGACAACAGCAGCAGCCTCCCGCCATCGCGACCACCGTAGCGACACCCTTCTGCGGTGCCGCGCCCCTAGGCGACTTCCCATCTGTCAGCCCGTCGCCACCTCAGCCGACCAGCACCAGTGCCAGCGCGACCCCGTCTGCTGTTCAACCCGAGATCTACGCAATTGTTCTTCGGACCCTCGGTATACTCTTTTCACTTTTAAATATTTGTGTTATACTACCGTTCATCTCTATTATATTATTTGATATTCTGTCGTCCACAAATATTGAGATTGAGCGTTCCACTTGCTTGATTAGAGTACAAATCAAAATTGAATCTTTTACTTGCTAAAAAATACTTAGGGATTTAATTATTGATTGTAGAGTTGAATTATTAATTGAGATTGTTAAACGTAATTCAGTTCTTGAAAATCCATCAAACTAATTAATTGTTTTAAAATTCCAACTTTAATCCGCATAACGTGTTGGTAGAATTAACCCGTTAAGATTTTTGGAAATTCTCTATTTTAGGGTTAGTTTTACATCACAACCATTAATATAATGTAATTATATCACAAAATAATACATTTTACTTTTTAATATTGTACATCCTTAAAAACTATGGGGCCCTATAAAATTGGGGGCTCAAAGCAGTTGCTTGTGCTGCTTGGGCCCAGATTCGTCCTTGTCTATGCGCCAACTTGAGGAGTATTAGTGTCAAGGTTATTTGCATAATTGGTAGTTTGATATACAAGAGACTTGTATCCGTAATTTATGATTTGATTAAAGTACTGTTCTCTTTATTATTTGTCAGGATCCATATGTTTACATTAGGACATTGTGATGCCACTACTTGAAGTAGTCACTTTTTTTAAAAAACATTATACATTCAGTATTAGAAGTCAAATGTGTATTAAGATATGATACTCTTAGGTAGTGTTCTTTTTCTCCTCTTATAAGTGATTTACCTCTTGTAAGAGGTGGTCCCCCTCTTACAAGAGTTTTTTTAATGTTCTTTTTTTACCTCTTATAAGAGATTTCTTTCAAAATTGCTTCTAAACCTAAATGGCTTCTACTAGCCTCTTTCAAAATCTTAAAAGTCTTCTATAACTTAAAATGACTACACTACCCCTAAATTAATTATACCCGGTTTTCTTTCCCACAGCACCTTATTGAAAATGGGAGGATATCCTTAACTTCTCTCTCCTCATCCTTCTTTTACTGCTGCAATCTGAATAAAAAATGGGAGGATATCACTGTATATACACTTGTGTTACTGAAGAAAAATTGACATACAACAGAGGATATACTGAAAAAAAATTGACATCCCGGCCAAGACATTTCACTGTATATCCGCTAGCTATATTTCAAACCAATTGTGTTACTGAAGAAAAATTGACATCCCTGCCATGCCTGTTAAACATCACTGTATATCCTCTGTTGTATCCTCTGTTGTATAGTATTTCTTCACCAGACTCTTTCCCAAATCATGTTCAAATTTTCTTTTGCTTCTCCTATTACTGATGATGTTAACGACGTCTGCTCTAAGCTGCTGAGATTGTTATTCGTCAAATTTTGTTGGCTCTGAAATGGATCAAATACTCCTACGTCAGATGGAGCAAATGGATCAGATACTCCTTGGTTTGTTGGCTCTGAAGCAGAGTACTTCACCTCAGAAGGAAAGCCTGATTCAGAAATTTTGCTCTGAAACTGAGTAAAATCCATGCTCTCAACTTTCAAAATCGAATGATGCAGTGCTTTTGCTTCAGAAATATATTCCTATCAGTGCATACTATTTGCAAACAACAGCAACATCATTAAAAAGATAACATTTCATTGGATTATATAAATAGAGAAATTATATAGTAAGGGCAAAAATGTCTAAAAGTAGAAAAAAGGCTCTTGTAAGAGGTGAAAAAAGAACATAAATCTCTTATAAGAGGTACTTATAAGAGGTTATTTTTATATAAAAGAACACCTCAAAAAGAGGCTCTTATAAGAGGCTCTTATTGTAAATCTCTTATAAGAGGTCAGGCAAAAAAAAGAACAGTCCCTTAGATTACTAGATACATATTTCTTCTTACAGAATCATATGTTAAACACTTGATGTTTTAGCCAGTATTGTATTCATTTTGGGCTACTGTAGTTTCTGCATATACCTGATGCATTTTTTGTTTTCATTTTATTACATATTTGTGTTGTATCCTTAACTGTTGCTTTTTTATCCATTTTGCACCCATTTCTGAATTCTTCAATGATGGATGAGTTTTCATTTCATTTGCATGTCTAATAAACAAATATCCGGTATCATTCAGTTCTGATACTTTTCCACACAAACATTTGGGATAAGGCTTTGTTTTGCTGTTAATGCCAGTGACTCGATTGTCATCTTGTTCAGTTATTTGCTTGCACATTATGACTAATTTAAGGAGAATATGAATGTAACTATGTGTTTGGTCCCTATCCAGGTCAATAATGCAGGGTCATCTATTCCCAAGCCAACAACTAACTGCACTTTTGAAGAGTACACATTCCAGATGGCTACTAATTTTGAATCATGTTTCCATCTGAGTCAACTAGCTCATCCTCTCCTAAAAGCATCAGGTGTAGGAAGCATCGTGCACATCTCATCTACTGGTGGAATATTAGCTACAAACAATTATGCAATCTATTCAGCAGCTAAAGGTTAATCCAAAAAAAAGCGCTGCGTATTTTCCATTAAACATGATTGAAGTGAAGGAAAATAAGTAAATAGAGGAAAGGGAGCCTCATACTAAAAGGAGGAAATTTCTCTCATATAGACACAGTAAGACTCTATATAGACAATCCACACTGTTTATCATGTTCCTTATGTCGTAAGACGCGCGTGTACAAAAATTAAACATATTTGAAGGCTTGTTAGTGAAAAACCGTTCATTTTGCGATCACTTGAAACATGATCGACAAACATAGGAAAAAGTAAGTTTTTTATTATACATAGATAACATGACATGTGAAGTATTGTGAACGATATTTATCATCCACTGTAGTCCCATCGTGTGTGTACAACTACTCTATTTGAGGAAATCACCTCATGTAAGTATGAGGTTTCCTTTTTCTCAACAAGTACATAACTTCAAAAGTCTTAGATTAATGTTTGCTTGTTTTTTGTCTTTTGAAGCTGCCGTGCATCAGCTAACAAAAAATTTGGCTTGTGAGTGGGCAAAAGACGGTATCCGAACCAATTGCGTTGCTCCAGGACTTACAAGAACACCACTTACCCAGTCGGTTAGTTCTTCATAGCTTCTCTTAATTTTTCAGTAAAAAGTAGCAAGGATCTCATCCTTTTCCATCACAAAGAAACTATGAAACTTTTGACATAGAAGGTTAATTAAAAGATGCACATTCTGAAAACAATCCACAATTGACCATACAAGTTTGCAACATTTTGCATTCTACCGCTCTCTTTTATCTTCACATTAAGAGTAATCTTGGTTGGGTTTGGCGATTCTAATTAACTAAGTTTTAATAGATGGCATTATTTTTAAATTGCAATAGATTCTTGATGACGAGGATAAGTTGGCAAGTATAGTCTCTCGAGTTCCGCTTGGGCGCTGTGCAGAACCAAAAGAGATAGCATCGCTAGTTGCATTCCTTTGCATGCCATCTGCTTCTTATATAACTGGCCAAGTCATTTGTGTCGATGGAGGGCGAACAGTTAATGGTTAACTTGACATATACATTATGACTGAACATTAAAATAAAGAAGCTTGTGCTATTTGACCAGAATATCTTTCTTATATTTATAATCTGCACTAGTATAAAGCACGTGCGATGCACGTACTATTTTTTGTAATATTGTCAGATGTCAAGAATATTGTATTAACTTGCAATTCTATGATGTGTATTGTGTATTTCATCAAATTCCTAGCTAGTGTAATAGAGAAGAATTTTCAGTGTCTGAAAAAAAAAACTAACGAATATAAATAAGGTAAATTATAAGTAGACAGAAGTGAATTTATGTTCTTCTACTTCAATAAAAACAGAAAACAAAAAATAAGAGTTACAATTGTTGACAGGTCACCTTAAGAAGAGCAGTTATTTGATTCTCATTCAACCTCTTTGAGTGCCTCTTTGAACAACTGACTGCATAGTGCCATGATCATCCACAGAGAATCTATTGAAATATAAAACAAATAAAAAAAAATCAGAAGAAAATAATAGATAAAAAAACATCATGCAAATTAGCAAACTTTATCTTCTTCATTGCCTAATATTAGAAACTTGACAAATATTTACAAACCTCATAATTGAATCAAACAGGGAACAATAACACTTAACATTTAAGTTCTCAGCAGAACATCAAGTTTTCAAACAAAAATATACGACTAAGTCACACTCGCTAAAACCTAGTAGTAATAGCACTGTAAACTCACAACACAAACCATCTTCGAAGTTGCAAGTATGACAACCACAATACAGAAGGCCAATGCAAAAGACACCAACGGCACCACTAAAACTTGTTAATGCACCACTACATGCATAACTACACCAAACTGAATGCAGTTTTTCCTATTACTTCAAAATTTCACTATCCATGATAGTTACTTGTTAATTTGATAGTCACAACTCTTCAAAGATTATAATGAAAAACAACGATTTATACAGCCAACCCTAATTGTTCTATAAGCTCAAATCAGCACCCAACACAAAAAAAAATCCTCAACAATTACAATCACACCATAAAACCACCCATGTACTGAACTTCAATTACTCTGAACTTAAATCTAAATTGCACAAAATCAAAAATTTTCCACTGATCCTACAATCACAAATCACACAAATTCAACAAAATTTATATAGTTCAATCCAAATACAAATCTAATTTAAGAACAACTCATACCAGCTTGACTGCCACTTCTTCCCCAGTCTGAATATTAGACCCTACAAATCAAAACACACAAATCCACCATTAAAATCCAATTCACCTACAACAATAGTAAATCCAAGTCAAGAGCAAAATCAGCAGACCTAAGTAGAGCTCCCCAAAAGATCCACTCCCAATCTTCCTCCCCATCTTGAACTTCCCACCAAGCACGTGCACCATCTCCAAATCAAGAACCCTAACTCTAACCCTAAATTGTATGGAAAAAACCCCAAACTGAACTAATCCCACATCAAAACCCTATATATAGTAAATTATATAACCGCCTATATCAAAAATTTGTTCTGAAAATACAGGATAACATTTTACAATAAAAATTTGTTCTAAAAATTCAGGACAAAAATTTGTTCAAGGGTTTCCGAATCAAATGGTAACTTCCAAATTGCTTAATTGACTACTTTTAATGCTCCCAGTATTTGAAAGAAAGAAAGAAAATGGCAACAAAATTAACACTAAACATAAAATTAAAACCTAATTCATAAATATTTGCAGCTCCAGAACAAAATCTTCACATCAGAAAACTAAAATGCCGACAAAAAAAAAAGCAAAACTTTATCAAAAACTCACCCAAAAAACCCCTAAAAATTCACAAAAATGCACACAAAAAACTGATTTTTTACAAAACTGAAATGGTAAAGATGGGAGCTTTGGGATCACCTGAGAAGGGTTGAATGCGGGGACCGACCTCGAACGATGTCTCACTTCTTCACGTCTAATGAACAATAAATTCAGGTCAAAGTTGGGATTTTTTTTGGATTTAAACCCTAAAAAAGAGAGGTGGCGATGGGGCTAAAGAGCGGCGACAGCGAATGGCGAAGCTACGACGATTGGCGAAGCGTTGGCGGTACAGAGCGGTCGATGGCGGAGCGGCAGATGGCGGAGGTACGGCGCAACGACAGTGGATGGCGGAACTGGGCAGCGGGGTTGTTTTTCTTAGATAGAGGGAGAGGAAGAGACGTGCGGGTGGGGTTGATTTTTTGAGAGAGAGGGAGAGGAACAGACGTGCGGGATGGGGATGTTTTTTTCTAGAGAGAGTTTAATTTTTGTGAAAATTACGCTTGTGTCCTTTTTTTTGAAGGTATGAGGGGTAAAATTTGACAGAATTAACCTTACATTTTTTTTAGGTATGTTGTGTATATGAGGGCATAATAGTAAAAAGCCGCTAAAACAGGGCTTTGCTTAATAATAGTATAGATATTTGTGTGTACAATAATAAATTGTTGGAACCCTTTTTTATGCGCAGGGGAACTCATTTACAGTCCACTTTGTTTTTTTTGTTTCTTTGTTTCCAATCTATGGGAATGTATTGTGTAGACTGCTGTTGCATTACCTACTTTATAAAAACTTCTTGGTCTGTTAAAGTGTGCCATGCCACTGGTACAGTTACTCAGTAGCATATGACTAGTTTTAGGGGTTTATATGTTAGCCCTATATATGATAAACGTTCTTACTACTTTTCTGAGAAAATAACAATAATAGGTTTCATCATTTTTGTCATTATTAACATTCACGTATGTATGTATATTGTATGTATGTATATTGGGAATGACAACCGTTCCCTTGATGACTCAATTTTGAAAATTTTGATAAATTCCCTAATATACTAATGGATTTGAGTTTTTCGTTTTCGGTACAGTATGAAAATGATTAAACATTGTTAAATCTTAGTACTTTATAATGTTGACAGATGTCCTACTTGTAAATAGAATTGATAAACCAGAACTGAGAAAATGAATAGATAAAAGAAGCTGTTAGGATTTCGGCCTCAAATACACGTAAACACGGAAGTTCTTGAAGTTGGAGAAGACGAGGAGAAGACGAAGATAGTAAGAGAAGGCAAACAGACCCACTTTTGAAACTAATTACCAAAACGACCCAACTCACTACCTTATCGCTATCTGAGATAGCGAGTGTATGGTCATGTGTTTCTTCACATTTTGGAGAAAATTGAAGGAAAATATCAAGTTTAGACTCGCTCTCTTAGATAGCGAATGGTTTTGTACCACACTCGCTAACTGAAATAGTGAGTGTATGGTTTTGAAGAAAAATACCAAGTTTATACTCGCTATCTCAGTTAGCGAGTGTGTTAGAACTGAGATAGGCTATCTCAGTTAGCGAGTGTGTTAGAACTGAGATAGCGAGTGTCGATTGAGATGAATAAAAATATCATTGGGTTTAGACTCGCTACCTAGGCTAGCGAGTGTGTTTGTATCACTCTCGCTAACTGAGATAGTTAGTGTCGATTGGGGAGTTTTTAAAGACTCGCTATCTCAAATCTCTCTCACTTCACTCTTTCCATTCTCTCTCTCGTCTCTCCCAAATCCGAACGAAACCCAAAAACCCTAGCCCCCAAAAATCTTTATTTTCCCAACAAAATTGGTCCAAAATCTTTTGAGATCCACTTCATCACTCTCAACCCTCTCTACTCCCACTCTGAAAACCCCAAACTCATCACCCAAGATCCCAATTTGGTTGATTTCGTGAATGGTAAAGAGAATTGTGGCGGAAGCAGGTGCATTCATCTCATCCTCATTATCTACTTCCTAAAGCACTCATCTATCGTACGGTAAGTCTTCATACGTTTTGCAATTAGATTTTCGGTTAATTTTGTTTGTGCTTAGAACGTAATTTTGAGAGCTCTTGAATTGTCGGATGATTAGTTAAAAGAAAATTTAGAATTTATTTGTGTATGTTTAGTTAAATGAAAAATGTTTTGTATTTCCCAAAAACATTATTTAAATGGGTTTGTGAACATTTACAAATGCACATCTACTATCCAGGCGGTCATACACCTTTTTTTCTTTCTTTCTCTTAACAACTTACAGGACATAATTACTAATATAAATTACTAATTGTAGATAACACCAATTTGCTTGATTAGTTTAGTTTCAATCTTATCGAAAAATCCATAACATGTCAATGAAATATACACGCATATATTAAACTAACAATTACATTATCTTGTGTACATATATTAAAGAAAAAATTATATAAACATATCCGGCGGGTTTTATAGGGTTTGAGAAAAACTTAAAACTCACCCACTTTGAATTCGAGCAGCTTTTTAGCTTTCCAACCC
This sequence comes from Hemerocallis citrina, assembly GCA_017893485.1. Taxonomy (NCBI): domain Eukaryota; kingdom Viridiplantae; phylum Streptophyta; class Magnoliopsida; order Asparagales; family Asphodelaceae; genus Hemerocallis; species Hemerocallis citrina. The sequence goes on along the minus strand of CM030358.1, from coordinate 183,566,337 downwards.
TATTTTTTCGGGGTTGGTTCGCGCAAGTTTGGGCTCGTACTTGCCCATGAACACCCCTGTTAGCACCTCACACTTGTTGTTGGGATGCAATATGTAGGATTCTCCAGTACTTGAAGAGTGTCCCCGGTCGTAGCCTGATTTATACAAATGGGGGCCGCTGTAGTACAAATTGGGCTGGTTGTCGCACCAAAGGAGGTCTAGGAAGAGGAAGAAGCAACTGGTAGTCTCATGATCTGGTGCAGAGTCTGAGCATACAGCGATGGCAGTTATTTATCACTTGTGAGCTAATATGGGTGAAGAGACAACTTAGATAGTTGGGGTTTGTTTATACTGAGATTATCTGGCTACACTTTATTTGGCTTCAAATCCTTCTGTTCCATAAGCGAACCAAAACATTTAGTGAAGTTGATTGTCATCTGGTTTGCAACAAGATTGTTGGGTCTGATGAGGAGCAAATGCAGATTGATGCTAATCATGTTAGTACACCTAGTTGACTGACTAAGCTGTTAACTGGTGTGAGATTTCAGTTTATCTTTGAAAAGTAGGAACATGTATAATAATATCTATGTGCCAACTTGAGGAGTATTATTGTGTAAGGTTATTTGCGTAATTGGTAGTCTTATATATAAGAGACTTGTATCCGTAATTTATGATTTGATGAAAGTACCGTTCTCTTTAATATTTGTCAGGATTCATTAGGACATTGTGATGCCACTACTTGAATAGTCACTTTTTTTAAAACATTATACATTCAGTATTAGAAGTCAAATGTCTATTAAGATATGGTACTCTTAAATTACTAGATACATATTTCTTACAAAATCATATCTTAAACAAATGTTTTAACCAGTATTGTATTCATTTTGGGTTACTGTAGTTTCTGCATATACCTGATGCATTTTTTGTTCTTCATTTTATTACATATTTGTGTTGTTTCCTTAACTGTTGCTTTTTTATCCATTTTGCACCCATTTCTGATTTCTTCAATGATGGATGAGTTTTCATTTCATTTGTATCCATGTCTAATAGACAAATATCCGGTATCATTCAGTTCTGATGCTTTTCCACCCTTGTTAGCAGATTTCAAACATTTGGAATGAGGCTTTGTTTTGCTGTTAATGTCAGTGACTCATTATCATCTTGTTCAGTTTTTTGCTTGCACATTATGACTAATTTAAGGAGAATAAGAACGTAACCATGTGTTTTGTCTGTATCCAGGTCAATAATGCAGGGTCATCTATTCCCAAGCCAACCACTAACTGCACTCTTGAAGAGTACACATTCCAGATGGCTACTAATTTTGAATCATGTTTCCATCTGAGTCAACTAGCTTACCCTCTCCTATAAGCATCAGGTGTAGGAAGCATCGTGCACATCTCATCTGCTGCTGGAATAATTGCTATAAACAATTATGCAATCTATTCAGCAGCTAAAGGTTAATCCAAGAAAGGCACTGCGTATTTTCCATGAAACATGATTAAAGTGAAGGAAAATAAGTAGAGGAAAGGGAGCCTCATAATAAAAGGAGGAAATTTCTCTCATATAGAGTACACACACAGTGGGACTCTATATAGACAATCCATTAATCATGTTCCTTATGTTGTACGGTGTAAACCTGCTTGAAGGCTTGTTAGTGAAAAACCGTTCATTTTGCGACCACTTGAAACATGATCCACAAGCATAGGAAAAAGTAAGTTTTTTATCATACATAGATAACATGACATGTAAAACATTGTGAACGAACTGTCCACTTAAGTCCCATCATGTGTGTACAACTACTTTATGCGAGGAAATCAGGTTCCCTTTTCTCAATCTCTACTATTATAATGGGAGAAGGCCTTAGTGGTATTTGTCATTGATTTTTTTTTTTTTTTTTTTTGTCATTTTGAAGCCAGGTGACCCATTTAGGTAAATATTTTCGAAAGTGGACCAGTTTGGTAAATATTTTCGGCAGTTGATCAGTTTGGAAATTATTTTCCTTTTTTGTCCTTTTCCTTCTTCCCCACGTGCACGTGCGAAAGTGGCCCAGTTTGGTACATATTTTCGTCAGTGGATCAGTTTGGGAATTATTTTCCTTTTTTTTACATATTTTCGTCAGTGGATCAGTTTGGGAATTATTTTCCTTTTTTTTGTCTTTTTCCTTCTCCCTCCACGTGCATCGCACGTGCATGATACTAGTAAGTAAATAACTTCAAAAGTCTTAGATTAATGTTTGCTTGTTTTGTCTTTTGAAGCAGCTGTGTCTAACAAAAAATTTGGATTGTGAGTGGGCAAAAGACGGTATCCGACCCAATTGTGTTGCTGCAGGACTTACAGAACACCACTTACCCAGTCGGTTAGTTCTTCATAGCTTCTCTTAATTTTTCAATTAAAAAGTTGGAAGGATCTCATACTCTTCCATCGCAAAGAAACTATGAAACTTTTTACATAGAAAGTTAATTAAAAGATGCACATTCTGCAAACAATCTACAATTGACTAAACAAGTTTGCAACATTTTGCATTCAACCGCTTGTTGAAAACAGATTTGGGGAAAAATCTTTATTATTCTTCTTGTTCTTTATTCTTTACAGTATACATCTATATATAAGGATTACAATCTTAGAGGAGAAAAAAGGAGATTGAGAGAAGATTGAGGGATGAGAGATTTGGGGAATCTGAAACAGAATATACATATTAGTACTTACTACATTTCAACACTCCCCCTCAAATTGAACATGCCCAACTTGTCAACAAATTTCAAGAAGAGCTAACTCGAAACTGTCTTGGTCAGGATATCTGCGAGTTGATTTTCTGACTTCAGTGTAGATATCTCAATGACTTTCTCATCCATTTTCTCCTTGATGAAGAATCTATCCACCTCTACATGTTTCGTCCTATCATGCTGAACTGGATTGGCGGCAATATCACATGCTGCTTGACTGTCGCAATACACCTTCATAGGTTCATTCAGACCACAGCCTAAGTCCTGTAACAAGAGTTTCAGCCATAAAGCTTTCGCCATATATAGAGCTAGTCCGCGATACTCAGCCTCTGCACTAGAACGTGCAACAACATTTTGCTTCTTACTTTTCCATGTAACTATATTTCCTCCAACAAAGGTGAAGTATCTTGAAGTGGAGCGCCTATCAATTATAGATCCTGCCCAATCAGCATCTGTATATGTCTCAACCTTCAAGTGACCATGTTTCATAAATAGGACCCATTTTCCTGAAGCAAACTTAATATATCTCAGAATTCTCATCACTGTATCCATGTGATGTTCCTGAGGTGCATGCATAAACTGACTTACCACACTTAAAGCATATGATAAATCTGGCCGTGTATGCGCAAGATACATCAGTCGTCCAACCAATCTCTGATATCTTTTCTTATCACAAGGCACATGATCAGGTTCGTTGCAAAGTTTTAGTCCTTCTTCTAATGGTGTACCAATCGGCTGACAAGCAGACATTCCAGTTTCCTTCAATAAATCGAGAGCATACTTTTTTGGAGACAGAAATATACCATTTCTGTAATGCCCTGATTTTTCATTTAATGAAAAATTATTTTATTTTGCATGTAGTGTGCACGTGCAATATTTTTGGTAAATATTTTCATCATGATGAGTATAGATATTTAAATATGTGCCTTTAATTATTTTTCGATAAAGTCCTCTTTCAATTAGACAAAAAGCCTTTTTCTTTTTAAAAGCCCAAAGTTAATTTAATGTTTTAAAATAATGTAAACAATCAACAAAGGAAATAGAGACAAGAGGGAAGAAGATTATTCTCATTCATAATATTTTTATCTATTTTCCAAATGATTCACTCAATGGCCTATTTATAGGCTTACAAAGAATATAAAGAGACAATTACATAATTATGAATAAATATGAATGAATGCAATGTGGTGGTGGAGAATGTGGAAAGAGTGGGGGGAAGTTCAATAGACAATTCACACTTAATTTACTTATAACACTCCCCTTGAATGTCTATGGAATGTAAATAAGAATATGCCTCGTTAAAACCTTACTAGGTAAAACCCAAATGGGAAAAACCCTAGTGAAGGAAAAAGAGTACATAATCTTTAACAATGATATGCAATGAAGATGCTACCTCGTTAAAAACCTTACCAAGAAAACCCAGTGGGACAAAACTTGGTGAAGGGAAAAAGAGTGCAGCGCATATCATCTCTCTCCCTGACGAGATCATCCGATTAGGACTTTCAAAAGTCATATCTCGAATATCGATCAATTCTACCATCCTTTTCAAAAGTTGAGGTGATAAAGTCATAGCGATCAAACAAACACATCTATGCCTTGCCTCGCATGGAGCCAATATCTCTTGATTGATATCTGGCTTTATAATGATATGATAAATACTCAGTCCAATGACTTCGAGTTGGTGAGGACTTCATCTTACTAGTAAACCAACTTTCAAATGTTTAATTTGAAAAACCTGAAAACAAAAATGATGACAAAACAAGAAATTTGCTTATCCAAGGTCTTTTTGTCTTAAGATATTTCTTTAAACATTGCACGGCTTGTACAACTCTTCAGGAGTTCCAACAGACTTCGACCTTGAATATTTAATAAATATATGTGAGCTTATATGACCATTATTATGGTCCCCTTTATCGAAAACTCACTAAGATGGTTATATCACATTTGTTCCGATTGTTTTAATCCATACAAAGCTTTGTTTAACTTAACTGAGTAAATTTTTCCGGGAATTATCATTATGTGCTTCTGGCACTTTTAAATCCTTCAGGGATTTTCATATATATATATATATCATGGTCTAACGAACCATACAAATAGGCCGTGACCACATCAATGAGGCGCATTTCAAGTCTTTCATGCACTGCCAGACATATCAAATATCGAAATGTTATTGCATCCACCACAGGAGAATATGTCTTTTCATAATCAACACCAGGTATCTGGGTAAAATATTGTGCGACAAGTCGTGCTTTATATCTAGTAATCTTATTTCTTTTTCGTACAAAATATCCATTTATAGCTTACTGGTTTGATCTCTTTTGGTGTTCGAACTACAGGTCCAAAGACTCATTTTTCAAACGAGTCTAATTCAGACTTAATTGCCTCTTTTCATTTTGGCCAATCATTTCTATTTCTACACTCTTCCACAGAGGTAGGTTCATGATCCTCGTTTTCATTTATGATATCGCGCGCTATATTATATACAAAAATATTGTCGACAATTATATTATTCCGGTCCCATCTTATTCCCATAATGACATAGTTAATCGAGATCTCTTCATTTTCATTAATTTCAGGTACCTGATTCTCTTCATTGTTAACTATGTCAATGGTCTCTTCTGGAAAGACATCCTCGATTTGACAATCATGGTTATTTGCTCTTTTTCTTTTTCGAGGATGTTTATCTTTGGAACCAAGTGGTCTACCACGCTTCAGGCGTGCCTTAGACTCACTAGCAATTATAGGTTGTCCTTCAGGGACATCAATTTTGACAGGAGCATTTACAACTGGAATATGAGATTTTGTTACTCTTTTGTGGTCAGTAAATGCGTCTGGCAGTTGATTTGCAATACCTTGCAAATGAATTATCCTTTGAATTTCTAATTCACTTTCTTTTGTTCGAGGATCTAAACTTTTCGATAATAATTCATTCCATGAAATCTCTTTTTCCAACTGTTTATTATCTCCCCCTAATGTTGGGAATAGTGATTCATTAAAGTGACAATCTGCAAACCTAGTAGTAAACAAATCTCCAGTCGTCGCTTCAATATACTTGATTATAGATGGAGATTCATACCCAACACATATTTCCGTCCTTCTTTGAGGTCCCATTTTTTGTGCGTTGTGGTGGATTAATTGGGACATATACCGTACATCCGAAAATTCGTAAATGGAAAATATTTGGTTCCTGACCATGAACCAATTGTAAGGGAGAATTATCATTATAACTGGTTGGCCGGATGCGTATAAGTTGTGCTGCATGTAAAACAGCATGTCCCCAGGCCCAAACGGAGAGATTAGATTTCATAATCATAGCTCTCACAATTCAATGTATTCGTATTTGAAAAATCTTCTGGTTTTTCAATGGACTGCCACATGAATTCTCAATTATTTTCGCATCAGTAATGAATCGGGATGGTCTAACCGGTCATGCCAAACCTTAACCATCTTTGTAAACTTATGGTTTACAATATCAGTAAATTTCGGGCTTACTGTGATATGATTCAATCATTCTTATATATGTATAATACAGTCCAGATCACAAAGTGGAGTAAACTTTGCAACACACACCTTTTGATTGTCATACTTAAGGTAACGCATATACCTTGTTCATTCGTAGTCTTATATTTGAACAAATTTATCGGGACTTTAGAGAAAATTGTGTATTTCGAATTCTGGATTTTGTGCCTTCAGGCATCATGGAATTAGCTCTTCAGGAGCTTATGAAATTTAACTCTTCAAGATTTCTAATTTGACACAACTATTTAAATTTATATAATATTGGTATGTGCTTCATCATATCTCAAATGAGAGAATATGTATTATAGAGTGTGTCGTAATAATGTCTTCAAGACATTTGTCCCAACTTGAATATTGAATTTATACATATAAAAAAAAATAAACAAACTTGTAAAGCAATATATCAAGCATATATGATAATATTAAACTTAAATAAACAGAATATTATCATAACTCATAACAGACTGAATCAATGGAGTGCGGATAAATTACTGGAATAGCTTTGAAAAGTGTAAGCAGGGACACACCTGTGTTTGAACCTTTAGGGTTTAGAGAAGAGAAGGGTAATGAAAAAGGGATATGATGAAGGTTAATGATTGGGTGAGTTAAGTTTTCTTAAAGTAGAGTCGGAATTGAATGGGTTGGTGAGTTAGGTTAGAGTTTTTATGTCGAGTTAAAGGAGAAACTGAAATGGAGGAAATGAGGTGTGAAAAAGTAGATAAAGAGAATTGAATGAGAAAGAACGGTTGTTTCCTCGATAATTTTGTAACAGGTTCAAAGCCAGCAAGGGGACTATTCTAAGAATACTACTCCTGCTTAATAGTGCAAACAAACCTCCTGTGCTATTTTGGAACTAACTTAAAAGGATTATCGGTGGAAATATGGAAAATTCAAGTTTATAGCTGATATTTAATTAAATATGGAAAAAAATCAACAAGCCAATGAGCTCATACATTCATCTATAGAAGATTCTTTTGATCCTCACTATCATAAACAATGTTAAATAATTTAAGGCCAACAATCAAGAATATCAAATATAATCTCCAATATGTTTAAGTCCTATGTACCCAACGCACACACAACTTCGCAATAAAAGTGTCCATAGACTCCCTACTAGATAGTCTGTAAACAAAATTGTACTGCTCGCTTTCCTAGCAAGAACAATAATTATTAAAGGCTTAAAAGATGTCTTGGCTATCAGTGAATTTAATAATATTCCAGAACTATCCTACTAATCCATCTCAGAAAGTCACCGCCAGTTAAACACAATATATTTAAACAAGGCAATGAAACACAAGAAAAATTGCACTGCTGCAAAAAGAAAGATGGCTTGGGCATGGATGAATTGGGTGACTATACAAAAACCTAATATCTCACTGCCAAATAACAATGATTATATCAACATGATAGTCCACAAAAATACACGAATACAAGATGGTATTTCTTAATGAGATATTAACAAGTACTATTTGTTCTGTTGACATAAAGCTCGCATAAAAGCACCCAACAAAAAGTTATATGGTGGGAGCTCATGAATTTGAATCTGTATAATAATAAAAAATTACACTGAGTGCAAAAGCCTTGAACAAGGAACCTACCACACAATTAAGATGGTAAAACCAAGAAAGATCTGAAGCCATTATAACAAAGTGATGGAAACAGACTACTATAAGGGCTAAACAGTACCCCCATGGCTAAAATCACTAGAACAATTATATAGCATCACATTCACTTCGGGGAATGGAGCATGTTTAGATCTACAGTTATAGTTAGTCACAGTTATGCATATTTAGATCTACAGGATTGTCATCATTTTATACTCATTGTATTGTTATTATACAAACAATATTTTCTTCATTTCGAGAGATCTTCGGGATCTTTAATTTTGATATATCAAATTCTCACATAATTCTTTTTGCTAGATGAACAATATTTTATTTAAATTTCAAGAGATCTTCAGGATCATTGATTTTGATACAATCATCTTTCACTCCTTCAGGGAGATTGTGACAAAAGAAAATTATAGCTTTCGCATGATCTCATTTCGATGCTTCTTTGAATCCATCAATTGTCTCTTTGAGACTTTCGGTATTCAAATGAATTTCAACATCCAAAATTCATGACAAGTAATTCTTGTTGGTTATAATCAAGAGCTTTGAAAAATAAGAACATAATAAAATTATATGCATAATTAGAAATAAAAAAAACGAGATCAAAATATAACATTTCTGATACACAAGATCCATAAAAAAATGGCGAGTGTAGAGCATACTAAGTTATATTGATCTTAAGGAAATGATCAAAAGTAAAAAAAAATAATAAGATGAACTCGAGATTTAACATACTTACATATATAAAAAAAGACGAGATCAAAATGTAACTTTTCTGATACACAAGATCCATAAAAAAATGGCGAGTGTAGAGCATACTAAGTTATATTGATCTTAAGGAAATGATCAAAAGTAAAAAATAATAAGATGAACTCGAGATTAACATACTTACATATATAAGGCCAAACATTTTTCCTTTTCTTCAGATGAACTTGAGAGTCGAAAGGTAGAGACTCGTGCTGATAACGTGTTTTAAAATAATGTAAACAATCAACAAAGGAAATAGAGACAAGAGGGAAGAAGATTATTCTCATTCATAATATTTTCATCTCTTTTCCAAATGATTCACTCAATGGCCTATTTATAGGCTTACAAAGAATATAAAGAGACAATTACATAATTATGAATAAATATGAATGAATGCAATGTGGTAGTGGAGAATGTGGAAAGAGTGGGGGAAAGTTCAATAGACAATTCACACTTAATTTACTTATAACATTTAATTTATTTTTATAATAATTATTTTGGCTCATAAACTAAAGCCCATGAGTCAATTTATTTTTAAATACAACTTGTCATGTACGATACAATTTAAAGATTATTTTTTTTACAAATAAAATGTACAAATTTTTGGAGGCAATTGCATGCACGTGCATTGCACGTATACGTGCAATGTGCACCATCCTAGGTAGGCCGGATTGCTTCTTTTGGAGGGAATGGGAAAATTTGAGTGGGATCATGGTGTGGTGGTTACTTGATTATGGGTGGTTAGTATAACTCCTCCTTAAATCTAAGCCACTTGTTCCTAACTCCTACTTCAATCTTGGCCATTCATTCTCCTTGATTTTTAGTATAAATACCCCCCCCCCCCCCTGGCTAGTTATTCTTGTGCAAATTATTTTCTCCAACCTATAGTTCAAAATACTTTATCTAGTAGTTATTTTAGTGAGTTAAAAGATTCAGAGAATTGTGTGGGTTGTGCTTGCAACAAGAAGAGGAAGGCCGGCTTTGGAGTGCTCGGGTTGGCTTTGGAGTGCTCGGATTTTTGCTAGTGGGCGCGCATCTAGGAGGAGGAGCAATTCGTTGCAAGGACATTCGTCTAGGAGGTTGCTAGTTGTACTTTCTTCAATAAGGTGGGTAAATTTTCTATATGTCTAAATAGGAATATATGCTAGATTGGAATGGAAAAATGATGCATGAAAAAGACTAATAAGAGTACACATTTAATTGGAGATTTGAGCTATAAATTAATTGGAATGTGGGTGTGCAATTGTATGTAATTTGATTAGTAAAAATCTAAGTTTTGTGTGAATTAATTATAACCATGGATTGTTAAAGAAAGTCTCATTATCTATATCACAAATTATATACACAAAGTTAGTAGATTGACAATGCTACTTCATGTGAATAAATGGATCTTTGTGTTATATTGAAATAAATGAATTAAGATATAGATTAGTATGTTTGGTAAAAGGTTAAAAACAGAGAATTAATGTGTAGTTTGCTAATAAAGAGATTAGTGGCGTTAATTGTTGAGAAATGTCGAAAAAGAAATGCGGGAGTGATAGTTCACAATTCAAATTAATTATATGAAAAATATGTTTTGATTATCGAAAAAATTATTTTTTATTGTACTGGAAATAACTTATGATGATGTTAGTCAATCTGAAATTTTTACAGTAACTGTTATAAAAACGAAATGAAATGAAGACTTGTCGAATATCGAATTGTTTTAATAACAGAGAGAAATGTATTAAAAAGAATTTGAGTTGTACTTTGACAACCTGGGCACGTAGCTCAAGTGGTCAGAGTGTGCGGTTGGGTTCTCACAAGTCATTGGTTCGACTCTTGAGAATACCATCTTTTATATGCATTTTCTTTTAAATCCAATCAGTTCTAAACCGAGAGCATTAAATACTCTCCGCTCTCCTTTTATACCGCTGGCGCAAGTGGCCTAGTGGTCTGTGCCTTCGGCTGTGTTCTCTGTGGTGTTGGGTTCGAATCTTGGCTTCAGCAGATTCAAAAAAATGTTTTTTTGATGTTTTGGTGATAAAAAAAAATTGTAGAAAAATATGACTATTCTTCTAAAAATATATGGGACTTATTAAAAATAATTTGGGAATTATTTACATAAAATAAAGTATAATTTGTGACTAAATGTGTAAATAGAACTATGGTTCCACATTGATATTCTTTGTGAAATTATATCTTGCAAAAATGACTTGAAATGAAGGATTAGAAAATTAATAGGGCAAAGAAAGAAATTATATTGTGTGATGTGATGCAAAATATTCTCATTTGAGAATAGTGTGAAAAATACGAAAAGTGAATATTCGTTAGTGATGTGAATTTCAATGTGAAATTAATAATTGATGAAGTATATAAATTCCATGTATGATTATGGACTATTGAATAAATTTAGAGATCATGCTATTGAAAGAAAAATCTGTTATGATTATGAATATGAATTTATGAGTTGGAAATGCTCAAATTGGAAATTGTGAATTGGAATTGAAACAAAAAAGTAGCTAAGTCTCCCCCGGCATTTGAAATGAAATGAAATGAAATATTGAAATGAAAGACCAAGGTTGGTCATGTTTGAATAAATGAATGAGTCCGGTTTAGTGGAGAGGCTAACTCTAGAGCTTTGATTTTATTCATGATTCTATTAAATTAAGAATAGTGCATAGTGAAGATGTGATGAAAGTGAGAGAAAAACACGAGTATGAGAACTAGAGTTTACGGTGTGGGTGCGTGAGCCACAGAATGAATGCTTGATGAGTCAAGACATGGCGTGGGCACAACTTAGTAATGATCGAACTTTAGCCACGCTTGTGGAATGTTTGGTGACTGGAAGAGGATCATGTGCCATGAAGGAGGCTGAATTGCCACATAATGCATGCTTGATGAGTCAAGACATGGCGTGGGATTCCCCTCCAGGTTTTCTGTACACGAGCTTGTACTCATAGATCATCTAGGATACTCACCGTAGTTACAGTAGTAGATTAAGTCATGGCGAGGGATTGAACCCTACAAAGATGAAGAACGATTAAGAGGCTTGTCCTCGGACCTATGTAGTATGGGATGCATAGAATCCGAACAAGTGCGCATTAGTGTCATCTAATATAAATAATTGCATTAAGGACTAAGTGCACAATCACAACACGACATCAATAGGGTAGTCCCTTTAGTTGATATGTGACAAGTTTGTGTTTGTTAAATATGGAAAATAAGTTATACTATTTCCGGCATAGAGATGATGGTCGTGTATAATGTTCGTCGGTTGAATAAACTGACGTACCCACAATCTTATATGCAGGTAAATAACATGATAAAGATTAAAGAGGAACAGATGCTTAAAGATTATTCAATGTTGTTGTACATTTATACAATTGTTGTAAATTTTACTGCCACTATGCAATGTTAAGTGTAAAGTTTTATGTAAACTCTGATGTAAAGTGAAAAGTTCAAATTTCCTTGTAAAATTGTACTAAATGAAGTGGAAAGATCCTGTAGAACATCTCGAATTCAGTGTATTTGGGATTCGGGGCGTTACAATTTCTCGAGCGAGAAACTTCAATACCAAAAAAATATCTCAAAGAGCCAAGATCCTTCATTTCGAACTCTTGTGACAAGTAGCTTTTCAATGTCATTCTCTGTAACGCCCCGAATCCCAAATACAACTGAATTCGAGAGTTCTACAGGATTTTTCCACTTCATTTAGTACAATTTTACAAGGAAATTTGAACTTTTCACTTTACATCAGAGTTTACATAAAACTTTACACTTTACATTGTACAGCGGAAGTAAAATTTACAACAATTGAATAAATATACAACAACATTGAATAATCTTTAAGCATCTGTTCCTCTTTATCACGTCATTACCCTGCATATAAAACTGTGGGTACGTCAGTTTATTCAACCGACGAACATTATACACGGCCATCCTCTCTATGCCGGAAATAGTATAACTTATTTTCCATATTTAACAAACATAAACTTGTCACATATCAAACTAAAGGGACTACCCTATTGATGTCGTGTTGTGATTGTGCACTTAGTCCTTAATGCAGTTGTTTGTATTATATGACACTAATGCATACTTGTTCGGATTCTATGCATCCCATACTACATAGGTCCGAGGGCAAGCCTCTTAATCGTTCTTCATCTTTGTAGGGTTCAATCTCTCGCCATGACTTAATCTACTACTTTAACTATGATGAGCATCTTAGATGATCTATGAGTACAAGCACGTGTACAGAAAACCTGGAGGGGAACCCCACACCATGTCTTGACTCGTCAAGCATGCATTCTGTGGCAATTCAGCCTCCTTCATGGCACACGCTCCTCTTGCAGTCACCAAACATCCCACAAGCGTTGCTAAAGTCCGATCATTACTGAGTCGTGCCCACGCCATGTCTTGACTCATCAAGTATGCATTCTGTGGCTCACACACCCGCACCGTAAACTCTAACTCTCATACTCGTGTTTTTTTCTCACTTTCATCATATTTTCACTATGCACTAATCCTTAGTTTTTATTAGAATCATGAACAAAATCAAAGCTCTAGAGTTAGTCTCTCCACTAAACCGGACTTATTCATTTATTCAAAAATGACCAACCTTGGTCTTTCATTTCAAATTTCATTTCATTTCTTTCCAAATGCCGGGGGAGACTTAGCTACTCTTTTGTTTCAATTCCAATTCACAATTTCCAATTTGAGCATTTCCAACACATAAATTCATTTTCATAATCATAACAGATTTCTTCTTTTTTTTTTTCAATAGCATGATCTCTAAATTATTCAATAGTCTATAACCATACATGGAAAATTAATACTTCATCAAATATAAATTTCACATTGAAATCACATCACTAAATGAATATTCACATTTCATATTTTTCACCCTATTCTCCAATGAGAATAATTCACATCCATCACACAATATAATTTCTTTCTTTACTATATTAATTTTCTAATCCTTCATTTCAAGTTCTTTTTGCAAGATATAATTTCACAAAAAAAATATCAATGTGGAACCATAGTTCTATTTACACATTTATTCTCAAATCATATTTTATCTCATGTAAATAATTTCCAAATTATTTTTCATAAGTCCCATATATTTTTAGAAGAATAATCATATTTTTTCCATAATTTTTCAATCATCCAAACATTCAAAGAAATATTTTTTTTCAAACTTGCCGAAGCCGAGATTCGAACCCAGAACCACAGGGAAACCAACCGAAGGCACAACCACTAGGCCGAACGCTATTGGCGTTAGAATGAGGGGCTGAGAGCATTAAATGTTCTCGGCTGCTGATATTCTTTATTTTAAAAATTCATGAAACAAAAGTGTGTTGCCCAGGGGATTCGAACCAGCGACCTCAGACCGAAAGCCCACTGTAGCGATTAAAGCCATCCCGACCACTTGAGCTACGCGCTCAGGTTGTCAATAATGCAACTCAAAATTTATTTAAACCAATTCTTTCTGTTATTAAAATGTTTCGATGTTCAACTAGTCCTCATTTCACCTTGCTTTTATAAAAATTACTGTAAAATTCTAGATTGATTCTTCCTCACATAATTTACATATCAGTATGAAAAAATAATTTTTTTAACAATTAAAACATATTTTTTTCATACAATTAATTCGGATTCTACATTATAACTACCACATTTCTTCTTTCGACATTTCTTAACAATTAACATCACAAATCTCTTTACTAGCAATTCTTCATATTAATTTCTGTTTTTAATCGTTTACCAAACATACAAATCTATATTGTAAATTCATTCATTTCAATAAAACACAAAGATTCATTTAACACATAAAGTAGCATTGTTAATCTACTAACTTTTGTGTACACAATTTGTGATGTAGATAATGAAACTTTCTTCAATAGTTTATGGCTATAATCAATTCACAGACAATTTTGCCTTTACTAATAGAACCACATACAATTGCGCATCCATATATCAATCAATCCATAAGTCATTTTCCAATTAAATGTGTACCCTTATTAATCTTTTTCATGCTTCATTCATTCAATTTAATCTAGCATGCATTCCTAATTAGAAACATGAAAAATTTACCCACCTTATTTGGAGAGAAATACAACTAACAACCTCCTAAACGAATGTCCTTGCAAAGGAACGATCCTCCTCCTAGAAGCGCGCACTCGAGCCTTCCACAATGCCAAAACCGAGAGCCTCCCCTTGTTGATGCCGGCCTTCTCTTCTTTGATGCAAGCACAATCCCCACACAATCTCTTAATCTTTTGCTCACTTAATAAACTACTAGATAATGTATTTTAAACTATAGGCTTGGAGGAGATAATTAGTACAAAAATACTAGGCAGGGGGGGGGGGGTATTTATACTAAAAATTTACGAAAATGGATGGCTAGGATTGAAGTAGGAGTTAGGAACAAATGGCTAGGATTTAAGGAGGAGTTACAATAACCAACCATGATCAAGTAACCACCACCCATGACTCCACTTGAATTTTCAATTCCCTGCAAATCAAAACCGGCCTCACATGAGGTGCTTTTGCACGTGTACGCGCAATGCATGTGCATGCAACTTGGTCTCCATTTAAAAATTGTACATTATATTTTACATAAAAATAATCTTTAAAATGTATTCTACATTACAAGTTGTATTTAAAAATAAAGTAGCTCATGGGCTTTAGTTTTTGGGCCAAATAATAATTATAAAAAGATAACAATTAAATTAGATTTGGGCTTTTAAAAAGAAAGGCTTTTTGTCTAATTGAAAAAGGGCTTTATACAAAAATAATTAAAAGCAAGTATTTAAATATCTATACTCATCATAATGAAAAATAATCACCAAAATATTGCACGTGCACCCAACGTGCAAAATAAAATAATTTTCATTAAATAAAAATCGGGGCATTACAACACTCCCTCCTTAGAATAGTTCCGTCCCCAGAACTACAGTCAAGAGCGAGAAAAACGAACACTTACTACAAGCCCAAGAAAGAAAATACAACTCAAGCAAAAAGTTCAAGATAGTCCTTCAACATCCTCTCCTCAGACTCCCAAGTAGCCTCTTCAACCAAATGGTTTCTCCAGACTACCTTGACCATCGGTATCGTCTTATTCCTCAAGACTTTCTCTCGACGATCACCAATCTCGACAGGAGACTCGATGTAATTCAGATCCAACTGCAAACCTTCCGGTACTTCAGGCAAATGATGACTTGGATCTGGAATATAACCTCTCAGCATAGACACATGAAAGACATTGTGCACCTGAGATAACTCTTCCGGTAATTCAAGCCGGTATGCAGTTTTCCCGATCCTTTTCAATATCTTGTACGGGCCTATAAACATCGGGGCTAATTTCTCGCCTTTGCCAAAACGAATCACACCTTTCCTGGGCGATACTTTCAGAAAGACGAAGTCACTAACCTCAAATTCAAGGTCCCTTCTCCGGTTGTCTGCATAGCTTTTCTACCTGCTCTGAGCTTCTACCAACCTTTTCCTGATCAGATCAATCTTTTCAGAAGTTTGCTGTACAAGCTCAGGACCAAACAACCGACGCTTCCCAACTTCAAACCAACAAACAGGCGTCCTGCACTTCCTGCCATACAAAGCTTCGTACGGCGCCATCCCAATGCTAGTTTGAAAACTATTGTTGTAGGCAAACTCTACCAAAGGTAAATGCCTTTCCCAACTGCCTCCAAAGTCTAGTATACAACACCGAAGCATATCCTCAAGAATACGGTTGACTCTCTCGGTCTGCCCATCGGTTTGCAGATGAAAAGCAGTGCTGAAATCCGTCTTGGTACCCAAAGCTGTCTGAAGACTCCTCCAGAAATACGAAATAAACCGTGCATCTCGATCAGACACGATAGTTGACGGAACACCATGAAGCCGGACGATCTCGCCAACATACAACTCAGCTAACTTGTCCATCGAAGCAGTGAGTTTCATCGCCAAAAAGTGAGCGGACTTAGTCAGTCGATCGACTATGACCCAAATCGCATCATTGCCAACTCCAGATCATGAGTCGGGTAATTCTTCTCATGTGGTTGTAGTTGCTTAGACCCATAAGCGATTACTCTTCCTTCTTGCATTAAGACACAACCAAACCCACGATGTGAAGCATCGCTATAAACATCATACTCAACACCTGCTCTAGGCAAAGCCAAAATAGGTGCAGTAGTCAGTTTCTCTTTCAACTCCTGAAAGCTCGCCTCACATTGCCCAGTCCACTTGAAGTTCACATTCTTCTTGGTCAGTCCAGTAAGCGGCCCGGTTATCTGAGCATAACCTTGAATGAATCTCCTGTAGTATCCAGTCATTACAAGAAAACTTCTGACTTCCTTTACTCTAGTAGGCCTAGCCCAATCTCTCACTGTCTCTATCTTCTGAGGGTCAGTTGCCACTCCCTCCTTAGAAAGGATGTGACCTGGGAATGCCACTTCAGATTTCCAGAAATCACACTTGGATAACTTGGCATACAACTTCTGCTCTTCCATCTTCTTCAAAACTGCTGCCAGATGCTCGGTGTGCTCCTCCTCTGACTTGGAGTACACGAGGATATCGTCGATAAATATCACGACGAAAGTATCAATGAACGGCCTCAGAACTCTGTTCATCAAATCCATGAAGATTGCGGGTGCATTCATCACTCCAAATGGCATAACTAAGAATTCGTAATGCCCATGTCGAGTTCTAAATGCAGTTTTGTGCACATCTTCAGCTTTCACTCGAACTTGGTGATATCCTGATCGAAGATCTATTTTGGAGAAAACAGCTGCTCCTTGTAGACGATCGATCAAATCATCAATTCGGGGAATAGGATACTTATTCTGAACAGTGACCTTATTCAGCTCTCGGTAATCAATGCACATTCTCATCGGTCCATCCTTCTACTTTACCAAAAGCACTGGTGCTTCCCAAGGTGACGCACTAGGTTGAATAAATCCTTTTTGCAACAGTTCCTCAATCTGCCGTTTCACCTCATCCTGTTCCACTGGAGCCATCCTATACAGTGCCTTAGAAATGAGTGCACTCCCTGGTTGAACAGTGATGCTGAACTCCACATCACGATGTGGGGGTAACCCAGGAAAATCATCCAAGAACGCAGTCGGATAGTCCCGAACCATAGGAATCCTTTGCACTTCCACAGGAATTTCTTCCTCGCGGATAGCTGCCACCAGCTTAGAACACTTCTTCTTCCCTTGGAAAGTGACTTCAGGTCCACCTGGAGCCTTCACTGTTACCATCTTGGTCTTGCACTCGATGCTTGTACTGTACACCGACATCCAATCAATGCCAATGATAACATCGACTCCCAAGATAGTTAGCTTGATCAGATCAATTCCAAAGATTCTGTCCCCAATCACAATCTCGCAATCAGCATAGTACCGATCAGTGGTTAAAGTTTTCCCTGATGGAGTAGCTACTGCTAAAATCTTGCCTGGAAAAATCTTCGGTTCAACTCCCAACACTTTAGCAAATTTAGGAGACACAAAAGTATGAGAGGATCCAGTATCGAACAACACAACAGCTTTCATTCCATTAAGATAAAGTTCTCCTGTTACATAATACACACTCATTACGTAACAGTTCACTTAATAAACAGGAAAAAGAAATGACAAAAATCTCTAAACATCTGCCCTCGTACCAGTGATGACATGATCCACCTGATCGGCATCAGCTTCCATCAAGGCAAACACTCGCCCTGGTTGGTACGGTCTCTTTCCAGTCTACTGCGTTGGTACATTGCGATTACCATTCCGTGGTTTGAGACATTGAGATTGGTAATGTCCCGTTTTACCACAGTTGAAGCAAGTTACCGCAGGAGGTCTCACAACATTGTTCCCAGGTCCTCCAGCAACACTAATAGCGTTCGCCCCTGTCGGTTTGAACCTTTGTGCAGATGGTTGCCCTTTGAAACTCCCAGAATGTGCAGGCCTCTTTCTAGACTGCCAGTTGTTCCTTCGGTTCTGAACAGCATGAAACTGCTCCATATCTGCTTCCGTCGCTGCTGCTCTCTTGACCAACTTGTCGAATCTTCTGATACCAAGAGGTATCATCCGGGACCTCAAGCTCGGCCTCAATCCATGCTCGAACTTACGAGCCTTCTTAGCTTCATCCATCACTAATTCAGGAGCATACCTAGAGAGCTGAGTAAATTTGGTCTCGTACTCTCTCACTGACATGCTACCTTGCTGTAGCGATAGAAACTCCATAGCCTTCTTCTCTTGAACATCGGAGGGAAAATAGTGACTGCGGAATTCTTCCAGAAATTCCTCCCAGCCGAGAACTATGCCTCCCATTGTCCTCTTCATCGACTGCCACCACACAGCTGCGTCCTTCTCAAGTTGCAGAGTCGCCAACTTCACCTTACTGCCTTCAGGGTTCTCCAACACTTCAAAGATTGTCTCCACTTGACGAATCCAGTTGTCAGCCGCATCAGGGTCTGACTTCCCTTCGAATACAGGTGGTTTCATCCACTTGAACGATTCCACGAGTTTAATCGCTTCGGGCACCGGATTCGCAGGTCCCCTTTCCTTGGTTCTGATTCATGGCCACGGCATTGAGCGTCTGATAGATCCTCGCAAGTTCCGTTTCCAGATCCAGACCTTCACCGTTTCTAGCTCCTCTTCTAGACATATTCTGATGCAAAAGATTCATTAAATTCGAAGTATAAGACAAGAATTTTAAATCAGCTTGCATTTCATTGAATTCCAAACTTTATACATTCGAATTGAAAAATATTTCTTGACATCAGAATGAAAATAGTAGAAGCTACAACAGTCTAACTCCTACGGTTCCTCTTCGCTTCTCGAAGTTCTCCCCGTAGTTCATCAACTTCATCCTTCAGCACATCGGTCAGATTCTTTCTCTTCTCGAGTACCTATACCCGATGACTGAGAACTGAAAAGTCATCCTTTCGCTTTGTCAGTTGAGCCTCCAATAATCCGACTCTCTCTCGCAGTGTTTCTACCTGCCTCTGAAGAGATATCACAAGACCATTTGGAACTGGTTCTTCTTCTTCGTCAGAAGAGTCATCAGATGAATCCGGAGGTGGGGTAATATCTCGGGATTCAGGCCATTCTTCTCCGTCAGAATCTGCTTGCCCTGGGTAGTACTCTTCCTCGGAATCTGCTTGTCCAGGATGGTACTCTTCCTCGATGATATGCCAGTCGTCGTCTCCAGCAGGGTCGAAGTGATCAGCCATCTTAAAAATAGAAAGGAAGAAGCATAAGTCATAGAGCAACACAAATGTAAGTCACTTACATTTAAATCTCTAGACTCAAATACACACTCTAATGTCCAATTCTAGGGTGTCGTTCCTTATAAATTTGTACAAGTGTGAAGCGTGGCTCTGATACCACTCTGTAATGTCCCGAATCCCAAATACAACTGAATTCGAGAGTCCTACAGGATCTTTCCACTTCATTTAGTACAATTTTACAAGGAAATTTGAACTTTTCACTTTACATCAGAGTTTACATAAAACTTTACACTTTACATTGCACAGCGGAAGTAAAATTTACAACAATTGAATAAATATACAACAACATTGAATGATCTTTAAGCATCTGTTCCTCTTTATCACGTCATTATCCTGCATATAAAATTGTGGGTACGTCAGTTTATTCAACCGACGAACATTATACACGGCCATCCTCTCTATGCCGGAAATAATATAATTTATTTTCCATATTTAACAAATACAAACTTGTCACATATCAAACTAAAGGGACTACTCTATTGATGTTGTGTTGTGATTGTGCACTTAGTCCTTAATACAGTTGTTTGTATTATATGACACTAATTTACACTTGTTCGGATTCTATGCATCCCATACTACATAGGTCCAAGGGCAAGCCTCTTAATCGTTTTCATCTTTGTAGGGTTCAATCTCTTGCCATGACTTAATCTACTACTGTAACTACGCTGAGTATCTTAGATGATCTATGAGTACAAGCACGTGTACAGAAAACCTGGAGGGGAACCCCACGCCATGTCTTGACTCGTCAAGCATGCATTCTGTGGCAATTCAGCCTCCTTCATGGCACACGCTCCTCTTGCAGTCACCAAACATCCCAAAGCGTTGCTAAATTCCGATCATTACTGAGTTGTGCCCACGCCATGTCTTGACTCATCAAGCATGCATTCTATGGCTCACACACCCGCACCGTAAACTCTAACTCTCATACTCGTGTTTTTCTCTCACTTTCATCACATCTTCACTATGCACTAATCCTTAGTTTTTATTAGAATCATGAACAAAATCAAAGCTATAGAGTTAGTCTCTCCACTAAACCAGACTTATTCATTTATTCAAACATGACCAACCTTGGTCTTTCATTTCAAATTTCATTTCATTTCTTTCCAAATGCCGAGAGAGACTTAGCTACTCTTTTGTTTCAATTCCAATTCACAATTTCCAATTTGAGCATTTCCAACTCATAAATTCATTTTCATAATCATAACTGATTTCTTTTTTTTTTTTTTCAATAGCATGATCTCTAAATTATTCAATAGTCTATAACCATACATGGAAAATTAATACTTCATCAAATATCAATTTCACATTGAAATCACATCACTAAATGAATATTCACATTTCATATTTTTCACCCTATTCTCCAATGAGAATAATTCACATCCATCACACAATATAATTTCTTTCTTTACTATATTAATTTTCTAATCCTTCATTTCAAGTTCTTTTTGCAAGATATAATTTCACAAAAAAAATATCAATGTGGAACCATAGTTCTATTTACACATTTATTCTCAAATCATATTTTATCTCATGTAAATAATTTCCAAATTATTTTTCATAAGTCCCATATATTTTTAGAAGAATAATCATATTTTTTCCATAATTTTTAAATCATCCAAACATTCAAAGAAATATTTTTTTTCAAACTTGCCGAAGCCGAGATTCGAACCCAGAACCACAGGGAAACCAACCGAAGGCACAACCACTAGGCCGAACGCTATTGGCGTTAGAATGAGGGGCTGAGAGCATTAAATGTTCTCGGCTGCTGATATCCTTTATTTTAAAAATTCATGAAACAAAAGTGTGTTGCCCAGGGGATTCGAACCAGCGACCTCAGACCGAAAGCCCACTGTAGCGATTAAAGCTATCCCGACCACTTGAGCTACGCACTCAGGTTGTCAATAATGCAACTTAAAATTTATTTAAACCAATTCTTTCTGTTATTAAAACGTTTCGATGTTCAACTAGTCCTCATTTCACCTTGCTTTTATAAAAATTACTGTAAAATTCTAGATTGATTCTTCCTCACATAATTTACATATTAGTATAAAAAAATAATTTTTTTAACAATTAAAACATATTTTTTTCATACAATTAATTCGGTTTCTACATTATAACTACCACATTTCTTCTTTCGACATTTCTTAACAATTAACATCTCAAATCTCTTTACTAGCAATTCTTCATATTAATTTCTGTTTTTAATCGTTTACCAAACATACAAATCTATATTGTAAATTCATTCATTTCAATAAAACACAAAGATTCATTTAACACATAAAGTAGCATTGTTAATCTACTAACTTTTGTGTACACAATTTGTGATGTAGATAATGAAACTTTCTTCAATAGTTTATGGCTATAATCAATTCACAGACAATTTTGCCTTTACTAATAGAACCACATACAATTGCGCATCCATATATCAATCAATCCATAAGTCATTTTCCAATTAAATGTGTACCCTTATTAATCTTTTTCATGCTTCATTCATTCAATTTAATCTAGCATGCATTCCTAATTAGAAACATGAAAAATTTACCCACATTATTTGGAGAGAAATACAACTAACAACCTCCTAAACGAATGTCCTTGCAAAGGAACGATCCTCCTCCTAGAAGCGCGCACTCGAGCCTTCCACAATGCCAAAACCGAGAGCCTCCCCTTGTTGATGCCGGCGTTCTGTTCTTTGATGCAAGCACAATCCCCACACAATCTCTCAATCTTTTACTCACTTAATAAACTACTAGATAATGTATTTTAAACTATAGGCTTGGAGGAGATAATTAGTACAAAAATACTAGGCAGGGGGGGGGGGTATTTATACTAAAAATTTAGGAAAATGGATGGCTAGGATTGAAGTAGGAGTTAGGAACAAATGCCTAGGATTTAAGGAGGAGTTACAATAACCAACCATGATCAAGTAACCACCACCCATGACTCCACTTGAATTTTCAATTCCCTCCAAATCAAAACCGGCCTCACATGAGGTGCTTTTGCACGTGTACGCGCAATGCATGTGCATGCAACTTGGTCTCCATTTAAAAATTGTACATTATATTTTACATAAAAATAATCTTTGAAATGTATTCTACATTACAAGTTGTATTTAAAAATAAAGTAGCTCATGGGCTTTAGTTTTTGGGCCAAATAATAATTATAAAAAGATAACAATTAAATTAGATTTGGGCTTTTAAAAAGAAAGGCTTTTTGTCTAATTGAAAAAGGACTTTATACCAAAATAATTAAAAGCAAGTATTTAAATATCTATACTCATCATAATGAAAAATAATCACCAAAATATTGCACGTGCACCCAACGTGCAAAATAAAATAATTTTTATTAAATAAAAATCGGGGCATTACATTCTCTCCTCAGGATCATTCCCAGTTACTATCATGTCATCTACATATATAATAATAGCAGTAATCTTACCTTCTTTCCTTTTCAGGAATAAGGTATGATCTGAATTACTCTGATAATATCCGAATATCCTCACTGATTTTGTAAACCTCCCAAACCAAGCTCTTGGCGAATGTTTGAGACCATATAGCACCTTCCTCAATCGACACACTTTATTACTGTGTTGGACTGGTCTGTTCGACCCTGATGAAAGATCCATATAAACCTCCTCTGTCAATTCCTCATGCAAAAATGTATCCTTCACATCAAATTTGCTCCAATGGCCTGTCAAGATTTGCAGCAAGTGACAGTAGGACTCGAACAGTATTGAATTTTTCCACAGGTGCGAATGTATCTTCATAATCAATTCCATACATTTGAGTGTATCCATTAGCAACCAACCTTGCTTTGTATCGCTCTATTAAACCATCAGACTTATATTTCACCGTATAAATCCATCTGCATCCTACTGGCTTCTTCCCTGCTGGCAGCTCGACTATCTCCTAAGTCTCATTCTTTTTCAAGGACTTCATCTCCTCATCCATAGCTACTTTCCACCTTGGATCAGTAAGGGCTTCTTGCACACTGTTAGGAATAGATACAGTAGATAATTGATTTATAAATGACTTATTTGATTTCGACAGGCGGTGAGTGGATACATAATTACTCATGAGATATTTGACGTTACTAGTGGGATCAGGTTCATAAGTGAGTTTCGGAATACCTCTATTAGTACGGTGCGGGAGTTCTCTTCTAGGAGCTTCGGACAACAATGACGATTAGTTTTGGGGTTCTGACGGTTCACTCTCACTGAAATTTGGTACTGGTTGCAATTCTTTCAAGAGGGCCTTCTTTCCTTGGTTGCACTTCTTCATGAGGGTCTTCCTCCCTTGTTAGGTCTTCATTCAAGTGTTCATCATTATTTGTATCCAGTTGTTCATTTTGGCTGGTAATTATTTCATCATATCCAAGAGTCTGAACTTCACTTTGGTACTCTCCCTGAAGTTCAGTCGTAGACGAAGAAAACTATATCTCATCTTCATGGAACACAACATCCATAGTCACAAACATCCTTTGAGTTGGTGAGTGATAGCACCGATACCTTTTCTTATTCTATGCATATCCCATGAAAACACAGCGGACAGCTCGAGGCGTTAACTTATTGCGTTCATGTTGATGAAAATGAACAAATGCAACAAACCCAAACACATGAGGTGGCAAGTTGACGACTTTTGGTGCATTCACAGCTTCAGTTAATGCTTGAAATGGTATGAGGAAGTTTAAGATACTAGAGGGAACTCGGTTGATTAAGTATGCAGCAGAAGCGAGAGCTTTCCCCAATAAATGAGTGGCATGTTTCCCTGGATAAGAGAAGCACGGACCACCTCGAGCAAGTGTCTATTTTTTCTTTATGCAACCTCATTTTGTTGAGGTGTATATGAGCACGGACCACCTCGCTTTCTCTTGATCTTCACAGAATCACATTAAGAATAATCTTGGTTGGGTTTGGCGATTCTAATTAACTAAGTTTTAATATATGCAATTATTTTTAAATTGCAATAGATTCTTGATGACCAGGATAAGTTGGCAAGTATAGTCTCTCGTGTTCCGCTTGGGCGCTGTGCAGAACCAGAAGAGATAGCATCGCTAGTTGCATTCCTTTGCATGCCATCTGCTTCTTATATAACTGGCCAAGTCATTTGTGTCGATGGAGGGCGAACAGTTAATGGTTAACTAGACATATACATTATGACTGAACATTAAAATAAAGAAGCTTGTGCTATTTGACCAGAATATCTTTCTTATATTTATAATCTGCATATTTGTGTGTACAATAATAAATTGTTGGAACCCTTTTTTTTATGCGCAGGGGAACTCATTTACAGTCTCCACTTTGTTTTTTTGTTTCTTTGTTTCCAATCTATTGGAATGTATTGTGTAGACTGCTGTTGCATTACCTACTTTATAAAAACTTCTTGGTCTGTTAAATTGTGCCATGCCAATGGTACAGTTACTCAGTAGCATATGACTAGTTTGAGGGGTTTATATGTTAGCCCTATATATGATAAACGTTCTTATTACTTTTCTGAGAAAATAACAATGATAGGTTTCGTCATTTTTGTCATTATTAACATTCACGTATGTATTTCGGCTGGGGTCGCTTGACTCTATCCGATGCATCAAATAAAAAAAACTTTCATGTATGTATGTATATTGTATGTATGTATATTGGGAATGACAACCGTTCCTTGATGACTCAATTTTGAAAATTTTGATAAATTCCCTAATATACTAATGGATTTGAGTTTTTCGTTTTCAGTACAGTATGAAAATGATTAAACATTGTAAAATCTTAGAACTTTATAATGTTGACAGATGTCCTACTTGTAAATAGAATTGATAAACCAGAACTGAGAAAATGAATAGATAAAAGAAGTTGTTAGGATTTTGGCCTCAAATACACGTAAATATAAGAGTTACACGTAAATATGGGAGTTCTTGAAGTTGGATAAGACGAGAAGAACACGAAGACAGTAAGAGAAGTCAACAACAATTGGAAGAAAGGTAGTTTGAGGACTTGCAGTCGACTGTTCTGGAGTGCGGTCAACCGACGATCTAACTGCACACCCGACCAACCGAATTTTTTTTACCAAATGACGCACTTTTTGAAAGTAGTTACCAAACAGACCCACTTTCGAAACTAATTACCAAATCGACCCAACTCACTACCTTATCGCTATCTGAGATAGCGAGTGTATGGTCATGTGTTTCTCCATATTTTGGAGAAAATTGAAGGAAAATACCAAGTTTAGACTCGCTATCTTAGATTGCGAGTGGTTTTGTACCACACTCGCTAACTGAAATAGTGAGTGTATGGTTTTGAAGAAAAAGACCAAGTTTATACTCGCTATCGCAGTTAGCGAGTGTGTTAGAACTGAGATAGCGAGTGTCGATTGAAATGAAGAAAAATATCATTGGGTTTAGACTCGCTATCTCGGTTAGCAAGTGTGTTTGTATCACTCTCGCTAACTGAGATAGTGAGTGTCGATTGGGGAGTTTTTAAAGACTCGCTATGTCAAATCTCTCTCACTTCACTCTTTCCATTCTCTCCCTCGTCTCTCCCAAATCCGAACGAAACCCAAAAACCCTAGCCCCCAAAAATCTTTATTTTCCCAACAAAATTCGTCCAAAATCTTTTGAGATCCACTTCATCACTCTCAACCCTCTCTACTCCCACTCTAAAAACCCCAAACTCATCACCCAAGATCCCAATTTGGTTGATTTCGTGAATGGTAAAGAGAATTGTGGCGGAAGTGGGTGCGTTCATCTCATCCTCATTATCTACTTCCTAAAGTACTCATCTATCGTACGGTAAGTCTTCATACGTTTTAATAGATGGCATTATTTTTAAATTGCAATAGATTCTTGATGACCAGGGCCGGCCCTCACTTTGAGGCCGGTGAGGCGCCCTCCTCAGGTCCCCGATTTTTTTGAATTTTTAGGGGCCCCAAATTTGAATTCCCCTTATAAATATAGGCAAGTATCTTACACGTAAAAAACTATATTGTAATTAGGGGCTCCAAAAAATATTTTTTTGTGTTTTTCGCCTTAGGCCCCCGGGAACTCCGGTAAGAAATTTAGAATTTATTTGTGTATATTTAGTTAAATGTGAAATGTTTTGTATTTCCCAAAAATATTATTTAAATGGGTTTGTGAACATTTACAAATGCAAATCTACTATCTAGGCGGTCATACCCTTTTTTTTTCCTTTCTTTCTCTGAACAACACACAGGACATAATTACTAATATAAATTACTAAATATAGATAACACCAATTTGCTTGATTAGTTTAGTTTCAATCTTATCGAAAAATCCACAACATGTCAATGAAATATACACACACATATATTAAACTAACAATTACATTCTCTTGTGTACATATATTAAAGTAAAAATTATATAAACACATCCGGCGGGTTTTATAGGGTTTGAGAAAAACTTAAAACCCTCCCACTTTGAATTCGAGCAGCTTTTTAGCTTTCCGACCCTATTTTTTCAGGGTTGGTTCGGGCAAGTTCGGGCTCGTACTTGCCCATGAACACCCCTGTTAGCACCTCAGACTTGTTGTTGGGATGCAATATGTAGGATTCTCCAGTACTTGAAGAGTGTCCCCGGTCGTAGCCTGATTTATACAAATGGGGGCCGCTGTAGTACAAATTGGGCTGGTTGTCGCACCACGAGGAGGTCTAGGAAGAGGAAGAAGCAACTGGTAGTCTCATGATCTGGTGCAGAGTCTGAGTATACAGCGATGGCAGTTATCACTTGTGAGCTAATATGGGTGAAGAGACAACTTAGATAGTTGGGGTTTGTTTATACTGAGATTATCTGACTACACTTTATTTGGCTTCAAATCCTTCTGTTCCATAAGCGAACCGAAACATATAGTGAAGTTGATTGTCATCTGGTTTGCAACAAGATTGTTGGGTCTGATGAGGAGCAAAAGCAGATTGATGCTAATCATGTTAGTACACCTAGTTGACTGACTAAGCTGTTAACTGGTATGAGATTTCAGTTTATCTTTGAAAAGTTGGAACATGTATAATAATATCTATGCGTCAACTTGAGGAGTATTATTGGGTAAGGTTATTTGCGTAATTGGTAGTCTTATATATAAGAGACTTGTATCCGTAATTTATGATTTGATGAAAGTACCGTTCTCTTTAATATTTGTCAGGATTCATTAGGACATTGTGATGCCACTACTTGAATAGTCACTTTTTTTAAAACATTATACATTCAGTATTAGAAGTCAAATGTCAATTAAGATATGGTACTCTTAAATTACTAGATACATATTTCTTACAAAATCATATGTTATACACTTAATGTTTTAACCAGTTTTGTATTCATTTAGGGTTACTGTAGTTTCTGCATATACCTGATGCATTTTTTGATTTTCATTTTATTACATATTTGTGTTGTTTCCTTAACTGTTGCTTTTTTTATCCATTTTGCACCCAGTTCTGAATTCTTCAATGATGGATGAGTTTTCATTTCATTTGTATCCATGTCTAATAGACAAATATCCGGTATCATTCAGTTCTGATGCTTTTCCACCCTTGTTAGCAGATTTCAAACATTTGGAATAAGGCTTTGTTTTGCTGTTAATGTCAGTGACTCATTATCATCTTGTTCAGTTTTTTGCTTGCACATTATGACTAATTTAAGGAGAATAAGAATGTAACCATGTGTTTTGTCTGTATCCAGGTCAATAATGCAGGGTCATCTATTCCCAAGCCAACCACTAACTGCACTCTTGAAGAGTACACATTCCAGATGGCTACTAATTTTGAATCATGTTTCCATCTGAGTCAACTAGCTTACCCTCTCCTATAAGCATCATGTGTAGGAAGCATCGTGCACATCTCATCTGCTGCTGAAATAATTGCTATAAACAATTATGCAATCTATTCAGCAGCTAAAGGTTAATCCAAGAAAGGCACTGTGTATTTTCCATGAAACATGATTGAAGTGAAGGAAAATATGTAGAGGAAAGGGAGCCTCATAATAAAAGGAGGAAATTTCTCTCATATAGAGTAGACACACAGTGGGACTCTATATAGATGATCCACACTGTTTATCATGTTCCTTATGTTGTAAGATGCGTGTGTAAAAAAAACTAAACCTGCTTGAAGGCTTGTTAGTGAAAAACCGTTCATTTTGCGACCACTTGAAACATGATCGACAAGCATAGGAAAAAGTAAGTTTTTTTATCATAGATAGATAACATGACATGTAAAGCATTGTGAACGAACTGTCCACTTAAGTCCCATCATGTGTGTACAACTACTTTATGCGAGTTTCTCAATAAGTAAATAACTTCAAAAGTCTTGCATAAATAATTCCCTTTTCTCAGTGTAAATTATCAATTATAATTCCGGGCTACTATAGACTTTTAATTAGTATGAAAATTAGTATGTATAAATATAAATAATTTGTTTCAAAGAAGTTGGATTAAAAAAAAATAAGGTCAATGGGCTAATATAAATTCTCCCTTAGCCGTAATAATAATAATAATAATAATAATAATAATAATAATAATAATAATAATAATAATAATAAAATAAAAAATAAAAAATAAAAAAAAAACCTGGTCGGCTGCAGGATTTGAACATAGTGGCATCATAACAAGACAAATCAACTAACCACAACTCAAGTAATGTACTTACTGGACGTAACTATATATATCTTTAAATAAATCAGTGTTTCGACAGCATCCCTAACATAATTGTTCGAGATTCTGAAGAATGAATTCCCACACTTTTTCTAGGATAGCATATTACAGTCAACTACGTATATGATTACACTTTTTCCAGGATAGCATATTCCGGGCTACTATAGACTAATATATAAACTAGTTTAATTAGTAATAATTATAATACAGACTTTGGGGTAATATAGACTTTTAAGTGATAGAAGTTTTATAAGAATTTGGAAAGAGGCTACTAGAAGTCTTTCAGGCTTATAAGAGATTTTGGAAAAAATATCTTATAAGAGGTAAGAAAAGAACGCTAAAAAAATTCTTGTAATAGGTGGACCACCTCTTACAAGAGATAAATCTCTTATAAGAGGAGAAAAAGAACACTACCGTAGATTAATGCTTGCTTGTTTTGTCTTTTGAAGCAGCCGTGCATCAGCAAACAAAAAAAATTGGTTTGTGAGTGGGCAAAAGACGGTATCCGACCCAATTGTGTTGCTGCAGGACTTACAAGAACACCACTTACCCAGTCGGTTAGTTCTTCATAGCTTCTCTTAATTTTTCAATAAAAAGTAGGAAGGATCTCATCCTCTTCCATCGCAAAGAAACTATGAAACTTTTTACATAGAAAGTTAATTAAAAGATGCACATTCTGCAAACAATCTACAATTGACTGAACAAGTTTGCAACATTTTGCATTCAACCGCTTTCTCTTTATCTCCACAGAATCACATTAAGAATAATCTTGGTTGGGTTTGGCGATTCTAATTAACTAGGTTTTAATATATGTAATTATTTTTAAATTGCAATAGATTCTTGATGACGAGGATAAGTTGGCAAGTATAGTCTCTCGTGTTCCGCTTGGGCGCTGTGCAGAACCAGAAGAGATAGCATCGCTAGTTGCATTCCTTTGCATGCCATCTGCGTCTTATATTACTGGCCAAGTCATTTGTGTCGATGGAGGGCGAACAGTTAATGGTTAACTTGACATATACATTATGACTGAACATTAAAATAAAGAAGCTTGTGCTATTTGACCAGTATAATCCTTCAAATTTTGGTCAAATAGCCCGTGCTAAACTCGTGCTAAACTTTGACCAGTATAATCCTTCATACTTCCCGCCATAACTTTGGTTCAAGTTCTTTCATAGCCCATGCTAAACTCGTGCATTCTCTTACAGCAGATAATCCTTCAATTGCACAGGTGTTACTCTTCTTTTACTCTTGACAACTTGTATATCACCCATGCTCGCATCAATACCATCCCCTAAATTTTGAACCTTGTCCTCAAGGTTCATTTGCAGAATTGATTTTGAAATCACAGCTAAATCTTCCCAACTGTCTTCATCAGCAGCTAAGCCTTTCCACCTGATTAACAATTGTTCTTCATACCTCTTACCCCTCTTAATCATTCTCTTTCCTATTATAGCTTCTGGCTAATAATATATTCCATTCTCACCACTGATATTAGGCATCTCAGTAGACACCTCAGTAGGATCATCACCATAAAATTTCTTAAGCAGTGAGACATGAAATACTGGATGTATTTTAGCTTCTTCTGGTAATTCCAACTGGTAAGCAACTTTACCTATCTTCTTCACAATTTTATAGGGCCCATAGTACCTTTTAACTAATTTCTGACACTGCCTCAATTGTAAAGACTGCTGGCGGTAAGCTTGCAACTTGACATACACCCACTCACCCTCCTTAAACTCTTTCTCCCTTCGATGTGTATCAGCTTTGTGTTTCATCCTAACTTGTGCTTGCAACAAGTTATTTTTCAATTTGTTCAAAACCTCGTCTCAGACTCAGATCAAAGTCTAATGCTAAATTAGATGCTTGCCCTGGTACATAGTCAAGCATACTTGGAGGCTTTCTCCCCCATACAAGATTTCAAATGGATTCATTCCAATAGCCGAGAGAAATGAGGTATTATACCAATACTCTGCTAGTGACAAAAAATTCAACCAATTCTTGGGCTCCTCACTAACAAATGCTCACAGATATTGCTCCATACACATGTTGACCACCTCAGATAATCGGATTGGCCATCTGTTTGTGGGTGATAAGAAGTACTCATCTTCAAAGTTGTTACTTGCATTTTGAACAACTCCTTCCAAATGTTACTTAAGAATATAGGGTCTCTATCTGAGACAATGAACTTGGGTAGTCCATGAAGTTTCACAATATTAGTGAGAAATGCCTCTGCTACTTTGACAGCATTGAAGTTTGGGGCAAGAGCAATAAAATGGCCATACTTTGACAATCTGACCACACCACTAATATAGCTGACTTTCCTTAAGAATTTGGCAAACCTGTAACAAAATCCATTGATAATTCTTCCCAAATCTGCTCAGGCACTGGTAATGGTTGTAACAAACCCCCAGGTTTAGCTGCTTCATATTTTGTCTGCTGACAAACTGTGCATATCTTGATGAATTGATATATATCTTTGTGCATATTTCTCAAAAAAAGGAGTTGTAGTCTTAGCAACTCCTGCATGCCCATCTAATGGAGAAGAGTGCCACTCATTCAAAATTTCTTGTTGCAATGTACTTGGAACCACAAGTCTCCCTTTATATAATATCAAACCCTCCCTATACACCATCATTGTCCTTCCAGCTAGATTTAATGTCAGTTCATGCATAAGAGAACTACATTCCTCATCCTTCAAAAGCTCCTCCCTGATTTTATCCAAGAGTAACAATTTTTGTTTTGATACGTCAGTCTCCACTTGATAATACTCTACATAAGGTACCCTTGATAACCCATCTGCTACTGAATTAAGCTTCCCAGGCTTATAAAAAAATTTAAAATCATATCCAGCTAGCTTATAAATCCACTTCGTTGCTCAGGTGTTTGAATAACTTGATTCACCATATGATGAAGGCTTTGCTAGTCTGTTTGTATAACAGATTCCCTTCCTAACAAATATTGCCTCCATTTCATGATTGCACACATCTCTCGAACATGTGTTAAGGTAGATTGCATTCTTGTTGATTCTTGTTGAAGCTAGAGAGCTTTAAGAAGCTGAACTAACTGGCTTCGATCTGAGGAGTTAGTGGACTTCGGAGCCAGGTGTTTCTAGCTCGGATTTTGCTAGGTTTTTGGAGCTCGATCATCTCCCATTTTGAAGCTTTATGTGAGGTTATATACAAGTTTATTTTACAGATTTCAGTTTATAGATCAACGAAGTATTTTTGGTGAACATAGCATGAGAATACTAACTCGTTTGGGTTTGCTTTCTTATCCATTTGGAGATGGGTTATTATGCATTTGAGTTTTAGTTTGGTTCCGAGTAAACCGGAATTATGATGCATTTGGAGATGGGTGAGTTTTAAGTGAATTTGGAGATGCTTTTTTGTCTGAATTTGGAGATGAGATGGATCATATATCTGAAGTTGCACACTATGATTTTTTGGGGAGCGACTAGTGATGGAAATTTTTTATTTAAACTTTATATACAATTATATCATGAAAGGGGATTGCTTGGGTTTGAAAATGAGATTGTTCATGCTTGTTGCTTGGGTTTTAAGTGAATTTGGAGATGTTTTTTTGTCTGAATTTGGAGATGAGATGGATCATATATCTGAAGTTGCACACTATGATTTTTTGAGAGTGACTAGTGATGGAAATTTTTTATTTAAACTTTATATACAATTATATCATGAAAGGGGATTGCTTGGGTTTGAAAATGAGATTGTTCATGCTTGTTGCTTGGGTTTTAAGTGAATTTGGAGATGCTTTTTTGTCTGAATTTGGAGATGAGATGGATCATATATCTGAAGTTGCACATTATGATTTTTTGAGGAGCGACTAGTGAAGGAAATTTTTTATTTAAACTTCATATACAATTAAATCATGAAAGGGGATTGCTTGGGTTTGAAAATGAGATTGTTCATGCTTGTTGCTTGGGTTTGAAAATGAGATTGTTCTTTGCCAAATAGGCTTGTAAGTGATGATGAGATGGATTATGTAACTGAAGTTGCATACTATGATTTACAGAGGAGTGACTAGTGATGAAATAATCATGTTTGAACTTACGTTCTGGTTTCAATTGACAGTTATCTCATGAGTATTATAAAAGTATAAGATTCATTTCAGTTAGTAGCATTTTTGCCTGAATTTGAGAGTGAAAGTATTCTCTTTCACTGTTTGTAGTTCAATAATTTAAACTCCATATTTTGGTTTTGATTGTAAGAGTGCTGTATATTTTTTTAAAAAAATTTTTGTAAAAAAATTATATACCTACACCGGCGTTTTTACAAATGCCGGTGTAGATTTTAAACAAAATTACAGCGCCTATGGCGGCGTTTGTATAACGCCGGTGAATGTATATCAGCTGAAAATAGGGCACTTAGAAATACCCATACACTGGCATTTTTATGGCCGCCGGTGTATACACAAGATTTACCGGCGTTCTGTAAAATCGCCGGTGTAGACCCATAGTATTCCGCAACGCTCTCTTCAGCGGCATTTGGACCGGCATTTTTATAAACGCTGGTGAATGTTACACCTGCATTTTTAAACGTCGGTGTAAATTCGAAAAAACACCGGTAAATCAGCGTATGTTGTAGTGAATATATCATGTCCCAAGTATTCTATTGACTACTTGCCAAATGTGCATTTACTCTTCTTCACATAAATTGGTTTTGCTCTAGGACCCTCAATACAACTGACAAGTGCCTCGGATGAGCTTCCCAATCTTCACTATATACCAAAATATCATCAAACAATACCATGAAAAATCTTGTCAAATATGACTTGAAAATAACATTCATGGCAGCTTGAAATGTAGAAGGTGTGTTTGTACGACCAAAGGGTATAACTAAAAATTCATAATGACCCTCATGTGTTCGAAAAGCTGTCAATTGAATTTCAACATTCTGCACCCTTATCTGATGGTAACCAGCTCTCAAATCTAACTTTGTAAAGTATTTTGCCCCATACAACTCATCAAAGAGCTCCTCTGCAGTAGGTATAGGGAATTTGTCTTAGATAGTTATAGAGTTTAAGGCTCGATAATCGAGACAAAACCTCCAAGTTTCATTCTTCTTTTTAACAAGCAGAACTGGTGAAGAGAAGGGGCTTTTAATATGCATGATTATGCCTTGCTGTAACATTTTTGTTACTTGGTTTTCTATCTATTGTTTTTGGAAATGAGGGTACTTATATGGTTTAACATTTGTAAGAGCTGTACTAGGCATCAGATGAATGGGGTAATCACACTCCCTATTCGGAGGCAAGCCAATGACTTCAGAAAACAATGGGGCATGAGATTGCAGTAACTTCTCTATATCAGTATGGATACTTTGATCAGAATGGTCCTCCTCCATGACCAAATGAAAAAATTGGCCAATAGACCTTGTATCCACATCTCACCTTAGTGTGCTCAGCTGCATCTGAGTTGGAATTTGACCATCGCCCCCTTGCAACTTCACCTTTTGTTGATTGTAATAAAATTCCATAGTCATTTCTTTATAATCAAATACTACCAACAGTCTCAACCACTGTACCCCCAGTACCAGATCAGAACCATATATTGGCAGAATATAAAAATCAATCAGGAATGAATACCCTTGAATAGTTACTGGCAATCCTACACATTTGCCTTCACAATTGAGATGTTCACCATTACCTATCATCACATTAAAGTGTGGAGAAGGCTGAATAGGTATATTCAAAAACTTTACTAGTCTTTCCTGGATGAAATTATTGGTACTGCCCGAATCAATGAATACTCAGACAGGTCTTTTAGAAATTGACCATGGTACTCTCAATGATCTCAAAGAGCTCTGTCCTGAGAAAGCTTGAAAGGAAATTTCTGGTGCACCCACATCACTCCCCACTGTATCAGCTTGTGCACTTTGATCAATTATATAGTCTCGCTCATATACTTGATCTTGATGTTCATCTTCATTCATCAGCAACATAAGAAATTGCTTCTTGCATCTATGGCTAGGTTTATTTTTCATCACAATTAAAACGTAACCCTTTCTTTTTTCTCATAACCCACTCTGAAGGACGGATTCTCTTTACAGCTAGTTTCAAAGGCACTGAAGTTTGTGACTGGGCAGTTGGAGTGGGAAGTAGTGGTGGAAGATTACTAGGTGGAGGTTGCCATGGAGGTCTAAAATTACTACCCTTATTCCAGTGACTATTGGTCTTTAAAATTTTCTCTTCCTGCAACCTTGCGAGCTCAATAGCATCAGCTAGTGAAGCTGGCTTGTGAGCTAAAACTTCACGCCTAATCTCAGGTTTCAACCCAGAAACAAAATTGCTTAAAACATGTTCATCAAATAATCCCTTAGTCTTATTAATCAAGACATCAAACAGGTCTTGATATTCTGCTAATGATGATGTCTGAGTTAACTTGAAGAGCTGCCCTGTATGATCTAGATAAGGTGAAACACCAAATCTAACATCCAACTCTTTCACAAACACTTCCCAAACAAAGTCACCATTATTGAATTTATACTGAAACTAGGCCAATGCTACCATCCATATAAAAAGACACGATATTCAATTTTTGCACCAGAGGTGTTCAATGATATGCAAAGAATTGATTAGCTTTGAAGAGTCATCCCATTGGATTACTGTCATCAAATCTACGAAAATCTAACTTAGGATTCTTGAAATGAGCTTCATGATGTGAGGTTGAAGATGAAGTTCTTACAGTGAGTGGAATTTCTTTAGCTCGTGGACAATTCAAGACTTGATCAAGCTTCTCATCCATCGCCGTAAACCGACGAATCATCTCAACCATTAAGTTTTGCTGCGTCTCCACCTCTGTCGTGAGCGTTTGCAATTGCTCGCCATTGAATCAAATCGTCTCTCTCACCTCATCCAACAATCGCCTTCCGTCTGCCATTAGTACCGTTCAAATCGATGAAATACTGAACAAAATTCTGAATTCGAATTGATGAAAGCACCAATTGATAGGAATAATCTTCTCAGGATCACTCCAATAACAGAATCTCATAATTTGCAGCATAGAAAATGAGCTCGATTTGATTAACTGGGAAATTTATAGCGGATTATAGGGTTCTAGAAAATTGGGGAAGAACAAAGGATTAGAATTGGAGTTTACATCAAGAACAAGAAACAGACAGGACAACAGAATTAGTTACAATATGCACACCCTTCCCTCTCACTCACTCCCTTATTTATACCTCACTACATTATTATAACTGTGCCATCATACTTCCCGCCATAACTTTGCTTCAAGTTCTTTCACAGTGCATGCTAAACTCGTGCATTCACCTACAACAGATAATCCTTCAAATGCATAGGTGTTACTCTGTTTCTTTTACTCTTGACAACTTGTACCTCATCCATGCTCGCATCAATGTACATTGGGAATCACAACTGTTCCTTGATGACCCAAATTTGAAAATGTTGATCAATTCACTAAAATACTAATGGATTTGAGTTTTTTTCATTTTCAGTACAGTATGATAATGATTAAACATTGTTAAATCTTAGTATTTTATAATGTTGACAGATGTCCTACTTGTAAATAGAATTGATAAACCAGAACTGAGAAAATGAATAAATAGAAGAAGCAACCATAGAGATCAGCAACAATGAGAAGAGGAGAAACAAAACATTTGATTCTCAGTAGAACCATTCTTTAATCAGTGGAGGCACCAAAGGAATTAAGTAAATTTCTATTACTCCCATCTTATCTTTGATTTTTTCCCCATTAACCCGCAAATGTCAGACCGTACTCAACTTAGCTCGAATATGTAACCCCCGTTTTCGTAAATAAATATTTTTTGAATATTTTCTATATTTTAATTAATTATAAAACTACCTTGTGTTAAATTCGTTTTTGTATTCACTATTAAAATATTTCTAATCGGAAATTTTATTTATTTCGAATAATTGTATATATTAATTTCTATTTCTATTTCTGTTAAACTCGAATTTGCATTTTGATATACATATATTATTATTATTACTATTATCAGTATTATTTTTGTTAGTTTTGTTATTTACAGTATCATTATTTTTATTGTTAATATTATTATTATTATTACTTTATTTTAAGCCGAACATACTCTATTTTACATGTATTCATTATTTGACTTAATGTATATGTATATTTGTATGTTTTATGAACCTTATAATCCTAATTGTTTTCCTATTGGATTTTTAACCCAAAATCCATTACCTAATTTCCTATTGGATCCTACCCAATAACCCACTATCTAATCTATTCCTTAACCCCATTAAGCCCTAACTCTAACCCGTTACACCCCAAACCCAATACCATCTGATATATAAAAACCCCCTCATACTGTTTTACCTTACCCCTACTGCTATTTACCCTAGCTGCCTCTTATCCCGATCTTCGTCTTCCTCTCTCCCTCGCCTCGACTGCGTCCCTCGCTCTTCGTCCCTCTCCTTTGGTTGCGATGTTCCTCCCGAGCACCGCCGCCATCTCCTCTCTTCCTCCTGTTCAGCCAACCGCGGTGCCCCTCCTCGTCCTGTAGTGCCTCCACAGTGTCAGCCCGACTCCCCCTGCCCCCTGTCGCGACTGCAGCCATACCGCAAGCCACCCGACCTGCTGTGCACCCCCGTCCTCCAGCTCCTCTCCTTTGCCGGAGTTCCGTCGCTCATCCAGAGCACCCGACAAGGCCCCGCGACAGCCCTGGCCTGTCCTCTCGACGACGTCGCAACCAGTGCAGCAGCCAGCAACAGCACCTCCCCCTCTTCTAGTCGCCGATGCCTACGCCATAGTCGCCAGTCGAAGATCTTTCCAGGCACTGTATTGATCAAGCAGAGAAGAAGAAGGTTGGTGTTTGAATGTCAGCTCTCCGATCTTATCAAGATCGTGATCATCAATCAGATCTGATCTCAGCCGTCCGATCGTTGATCATCACGATCTTGATGATCATCATCTTAATCCGTTGATCTTGGCCGTTGGATTTGCATTGATCAACATCTTGATCTTCATTCTCAGCCGTCTGATCATCTGATCTTGATCCCCATCAAGATCCATGCCCGATCATAATCATCGTGATCGTTGCTTTTCGCCATGTCGTCGTGCC
Organism: Hemerocallis citrina; assembly: GCA_017893485.1. Lineage (NCBI taxonomy): Eukaryota > Viridiplantae > Streptophyta > Magnoliopsida > Asparagales > Asphodelaceae > Hemerocallis > Hemerocallis citrina. Next base: position 183,527,791 of record CM030358.1, on the reverse strand, counting down.
ACCGGAATTCCGATCTCGTTATTCTTTGCTTATTCGGATTAATCTAACGTCTTCCTAAAGGCAAGTATGTTCTTGTACATTTGTTGTTCTAGTACAAGCTCTTATTTGAAAATACTGCAAGTAGATCGTAAATGTGACTCTCCATTGGCTCATCGTTTGATTATCTTGTTTTACTCCGTATCAACTCCATGATCATAAGAGTCACAATATTTCTTTGTAATATTCGTTTCACAATTTGTTGGATCTATTTTATCTCCTAATTACTTGAACACATGAAACTAAGAACCAATTTTACTCATAGATGCATGTTGTGTGACGTACATGTTGATTCTACTTTCCTTTGAGTTGAGAACCAAATTTGGCTTGCTGATTTGATATGTATTAATCATGATTTGGATCACACACTAATTTAGACCCATATTATTCATTCATCATGCCACTTTTATATAAAAGAAACTCACATATGCTTCTATTCCTGTTTTTACTTGTTGTTTCAACCCCGATAACATCAGAATCTGGCCTTGCGTCCTGAATATGAAAGTTAGCCCCAGATGTCTAGTTTACTACCCTTTTGACGGAATTGAGTTCTGAGTTATGGTTTGTGAGTTATCGCAGTTTTAGTGTAGTTGTGTCTGTAATCGCAGATTCATAAAAACTGCTGCATCACTTTATTTTACAATTAATTTAACTATGCTACATGTAAGATAATGAATTAAAATTTTGCATGCTGATACTAGACACACTATAGAACATTCCCTAATTTTTTTAGAATTAATTAATGAAGTTTCGAACCTGTTTCATATGTATAAAATCAGTTTTACAAATTCTGACTGAAAACAAATCCTGTGTAGCTTGCTGTTTTGACACATGAAGCTACAACTTTTATGTATCTTATTTAAATGCATTGGAACCGGGCAGGAGTCTAGTTTCTAGACCTTCTAACTGATCTATATTTTCTATCTTGTAGCAACGGAAATTGCAGTTTTGGTGCAGCAACGTCATGCTGTCCAGAATTGAAATTCTCGTTCTTGATAATTTTAATTTGCGTTGACCCTTGAATATGCTTCCTAATTATCTTAAACTTGTTCCATGTTATTGATCATGTTTACTTGACCTGTTTTGCACACTTTCATGCTTGGTTGATGATAATAATAAATAATAAGCCGGGATTTAAGGGAAAGACCATAGTAGTGGACAATTTAGGTAAGTGTACTCGGAAGGGGGCCTGTATTTCCCACTTGATACATGCTTCATGAACTAGTTATATTATTATTCGATTCATGAACTAGTTATTATTGATTCATGAACTAGTATATGATTATTTGATTTATGGACTTGTTATTACTTGATTCATGAACTAGTATATTATTACCCGATTCATGGACTTGTTATTACTTGATTCATAAACTAGTATATTTTGATTCATATACTTGTCTTGTTATTACTTGACACATGAACTAGTTATATGATTACTCGATTCATGAACATGGCTTTCCTGATACTTGATACCTGAGTACACCGCCCTATAAAATTCACCACTAGGCCTAAACGTAACTGTTTGTAAGTAGCAACCATGTGGTAAAAGTACAAACGCATGAAGTGCTACCTAGATAGAATCAAACATTAGACTTAAGAATAACTTGTTTCTTGTATACACTTGATACCCTACTTGATACTTGTTACTTGACACTTGTACGTGATACTTGTTACTTGATATTTGAAACAATTACATGCTCACTTGTTACTTGTTCCACTACTAGTACTTGTTACCTAATCTTGTTACTCGAGTTATCTTACTTACTAGCTAGTCTCTTGAACTCCCTACTTGTTGCATCCCTATCATATCATGTCATACATTCTTGATTCCAAATCTTGTTTCATATTTCTTACACTTGTTTTCATACCCTTGCTTGTACTACTTGCGGCTCTAACTTGTACTAAGGGTGTTTGTCTTTGTTTTCTCTATTTTTCTTTTATATATATATATACACAGACTTTGGAGACGAATTGCCTGCTGGAATTAGTGATCAGACGTTCTAGGCTTTGCTTGGGAAAAAAATGCTTTAATTATTTTGTATTTGAGTTATTTATATTTGTTGCTACTTGAAACTAGTAACGGGCTTGTAGTCCCGAAGTTTTATCTTTTGATCCAGATCTGAAAATTATTTGGAATATTTATATTTTGTTTCAATTATTTTCTATTGATTAATAAATTATTCATGCATGTGTGGTTGTGTATATTTTGTTATATTCTTGTTATGATGCTGAGTCGATCCTACAGCTCATGAATGATGAAAATCATTCGCTGGGTTTTGTCACGTACTCGTATTCCGTATTCCGTATTCCTTTTGGGAAGCGGGGCATGACAGAATATAAGAATGAAATCAGATTTAAATTGTTTACTAGATGCAATATACAATTTTATTTTTCTCACCTATGTTTATTTTATGTTGTGAAAAAATATAAATGATTGATGCTCGATTTTGTTTCAATTTTAATTTCGTCTATTTATAACAGAATTGTTTTGCTGAAGGATTTTTCTTTAGAATTTAGGTCACTGGTAGGTTTGTTAGGTCAAAACTGCGGATAAATTCTGTTTATTTGTAAGGGTAGCAATGGAACCCAACAATGCAATGTTGATGAATAAACTCAATTTGCCATTAAATTCGTGACTGCATAGTGGACAGATTTTGAGCGAATTTGAAAGGGCAATTCTAGATCATTCTGGGCAAATGAGGAGTCTATTTGACGTGTCTTCGAGACTAGTTTCTGATGGTTCAGGTTTCAAGTCGTATGGAGTTCTCTATAATAAATTATTGCAGTTTTAGTAACCAAGGGTCAGAATTAACTGCTGTTGTTTCAGAATTCTGTTTTTACATTTATGTTGTATACGAATATCAAGAGTCTTAGGAGTCTATAAATAGAGCTGTATTCTGTTGTAAGAAGGTAGAAGAGAGAAAAATACAAAAGATAGTTTGAATAATAAAAGAATTTTGAGAATTGTCTCTCTTCCCTCCACCGAAATATATATCATGTTATTAACAAATTGGTATCAAAGCCGATGGCAAATTCTGGGAGAATGTCGGTGGGAGGTATGCCACTGCCACGATTGATGAAAGCCAACTATAACAACTAGAGCATCCAAATGCGAACAATACTCGGGGCCCAAGACGCATGGGAAGTAGTCGAAGTCAATTTTGAAGAGCCGACTGCAAACACTGTTCAGACGGCGAATCAGGTAAAGGCATTGAAAGAAACGCAGATGAAGGACAAGGCAGCATTTACATGTTGTTCCAAGCGGTTGACCAGTCGAATTTTGAAAAGATAGCGAGTGCGACAACTGCCAAGGAAGCATGGGATACATTGCAAAAAGTCTTCAAGGGGGCCGATCGAGTAAAGCAAGTAAGACTCCAAACTCTGCGCGGCGAGTTGGAGGGTATGAAGATGAAGGAGTCAGAAGGTGTATCTGACTACATCACGCGTGTGCAAACCGTGGTAAATCAGCTCAAGTGCAACGGTGAAATTCTAAAGGACTCAAGGTTCGTGGATAAAATTCTGCGGTCGGTAACTGAATATTTTGAGAATGTCGTATGCACCATCAAAGAGTCGAAGGACGTAGAGGAGCTAACTATTGATGATATCGCTAGGTCGCTAGAGGCCCACGAGCAACGCAAGAAGAAGAAGAACGAGTTGCTTGAGGAAGTGCTGCAAGCCAAGGTGTCTATCAAAGACAAAAAGGTACTTTATACTCAAAACTTTCGTGGTAGAGGGCACGGCCGTGGAGGTCGCAGCAATGGTCACGGTGGTGGAGGACGCGGTCGAGGTGGATACTATGAGGAGAAGGGACAGTCAAGCCAACAAAATTGGCGAGGTAGAGGACGTGGTCGTGGGAGAGGCAGCCGGTCAAATCACTCAAATGTCGAGTGCTATAAGTGTGGCAAATACGGTCACTATGCGAAGGGCTGCAACTCCGACAAGTGTTACAGTTGCTGCAAGGTCGGGCATTACACAAAAGATTGCTATGCCGAGAAGAAAGTGAAGGAGAACACCAGCCTCGTCATGGAGGATGAGACGAAAGAAGGGTTTCTCATGATGGCATACAACGATATCAATACCGATAGCGACACAGTTTGGTACCTCGACACTGGTGCAAGCAACCACATGTGTGGGCACAAGCACCTATTCAAGGAGATGCGAGAGATTGAAGATGGACATGTGTCGTTCGGAGACGCGTCAAAGATCCAAGTAAAAGGCCAAGGTACGGTTTACTATTTACTAAAAAGGTGGTACGGAAGGGTCAATCGAGGATGTTTATTACGTACCTAATCTTAATAGCAATATTTTGAGTATGGAGCAACTCATGGAGAAGGGATACTCGGTATTCATGAAAAACCGGGTACTACAATTAAAAGACAATCGAGGGTGTTTGGTAGCACGAGTCGAAATGGCCAAAAATCGCATGTACAAGCTCAACTTGCGAAACATGCAGGAAAAATGTCTACAAGTCGACATGGAAGACAAATCACAGTTGTGGCATCTAAGGTTTGGTCACCTTCATTACGGTGGCCTAAAGGAATTGGCCCAGAAGAACATGGTCCATGGGCTACCGGGCATGGACTACACCACCAAGTTTTGCGAAGGATGTTTACTCGGCAAGCAAGAAAGGACCTCATTTCCGAAAAAGGCAGAATACCTTGAGAAAAAACCACTCGAGCTCATACATACCGACATTTGCGGACCGATCATTCCAAAATCTTTTGGTGAAAAAAGGTACTTTATTACATTTATTAATGACTACACTCGGAAAATGTGGGTCTACTTTCTAAAAGAAAATTCTGAAGCTCTAAATTCATTCAAGAAGTTCAAAGTGTTGGTAGAAAAAACCACCGGCATGTTCATCAAAGCCGTTAGGTCAGATAGAGGCGGGGAGTACACATCAACCGCCTTCACGAATTTTTGCGAGAAACAAGGCATCAAGCAATTCTTGACTGCACCATATTCGCCTCAACAAAATGGTGTGGCCGAAAGAAAGAATCGGACCATTCTCGACATGGTCTGGTCGATGATGAAGAGCAAGAAAATGCCGAAGGAATTTTGGGCGGAAGCGGTGCTGTGTGCAGTCTATGTGCAAAATTGATGCCCTCATGTGAAGTTGGATGATCAAGCACCGCAAGAAGCATGGAGCGGACAAAAACCAAAAGTGTCTCACTTAAAGGTGTTTGGTAGTGTGGCCTACGGGCATGTACCGGATCAAAGAAGGACCAAGCTCGATGACAAAAGCAAAAGGTACATCTTTATCGGTTATGATGAAAAGACAAAAGGTTTCAAGTTATTTGACCCAATAGAGAAGAAAGTAGTGGTCAGCCGAGATGTGCATCTAAACGAGTCAAGTTCGTGGGTTTGGGAAAAATCAACGGAGGTGATATTCGAGAAAGAAGAATCATCTACCGGTACAATCACTACACCAACAAACACACCGGCAAATCCAATAACAATCAATGATGAGGATGAACCAAGACAACCAAGGATGCAAAGCATGCAAGATTTGTACGACTCGACAAGTGAGGTACATTTAATTTTTCTTTTGGCGAATGCCATAACAATTACATTTGAGGAAGCGGTACGAAATGAGAAGTGGCAACCAGCCATGAATGAAGAAATAAAAGCAATCGAACGAAACCAAACTTGGGAGCTGGTTGAATTGCCAAAAGGAATTCAGCCCATAGGAGTAAAATGGGTATACAAAAAGAAGATCAACGCTCAAGGCGAGATAGAGCGGTACAAGGCAAGGCTAGTTGCAAAAGGCTATCGACAAAAGGCAGGGATAGACTATGATGAAGTCTTTGCCCCGGTTACAAGAATGGAGACGATCTGCCTTCTCATTGGTCAAGCAGCTCAGTTCAAATGGAAACTTTTTCAAATGGATGTCAAGTCAGCATTTTTGAATGGCGTGCTAGAAGAAGAGTTGTCCGTGGAGCAACCACCCGGGTACATGAAAATTGGGGAAGAAAAGAAGGTGCTGAAATTGAAGAAGGCACTTTATGAATTGAAACAAGCACTTCGGGCTTGGAATACCCGCATTGACACTTACTTCAAGAAGAACGGGTTTACTTAATGCCCATACGATCATGCACTATACGTGAAAAAGAATGAAGGTAATTTGCTCCTTGTCGCTCTTTATGTTGATGACCTCATCTTTATGGGGAACAATGGTGAGATGATAAAGGAATTTAAAAGAGTGATGACTCGGGAGTTCGAGATGATGGACTTGGATTTGATGAAGTACTTCCTTGGTCTGGAGGTTAGACAAGAAAAGACTGGGATTTTTTGTGTCCTAAGAAACATATGTAAAAGAAATTCTGAAAAGGAACAAAATGGCGGATTGCAACCCGGTATTGACACCAATGGAACCGGGGGCAAAACTTTCTAAGTTTGACGGTGGAGAACGAGTAGATGCGACCAAATACTGAAGTCTAGTTGGGAGTCTTCGCTATCTCACATGCACAAGGCCGGACATTTCTTATAGCATTGGAGTTGTAAGTCGATTCATTAGAGAGTCGGTCTACACGCATTTAAAAGTGATAAAGAGATGCGGTATATTCGGGGAACCGAATCCCTTGGGTTATTCTACACCAAAGCCGAAGATTTCATGCTAGTGGGATATTCCGATAACAATTGGTACGGTGACGTGGATGATCGAAAGAGTACATCGGGATATGTGTTCTTTTGGGGGGACATGTCATTCACTTGGCTGTCGAAGAAACAACCAGTCATGACACTCTCTACGTGCGAAGCAGAGTATATGGCCGCAGGAGGTTGTGTGTGTCATGTGATCTGGTTGAGAAGGTTGCTGAAGGGGCTAAATTTTGCTCAAGAGAAGGCCACACAAATTTACTTGGACAGTAGATCAGCAGTCGAATTGGCAAAGAATCCTGACCATCATGAAAGAAGCAAGCATATTGACCTAAAGTTTCATTTAATCCGAGAGCACGTGAAGGAAAAGGAGATAAAACTGGTGCATGTGAAAAGCGAGGACCAAGCAGCTGACATCTTTACAAAGCCACTGTCCACAAGACTATTTGAAAAAATGAGAAACCTACTCGGCATGAAGGACAGAAGAGAATTAAGTTTAAGGAGGGGTGTTGATGAATAAACCTAATTTGCCATTAAATTCGTGACTGCACAGTGGACAGATTTTGAGCGAATTTGAAAGGGAAATTCTAGATCATTCTGGGAAAATGAGGAGTCTATTTGACGTGTCTTGGAGTCTAGTTTCTGATGATTCAAGTTTCAAGTCATTTGGAGTTCCCTTTAATAAGTTATTGCAATTTTAGTAACCAAGGGTCAGAATTAATTGCTGTTGTTTCAGAATTCTATTTTTACATTTATATTGTATACGAATATCAAGAGTCTTAGGAGTCTATAAATAGAGTGGTATTCTGTTGTAAGAAGGCAGAAGAAAGAAAAATACAAAAGATAGTTTGAATAATAAAAGAGTATTGAGAATTGTGTCTCTCTTCCCTCCACCGAAATACATATCATATTATTAACATGCAACGTACTCATTGTGTAACCCCTGTTTTTTATTTTGTGTATTTTGGAGTGTATTTTTCATCCTGGTGTATTTTCTCTCTTGTATTCTTTTCTGAACCGTATATTGGAGTTGTTTTCAATATATATTTGTTTTAATTCATTATGAGCTCTTTGTGTGTAATTGGTTGTCTCTTTTATTTCGTTCTTCATTATTTTGTTCTTTCTTCATTTTGGTCTCGTTCTCTTTGTTTCTATTTTTCTTGGGTGTTTGTGGTGGTGATTGGTGGTCCTATTTTCCCAATCCTATTATTTTGATCCCTAATAAGTTTTCCAAAGCCAAATAAAATTTCCAATCCTATTTGTATTCCTATTTGATTGACCCAAAATCCAAAACCCATTTGGTAAATCCACTACTACTCCTAATACCCACTAAACCCTATATATTAACCCCTCTCATCTAAACCCTAAACCCTAACCCTAATTCCCCTTCTCCACAAACCCGGCCTCCCTCTCTCTCCCTCTCCTTGCTTGCGACCCGCACACAGTCTAGCCAGCACCCGACCACCCCCTTCCCGGCCTGTGCACACCCGACAACACCCCAACCCGATAGCCCTCATCTCCCCTCTCCCGGCCTACATCCAAATCCTGATCCCCTTCACTTTGCCGCACCACCACTCCATCCCCTAGCTGAGCATCCATCCCGCATCTCATCTTCCGTCTCTCTCTCTTTTGGTCTCTCTCTCGCTTGCTTGAGAGTTCGCACGTGGGATCGTGCAAGTTGTTCGAGGGTTAGTTGCTTGGATTCGGTGATTCGTGGATTTTTGTTCGTGGGTTTTGCTCGTTACTCTTGGTTTTTTTCGTTCATCATCTCTGATTAAGGCAAGTAATTTGTACTCCAATTTATTTGTTTGATACAAGTCAAAAATACCACCTATAGTGTAGTTGGGTCTAGAGACGACTCTTGTTTGTGATATGCTTGATGGGTTTTGTCTCTATTGTAAAAATTTGACCATAAATGACTCACGACACAATATGGACATGAATTAACTTAGGATTTACCCGTTCTTGATATTGATCATGTATGTGAGACTTTTGTGAGAATTTGTGTTTTGGTTGAGACCCATGTGATATTCTTGGTGTGGATATGCTAGATACCCTCATTCATGATGTTTAAACACTTGGTAGACTCGATTTCATGTTTGGATGTGTTTGGGTCAATTTTCTTGAATCTATGTTGATTTTGTTTTAAAGGGAAAAATCTGTATTTTATCGCTGATCTGTTTTGTTTGCTGTTTTGGACTATTTTAAAGTCAGTATTTTAATTTCGGTATAAAACATGAGTTTTAGAGAATTCCTTCTATTTTCAAACCCCTCTGAGCTTGCTTGATTTCGTTTTTGTATGACTGAGTTATGACTGTTTTACTACAGAGATGTCGACCTTTTCCAGATTCTGTTTTTCGGTAATTTTAATGACAAATCATTTTAAAGAACTATGCTACATATATTATTTTGAACCAAAACTTTGGTCAGTGTTTCTTTATCTAGTTAGGGATTACCCAAAATTTTGGTGAATTTTATTGATTAGTTTTATGTGTTGCTTCATGCTCGTTTAAGAAATCTATACTTGCTGTATTTTGCTCGCTGTTCTGTAAAGAACCTTAATTTCACTATGATTCCTTTTACTGTATGAAAAATGTTTGTGAAATATGAAGGTTAGTAAATTTTATCTATTTTCATATTCCTTTGGCGGAATTGGATTTCGTGTCACTGGTTGCGAGATATCATAGTTTTCGTACAGCAGTATTGGGAATTCTAGATTTGCCAAACTATGGTTTCTTGATGCTTTCTTATTTTTGATGACTAATCTAATTTCACTGGAAAATTATGAAATTTTATATTTAGATACTGGACATATAGGGGAATATCCCAGATTTTTCGTGGATTTATTTAATGTGTTTTCATGCTGTTTTCTTGTTCTTGAATTTGTTTTCCTGATTTCTGGCTAAACCTATGGCTGAACCTAGTTTCTGTATTCAAATCAGTTTTGAGCTATGCTTTCACGAATTAATATATGACTTATTTATACTCGCTGGATTCGGTTGGGAGTCTATTTTCTAGGCATTTTGACGGATTCAGATTTGCATGCTTGTAACACTGGAAATCACTGTTTTACTACAGTATGGTCTTGCTTTTCTGAACTTGAGATTTGTCTATTTTAGTCCTTCATGAGATATCTTGCACTTGTACATGTTTATCTTGCAACTTGAACTCGTTACATGATCATGACATGATATACTGGATATGTTTTACACACCTACATGCTTGTTTGACATTAATAATAAAATAACCAAGCCGGGATTAAGGGAAAGATCTAGTAGTGGATAGTGCAGAAACGTGTACTCGGAAGAACCTAGTGGTTATCGGAGCTTGTTTACATGTGGAGCTTGACACGATATACATAACACATACACACATGACACTGGAGCTTGTTTGGGTTTTGGAGCTTGTTTATATGATACATGATTACATGATACTTGGAGCTTATCCCTGAGTACACTGCCCTGTGTGGTCCCCTACAAAATCTAAAGCAAAACTGTTTGTTGTGGCAACCATATAGTAAAAATCGGGATGCATGAAGTGCTACCTAAATAGTAATAATTACAAAACTTGATACATGATACTTGAACATGATACATGCCCACTTGATACTTGAACATGATACATGCCCACTTGATACTTGAACATGATACATGCCCACTTGACACTTGACTACATGATTCATGAGATTGATACTTGATACATGCTACATGATTACTTGATTCTTGGTACTGGTTACATGATGCATGACACTTGTTTACTTGACACTCGACACATGCTATTATATTTGCTTATTTTGCCATGCTATGATTTATCTCCTGTATTCAAAATTATACCATGCTAGGTTGTTACTTAGATTTACCTATCCCATGTACTTGTATCCTATATTATAAGTGGTCCGTAACTTGCAATTGACAGGTACTTATTTTTCTTCTTTCTTCTCCTGCAAATTTACTAATTGCAGATCAGGATGGTCGGCTGCCAAATGGTATTAGCGAGATGATGTATTAGTGCTGGATTTCTTGCTTTATGATTATTATTATTGTTGTTGCTTGAACTTGAATAAGATGTACTTGATTACTTGGATAGTTATCTTGTATTTGGGCGATGTGACCCAGAATATTTGACTTGTTCAGAATTTGATTATTTGATATTATTATATTTGGTTTCAAGTAATTTCTGTTGGTATCTTGTTTCAATTATGCATGTCTGGTTGTATCTTTCGCTTCCGACTCTGATTATCTTGTGAAATATTGTAAAGATTCCTGAACAGCTTATGGATGATGAAAATCATTCGATGGACTTTTGTCTCATATCCGTATTCCGTATTCTTTTTGGGAAGCGGGGCATGACACATTGTTTGACCCCAGTTTTGTCATTTGGGTCCCCAAACAGTGCAATGAACCTTCAAGGTTCCACTATTGCTTCTGTTCTATGCATGTTCAGTGGGCATGAATCACCAAGTGAATCTTGTCCCTAAAACTTGTCCGGTTCCACCCTGCTAGTTTGCCTGCAGAGAACAAAACTGTGTTGGGATGGGGTGTCTCCAAACACCATAGTGGCATAGCGGAACTAAATAGAGCAATGAGGAAGTCGAAGTAGATGAGATGAATCAATTGAGCAAGTAAGCAAATAGATCTACCAATCCAACACAAACACAACGATGATTTATCACAGTTGTTTTCGCTTAATCTGGACGAAAAATATAGGGAGATATAATATTCAACTAGAAAAGATTACAAAGAGTTAATGATTCACTCAATACCATGAATTAAACTCACTCACCAAGAACTATCTCTCTCTCAAGCCTCTCTTTGTAATGGAGAAAATAATCTATGAAGTCTACCCTCATATTGGAAGCTACAATAATATATAGAAGAAGAATAAAGAGAACCCTAGGTTAATCTTGATTTCTCAGTCGTCTGATATAACCTGTATAAGAAGTAACTGAATAGGAGCCGTACGATCTTACTTGGAGTTGAAGATTGGGCTGAAACGACCTAACAAATCGAGGCTCAAAACAAACACAATGCCATGCACAGTCAACCGTCCAACAAGACCGGTTGACCGACCTTATCTCGGCCAAAACCCTGTACAACTGCGATCGGGGGGTGTAGTCGACCGACCAGTCCACCGCTCCTCTGACTGTTATTGTTGTTGTTTTCTCTTCTACTCTTTTCGACGTTTTGACCTCAGTGCTTCATCATACCTTTTTCTAATTTGAACCACGAGTATTCAAGACATATTCCTAAAAACCTCCACCTTGGATTGCATATGAGTGCTATCACATGATGTGATTATTTATCTTCAAACTCTAATGAACTCCACTTGCAAAAATACTTAGAACAATAGTTTCTTCTACTAGTTAAACAAATCTCTACCCAATCCCACAGATCAGTATACTCCCTCAAAGGCACACCTCAGTAGGCATTACCATGGAGTTTCCAACCTCTGTACGAACTCCATCTACAATAACGTACTCTTCACCTCTCGATGATATTCGAACGTCTGTCTCTAATTGATGATGCTAGTTGCGGCAAACTAAATGAGCTTGCGGGAATAACGGAAAAATAAGTAACAACACCTGTGCAAGTATTTCGGATTCTCCAAAGCTTGTAGAGATTATTTTGGCTTGACCCAACCACTCTCATACCTCAAATCACCTTACGACAACCCTGAAAAATAGACAGAATTCCACATTGAGCTGTGTACCTACAACTCTGTGCTTGAAGAGTTTCCAAGGAAATCCGATTACGTTTAAGCAGAGGAACATGCAAAACTTTCCTTAGAGTGAACATGTTTAGACCTGACATCTTCAACTTAGTGGTCCCCTCACCCACTACTTCACAAATCTCTCTAGATCCTGTTTCCATATAATGCCCTGTAGTAGACTTAAGTAGAAAACAACTTCCTCTCGGAGAAAATATGAGAAGAACTCACTGAGTCAAGAAACTAACTAGAATCCACTTCTAAAGAATTTAAAATAAGAAGACACGAATCACCTGAATCATAAGCATCAACCACATAGGCTGTTGATTTTTCATCCTTAGCGCTCTACTGATTCTGCAATTTCCAACACTCATTCTTGATATGCTATGGCCTCTTTCTATATGGTCAACGAATCGAATCCTTTTGCATATCACTTTTTCTTCCACCTGAAGGTTCTTCCATTGCTAGACAACTTAGAATAGACGATGATTTATTGCTCTCCTTCCCAAGTTGATTTTCCTTCAATGTTTTGATTACACCATCTACCGAAATACTCTTCTTGGCATATCTATCGTGTAGCATGGTAGTGATCAAAAGCTCGTACGAATTCGGCAATGAATATATCAAGTTGAAAGCTTTATCTTCCTCACTCACATCTGCGTTTATCGCCTTGAGTTATGATAGAACCTTGTTGAACTTTGTGATGTGGTCTTGGAGATCGGTACCTTTATTCACAGATAAACAGAATAACTTCATCTTCCAATGCATCTGATCTAATAACGACGAACCAGAGTAGTGAATTATGAGTTTTTCCCAAAAACTCGTCGCATCAGTTTCATCCAAAAATATGCTGTTGACCTTGTCCGCTAAAGATAGTTGGATTAGACTTATGGCTTTTTCACAAATATCATCCCAAACATCCTCCTTCATATCGGAAGAATTTTCCTTCTTCGTGACGTCAAACTGTATACGTTCTTGAACTAGAACATCCTACCTTCTAAAGATTGAAGTCGATCTTTCCATCGAACTGCTTAATCTTTAATAGACTGTGACATGTCATCTTAACCAATGGACTCAGCAACCTAAACTTCTGATACCACTTTGTTGGGATGGGGTGTCTACAAACACTCTGGTGGCGCAACAAAACTAAATAAAGCAATGAGGAAGTCGAAGTAGATGAGATGAATCAATTGAGCAAGTAAGCAAATAGATCCACCAATCCAACACAAACACGATGATTTATCCTGATTAGCTTTTGCTTAATCCGAATGAGAAATATAGGGAGATATAATATTCAACAAGAAGAGGTTATAAGAAGTTAATGATTCACTCAATACAAAGGAATTAAACTCACTCACAAAGAACTATCTCTCTCTCAAGCCTCTCTTTACAATGGAGAAAATAATCTATGAAGTCTGCCTCTCATATTGGAGGCTACAATAATATATAGAAGAAGAATAGAAGAAGAAAAATGTCTTCATTGATGTTGCTTGAGTTGTAATTTCTGCTACTTCTCTGTCGCGAGTTTTACGACGTGTAAAATTATTAGCTTGTACAGTTCTTCCTTATTATATATAGTTGGGCTGGAGTCTTATAACTATCCTCGTTATAAAAAAAAAAATTAGAGAGAACCCTATGTTAATCTTGATTCTTAGTCATCCGATATAACATGCAGAAGAGGTAACTGAATAGGAGCCGTACGATCTGACTTGGAGTTGAAGATTTGGCTGAAACAACCTAACAAATCGAGACCCAAAACGACTACAGAGCTATGCACGATTGACCATCCAACAAGACCGGTCGACCGATCTCCTATCGGCCAAAACCATGTACAACTGCGGTCAGGGGGTGCGGTCGACCGACCAATCGACCGCTTCTCTCAAACTGTTGTTGTTGTTGTTGTTGTTTTCTCTTATACCATCTTCGATGTTTCGACCTCAGTGCTTCATCATACACTTTTCTATTCTGAACTGCGAGTATTCAACATATATTTCTAATAAACCGAAACCTCAAATTCATACAAGTCTCATGCAGAACTAGATGGAGATCACATCTCGAAAGACAATCTAAAGAAAACAGTTAAAGTAATATCAAGCTATTATTATACCAGCACTGGTCCTTTCAATTTAGTTGACCTATGCCAACCATTAGAATATAATTACAGAACCCTCAACCCTCAACATCATCACTGTTGGGTTTATGTCTTGCATACTATGTTGGATAAGAAGACGATGAGACGATGGAGGAATCGAGACGATCGGAGACGAAGTGGAAGTAAGGAGAAACAGTCAGCAGCAGTAGCAGTAACAGGTTGCGGTCGACCATCCTGGGGTGCGGTCGACCACCCTACTATGTAAGAGTTCTCGAGAGGGAGACGGTCGACCAACCTTAGGGTGTGGTCGACTGAATGCGGCGCTGATAGATTATTTAGGTCGGGTCTTGGTGATTCTTGAGAAGCCCAACTTGCTTTTCAAGTCAGATCATACGGCTCTTATCGTAGGATTATCTCTTCAGGAATATCCAATGGTTATTGTATCAAGATATCAAACTAGAGTTTTTTTAGATCTCTATATATTGTTGTTATTGGCCTCCATTGAGAGCCAAGAGAGAGAGAGTACTTCATTGAAAGAGATATTGAGATATTCTCTAATTGTAAACAACTAGTACTTACTGGTGAGACTTGAGAGATGTTCGTGGTGAGAATTGTAATATTCTTGTATATTCTCTAGTTGAATAATATCTCGGGTTTCTTCTCCCCTGGATTAAGGCGAAAGCCCCAACCTAAACAAACTTGTGTATGCTTTGGTGTATTTGTATGATCTCTTGAAGGTGGACATGCATGAAGCATCGGTTCAACAGGACTTAAATCTAAACCTAGAAGGAGATAAAGGGAGATCAATCGGCACAAAACAGAAGAATTAGGAGGAGATTTATTCAGAAGCCTTGGGTTTAATCTGTATGTTTTCAATGAGCGAAGTCAGGTATCGGAGAAGTACGGCGAGTCTTTGGGCAAGATTCAGAACTGACTACTCGAGATTGTCATTACAGGGTTAGATGCATCAGAAAGAAAAGTTGTAGGATTTCTCAATTAAAGGAAGTACCGCTCTTGTAGATCGTGTAGTGGAGTTCAATATGGAGTTATCTGAACTGAGGGCATTCAACATAGATGATCTAAAAGTTTTCAACTCGATATATTCGCCACCAAATCCATCCAACATGATAACCGTGCTAGACGAGAAATCTACCAATGAGAAATTTTTCATATCAGGTATTATCAAGGGGTTGGAGGATGATGCACTTATGAAGGAGAGTCAGAAATTGGTGTCAACCTCTGTAAGTTGCTTGAAGGTGGATTGTAATTCGAATCGAAAGGAAAGAGTATGTAGGGGTAAGGTCCGTGACCACCAGTGCAAAGGGATACAGCAATACATAAGAGACTATTGCAAGTGGTTGAGTAAGAGGGGTGCCAAATCAAATGCCACTGAATCAGGTGATGGCCTAAATAGTGCTTTTGTTTCAAGTCCTTTAGATGTGATTTTCGGTTATTCTTTTGATTCAATTAGTTCTTCTCAAGTTTGCTCCGAGAGTGAGATGGTTTCTACTTATAATTTTGCATCATGTCGTTGTGTGAGAATGAAGGTTGATAAGATATGTGAAGTAATGGTTTCTACTTACAAGTTTGATTCATTTCGTTGTGTGAGAACGAAGATTGACAAGACTTGTGAAGTAAGGGGTGAGAAAACAAATGAGTCGAAGATGACAAACTGAAGGGGACACACACTAGAGGAGGGCATGTATATTCCTTTGATGAAGTGGAGCCTTATATCCATGAGAACTTTAGTAGCACGGGATTGCAGGTACACAGATCTAGGTGGAGTTCGTTCAGTTTGGAAAATTTATCGTAAGGTGATGAAGGGCGAAAGGGAGATTGAGCAGGGTCAGCACAACATCTACCAGCTTTGGAGGAACAGAAAAACTTGCGCAAGTGTTTCGAAGTCTATTGTTCCTATAGTACCATTTAGTATGCCGTCACTAGAATCATCCGAGCGAGACTGCGATGTTCGAATACCGTCGAAAGGTGAAGAGAGCCTTGAGGTAGGTGGAGTTCGTGTGGAGAGTGACACCTCCATGATTACATTTACTGGGGTGTTCCCTTGAGGGGGCATACAGCTGGAGAAAAACAGGTGGAGATAGATTCAACTAGCAGAGAAAACCATCGAAAAGAGTTGTTTGCAAGAATAGAAGAAAAAGAGTCTAGAAGTTTTTTTTTTAAATCACAGGTGGAGATTGTTAGGTGTGGATTCATGAGTATGCAATCCAAGGTGGAGATTATTGGGTTTATATCTTGCATACTATGTTGGATAAGAAGACGATGAGACGATGAAGGAATCGAGACAATCGGAGACGAAGTGGAAGCAAGGGGAAACAATCAGCAGCAGTAGTAGCAGCAGGTTGCGGTCGACCGCCCTACTATGTAGGAGTTCCCGAGAGGGGGATGGTTGGCCGACCTTGGGGTGCGGTCGACCGAATGCGGCGCTGATGAATTATTTGGGTCGGGTCTTGGTGATTCATGAGAAGCCCAACTTGCTCTTCAAGTCAGATCATGCGGCTCTTATTATAGGGTTATCTCTTCAGGAATATCCAATGGTCATTGTATCAAGATATCAAACTAGGATTTTTCTAGATCTCTATATATTGTTGTTATTAGTTTCCATTGAGAGCCAAGAGAGAAAGAGTACTTCATTGAAAGAGAGACTGAGTGATTCTCTAATTGTAAACAACTAGTACTTGCTAGTGAGGCTTGAGAGAGGGTCGTGGTAAGAATTGTAATATTCTTGTATCTTCTCTAGTTGAATAACATCTCGGGTTTCTTCTTCCCTGGATTAAGGGGAAAGCCCCAACCGGGACAAACTTATTTGTGCTTTGGTGTATTTGGTATGATCTCATATGTGCTTGGTCTTCTGGATTAAGGCGAAAGCCGCAACCGGAAGAAACTTGTGTGTGCTTTGGTGTGTTTGGTATGATCTCATATGTGCTTGATAGATTGTGTTAATTGTATCGAATAACTCAACAAGATCCTCAGTCAGGTTTTCCTATAAAATCCTAACAATCACAACTTCGAAAGAATTGGTGTATTGGTAGGTTTATTTTACATAATCTATTTTGGTATCTGTGTTAATTAATGTTTGGAACCTAAAGATGGGTGACGTTACCACTGTTATAAGTGAGTTTTTCCTATTATTTATTAAACCCTCTTGTGTACTACAAATTGTTTTCTCGAGTAACTTACAGGTTGAGATTTTAGTCTACATAGAACTTTTGTCATTTCAATTTGTTTAGACTGAACTTCCTAATCATCAATTTACTAGGTTTCTTTTATGCTTCAAGAGGACCTCCATGTTTTGCAATTCTGTATTAGACAGTTATCCCCATTTCTGAGTTAAGTGAGTTAACAGATAGTCCAGATCTTCACCTAGTTAAAAATTGCTGCAAGTGAGTTTCTGTTGTTTACTTTCTATTCTTGCTTTCTTGTTACCCGCAATGTGCTTCATCGATCCATTTCAATCCATTTCATATCCATTTGATTACATATCTGTTTCATATTCATATTTGTTTCTCTTATACTAATTGTTACAGACTTTTTATGTATCCATTTATGATTTTTCTTAAAAGATGGATATTGAGTTTTATTTTCCAACTATATTTGTATCTATATCTTGTTCTATGTGTGATAAACAAATATGCATATGGTATGCACATTCTAACCTGTATCAGCAATCCACACAGGTTTGCGATAAATAGTTTAGTTTTGTTTCTATTTTTGCTATCGAAGTCTTGTTTACATACTGTATTTTTCCCATCTTTCCAGATTAATTATGCAGGGACACGTATCCGGAAGCCAACCGATGACTGCACTTTCAACGACTACTCATTCTTGATGGCTACTAACTTTGAATCAGTTTTCCATCTTACCCAACTAGCTCATCCTCTCTTTAATGCATCGGGCGCAAGCAGCATTGTCGGCATCTCATCTGTTAATGCTTGACAAAGGAGACGTCCATTTATTCTGCAAATAAAGGTACATCTGATCCAACAAAAGTGTTGTGTAACAATGTCTCGCTTGTTTTATTTTCTGAAGGTGTGGTCTCATTCAATTATTTCATTGATTTCATCCTGCCAAATGAAAACATAAATGGCCAATAATTTTCTTCAACAAAAAAAAATGTGCGATACACCAGAATGGATCCCGGCGACGTACCCTCCGACGCTCTTGTCAGCAATCAGGAAGAGTATGAAAGAGCTATATGTAGAAAAATATTCATTACCTTGTTACGGTGGGGGGAGAGGGGTATTTATAGTCGCCTTAGAGTATGAAAGAGCTTTAGGTACATCCGTTTCGAGATAAGAACAAATCTCTACTTCCCGGTGTGGATGGATAGAAGTGGTTAAAACCACCTCTTAGGAATAATTACGAATCTGAATCCTTTTTTATCCTTCTGAACTAGTTTGTAACGGGTTGGGACCCGTACCCAGTAGGAAAGATCCGTTCATGGGTTATTGGGCTTTGAAGAAAGCCCCAGTTCCCATTTTAGACCCGTTTGTAAGTGAAATTACCGTTTTACCACTGAGAGCTTTCATATTCGCGCGCAATTTGAACGGTCTCAATTTAATCCTATTTTTAGCCATATCACGAGCTCCCCACTCCTGAAGACTGAGTTTAACAGCCTTTGAGAAGTAGTTTTGTTGTTCTAATGGCGTACGGGATTTTATCGGAGTTCTTAAGGGAGTTTGGATCTTACTCGAGGTGTAACGGTGTCAATCTACGCTTGTAAAATGCCCAAAATTATTCTCAGATTTTCCTGGATTTTTTTTGATTTTTCCAAAAAAAATTTCAAATTTTTTATTCAATTTCTGAATTTAAGTAATTAATTTTCGAAAATATTAATTAATTATTCTAATTTAATAATTATATTTTCAGAATTTTAAAATTATTTTCTGAATTAAAAATTATTTTTAGAAATTTTAATTAATTTTTTCCGATTTTTAAATATTTTTTCAGATTTTTTAAATAACTAATTCGATTAATTAAATAAATACCTAATGACGTGGCGCGATCCTGTGCGTCCATCACGATCAAGCGAGCGTGCATCGGGAGGAGGCCATTTTCCCCCATTTTTGAGGTCGGTGGCACAAGTTTTGCTCATTTTGACGTCGGTGGCACGACTCATCGGCATGCGTTGACTAAGTCAATGCCCAAACCCCTTTTTTCTTTTCTCTTCTGGCACTCTCTTCGACCTCTGCTTCCTCTCTCTTTCGATCGTCTTCTACCTTCGGCCTTTTCTTCAACCTCTTCTCTGAGTGCCTCTTCCCGCCTTCTCCGAGCGAAGGGAGCTCGTCGAGGAGATGGGGAATGACGGTGAGTGAGCTCGTCGAAGGAGGTCGATGAGGTGAGGAGCTCGGCAAGGAGAGGAGGTGGCAGAGTCGGAGCTCGAAGGCAGCTTGAGCTTGATGATGGGGAGGCGAGCTCGACGACGGGGAGTTTTGGGTTCGACAAAGGAAGGAGGCGAGCATAACGAAGCGCTTGACATCGGGGTGAGTTGGTGGTTGACGATGGTGAAGCTTCGCGAAGGAGGGAGCTCGTCGGAGCCATGGTGATGGGTTCGAGCTCGGGATAGGGAGCTCGGCGACAACTGAGGTCGACGAGGCCTTCAACGAGAGCGGAGTTCGACGAGGAAGCATTGGAGCTCGGTGATGAGAGGTTGGAGCTCGGTGCTCAGAGATGATGGGAGCTTTTTTCTCTCATTTTGGGCTCTGGTGCCATGAATGCTCGGACCGAGGCGGCGAGCTTTGCGGCATCGGCGACGGAGGGGGGAGGAGAGGAGCTCGATAGTGGCATTCGAACTGGCGAAGCGCTCAGTGTCGGGGTGAGCTCGGGAGCGAGGAGCTTCGGCGACGTGGAGACGAGGCTCGGTGAGGCTTGGCTTGGAGACAGTGAAGGGGGTCTCCTCGATGTGGAGGCGAGCTCGGCAGTATTCGATGGCGGAGCTTGGCTGTGATAGTGGAGCTTGTCGATGGAGGAGGAGCCCGGCATAGCTTCGTCGAAGGTGATGGGTTCGACGAAACCATGGTGGAGGTGAGGCCATGGCGGTGGCAAGTTCGCCATTGGAGAACTCGAGCTCGACAGAGCTTGGGTGGAGCTCGGCGAAAGTGGGAGCTAGTTGACGAGAGCTTGCTAAGGGGGAGACGAGCTCGGCGAGGTGGAGTTTAGCGAAGCTCGGCGGCAGTGGAGCTTGATGATGGTTGGCATGGAGGAGAAGTTGGGTTTTTCTTCTTTGTTTTTTTTTTGGCGGGAAAACGTGAAGAAGAAAGGGGGTTGACGGGTTGGGCCTACAACGGGTTCAAACCCAACTCGCTAACCCTTCTTCCCCCTTTTTTTTGGTTGTATGTGAGCCGTTGATCGTGATCGAACGAGAATTTTGAGGCAAAATTTTTCTCCAATTTAAGGGTTGGTGGTAAGAGTGCTCGGATTGCATTTCTGAACCAGGAGAGACTTCGGCGGCTTGACACGTGGCGGTCAACGGTTGATCGTTGACTCAGTCAACATTAATCGTTGACTTTTTTGATAATTTTTTCTCTCGTTTTAGGGTCGGTGGCATGAGCGCTCAGGTTGCAATTCCGAACCAGGAGAGACTTTGGCGGCTTGACACGTGGCGGTCAAAAGTTGGCCATTGACTTGGTTAACGTTTGACCGTTGACTCTCTCCTTTTGCTTTAATCACAACCGTTGATCTTGATTTGTGTGCGGATCTTGAGGCAAAGTTTTTCTCCAATTTGAGCTTCGGTGGCAAGAGTGCTCTGGACTTGTTGCCGAAGTCCGGGAGAGTTTTTTCTCGCATTTGGACGTAGGTGGCAAGAGTGTTCGGCACACGTTGCCAAAGTCCAGGAGAGTTTTTCCTCGCATTTGGATGTCGGTGGCAAGAGTGCTCGGGACTTGTTGCCGAAGTCCAGGAGAGTTTTTTTCTCGCATTTGGACGTCGGTGGCAACAGTGCTCGACACACATTGCTGAAATCCATGAGAGCTTTTTCTCGCATTTGGACGTCGATGGCAAGAGTGCTCGGCACACGTTGCTGAAGTCTAGGAGAGCTTTGGCGCAGCTGTATTGTAACCAACGTTCCCAGTGCTACGGAGGTTGGATTGGGGCATGTGACCCCTTGTTCCGAAGCTATCTCGAAGATCTACAAGTTCTCTTTAGAAATGAGTTAGAGAATTATCCTTCTTCGTGGTCAAGATAGTCCCGCAACATCTTCGCCTTCACGAAGTTGAGAAGAGCTTTGCATGACTCTAGGGGAGGACCGTTCGTGGAAGTGAGTGAAGCGAAGAGCTTGGCTCTAGGAGAGCCGTTTGGGAGACAAGTTTGAGGAGCAACTCCAGGGGAGAGTTGTGCTCCAACTGGTTGGGAAGAAGGCCACTCGGGGGGTGAGCGGAGCAAAGAGCTTGGCTCTAGGAGAGAGCCGTTTGGGAGACAAGTTTGAGGAGCAACTGTATGAGAGAGTTGTGCTCTGAACTCGTTGAGAAGAAGGCCGCTCGGGAGGTGAGCGGAGCGAAGAGCTTGGCTCTAGGAGAAAGCCGTTTAGGAGACAAGTTTTAGGAGCAACTCTAGGGGAGAGCTGTGCTCCGAACTCTTTGAGAAGAAGGCCACTCTGGAGGCGAGCGGAGCGAAGAGCTTGGCTCTAGGAGAGAGCCGTTTGGGAGACAAGTTTGAGGAACAACTCTAGGGGAGAGTGTAGTACCCCGTATTTTTTTTAATATTGTTTTTAAGATTTATAAATAA
This sequence comes from Hemerocallis citrina, assembly GCA_017893485.1. Taxonomy (NCBI): domain Eukaryota; kingdom Viridiplantae; phylum Streptophyta; class Magnoliopsida; order Asparagales; family Asphodelaceae; genus Hemerocallis; species Hemerocallis citrina. Next base: position 183,505,620 of record CM030358.1, on the reverse strand, counting down.
ATTAAAATGATTTTTGGTGATTTAATAAATATTTTTCTAAAAATTTATCTTCTTACACGTGCAAAATACGTGCAAATATTTTCTTGGAAAGTTCAAAGTCAAAAATTATTTTGGAGAAACTCACTATTTATTATTTGAGATTATTTGTGATTTTTCTAGATTTTTCCGATAATTATTGGACCTATTTGCAAATATTACAAAAAGAATGACTTTTGTGCAAAACCAATTGGAGTGAAAACTCCAGATTTTCGGATTTTTGGGCTGGGTATAATGCCTAGTCAACTTAGGGTTAAAAATTTTACTTTTTGTTTTGATAAATTTCATTTAATTTACAAGTTTCGATAAAAGATGATCTTTTTGCAAAATTGTCATTTTGAGGGGTAAAAGTGCAAATTCATTTTCTGGGCCTTTTAAACAGTGTCGGCTGACTTTATGATATTTTTTTTGTTTTTAAATATCAAATAAATTGGTTTTATCAAGTTTCCAAGTATATGGATCTATATATGTAAAGATGTGTTTTAAAAGGAGTATTTTTGCAAATGTATTCAAAACCCTAAAACCTTGGATCTCGGCCTATTTAAGGGTGGAGTGCAGCCGTCTTTTGCTGCACAACAAAAGGGATTTCATTATTTTATTTTCTTGGAGTTTTAATGCAAAAGATCTTGGATTTCCTGCGAATGAGGGATTTTTCATATTGCTTTATTATCTTCGTTTGATCTCTTCAACAAGGTGAGTGACATGTTTTGTTTTGTTTTGTTTTATGTAAGTTATACGTGATGATCCATCGATTAGAAAGCATGCTAGGAGTTTGTATGATGATATGTGAAGTTTTGATGAGTGGATGAATAAAAATTGAATCTTTTTCTTGAACTATATTATTGATGATTGGAACCCTAATTTGTTGACTTGAGATTGTTAAAGAACTGAATAGAAATCATGAGTAGGTCATTTTCCTTCATATACTTGCTGTTTTAACTTATCATGATGTATTGTATGATGATATTGCATAAAAGTAGATAAAAAGAATACATTTACTTGTGTATAAATGTATAACTCTATTTGGGGGCTTTTCGTTGAGTAGAAACTTGATTAGTGATTGTTATGGTGCTTATATGCATAGATAATTTATTATGGATGATTGTGGATAAATTTAATGGCTATTGGATCTAAGAATTAAGTCTTGGAGTTTTGAGGAAAAGGGGTTTAGATTTGGATCTATGCATTACGATCAATTTGGGGATTTCGTGATTTTGTGAAGGTTTGAGAAGTTTTCAATTGGATATGATTAGTTTTAGTACTGAGATTAAATCTAAATATTTCACTATTTCTAATTGATGAGTTTTGAAGTTTTCTTGTAACCCCTGTTTCTCCAAAAATGTATTTTCTGTGCATTTTCGGCATTTCAAATTTTTGTAAATTAGTTTTCCGCTTTCAAACTACTTTTGTTAAAATGTATTATTGTATCTTCTATTAAAATCTACTTTTGATCAATAATTTTAGCTATAAATATTTTTCTATGATTTTGTATTGTAAGACAATTCTTATTATTGTTATAATTACTATTTCTATAAAATCCTAATTGTATATTTTTATTAGCTATTGTATTTTTCTAATACCCAAAACCCATTTTTATTTTATTGGATTTCTTTTTAAAACCCTATTTCTATTTTATAACCCAAACCCTGTTTTTTATCCCCTAAACCCAATAACCCAAATACCCATATATTTTAACCCAATATCCACTTGACTTTAATACCCGGTTACCCGTTCTAATACCCGGTTCCCTATACTCACAACCTAACCCTAATCCTACTCATTTATATACCCGTTCATAACCTGTTCATCTTCCTATTCTCCCCTAGCTGCCTACCTCCAAACCCATCATCTTCCGATCTTCTTCATCCCTGTGCCACTGCCATGGCCGTCTCCTTCTCATCCCGACCTCCCGTTTATCCTTTCCCTCTACCACCTAGCCCATGCACCTCTCGTCTACCCTCTCCCTGCAGCGATCCCCCGGTGCCCCGTTCTGTCAAAACAGCGACAACTAGGGTGACGCAGTGCTGCCCTGCATCCCTTCATCAACATCAGCTCCACCCTGGGCTCCTCCACGACTGCAGCATCCCACTGTGCAGCCTCCGCAGTGCACAAACTCCCTGCGCAGCTCAGTCCCTCCGGCAGCCCCGTGCTATCTCCTCCCCAGTCGCACCGCCAGACAACAATGATAGTCGCAGTCGCCGGCAACCACCACAGCAACGAAGCCCCATTCAGCCAGCAACCCCTCCGATCCTTGTGTCCCTGTGGTGATCACACTGTGAATTAATCACTTTGAATCACAGCCGTCCGTTTTGATCAAGATCCGAGCCATTATCATCTCCATCCCGATCTGATCAATCTAAGCCGTCGATCGCTTCTTGATTCGTGGATCTTGGCCGTTGGATTTGCATCGATCATCATCATCATCAAGATCTTGATCTCAACCGTCAGATCTCTTTTGATCATCGCGATCGTGATCATCATCTTGATCTTGATCTTCAATCTCAGTCGTCCGATCGACCGATCACACTTGATCTCGGCCATTGATCGCCTCGATTGTCTCGTTTGTCTTCTACTTGGTAAGTTAAATATTTAATCCACTTTTTGTTCTCATTCATCAAATTGTCAATCATGGTATATTTGCTGTTTTGGTACTCTTCTGATTCTTGTATATTTTATGTTCGATCTCGATCGTGATTCGCTTGATCTTCATCTTGATCACCATCTTGATCATCGAGATCCGTGCTCGATCGTGATCCTCGTGATCGTTTGCTCGTCGCTGTGTCACCGGGATTCCGATCCCGTTATTCTCAAATTATTGAATCTAATCATCATCTAAAGGCAAGTCATCTTACTCCTGAATTGTATTGTATCGTATTCGAGATTATTTATTGAATTCCGTAAGTAGATCCAAATTGATTATCGTGTATTGCTTATTGTTATCTATCGTTGGGATACTACAGATTTACTCGAGTGAATCCAAGTAGTAGTTTTGACTTCATGTCGTCTGTTTGCCTCTAATGTATAGAAATCTTACATGCATTTCATCTCATGACATTATACACCACTATCGTAGATTGTATATTAGGGTCGATTGTTCATGTGATTGATAATGATAAATTAGATAATTGTAATTAGTAGGGTCATGGACATTATATATCATAACACCATGTTCACATAGGGGTAACTTGTTGTGATTTATGATTGTTAACCTCTAACTCACCATTCATAACATCTTGATTATTTTTATGCATGAAAAATTATATTGAGACCCTGAATTTACTGCCAACCTGAACATTGTTGTATTGTTTAAACCTAGATAATATCATTAAAATCAATAGATTTCTGAATATGAAATGTAGCCCCTAGTATCTAGTTGCCAATAACATCCAGAATTTTCGAATGCCGAGTTACGGTTTATGAGATATCACAGTTTTACCGCTGCTGTGTCGAACAATTCCAGATCCTAAAAACTGCTGCCACACTTTGATTTGTAATTAATTTAATCATGCTACCTGCAAGATAATAATTCAAAATTTTGCATGCTGATACTAGACACATTAGAGAACATTCTCTAATTTTCCTGGAATTAATTAATGCTATTTCAGTCCTGTTCCATATGTATAAACACAATTTTATAAATTCTGGCTGAACACAAATCCTATATAGTTTGCCGTTTTGACACACGTTACCAGAACTTTTATGTACCTTAATTATATACGTTGGAACCAGGCAGGAGTCTAGTTTCTAGACCTTCTAACGGATCCGCATTTGCTATCCTGTAGCAACGAAAATTCTGATTTTGGTACAGCAACCTACTGCTATCCAGAATTGGGTTCCTATGTTTAATATAATATAATTGAATCTATAATGTTATATTTGGTGCATTTAATTGTATAGAGTATATTGCATGATCTTAGGGTTGTTTTGTCATCTTTCTAGTGTCCCTTATTAATCGCATTATTGTATGTTAATTGAATAAAGAATGTTAATCAAGCCGGGGTTAAGGGTTGACTAGGGTAGTTGATAATATAGTGACTGTACTCAGATGATGGCCAGTGATTATTATCGTTACCGGCATCGTGTAAGAAATTACACATGTCCAGTATTTTTATCGTTATCGGCATCGTGTAAGAAATTACAAATGTCCAGTGTTATTACCGTTATCGTCATCATACCCAGTACCTGAACTATAGAATCTACCACCTTAGTCTAAACGAAATTGATTGTATGCATGGAACCTGTAGAATGGGATGCAGTAGTACGTGCATTAGCTAGGATTTTAAAAAATGAATAATAGACTTAAGACTTTCATCACATTGTCATTGCACATTGTCATCTTTATTGAATAGTGTTATCGTTATTGTTACAATCATTGTTATTGATTGTTATCGTTATAAATCATCGTTATTGCACATTGTACTGTTATCGCTTTGTCACTGTTCAACACTATTGATTTCATCGTTCATTGAATTCATCGTTATACCGTTATTATCATTGTTCTCTGTTTCTCTACTTGCTGTCCGTGACTTGCTCTAAGGATTTTTTTTCTCTCTTTAGATGAACAGCTTACAGGTAATCAAGGAGATTTACCCAACGGACTAAGGGAGCAACATTGGTGAAGGAAATATTTTGCTACGCCGCTTGAATAAATGTTGCTTTATTTGAGTACTTTATTAAATTGAACAAATGTTGTTTTCTTTGTATTGTGGGCTTTGACCCGAATGTTGTTTGTTAAATTCCAGATGTTGGGTTATTTTGATGTTGGTTATTTTTATGCTTAATTTCCACTGTTGTTATTTATGTAATTATTCTTTCATTGCATGCGTGGTTATTTTACTTCTTGTTTATATTGTTGAGTTGGATCGATAACAGCCTATGGATGACGCAAGTCATTCGCTGGGCCGTGTCACATGCTTGCATTCCATATTTTTGGGAAGCGGGGCATAACTTTTTTGGCGCAAAAACATGTGTACATATATCTTATTTCGTTGTTTTCGAAGAAATTGGGTTTTCGTGTGTTTTGATGGAGTTTTGATTGGATTTCAATTGTTTTGGTTCTGAGATAGTTTTAAACTCTTTAATACTCTTATTGATGGATTTTTAAAGTCTAAACTGATGTTAAAATTCGTATTCGAACATATATGTATATAAGATGTTGTTTTGAAGGATTTTTGGGTAAAACTCCTATTTTGAGATCTTGATATGTTTTGATGTGTTTTAATAACTCCTACATGTTATATAAGTTACAATTAATTATCTCAGGAAATTAGTTCTTCAAATTGGTGGTTTTTATAAAGTGGAATCGTGTATCGGTTAAAACATGCACAACCTTTAAACTGCAGTCTGGAGGTCTGACAGTCGACCGACCAATGTCGACAATCGGCTGTCGGGGTCCTGGCTGAAGTATTTTCTTAAGTCTCGAATTTTCCTGCGTGACATTCGACTGAATACCTTATACAGTCGACTGTCTCTGCTCTGAATTAATATTTTCTGTAAGTGTTGGATTTTTCTGCGGGACAGTTGACTGTCCAGAATACACAGTCGACTGCTAATGCTCTGATTGTGGTTTTCTTGAGTCTTCAGATTTTTTCGCGGGACAATCGACTGGCTATAGTATGCGTTCGACTGTCACTACGCTGCTTGATGTTTTCTTGAGTTTGGGTTTCACGCGGGACAGTCGACTGACTACTTTATGAAGTCGACTACTACTGCTCTGACCGATATTTTCTTGAGTTTTCTGATGCTTCATTTGAATGATTGTTCTTTCAATATTATATTGTTTTAAAATATTTTTTGCAATGTTTACAGAGAATTATATGTTATTTACGATGGAATTTTAAATTTATTCTTTTGGATCTTATTTGAGTTACACGTGCTTTCAAAGGAATTGATGTTTTGTGATATTCTACAACTTAAAAATATGGTTTTCAGTTATTTAATAAATATAATATTTATTTGGATTCCAGAATTTTATATAAGATTTGGAACTTTGTTTATTTAAGAGGTTTCTTCATATAATCATTTTGACGATGGATTTGTGAGTTTTATTGAAAGTTTTGGTCTTAATGGATGAGTTGTGATTTCTCTAAGAGGTGAGTGGGAGTCCTGTGAACCAGCATATGAGATTTGTGGATTTAGACCTGCAGGGTCTTGGGTTTGTTTTGTGGAATTAAGTCCGGCAGGATACACTAACTCTAGAGAGGGGAAGTTTTGTGTTTTTAATAATAACCAACCTAAGGACAGGCACTAGTGGAGATATGATGGAACTTGGAAAACGTGAGTATATGCTCTGGTCTGTTAGTCCAACGGGTCCGTTCTAGGACTGTTTGTTGTTCTGTCTCGAGAGGATATTTGTATGTTTGCGTGTCGAGGGTCTGCAGGCCTATTCACAGAGCATGCAGGGTGTATTCGCGTGTTGAGGGTCGGCAGGCCTATTCACAAAATGTACCTGATGTATCTGCATGTTGAGGGCGTTGCAAGCATATTCGTGAGGTACATGGTTGGGAGGTGATTCTCCGGTTTTTGAGCTATTCTTACATGATGCTCAAGCGTCGAGGGCTGTGGTGCCTATTCGCAGAGTATTCTGGATCTTGCTTCCATCACCGTAGTAGGATTAATTGCATAACGAGGGATCTAACCCTATAAGTGGAGAATGTTAAGGGCTTGCACCGGACCTATGTAGTATGGAATGCATAGAATCCAACAAGTACACATTAGAGAGTCAGCATATAACATTGATGTTTCTTGACTTGGTTTTATGCTTGTTGTTTTCTGTTTTCCTACACTTGACACTTAGTCTAGTTTCACTCATTGTTTTCATGCTCTACTATTTACTATCTTATATTCCTTGATGTTTTCATGATTTACTTATTGTTATTTCTTATTTCATTTATTCTTGCTGTTAATACATATTGTTTATGACTCTATGTCACATGTTTTATTTATGATTGTTTTCTTTTGATGTCACTCATACCGTTATGGTTGACCCCTGTAGTTTTGGGGGTTAGGGTTATCTCTAGCCTCATGTTTTACAAGTAGGTGCTTATAGCATGGGATTCGGATGCTTGAGATAGAATGAGGTTATGGCTTTTGTAAATTGTAAAAGAAAGTGTTGTAAAAGAAAAAGATTGTAATTCAAGGTGTTTTGTATTCCGCTGTGTTTTGTAAATAAGTGTTGTAATAAAAGTTGAAATAAAAATTATCTGTATTTTTGGCTATGTTTACTATTGCAATTGAAGTTGATGTTGGGAATTGTGTCACGTATTTTTGAGATATTATATTAGAAATTCGGGGCGCTACAGAGAATTTAAGCTCTAAACTTGTTGAGAAGATGTCCGCTCTGGAGGCGAGCTGAGCGAAAAGCTTAGCTCTAGGAGAGAGCCGTTTGGGAGACAAGTTTGAGAAACGACTCTATGGGAGATTTTTAGCACTAAACTTGTTGAGAAGAGGTTCAACAGTTGTGGGAGCAATTCCGAATGGTGAGCTGCCCCGCACTTGTTTGTTTGCAAGCGGCTAAGGCAATGTCGAACCAAGTGTTGGACTCTAAACCCATTTTTAAGAGAGTTAACGAGTTGTAGGAGCACTTTCGAATGGTGAGCTGCCCCGCACTTTCTTGTTTGCAAGCGGCTAAGGCAACGTCGAACCAAGTGTTGGACTCCAAACTCGTCTTTTGAGCTTAATTAATAAGTTGTGGGAGCAGCCCTGTAGGACAAGCTGGACTCCGAACTTACCATTTAGCGAGTCGTAGAAGTGACTCAGAGAGATAGAAATGAAGCAATTTCAATAATAGACAAAAGTTCAAGTTTTATTGAGATAAACTAAGTGGCCGGTTTAATGAGGCGAACCATTATTACATGCTTTTGGTCGGGTTACAAGCATCGGCCTTATTGAAAATTGAGATCCTACTTCTACGATAGGGTAAAGGCCTCTTGGAGGAGTTTGGTTCTCCCCCCATTGGACCTCCTTGGATAAGGTGGAGGATGGCACCAGGTTCGGGATCTTGGAACTCGGCGGACCTCTCTGTTCGCTTGTAGGGTCCTCGGGGTGGAAAATCGACCCCGTCTTTTCAGACAAACTTGGTCAGGTGTCCCCGTTGTATGAGCACTTTGATCTCCTCTTTGAGAGCCTGATAATCATCCGTGTCGTGGCCGTGGTCCCTATGAAAGCAGTACCACTTATCCCTGTTTCTTTTCTTGCTAAGGGTATTCATTCTAGGGGGAGCGCAGAGTATCCCTTCCTTATCCACCTTCATAGGAACTGCTGATATACTAGTATTGAGGGGGGTGAACTTCTCAAAACGAGGAGCTGGACGGCATTGGCCATTGTCGTCCCTCTGAAATTTCTGAAACCCTTCTTCGTTCGTATTCTTCCGTTTGTTCCCAGAAGATGATTCCTCGAGAGTATGGGGCTGAGGGCCTCTTCCACTCGGATGTACTTCTCACTCCTAAGCAGGAGTTCTGAGAAGTCCTGAGGAGGCTTCTTGGAAAGGACGCCTTGAGGTCGACGTTAGTGACCTTGTGCCCGAATGCCGCCGAGGCTACTGATTGGTTGAGGGAGGCAATAGACCGGGCTTCGGTGGTGAAGCGCCGAACATAATCTCTTAGGTGTTCACCATTTCTTTGGTTGAGGGTCACCAAAGATACACTTATTTTCTCAGCCCGGCAACTACTCACGAAATGAGTAAAGAAGAGCCCTTCGAACTGATCAAACGAGAAGATGGAGGCCGGGGCGAGTCGAGAGTACCATTCTATCGCAGGTCCCTTCTGCGTGGCTGGGAAGGTCTTGCAAAGGAGCGCATCTGAAGCCTGGTGGATCATCATAAGAGTTTTAAAACTCTCTATGTGGTCGGTGATGGAACTGAGACGATTCCCAGGACTACGGATTGGTGTGCGTATCGATCATAAAAGATTAACAGATTAAATACGTGATCTAACCCTATATAGTGGAATCTAGGGTTCACGAATTATACCTGCGATGAGAAGAAGACGACAGGGACCCCAAGATCTTCTGCACGTATTCCTTCCTCGGGTTGGACGTCGTGTGGGCGACGATCTCCCAACCTTTCTTCTCCTTGGCTGACCTCTCTTTCTCTCCTTACGTGAATCACGAATTTAGAGAAAAAATCTTATATTTCAGATTATCCATGACGGCCAGAGAATAGATGATATATATAAGGCTACGGCAGGGACCATGAGGAGAAATTAGGGTTAGGTCTCCTAACGAATCTGGGTATCCCATGTTCAGCCCGAACACACAACTCAGGCCCATTAACAATAGCTCGGTCCACTAAGGAGCTATTGTTGCACTACCTTCCTAATCCCAAATTATATTTATGGGCTCCTTTTATTATATGCTCGTTCAACTCCCCATGTTAAGATATCGAATGTCCGTCGATCGAATTAAGTTACTGACAACTATATTGATCAACATCTTTTATCCTTAAGTAGTACCACTCAACTTTATTTGTCATGTCGGATGTAATCCATCTGCAGGGTTTACATGACAATCCTTATGAGCTCCTTAAGGGGACATCATCAATCCGACGTATCGGGACATGGATTCCTTTTACAATCAACAGCCCATCATACATACAATGCTATTACCCAATTCATAGAGGTTGTTGATCCATAATGAATCTCACTCTTTTATGAGTCAAAGTAATGCACACTGCATATACATGTCTGTTATTATATCTGGATTAAGAGCATAAGCATCCATAATAACAAAGGTGTTTGTTCTCTTTTGTAGTCAGTACAAAGAGAACAACCTCAAGTGGTCCTGTTCAATACACACAAAGTGTACTAGTGTAAACCTATAGTCAAGACAGACTAATACCAGATTACACTACAACCTTTCCAATGGATTGTCCAAGTCCGTCTAGGTTGTGAACTATTTATATATTCCATAGGGAACTGATAATATGATCTTCTGTGTGTCACCTCACACCATATTATCAACCTTATAGAATATCAGACACTTGCATTAATATTATAATAAACACAATATGCAAACATATGCCCATATGATTCTCATTCAAAAAAAATAAGGAAATAAAGTTAATACAAAAGTGATGCTTTCAGTATATAACCTTAACAGTCGGCGGGGTCCGACTCCCTGTTGTATGACTCAAAGTTAGGCGGCTTGAAGTTTTCCGGGACCGAGGCTTCCATGATGGCCTGGGAAAATAGAGGCCTGCTCGGGCGGAAATTGCTCGCCCATTGTTCCTATTCTCTATCAAGTCGGCCAAGGCAGTTCTCCATATCGTGAAGACAGCGGTAGACCGAGTCTTCCCTTCGGTCATATCTTGCCGAGCCTCTAGACCCTTTTCCATGCTAAAGGGGACTAGGAGTGCGGTGGTGATGGCTTGGGGCAGGTTGAGGACTAGGTGCCTATTGCTCGTGGTTGGCAACTACATTGAGGGCCCGCAGAACGACTTCTTGAAAATCCTGGAACTTCGCCTTTGTGACCGGTGCCTCTCCAGCTTGGCGGTCCCTATATGTGGCTCGGCTTACTGGAGTATGACTTCTCTGCCGATGACATTGAGGGGACTCTCTTCGCCTCCACGCGGGAGGGGATCTTTTGGTCCTCGATCTGTAGGGGATCCGGGCTCTCAGGCGAGTTCGGAGGTTGACCCCCTTTTAGCGGTTGACAATCACTTGACGAAGATTCCGCTCGGGAGGGCTTTGAGAAGCCATAGATTTAATTGGAGGATTGTGGACCCCAACATGGTCCTGAAGAGGATGCTGCTTTGGACGACGCCGACGAGAGCCCCCCTGGGCAGCCCCCCGAGACCCTGGAAGAGCCTATTGAGAAGAAGGCTGTTGGGAAGAACATCTTGGACTGGAGGAGGAAGATGAGGAAGAGGAGTGGATCTTCGGCTATAGACCGATGCCTTCCCTTTCTCTTGCAGATGCATAGTTTGAAACTACTTCCACTGATGAAGTAAGGTTGGATTGCCTTTTCGTTTCCCACAAACGACGCCAATCTGTTACTGCTGATTTTGGTGTGGGAGCAAACAGATAAATTTGTGAATTCTTGAGAAAATGAATAAGGCAAACATGTTGACCTTCACCAACGTGTTGACTTGTTTCTTGCAGCTGCCGCGAACCTGTAAAAAGTGCGATACATCAGGATGGATCCCGACGACGCACCCTCCGACGCTCTTGTCAGTAATCAGGAAAAGTATGAAAGAGCTTTATGTACAAAAATATTCATTACCTTGTTATGGTGGGGGGGAGGGGTATTTATAGTTGCCTCAAGGATCCGTTTCGAGATAAGAATAAATCTCTACTTCCCGGTGTAGATGGATAGAATTAGTTAAAACCACCTCTTAGGGATAATTACGAATTTGAATCCTTCTTTATCCTTCTGAACTGGTTTGTAACGGGTTAGGACCCATACCCAGTAGGACAAATCTGTTCATGGGTTATTGAGCTTTGAAGAAAGACTCAGTTCCCATTTCAGACCTGTTTGTAGGTGAAATTACCGTTTTACCCGTGAGAGTTTTAAGATTCGCACCCGATTTGAACGGTCTCGATTTAATCCTATTTTAAGCCATATCACCCCGAAGACTGAGTTTAACAGCCTTTGAGAAGTAGTTTTATTGTTCAAATGGCGTACGGAAGTTTATCAAAGTTCTTAAAGGAGTTTGGATCTTGCTCGAGGTGTAACGGTGTCAATCTGAGCTTGTAAAAAGCCTAAAATTATTCTCAGATATTTTTCTGGATTTTTATGATTTTTCCAGATTTTTCTGAAATTTATTGAATTTTTTATTCAATTTCCGAATTTAAATAATTAATTTTCGAAAATATTAATTAATTATTCTAATTTAATAATTATATTTTCAGAATTTTAAAATTATTTTCTGAATTAATAATTATTTTTAGTATTTTTTAATTAAATTTTCCGATTTTAAATATTTTTCGGATTTTTTAAAATATTAATTCAATTAAATAAATAAATAAATAAATAGATAAATACCTGATGACGTTGCGCGATCCTGTGTGTTGATCATGATCAGGCGAGCGCGCATCGGGAGGAGCCATTTTTTCTCTCATTTGGGGGTCGATGGCACGAGTGGTCGGATCGGGCTGCCGAAGTCCCAGACGATGCCACGTGGCATGGTCAACGTTGACAAAAAAAATTTCTTTTCTTCTCCCGACCTCTGTTTCCTTTCTCTTTCGAACTCTCCTTCGACCGCGCCTCCGAGCGCTCGCGTAGCGAGCGATCTCGACGTTTTGGCTTGGCATCGATAAGGTGGGGTTGACGACAGAGCTCGACGACAGCAGGGGTTGACGTGGGGGCTCGACGAGGAGAGATGGGCTTGGCGAGGGGAGCTCGACGTCGATGCTTGTTGAGGAGGAGCTCGATGTAGGTGAACTTTGGAGTCGAGGAGGAGCTCGATTGGAGCTCGTGGTTTCTCGGCGAGGGGAGAGGAGCTTGTCGAGAAGCCTGAGCGGGATTTAGAAGAAAGTCGACGTCGGAGGGTCGAGATCGGAGCTCGGGCTTGGAGACAGAAGAGAGCTCGGCAAGTTGATGAAGGAGATGGAGAGGTCAAGATCGGCGTGGAGGTTGTTGGGTTTGCCGCCCAATGGGTTCGTCGAAGGTTGAGCTCGGCGACTGAGTTCGGCAATGGAGAAGTGCTCGATGGAGGAGGAGAGCTTGGCGGAGGAGAGAGGAGCTCGGTGCCAATGGTGGAAGCATTGGAGCTCGACGATGGGTCGAGCGCAGAGTTAGGTCGGAGGTGAGCTCGACGTTGAAGGAGCTCGGCGTTAGAGACGTTAGCGAGGGCGGCGGTGATGCTTGTGGAGTTGGTTGGAGCACTGAGAGGGGGAGCATGCGCTTGGTGAGGGGAAGACGAGGTGTTTGGGTTTTGTTTTTTGTTTTTTCGTTTGGCGCCAATTCTCGAAGAAGAGGAGGGAGAAGGGAGATGCATAGTGTGGGTTCTGCGCGTCTGGGTCCTAATGGGTTCAGACCCGACCCGTTTGCCCCTTAAGAATTTTGAAATTCCTTTTTTTTCTTTTTTTTGTTCATCGAATCTAAGCCGATGATCGTGATTGAGCATGAATTTTGAGGCAGAATTTTTTCTCCAATTTGAGGGTCGGTGGCAAGAGTGCTTGGGTTGCATTTCCGAACCAGGAGAGACTTTGGCGGCTTGACACGTGGCAATCAACGGTTGACCATTGACTCAGTCAACGTTAACCGTTGACTTTTTGGATAAATTTTTCTCTCGTTTCAAGATCGGTGGGAAGAGCGCTCGAGTTGCATTTCTGAAGCAGGAGAGGGCTTCGGCGGCTTGACACGTAGCGGTCAATAGTTGACCGTTGACTTGGTCAATGTTTGACTGTTGACTCTCTCTTTTTGCTTTAATCACAACCGTTGATCTTGATTTGAGTGCGGATCTTGAGGCAGAGTTTTTCTCCAATTTGAGCTTCGGTGGTAAGAGTGCTCGGGACTTGTTGCCGAAGTCTAGGAGAGTTTTTTCTCGCATTTGGATGCGGTGGCAAGAGTGCTCGGCACACGTTGCCGAAGTCTAAGAGAGTTTTTTCTTGCATTTGGACGTTGGTGGCAAGAGTGCTCGGCACACGTTGCCGAAGTCCAGGAAAGCTTTTCGCATTTGGATGTCGGTGGCAAAAGTGCTCGGCACACGTTGCCGAAGTCCAGGAGAGCTTCGGCGTAGCTGTATTGTAACCGACATTCCCAGTACTACGGACGTTGGATTGGGGCGTGTGACCCCTTGTTTCGAAGCAATCTCGAAGATCTACAAGTTCTCTTTAGAAATGAGTTGGAGAATCATCCTTGTTCAAGGTCAAGATAGTCCCGCAACATCTTCGCCTTCACGAAGTTGAGAAGAGCTTTGCATGACTCTAGGGGTGGTCCATTCTTAGAAGCGAGTTTAAGGAGCATCTCTAGACGAGTTAGGCTCCGAACTCTTTCAGAAGAAGGCCGCTCGGGAGGCGAGTTTGAGGAGAAACTCTAGGGAAGAGTTGAGCTCCAAACTCGATGAGCAGAAGGTGGCTCAGGAGGTGAGCGGGAGGAGCACCACTAGGCTCTAGGAGAGATCCGTTTGGGAGACAAGTTTGAGGAGCAACTCTAGGGAAGAGTTGTGCTCCGAACTCGTTGAGAAGAGGTCCGCTCGGGAGGCGAGCGGAGCGAAGATCTTATCTCTAGGAGAGAGCCGTTTGGGAGACAAGTTTGAAGAGCAACTCTAGGGGAGAGTTGAGCTCCGAACTCGTTGACAAGAGGTCCGCTCTGGAGGCAAGCGGAGCGAAAAGCTTAGCTCTAGGAGAGAGTTGTTTGGGAGACAAGTTTGAGGAGCAACTCTAGGGGAGCGTTGTGCTTTGAACTTGTTGAGAAGGGTTCCGCTCTAGAGGTGAACGGAGCGAAGAGCTTGGCTCTAGGAGAGAGTCGTTTAGGAGACAAGTTTGAGGAGCAACTCCTGGGGAGAGTTATGCTCCGAACTCGTTGAAAAGAGGTCCGCTCTGGAGGCGAGCGGATCGAAGAGCTTCACCAGGCTCTAGGAGAGAGCCGTTTGGGAAACAAGTTTGAGGAGCAACTCTAGGGGAGAGTTGAGCTCCAAACTCGTTGAGAAAAGGTTCGCTCTGGAGGCGAGCAGAGCGAAGAGCTTCACTAGGATCTAGGAGACAGCCGTTTGGGAGACAAGTTTGAGGAGCAACTCTAGGGGAGAGTTGAGCTCCGAACTTGTTTAAAAGAGTTCCAACAGTTGTGGGAGCAATTTCGAATGGTGAGCTACTTCGTACTCGCTCATTCACAAGTAGCTAAAGCGGCATCGAACCAAGCGTTGGACTCTGAACTTGTTGTTAGGAGAGTTAATGAGTTGTAGGAGCAATTCCGAATGGTGAGCTGCCCCGTACCTGCTTGTTTGCAAGCGGGTAAAGCAACGTGGAACCAAGTGTTGGACTCCAAACTTGTTGTTAAGAGGGTTAACGAGTTGTGGGAGCAATTCCAAATGGTGGGTTGCCCCGCACTTGCTTGTTTGTAAGCGGCTAAAGCAACGTCGAACCAAGTGTTGGACTCCAAACTCGTCTTTTGAGCTTAGTAATTTGTGAGAGCAACCCTGTAGGACAAGCTGGACTCCGGACTTACTATTTAACGGGTCATAGATATGATCCAGAGAGATAGAAATAAGGCAAATGCAATAATTTTTAATAGAAAAATGCTACGTTTTATTGAAACAAAGTAAGTGGTCGCTTCAATAAGGTGAGCCATTATTACATGCTTTTGGTCGTGTTACAAGCATCGGCCTTATTGAAAACTAAACCTACTTCTACGATAGGGCCTCTTAGGAGGAGTTTAGTTCTCCCCCCATTGGACCTCCATGGACAAGGTGGAGGACGGCCCCAAGTTAGGAATCTTGGAGCTCGTTGGGCCTCTCGGTTTGCTTGTAGGCTCCTCAGGGTGGAAGATCGGCCCCGTCTTTTCGGACGAACTTGGCCAGGTGTCCTCGTTGTATGAGTTCTTTGATCTCCCCTTTAAGAGCCCGACAATCATCCGCGTCATGGCCGTAGTCCCTATGAAAGCGGCACCACTTATCCTTATTTCTTTTCTTGCCAAGGGTATTCATTCTAGGGGGAGCGCGGAGTAGCCCTTCCTTGTCCACCTCCATAAGAACTGTTGATATGCTAGCATTGAGGGGGGTGAACTTCTCAAAACGAGGAGCTGGGCGGTGTTGGCCATTGCCGTCCCTCTGGAATTTCTGGGACCCTTCTTCACTTGTATTCTTCTGTTTGTTCCCGAAAGATGATTCCTCGAGAGTGGGGGGGTTGAGAGACTCTTCCACTCGGATGTAATTCTCACTCCTAAGCAGGAGTTCTGAGAAATCCCGATGAGGCTTCTTGGCAAGGGACGCCTTAAGGTCGGCGTTAGTGACATTGTGCCCGAATGCCGCCGAGGCTACTGATTGGTTGAGGGAGGCAATAGACCGGGCTTCGACAATAAAGTGCCGAACGTAATCTTTTAGGCGTTCACCCTTTCTTTGGCTAAGGGTCACCAAAGATGTACTTGTTTTCTCGGTCTGGTGACTACTCACGAAATGAGTAAGGAATAGACCTTCGAACTGATCGAAGGAGAGGATAGAGGCCGGGTCGAGTCGAGAGTACCATTCTCTCGCAGGCCCCTTCAGCGTGGCAGGAAAGGTTTTGCAAAGGAGCGCATCCGAAGCCTGATGGATCATCATGAGAGTTTTAAAACTCTCGATGTGGTCGGTGGGGTCCGACTCCCCGTTGTATGACTCAAAGTTAGGGGCTTGAAGTTTTCCTGGACCGGGGCTTCCATGATGGTCCGAAAGAACAGAGGCCTACTCAGGCGGAAATTCCTCGTCCGTTTTTCCTCTTCTCTGTCAAGTCGGCCAAGGCGCCTCTCCATCTCATGGAGATGGCGGTAGACCAAGTCTTCCCTTCGGTCATATCTTGCCGAGCCCCGAGACTCTTTTCCGTGCGGAAGGGGACTAGGAGTGCGGTGGTGATGGCTTAGGGCAGGTTGAGGACTGGGTGCCCGTTGCTCGTGGTTGGGAGCGACATTGAGGGCCCACATAACGGCTTCTTGAAAATCCTGGAACTTCGCCCTTGTGACTGGTGCCCCTCCTGCTTGGCGGTCCCTGTGTGTGGCTCGGCTTACTGGAGTATGACTTCTCCGCCGACGACGTGGAGAGGACTCTCTTCACCTCCCCCGAGCAGGAGGTCCAGACTCTCGAGACCCTTAGGTGCTCAGGTTGATGGACTCCCTCAAGGGCTAGCCATCCATTCAAGCGAGTTCGGATGTCAACCCCCTGTTGGCAGTTAACAATCACTTGACGGAAATCCTGCTCGGAAGGGCTTTGAGAAGCCATAGAGTCACCTGAAGGATTGTGGACCACGACATGGTCATGAAGAGGATGTTGCTTTGGACGACTCTGACGAGAGCCCCCGTGGGCAGCCCCCCGAGACCTTGGAGGGGCCTGTTGAGGAAGAACATCTTGGATTGGAGGAGGATGAGAGGATGAGGAGTGGCTCTTCGGCTGGAGACCGCTGCCTTCGCCTTCTCTTGCAGATGCAGAGTTTGAAACTACATTCGCTAATGAAGTAAGGTTGGATTGCTTTTTCGTTTCCCACAGACGGTACCAATCTGTTGCTGCTGATTTCGGGTGTGAGCCGGAGCAAACAGATGAATTAGAAATAATAAAGCAAACCTGTTGACCTTCACCAACGTGTTGACTTGTTTGTCGCTGCTGCCGCGAACATGCATAAAGTTCGATAAACCAGGATGGATCCCGGCGATGAACCCTCTGACGCTCTTGTCAGTAATCAGAAAGATTAAAAAAAAGCTTTAGGTAGAAAAAAATTGATTACCTCGTTACGGTGGGGGGAGGGGTATTTATAGTCGCCTTAGGGACCCGTTTCGAGATAAGGACAAATCTCTACTTCCTGGTGTTGATGGATGAGATCTAGAGTTTAAATCGTTTCAAAGAGATAACTATGAATTTGGATTACTCTTTATCCATCTAGGTTAGTTTGTAACGGGTCGCTACCCATACCCGGTTGGACAGATCCGTTTATGGATTATTGGGCTTTGAAGAAAGACCCAGTTCCCATTTCAGACCCGTTTGTAGGTGAAATTACCGTTTTACCCCTGAGAGATTTAAGATTCTCGCTCGATTTGAACGGTCCCGATTTAATCCTATTTTTAGCCATATCATGGGTGTAAAATCCAACTTTTTAGAACTTTGAGTATGAAAAATGATAAAATGTAACTGTTGATGAGTATTTGCTATTTTCAATCTAACATGAACAATAAAAAAATGCATTAAAAAGTCTGAAAATATAAATTTCTGAGTAAATAGAGAGAGAATGAGAGAGAGAGAGAGAATAATAAATTAATAAATAAAGTAATTGTTTTGGAGATCTGAATTTGAGTTTTGGGGGACTTTTGGACAGGAAAATATGTTTTGTGAGGTTAGATCTGAACTATTGATTTTAACCTGAGAGCCACTTGATAGCTTTCTTTTATGTTTTATTATATAGATACCCAACTCCGTCTATTTGACAATCACCGTACAATCACATGCTACTGGAAAAAAAAATTATTGACTAAGTTACCCCTGAATTTGATTCCTTTCCATCAATGGCTGATCCTCTCTCTCTCTCATCTCTCTCCTTCCCCTTCCTCCCATCCAAACCCAAAATCTTAATCCCTCCCTCCCAAATCCAATCCCACTGTCCATTCCAACTTCCCCGCCAAATCCCTTCAATCTCCGCCATCCAATTATACTCCCAAACCCAAACCCAAACCCAAATCCAATCAAAACCCTTGTCCCGAAAATCCCATACTTCTCTCCCCTTCCGAGTTATCCATGGCTTTGACCTTCACTGCCTCAAGCCTCGCCTCCCCCTCATCATTGACGACGTTGACATCCCCCACGATCGAGGTTGTGAAGCTCACTCCGATGGTACTGCATTTGTAATTTTGAATAATTTAATGATTTTTTTTTGTAATGTTTGCTTTTGTTGGTTGATAGGGGATATGATGCTTCCTTGTTTGGTGGATGAGATATTGGGGGCGTTGGATGGCTGGATTATGATTTCGATGGTTGTGGGGGCATTGGTGTTGTACAAAATGAATTGGGGTGGGGGGTTAGGTTTTGTTAGATTTCAGTTTCATGGAAAACTGAGGATGGTTGTGGTGGTTGTGACTAACGGAAGAGAAAGAATGAGGTGGTTGTTGTGGAGGTGGTGATAGTGGCTGATAGAGCATCTACAGTTGTTAGCTATTTATTTATTTAATGCATTTTATAGCAAACGATGAGCTGCAGTCGTTTATTGTTTATGCATTTTTGGACAAAAAAGCTACGGGTAGATTGCTATAAATGAGAGGATATATAAGAATTCTGTATATTTTAAAGGACGCAACTTCAACTTTTGTCCCTGAAAAAAATATTTTTTTTTAACAGTCAGACGTAACTTCAACTTCCGTCCCTTCATTAAAAAAACAATTTTTCGTAATTTAAAAGGCCCAAAAAACATAAATCCTCTCGGATGGAACTTCTCTTTGCATCCCTCCATTGCGCATTTGTCAGGCGGAACTTCTTCCGTCCGTCCTTCAATTTTTGTTTTTTTTTAATTTTTTTTCCTTCCGACGCAACTACAAACTCCGTCTGAGATTATTTTTATTATTTTTTATTAGATTGCTATAAAATACCATTCGACGACTCTGGCAAACTATAAAAATGTTATATGTAAATATGCAGTTATGTATTTTTTCACAATCATGACTGTGGATGCTCTTAGGAAATATAGATGGTGATAGTGAGTGGTGAAGAGACGAGGAAATTTGTTTAATTATTTTATTTGTTTTGATGGATCTTGTTTTATTGGAGACCTGAGGATAGTGGTGCTGGTGGTAGCTATGAACGGAGGAGAAAAAGCAACAGGATGCGGTGGTCGCGGAGATAATAGTGGTGGCTATTAAAAATGAGAATGGTTGTGGTGAATATTGAAGAGATTAGTGAGATAGAGAGATTTGTTTAATTACTTCTATAAAATAATTAAAACTTAAAATTTAAATTAAGTGAAATTTATCCCTACAAAAACCATTCTAAATCTCCAACAATAAATAAAATCTTATATTATTACACATTGAATTTAAATGTGTCAATCAAATATTCAACGGAGTACGGTATAATGCCAATAAAAACTTAATCAGTTTGGTAAAAGGCCAAAACAAAAGTTGGGTAGTTTTGGTGCAAATTGGGAAAACTCAGCATGAATTAAGTGAAATTTATCCCTATAAAAACCATTCTAAATCTCCAACTATAAATAAAATCTTATATTATTACACAATGAATTTAAATGTGTCAATCAAATATTCAACAGAGTAGGTTTGTTCTGAGGCGAATCGCTGTAAGTATTGTTCCTCTCCGGCTTAGCCCTTAGTGTTCTGTTGAGTGTGGTGTTTGTTTCTTTAGACTTTCGGCTGCGATTGTCGGTGTTTGGAGATTTGTTGTCCCCGATTGGTCTCTATTCTGAGCAATCGAGTTATTGTCGCTTGAGACTGCTCGGTTGACAGCTCCTTGGGACTTTATTTTCTCTTCTCTTCTTAAGTTCCCCTGGATCGTTCTATCGATCCGTTACTGAGATCTGGAATTACCTAGTAGTTGTTCTATCTCTTATTGACAAGCTATTCCTTTTCTAAGGGTTTCTCTCTTCTCCCCTTTTCTGCGTTCTGAGCACTCAGCCAAGTTCTGCGCGGCTTCATTGCCTTAAGTTGTGGCTTCAGTAGTGCACCTCAATTTCTTCTTTCGTACTGTATTTGGTGGGTTTCGTTCTATTCCGTATCTTGAGTGTTGACTACTGAGTTTAGTCATCTTCTTGTAGAGGAATTGGAACGTTGAGATTATAGGAGCAACTGATTTGGTTTGTAATACTTTGAAAATATCCAGGGAAAAAAAAAAAAGGGCGATTCATTTCCCAAACGAAGAGAGTGTGGCTTCTCTTCTTTGTGAGGCACTGTTTGGTTTTAGCTCTGGTGTCGATTTTCTTGTGAGAGTGTTTCCATTCTGTTTGTGGTTTCGCTATTCACTTCATTTCCTTTATTGGAGTTTAGATTTTTCCTTTCTTGGAAAAGGTTTCGTCCATGAATCTTATCAAGGCTGTAGCGAGCTCTGATCGTTCAGCTTCGGATCAGGATTCGCAGAGGGAATTTTCTTCTTCTTCTTGGAATTTCAAATACCCCCCTCAGGGTTCTCCCATTTGCTTTAACTCCCCTAAGCCTTTTAGGCCCGATCTTCATCGGGTCTTCTTCAGGTGCCTCCTTCCTGGGCATCTTAAGCGCGAATGTAAGAATAAAATGAAGTGTTTATTCTGTGATAAGCTCGGTCACTCTCGTAGTCGATGTTTTTCCCTTCAAAAATTTCTGGGATGGCCCAGAGGTCATCCCTTACCGGCCAAACTCCTATCCTTCCTTAATTACCCCTTCTTAAAGCTCAAGCTTCTGAATAGCTTGGTTAGTAAGCATAGTAGGGTTAAGAGTAAGGACCTCGACTCTTCTGTCTCGGCTGACAGTTCAGCGTCGAATTCCTCCCCTTCTAGTCCTTCTCCTCGCGCATCTCCTTTAACTCTTAATCGGCCTAATATTGCTTTCATTTTTAAGGATCGAAAAGTTTTTACGAACCTTGTATCCTACCCTCGCCGGGCCTCTGTCAAGGCTCGCCCCCGACCTGTCTCAGTGGTTCCGTCGTTGTTCAGGAAGTTGGGTAAATTTCCTGACTGTTTCAAATCCTATTCCTCTTATCTTTCGTGGTCTCGTAGTGCGTGGGAGGCTGCTCCTCACTCCCGCACTTCTGACCCCCCTGTGCATCATGGCAGAGCCATTATTGATTTTAAGGCCTATTCTCTATTCTATATCTATCCTTGTGTTTTGAAGTTCACTAATCCCTTATGTTCTGCGATCTCGTTTCATCATCCTGGCTGCCTATTCTCTTGGTATCAACTTCTAGGGACTCAGTCATGGCTTTATCGGGTCCTGAGGGCTTTCAAACTCTTCTTGCTCTCCCTTCCCCTCAAGTATTCTATTTGTCCTGATGTTCCTTCATCTCTCCATTGGGCCGGCACCACCTGTTCCATCCCATCTATCTCTTCGGCCGCTCCCGGCAGTCACACTCCCCCCCCGGGTCCCATCACTGTACATGCTTCTTTATCTGACCTTGTGGCGTCTTCGCCCCCTTCTGCTACGGCTGCCCATTTCCCTGTCAAGCGCGTTTACAAAAAGAAAGTTTTTGATCTTTCGAAGGTTCGAGTGAGCGCTCGCCTTCTTGCGAGGAAAGCAGGCTCCGTGTCAATTTTTCAGCTAGGGCACAGTTGAGTTTCGCCTGATCGTTGACATCCCCGGTGTTAGCAGTGCCTTTCCGCCGTTTCGCCACTAGAGTCCCTCTAGATTGCTAGTGGAGTTGGATGTCGTCGTGGAGGTAGTTTTATCCGCCAGTTTTCTTGGATCGGATTGCTTAGATCCAGCCCCTCTTTCGGGTTCGGTATTTTGATGCTGGTCTCCTTTGTGCTCGAGTCTCTGGTTTCGGGATGGTGTTTCTCGCCGTGTTTGCGCCCTCTGTGTTGATGCTTGTTATTGTAATTCTTTTTATTCATTTATTTCTGTTTTACATCTTGTAAAACCTTTGATGCTTGTTTGTATTATTACTGTTTTATTGATTAATATATTTTTTGATGGCTGGAGCCTTTTGGCTCTATCCGATTCATCAAAAAAATATATATATTCAACAGAGTACGGTATAATGCCAATAAAAACTTAATCAGTATGGTAAAAAGGCCTAAACAAAAGTTGGGTAGTTTCGGTCCAAATTGGGAAAACTCAGCAGGAATTAAGTGAATTTTATCCCTATAAAAACCATTCTAAATCTCCAACTATAAATAAAATATTATATGCTACTCCGCTATATGTACCTTTGCCTTTCCCAGTCAATTGTTCAAAGTTCAATTGAGTGGACCTCACTTCCTCAAAAGCCAATATTTAACAAACTTAGTTGGCCTCCATTAACCCCAAACCGGCCCATTTCAATCCCCTCCATCAACCAAACACGTGGCAGCTGGTAGCCTAACCACATAAAAACATTATATAAAAAACCGATAAAAGAGAACGTGACTCAAGCTCATCCTAGTCAAGTACACGCCAGCAGGGGACACGTGTCACCTCTCCGTCAGCCGATCCCCCCCCCCCTCCCTCCTAAACAAATACTATATCTCTACACAACTCCCCCACCCACTCCCACACCGCCACGTACCCATAAACCCGTAACTGGGCCCCACTCAATGTACGGTCGGATTCCACTCGTAGACCAAACAACAGTAGATTCGCCCTATCCCCCACGATCGTGGTCCCCACCACCAAACGACACGTGCCCGTCTCCCAATCGCAAGCATCCATGTGTCGATAAGAAAACGAAAGATGATTCGATGGACGGTCCAGATCGGTTATCCTCAACGTCAGACTCGCTGTACCTGTCGGGGAGGCTGCCCGGGACGGTGACGGGCAGCTGCCCGTAAATACCTCCATTAAAACTTGTTGCATTGCTTGAAAAAAATATCTTCTTTCTTATTATCTTCTATTCTCTCTATATTCAAGCCAAGGTTTCTTTATCGTTCACGTTACTAATGGCGGAGATCTGTTTGGAATCCAGCGAGGTGTGCGAGCCGAGCACGAGGTCGGCGAGGCGCCGTCGGATGGAGATCCGACGGTTCAAATTCGTCGCAGGAGCGGAGTCGACTTCGAACGAGTTGAAACGGAAGGAAAGGAGTATAACGGCGGATAATTCGGTGTCGAGTTCGAATGATCAAGAAGTGGATAAGTCGTCGATTACATTCGAATCGGATATGGTTAATAGTTGGCCGAGGTATGGGATGACGTCGGTCTGTGGAAGGAGGAAGGATATGGAGGATGCCGTTTCGATCCGGCCTGGGTTTCTGAAGCGCAGTTCTCATGATTTCTTCGGCGTGTTCGACGGCCATGGCTGCTCTCATGTAGTACTTAATTTCTATCAATGTTTTTTATATATATATAAATTTTAGGAATGCCAATGGTAATTTTTGTTTAATTAACACAGGTGGCGGCGACTTGTGGGGATAGGATGCATGAAGTGGTGGAGGAGGAGGTGGGGAGTATGGGATCGGATGGGGTGAGGTGGAAGGAGGTGATGGAAAGGAGCTTTTCACGGGTGGATGGAGAGGCAGTGGTGGTGAACTTTGGTGACGAGGGGGGAACAGAGAGTGCTAGCTGCCGGTGCGAGCTGCAGATGCCCAAGTGTGACCATGTGGGGTCCACTGCTGTGGTGGCTGTGGTTTCCACGGATCGGATTGTGGTCGCAAATTGCGGCGATTCCAGGGCGGTGCTTAGCCGGAAAGGGGTTGCAGTTCCCCTTTCTTCTGATCATAAGGTAGTTCAATTAATTTTGATAATGATTTTCTTTTTCTTTTTCTTTTTCTTTTTCTTTTAATGAATATGGTGGTGGGTTCTACTTCTATGAAGACTTTTTCCCCTAAATAAATCCATTTTATTTAGAAAATTTGAAATCTGAGTAGGTATAAAGAATTAAGTTTGTGAATTTGTCAACCTAGTTCAAAAAAATTGTTAGAAATCTTATTAGGCTGCGTTTGGATAGCAATTTTTTTTTAACACGGATAGAGCCTTGCGGCTCGAGCCAAAAATTAATTGCAATAAAAAAGATGATTATACAACGACCAATTTTACAAGGTGTAAAACTGGGGAACAACAAAAAACAGTATCTATACAACAGAGAATAAATACAAGCACAGTAAGAACACAGCTGAAACAACCAGCCAAGCGACAAACAGAACGACGAGAATACCTCCGATCACAGCCGACCTGAAGCAGTAAGGTAGCCGCAGGAGGCCCAACTCCATCACCGCGAGGTGCACACCAAAAAACAGAGGCGAACCCAACAACAAAACCGCAACCGAAGTCAACATTACCCACAAGAAGACAAGCGACGTTCACTGCAAACAAACACAGAAGAACGAAACCAACAAGCAACAAAATAGTCAGAGCGGCGAAGGGCCTAACACCAAACTCAAAAAACGAAAAGAAACAACCAGAGTAAAAATAAAACATCTGCAGCCACTTCAGTATCGCAGTCACAAAGCAGACCGCTCACTGTGTTGGGATAGCATTTATAAAACCGTTTTCAGATTTTGGTTCAGAAAAATTTTGGGAAATGTCTCGTTTTAAAACGGGTTTTTAGAAAATGGAAAAAAAGCAGTTTTCGAAACGCCTTTTTCCTCTTTACTCTTTTCTAACGTTCCCTTTCTTCTTCTTCACCCCCCAAAAAATCCTGAAGCTTAACCCAAACCCTCCCAAATCCGTGTCAAAATCTGCGGATCTCTTCACAAATTCTTCACCAAATCTCGTCCACTATAGTTTCCAATCCTAATCTGAGCGTCGAAAAGGCCTTTGAAGATCCGGATTTGGTACACCTACTTCTTTTAGGGTTTGTTCATGGTTTGTGAGACAATATCTCGTTACAAGTTGAGGTGTAGTAAAGCAAATCGACATCTCAAGCAAATCGATTTGGTACACCTATTTTTTTTTGTAAATTTTTTTCTTTTTCCTGTGATTGTAGGAGGCCTTAAAACAGCTCTGGAAATTGCTATCAGTGCAGTTTACTGTGAAGCAAAGAAGTATCAATGCAGTTGTCTTTCTCTGGATTAATTTAGTTTCTATTATTGATTTTTTGTAGTACTGAAATTGCTAATGCATAATTCTTTGTTATGCTGTACATTTCTTTCTATAATTATGCTGTAATACTGTTGCTAAATGCAACTCTACTGTAGCTCTTCAGTGGCTTCTCTTCTGATGGATCAAGAGCTTTATGTTTTTTGTAAACTCATTGATATCTTTGGGATTTTTTGTTTCCAATATGGATGCTTTAAACTTGATCAGGGATATAAATCTACTTCAACTACATGAGCTTCTACTAGAAGCAGGAATGAGGAGGGGCATTTACCCCTCATTCATTGGAGATGTGTATCTCAAAGCATGGTCTAAACTCCATTGGAAGAGCCTCATCTGGCAGTATTGGGATATACTAGGTTTTTTTTTTTTTTTTTTCACCAAACGCCTTTTATACTCTCATTTTCAAAAAACTGTTTATAGAAAATTAGGATTTTTTTTTTTATACCAAATGCCTTTTATACTCTCATTTTCCAAAAACTGTTTTGAAAAACCCATTTTCCAAAAACTGTTTTTAAAATGTGTTTTCAAAACAACAAACCATTATGGTCAACCTAGTTTTGCTTGTCTTGGGACTGCTGCCTTTTCTTGCTGACATAATAGAATGAGAATTATATGTCGACCATATGCTTTTTGCAAATTTTTGTTTTAAAAAAACATACACAATTTGAAGTATATAATTCGATAATTATGTCATCTTCTTTTGTGCGCATCTCATATCAAATTCTTTTGAATTTTTGCAGCCAGATAGACCTGATGAGTTAGAGCGGATCCAGGCAGTGGGTGGTCGTGTGATCTATTGGGACGGTGCTAGAGTTCTTGGCGTGCTTGCCATGTCGCGGGCAATAGGTATAGCCTTAAGCAAACTGAAAAAACTATTTTGTGTTTCAAATGTAATTTACCAAAAGAAGTGAGAAAAGGGTCTTTCTTTTCATTCTCTCTTGCGCTATTAGCCATATATAGTACAATTGTTCATTGTACATGGTCAATTTATAAATTTCTTCAAAAAAAATTGTAGGTGATAGTTATTTGAAGCCATTTGTGATATCAGA
This sequence comes from Hemerocallis citrina, assembly GCA_017893485.1. Taxonomy (NCBI): domain Eukaryota; kingdom Viridiplantae; phylum Streptophyta; class Magnoliopsida; order Asparagales; family Asphodelaceae; genus Hemerocallis; species Hemerocallis citrina. Next base: position 183,479,287 of record CM030358.1, on the reverse strand, counting down.
ACCAGAAGTGACTATAACAGAGAGGACTGATGACGATGAGTGTTTGATATTGGCGAGTGACGGGTTGTGGGATGTGGTGAGTAATGAGACTGCTTGCAATGTCGTTAGGTCATGCCTGAAAGGTAACTTACCTACCAACAATGATGATGAGGCGAAACTGGTTGAAGGTAATAGTAGTCAAACTGTAGATAAAGCGTGCTCGGATGCAGCAATGTTGCTTACCAAATTGGCATTGGCGAGACAGAGTGCAGATAATGTGAGTGTGGTGGTGGTTGATTTGAGAAGAAAGTTATAACCCATCCAACTGTTTTATAGATTTGGGGAGAAATTCTTTGAGTCTCTTTATAGGTTTAGATTTGAATTCTTAATATGGAATTATTTAATGTTGTTTTATAATTTCATTAATGAATATGAGGTGGCAATTGTCATCTGTTGCTTCAAAGGGAAAAGAAGTGTGGAACTAATAAACCCCGACATTTTCTCCTGTAAATAAAAATTTAATGTCCTTAAATTTTACTCAATGAGCACCGTCCTTCCATTAATAACTAGTTTGGTTGTATCTAACTTTAATTAAGATTTGGGTTTCAAAGATTTCCATATAAAATTAGGAATTGAGAAATTGCCTTATATATTTGTTTCCAAGCAATAATACTCATTGGAATAAAAATTCTTTTTTGGCAAAATTTGTAATAAATTAAAAAAAATACTAAAATTTAATACAGGAGATAGAAAATCATAAAATATGGTGAATAGTGCTCTTACGGCGTAACTGGAGGTTGGAGCTTTGTGGTCGGAAATATCTTTGTATTTTGATGATTCAACTATTGTGTTATTGTAATATTGTAAACATGATTTTAAAATCAAGGAGTCATTATATCCTTAACTTCAAGTATTCACATCACTAGGGGGAATTCCTTTTCCCAAACAGAAAAATATAAAGAGATGAGAGCATGAAATCATTGTAATTAACAATTAAACATAAACAAAACACTAAAACAACACAAAAATAAAATGTTGAAAAACTTTTTCGTTTGAGAAAAAGAGGAAGAGGAATCAAAACTCTAATCTACCTACGTTATGCAAGAGCAGAAGTTGCCTCAACCAACCCAATTCCAATCTTTTATTGTTCCATGTTTACAAGGATGATGAACAGAAGGTGAGGAGAATGGAGCTTGAAGAGAGGAGAAAAGAGAGAAGCAAATGAAGAAGAAAACCATCAATACACTCTTAATCCCAGTGAAGAGGCACTTTCGACTTCACACTATGTGATGCTGCTTGTTTTGGTAGTGTGAGCAACAAGTGCGAGTTCTTGTAATTTGTAGAGGAAGAGACAGATCTCAGCTGCAGATCCAGTTTGAGTGAAGGATCTCCTAGGGAGCTAGAGAGGAGATGCTGCTGGAAGCTGGCCGACCAGAACACCTGCAAGAGGCTTAGAAACACCGGGAGAGATCACGGCGACAGGCCCTCCGTTGATCTAGTCAGTCACTTAAAAGTGAAAATAAGAACTAGGGTTCAGGTGGAGAAAGAGTCATTACCTGCAGATAGGGGGAGGGGGTCTTGTATTTATAAGCAAAGAGAGTGGGAGCCCTAACCCTAATGGGTCGGATTGACACGTTTCTCTATGAGCCTGAACATGTAGAAGGCCCACTGGATCCTCTGGTCTGATGATCAGCAATGAGCAAATTTTGAGGGGATCAGACGACTCTGATCGCGCTAGATTATTTACCCACATCATAGGTCCTCCACTCCTGGAGGGTTGTATGTACCAGCCATCAAGGAGTAGCTTAATCTTGTGAGAATGTCTGCTGTCAGTGTGCTCCAGAATAGAGCGAAAGATCCCTTCGTGGGGGGAAAAGGGGTCGAGGCCGAGCAGTGTGGAGCCGAGCCCCAACCCTCTGATCTTTGGCAACAGGGGAGGGGCGTTTGAGGCCGAGCGTCTTTTCTAATAGCCGAAGTAAAACAGAAACAACGAAATTGCATTCCACTTCTTAGCACGTTTGAATGCTAGTGGTAAACCTAAACATGAATGAATCAAAGTCTAACTAGCCTACAAACTAGGGATTTATTCAAAGCATAACAAACTTGCCCTCAACTAGGGTTGCTTTCGGATCGGATACGCATCTGATATTGCCTACACCACCATCCATATCCTCATTCCCAAGACGGATTCGGATATTGATACGGATATGACTCAGAAAAAGAAAAAAAAATCATATCCATATCCGCAAATTTCGGATATGGATGCGAATCGGATATGACTTCCGGATAACAAATACGAATTCGGATATCAAACATATAGTTTTTGCTATATTTGTTTTCCTTAAGTAGTACTTAGATATGTATATCACTAAATTGTGGGTATTAATTTTCATATCTAATTACAAAATAGAAATCAACACAATAAAAGAAGTTAAGGAAAAAGTCTACAGTCGTAATTATGATATATTAACATCATAAGATAAGAACGAAATTTCAACATTTATTTTGGGGGAGAAGAAGCTCAGAAAGTGGGATGTAAATTAAGTTTAATTTTACAATTTTTCCACTGTATATGCCTTTGTAGCCTGCTTTCTCCAGTAGTTTGCCTAGTGAACTATCACCTGTCCTTATGATAGTGCCATCCTCCTAAACATTTATCAAACGCATTAGGAGAATACATTTTAGTATTACATGTAGAGGGGAAAAAACGCAGCTTAGAAAAATCTACATTGTAGCACAGGCAAATAAATTAGTATTTCATACAAAGAGGAAGTGCAACCATCCTCAGCAACCACTTCAAAGTGATGATTAATACATAGAAGAGATTCCAAATCAATATTTGGCCATTTTTATTTTATACTTTGTTAAAGTGATGTATACAGGTGCAAATAATTTCTATAAACATATCAAAGGAAGAAATCCATATATATTAAGAACAATTCGTCTCTGCTAGCTTTGGAATTGAATATGAAAAGAAAAACAAAAAATGCATGGACTTCACCATAAAGAATCTAAAACTTAAATTAGAAAAGGGTTATAGTGTTTACTGTCTCCTACAATTATATGTACACAATTTGCCTTAATATAATCCAACAGGCATTGGTAATGAGTGATCATCAAAATGGAATTACGGGGAGTGAGGAGCGTATTGAATACTTTTGCCACATCTTGAAATGCATCCAGATCTAATTTAGAATCATTTTCATCCAAAATAGCCAAATCTGCCTCCAATACTTCAGTAACATATATGTCACTAAAAGATAATTTAAAAACCCAGGAAAGTTCATAGAATATTTTAAGAGCTATACAAGTCAGAGTACGAAGGAGATGAGGTTGGTCGGAGAGCTCGAGGATGTCGGAGATAGAGAAGATGAGACCGGGTTTGGGGATTTTTCAATTTGGGATATAGGGTTTCCGATTTAGGGCAACAACAATGAGATGGAGTCTTGTAGATGATGAGGATGGGTGGAGGAGAAGGTAGGAGACGAGGTTGGTCGGAAATCCCGTCAGAGAGGAGGCCGGACTTCGACAGAGATCTCTAAAGAAGATGAGGATCGGGTTGGGGTTTTTTTTATTTGGGGATTTAGTAAAGGAAATAGGAATAGTTTTGGTATATGTATATAACTATATAATTATAATATAAATAATTATTAATAAATATATTATAAAGTAAGCATATATCTGTATTCGAATCTATTTTTTCAGAGATATTCGTATTAGTATCCGTATCCGATTTTTTTTTGAATTTGGATATCTGAATCCGTATCCGTATCCGCTCGGAGATGAATTTTTCATATCCGTATCCGCAAAAATTTCGGATTCGGATACAGATCGAATCAGATATATCTTTATCCGAGAGCATCCCTATCCTACACGCAAGCAACTATCACAAAGAGTCTCAACATTGATATGGTGCAATTCAAATAATGGCAAAGTGCCTTGTATATTAGAGAGAATGCAACCAATGCTTGTCCGCATTCATAGTAACGATCCAAGACTATACTTATAAATTCTGCAGTTACTGCCTTTGAATTTTGCCGGTGTTAATTATGTTGAAACATGTACGTATTAGGTCTTCAAGCAGTTGTATTCCTATGTTATTGTTTTAGTTATGATAGATCTGGTTAATTCTGAATACCGGTCTTTGATGGCCTGTTCACCATTGTTGTAACAAAATAGTGACTATGTTCTGAGAAGGTTAGCACTGTAAGCTTCCATGTAAGACTGCTGGTTGAAATTCTGTAGCTCATAGTTCAATTTTCAGTAGATGTGTTGGATCTTCATTGTTTCTCTACTAATGAATGTGAATTTGTCTGAAGTACTTTATTGAGATCATAGAAGCATTGCGCTCTATCCTATATGTTGGCTCTTGCAGAGATTTAATGTTTAAACCAAAGTTCTGATATCACTTTTGTGCAATTTTTTTGCAATCTGCTGCAACTACTCTAGAAGCTAACCCTAACTATGTTAGGAATATATCTTGTATACTCATTGTTTAGATTAGAAAAAAATACAATGAAGCATGGAGGTCGAAGCGTCGAAGAGAGTAGAAATAAAACAGAGCAGCAACAGCAGGGTCAGAAACTGGTACGGTTGAGTGGTCGGTTGACCGTACACCCGACCGACTTCTGTACAGGGCTTTCCCAAGAATGGGACAGTCGACCACACTTGTGGTGCAGTAGACCAACCGCGGCGGCTGTGTTATTTTGGGTCTCGATTTGTTAAGTCGTTTCAGCCCAATCTTCAACTCCAACTCAGATCGTACGGCTTCTATTCAGTTATTTTTTCTGCATTATATATCGGACGACTGAAAATCAAGAGTAACCTAGGGTTCTCTCTATTCTTCTTCTATATATTGTTATAGCCTCCAATATGAGAGGCAAGTACTTTATTGACATTATTCTTCATTGCAAAGAGATGCTTGAGAGAGATAGTTCTTGGTGAGTGAGTTTAATTTCTTGTATTGAGTGAATTATTAACTCCTTGTAACATCTTTTAGTTGAATAATATATCACGCAATATTTCCATCTTGATTAAGCAAAAGTTAACTGGAATAAATTGTCGTTGTGTTTGTGTTGGATTGGTGAATCTATTTGCTTGGGTGTTCAACAGATTCGTCTCATCTACTTCGACTTTTTCATTGCTCTAATCAATTCCGCTGCGCCACTTGGGTGTTTGTAGACACCCTATTCCAACAATCTATACTTACACTTAACTCAGTCACATAACCCCCTCAGGCTCAAAGCATTTCTTTGCAGGACTGATAGGAAACATGGCTAATGAGACTAACTATTGTGACAGGGCACTCCATCGATTGCTATAGTTGTTAAACTGGTTACAACTGCAAGGCATTTGAGAGGATTCTTTGACTGTCCCAATGCTGATTGAGACGCCTTTATGAATCATTGTAGCATATAAAAATTTCAATAATTTATATTCGAAATTTAAAATTCTAAAATTCTTAGCAGATCTGCTACCCGGTAGTGTCTACTACTAAGTTAGTAAATTAGGTACTTCATATCGCTAACTCATGCTTATGTGTTGACTCTTAGTTTGGTGTGCACCAAACGTGTCTATAAATACTAATAAGTTTAAATTGAGTTGTTCAGATTTTCAGGATCAAATAATATCCATAAGAGATCCAAGAGAGATTCAAGAATATTCAAAGAAGGAAAGTAATAAAGAAAGATTGAGAAATTAAGCAAAAGAAAAAGATATTCAAAAAGAGCAGTTGATTGATTAGTGTCCAAGAAAGCTATCAAAGACCAGTTGCTATCATTCTATATTTGTGAGATTTAAATCTGTGTAAAATTGATTGATTGATTGATTAGTTCTTTTGGTAAGAATATAAAGTGAATTTGGTATGAACAGCGCAATACCGATCGACCGCACCTCATGACGGTCGACCGCATCGCAGTCGACTGCAACTCTCAGTTGCGTAAGAAGCAATCGACCCTTCATCTCACTACTTTACGTCAGAGAGATGAACGATCGACTGTACCAAGATTGCGGTCGACCGCACTTTGCGCTGTTCACATTTTCAGAATGTATCGTTACTAATTTTGATCGATACACTTCTCAATTTATTTAATTGACCGAACCCACTGAGTATTCCTCACCTATTATTTCTGAGAAAAACCTTCTAAACTAATCTTTCAACAATCAATCGGAGTGTGTGTGACAATCTTTTTATATTCTTCAGTCAGGATCATTTAGAATCTTGAGACGCTCGAGGCTTCCCAGGAATGTTGGGTAGTGTAGATTGCATGCATTGAAAGTGGAAAAAAATTTTAGCAGCATGGCAGGGCTAGTACACAGGACATGTTCGGGAACCGACTATTATTCTCGAAGCAGTTGCTTCTTATGATCTTTAGTTCTGGCATTCATTCTTCGGAATGCGAGGATGCAATAATAATCTAAATGTGCTAAACCGGTCAACTTTATTTAATGAGATTCTTGATGGTTGTGCACTTCCAGCTAATTATGTCATCAACAACCACAAATACAATATGGGCTATTATTTAGCAGATGGTATATACCCACCATTGGCAACCATCATTAAAACTTACACCGCACCGGATACCCAAAAGAAAAAGAAATTCGCAGACTTTGCAAGAGGGTGCAAGAAAAGTTGTAGAACGTGCTTTTGGAGTTTTACAATCACCATTTGCAATAGTGAAGGGTCCAGCACATATATGGGATGCAGATAGTCTGTCATTTATTATGAAAATATGTGTCATCTTACACAACATGATTGTTGAGGATGAACGTGACGAAGGAATTCTTGATTATGATTATGATCAAATTCCTGACTCGATTGGGATCGAACCAAGCACAGGTGGACCAACTGATGAAGAAGGTCGAATCGTTCATAATGTCATTCTACATGATCGGCAAAAACACCATGCACTTCGTCAAGATCTGGTAGAGCATATTTGGTCACAATATGGAGATGAGTAACTTCAGTTAGCATGTATTATTGTCGTGTGATGTACTACTTTGTATTGGGTAATAATTAAAAACGTAGTTAATGTACTACTTTGAACTATGATATAATATTTGAAGCGTATTATAAGCCAATAATTATGGGTATTAACTATCGATATATATTATGAACACATGATACATTCGCAATTAAAATTGAAAATAATAACGTAGGATCCTTCTTAATTAAAATTCAAATTAATAACACAGGTTACTATCAAGCCATATTGTGAAAACAGGATCCTTCTTAATTTCAAATTAATAACGTAGAATACATTCGCAATTAAAATTGCATGCTTACATTATATGAAGATAAAATACAAAATTTTGGGTTAATGTTGTTTACCCAGGATTGTAACCTCATTTTTGCAGAATTTCATTCTGCCTACACATAAAATAGTATCGTTGATTACTTGGTAATGTGTTGAGATCGATACCCATAATGCAATCTTCCTCGACCTGTTCTTTAATATCGCATTCTCGGTTTTTTATCGCTGTTTCTTCTGCAATTTCTTTGTATTCTGATGTTTCGGCCATTCTTTTTCCTTTCCTCTTAGCAGCTTTGCAAACTGGTGGTAGGGTAAGGGGTGTAGGTGAATCCATATCAACGGGTATATTAGTCTCAGTTGTTTATTGTGGGAAAGTTTTGGCCACCATTCCCTTCACCGGATTGGGTACTTTGTACTCGATCAAACACTCACCACAAGGAATTTGCCATATACAACGGACACTTATAGTGACGGATCACTAAAACCGTGGGTATAGGCATTATATACCTATAGACGTATAGTAAACTGTGGGTATAGGTATCCTATAGCTTTAGGGCTTTTAATCGTAACTATAAGTTTTACTAACAGAATAAAACACTGTGGGTATATTCCATATTTATTTTTCCCCCAACTTTTTTATTTTCCCCCTGAATCCCAAATCCCCCAATTTATACACTCATTCTCACACCCATCTCTCTCTCTCTCTCTCTTTCTCTCAAACCCGAATCCTCGTCTCACCACATTGCCGTCGTCATTCATCCACGTCGGCGTCGTCATCCCCCTCCCACCATCGTCGTTGCTCGTCCATTACCACCGCTGCTGCCGTCTTCCTTTCAACCGTCGTCGTCTTCCTTCGCCGCCACCCACCGCCGTCGCTCACCTCTTCCTCCACCGTCGTCTTCCGTTATCCGCCGTCACCCACCGCTTCCACCATCACCCGCGGTCATCTATTTTTGATTAATTTTGCAAACCCTATTGGATTTGTTGGGTTCTATTGGATTTTATTCCATGTTTTGGATATTTAGTTGCATCTTTTAGAAGATGTGATTTGTTATAGTGCTAGATCTGCAAAATTAGATATTATTTGGGTTGTTATCATTTAGTCTGTTACTTCTGAAAGAATGATTATGAGATGATTTTTGCTGTCACTATATGTCAAATTCCTACGGTTTTCCGCCTTTTACCCACGGATTTTTGCTGTCACTATATGTCAAATTCCTTGTAGTGACTTGTGTAGTACGCAATGAAAACTTCGGTTGATCTTTAAGAATCTCATAACATTCATCAAATTTGAAAGCTTTCTTCGAAGTTTCCATATATTCTACTATGGCTTCGCGAATCTAAGACAACATTAAAAATCCAAACGTTATTATGTACACAAATAATACAAATCATGACTTTAAATCTAATTTCTTTTACATACATTATCTGCCTCGGTTGTTCCGCTACCGGCGCTAGTAGTTGCACTGCTCAATTTTGCTATGAATAGGACTACTTCTTTCGAAATAAGTTGAAATCGACTAGTAAGTGAGCTAACCGTTTGGTCGGTCGGAGTCCCTAATAATACCTCAAACGTAGAAGAAATTCGCTCCCAGAACTGTGCCTCGGATTAATCGTTACCGATCAATGGATCTTGTGTTATACTAATCCAACTTTGGCAGATAAGAACATCTTCCTGAGCCGTATACGCTCTCCCAACTTTTGGTATGTACAAAATCAGACCCGAAAAACTCAACCCCCCCCCCCCCCTTTATTCAAAACTCAATCTTTTCATTCAATAACCCATCTCGCAACTTATTAAACTTATGCACAAATACTCACCATAGTTTACTCATGAATACATGCTATTACAATCAAGTTTACTTCATCAAACATCATTACAATACATGCATAAGCATATTATCACTAAAGAACTCAACTTTATTCTCTTTTATGCAATATCATCATACAACTCAATATATACATTCAAATCAGCAATAATATGATTGAAAACATCCCACTCATGATTTCCATTAGGTTCTTTAACAATCTCAAGTCATCAAATTAGAGTTTCAATCATCAATAATATAGTTTCATGAAAAAGATTCAATTTTTATTCATTCACTTATCAACAATTCATTACCTTCATTCAATCCCTAATATGTTTTCTAATAGAAAAATCATCACAAACATGCATTGAACAAAAGAAAACAAACATATGTCACTCACCTTATTAAAGAATTAACCAAAGAAAAACAAAGAGAATAAGAAAATCCTTCCTTTCGCAAGAAAACCAAGATCCTCGCTTTAAAACTCTAAGAAAATAATAAAACCAACTTAATTGAGATTTAAAAACAAAAAAACCCACTTCTACAATCAGTCGGCACTGTTTTGAAATCCTAGAAAATGAAATTGCACTTTTGCCCCTCTAAGTGACAATTTTGCAAAAAAACCATTCTTTATCAAAACTTGTAAAATAAACCCGAAAAGTCACTTTCGGGTTTCAATCATCAACTTAGATACCATAGCAGTCACTCCCGAAAAGTCACTGCAGAAACACCTGGTGCTTTCACTAACACCTCTTCCTCTTGCATTCAATTGTGGCATCATATATTGCCATCTAATCGATGCACACAATCACATCCACATCCCGAACTTACAGCTCAAAGAAATCAATACCAAATAATCTCCCACCGATCTCGATATCACAGCCTTCGTAATATCGACCAGTAATCAATTCTTTCCCTGATGGTGTTTCCACCGTCAAGGCTCTGCCTGGAAACAACTTAGGTTCCACACCTAAGACTTTAGCAAAAATTGGGCGACACAAATGTATGTGAAGAATCAGTATCAAATAAAACTTTTGCTTTTATTCCATTAACCAAAATAAATTCTGTTACCTGGAGAATGATACTCAAATCTTCAATTTATTCTTAAACAAAGTTTTACTTAATACATAAATGAATGAATTCAAAATTCTTGCACACCCTGGATCACATCATCTGAGTTACCCGCATCCTCCTCAGTCAATGCGAACACTCGCCCCTGCCTCTGAAATTTGCCTCTGCCTGCACCATCCTTCTTCAACTGCAGACAGTTTGGTCTGAAATGCCCTTCACGACTACACTGATAACAAATCTGCGTCTTCCGAGGCTTGGTGCATGCTACCTGATAATGACATGCCTCTCCACAGTTGAAACAAGTCACGCCTTGAATTGTGAGTGCCTTCTGCACTGGCCTACTGAACTTGCACTGCTTCACTAGGAACTTCTTCCCACTCTGACTAATTGCTGGCCTCTTGTTCCTGTTCCAGGTATCTTGCTTCTTCTAGAATTGATCCATATCTTCTTCTGTTGTAGCTACTCTTCTGACCAGCTTATCAAACCTTCTGATGCCCAATGGAATCATCCTCGACCTCAAATTTGGCCTCAAGCTCTGCTCGAATTTCTTGGCCTTCTTCGCTTCATCCACAATCAGCTCCGGTGCATACCTTGACAGCTGAGCGAACTTAGTCACATATTCGCGCACTGTCATGCTGCCTTGCTGCAGATTCAAGAATTCTGTTGCCATCTTCTCCTGGATATCTAGAGGAAAGAAACAATCCCTGAACTCATCCAGAAAAGCCTCCCAAGTCACTTGTTTTCCCCAAAAGTCCTCTTCACTGGCTGCCACCAGATGCCAACAACCTTTTCTAACTGCATCGCATCCATTTTCACCTTATTGACTGCTGGAATTTCCAGAACTTCGAAGATCATCTCCATCTATCTAATCCAATCATCAGCCTCATTAGGATCAGACTACCCCTCAAACATAGGCGGTTTCATCCGCTTGAAGGACTCAACCTACTTGATCAGATTAGCGTTAACAAACACCGGTCCGGCCCCTGATTCTGATTCTGAGCCATATTAGCTGCCATGAATGTATTCAAGGTCTGATACACCTTGGCAATCTCAGTCTCAAGATCAAGTCCAGCTCCATGGGAACTTTCAGTCCCATCACCATTTCCACCATTCCTGGTCCTCGGTCCTGCCATTACTGAATACTGCTAAATGAGGGTAAAGTTAGAGCATCACAACACAATTCATATTCATATCCATACCCCATGGCAAAACCTCAGTCATACCCCAAGCCAAAACATCATGTTTTAGCTCTACGTGATACTCACACTCTAATATCCACGCCTAGTTACTCACGCTCTAGTGTTCACACCTAGGTTTATTTTTATACCATATTTATTATTACAATTGAAACATGCTCTGATACCAATCTCTGTAGCGCCCCGAATTTCCAATATGATATCTCAGAAATACGTGGCACAATTTCCAGCATCAACCTCAATTGTGATAGTAAACATATCCAAAACACAAATAAAATTTTCAACTTTTATTACATTAATTCTTTACAAAACACAACGGAAAAACAAACACCTTGAATTACAAATTCTTTCTTTTACAACACATCTTTTACAGTTTACATAGGCCATAACATCATTCTATCTCATTCATCCAAATCCCAAGCTATATGCACCTACCTGTAAAGCATGAGGCTAGAGATAACCTTAACCCCCAAAACTACAGGGGTCAGCCATAACGGTGTGAGTGACATCAAAGAAATACAACATGAATAAAACATAAAAGATAAAGTCATAAACAACATGTACCAACAACAATAATAAATGAAATAAGAAATAAAAATAAATAAAATATGAAAATATCAAGTGAAACTAGGCTAAGTGTAAAACCAAGTCAAGAAAACATCAATGCTATATACTGACTCTCTAATGCATCCTTGTAGGATTCTATGCATCCCATAATACATAAGTCCGGTGCAAGCCCTTATCGTTCTCCACTTTATAGGATTAAATCTCTCGTTATGCAACTAATCCTACTACGGTGATAGGAACAAGATCCAGAATACTCTGCGAATAAGCATCACAACCCTCGACGTTCAAGCATCATGTAAGAATAGCTCAACAAAACCGGAGAATCACCTTCCTGCCGTGTACCCTACGAATAGGCTTGCGATGCCCTCGACGTGCAGATACAACAGGTACATCCTGTGAATAGGCCCGCCGACCCTCAACACGCGAATGCACCCTGCATGCTCTGTGAATAAGCACGCGAACATACAAATATCCTCTCGAGACAGAACAACACACAAGTCCTGGAACGCATCCGTTGGATCTAAATCAAGAGCATATACTTACATTTCCCAAGGTCCATCACATCTCCACTAGTGCCTATCCTTAAGTTGATTATTATTAAAACACAAAATCTCTCATCTCTAGAGTTAGTGTATCCTACCGAACTTATTTCCACAAAACAACCCCAATGACCTCAACTGGTCAAAATTCACAAAGTCTCATCTGCCGGTTCACATGACTCCCACTCAACTCCAAGAGATTTACAACTCAACCATAAATACCAAAACTTTTAATGAAACTCATAAATCCATCATCAAAACGTTTAAAAAAAGAAACTTCTTAAGTCAAAAAAAATCCAAATTTATATAATGTACTCATAAAATTCCAGAATTTAAATAAAATATTAAATCTATTAAATAACTGGAAGTCATATTTATGAAATCACATAATACCACAAAATATCAATTACTTCAAAGAAAACATATATATTTTGCTATATGAGGTTATAGAAATACAAGTTTGAACAAAATACAACATTTTGTAAAATACTGTAATCCGTAGCAAAACATTATTTAAAACAGTAGATTAATAATCCATAATCAAAGAAATAATCATTTAAAGAAACATCAGAAAACTCATGAAATTCATCAGTCAGAACAATGACAGCCGACTGTCGCAAATGGTCGGCCGACTGTCAAGAATAACTAATCGACTGTCCTACGAAAATCCAAAAACTCACTAAAACTCATTGGCCAGGACAGTGACAGTCGACTGTAGAGAATAACTAGTCGACTGTCTACCCTACAGACTGCAGTTTGAAAGTTGTGCATGTTTTACTAATACATCGATTTACTTTATAAAAACGCAAATTTGTAAGAACTAAATTCCTGAGATAGTTGGATACAATATATAAGAGTATACAAAATGAATCAAAACCACTTCAAATCCATCGTAGAGTAAATTTTTCATCAAAACTACTTCAAAACAGTAAATATAAATATATGAAGTGTATTTGTGTGTTTGCATCAGTAAAGCTTTCAGATTCTTCCAATAGGAGTAATAAAATGTTTAAACCCATCGCAGAATCAAACAACTGAAATCCAATCAAAACCCCATCAAAATTCACAAAATCTTCAAAAGTGGATATGAATGTGAATATGTGTATGTGTGTACCTGTGCATGTTTGTATCAGTGAAAGCATCAAAGAACTTATTGTATATGTATATATATGTAGTATAAAGTTCAAAACCATCTCAGTACCCAAACCAACTCAAATATAGTCGAAACCATCAAAACATCAAAAACCCCAACTTTCGGTCTGTACAAAATCAGACCCGAAAAATTCAAACCCCCCCCCCCCCCCCCCCCGCCTTCCCTCCTTTTACTCAAAACTCAATCTTTTCATTCAATAACCCATCTCGCAACTTATTAAACTTATGCACAAATACTCACCATAGTTTACTCATTAATACATGCTATTACAATCAAGTTTACTTCATCAAACATCATAATAATACATGCATAAGCATATTATCACTAAAGAACTCAACTTTATTCTCTTTTATGCAATATCATCATACAACTCAATATATACATTCAAATCGGCAATAATATGATTGAAAACATCCTACTCATGATTTCTATTAGGTTCTTTAATAATCTCAAGTCATCAAATTAGGGTTTCAATCATCAATAATATAGTTTCTTGAAAAAGATTCAATTTTTATTCATCCACTTATCAACAATTCATTATATCTTCATCCAATCCCTAATATGTTTTCTAATAGAAAAATCATCACATACAATATGTACTGAACAAAAGAAAACAAACATATGTCACTCACCTTATTAAAGAATCAACTGAAGAAAAATAAAGAGAATAAGAAAATCCTTCCTTTGGCAAGAAAACCAAGATCCTCGCTTTAAAACTCCAAGAAAATAATAATAATAAATCCCTTTGTGTTTTGCAGCAAAGAGACGATTGCACCCACTTTTAAATAGGCCGAAAAATAGGGTTCTAGGGTTTGTGAATAGATTTGCAAAATACATCTTTTAAATATATCTTTACATATATAAATCATTATACTTGGAAGTTAAATAAAACCAACTTAATTGAGATTTAAAAACAAAAACACCCACTTTTACAATCAGCCAGCACTGTTTTGAAAACCCATAAAATGAAATTGCACTTTTGCCCCTCTAAGTGGCAATTTTGCAAAAAGACTCTTCTTTATTAAAACTTGCAAAATAAACCAAAATTGTTAAAATAAAAAGTAAACTCTTTACCTCTGAGTTGACTAGGCATCATGCCCAGCCCAAAAATCTGAAAATCTGGAGTTTTCACTCTATGTGATAATTTTGCACAAAAATCCCTCTTTTTGTAATATTTACAAATAGGTCAAATAATTATCAGAAAAATCCAGAAAATTCACAAATAATATCTAATAATAATTAATGGGTTTTCCCAAAATAAATTTTGACTTTGGAACTTCCCAAGTAAACATTTGCACGTATTTTGCACGTGTAAAAAGGTAAATTTCAGAAAAATATTTATTAAATCTCCAAAAATCATATTAATTCATTTATTAATCTTAAAAATATTTTTTAAAAAAATCTGGGGTATTACACTATTAATTCATTAAAAAAATCAAATTTTTAAAAAGGCAACCTTCCTGGATCGAACCCACAACCAGAGAACCCCCTCAGGCGACAACGTGGCAGTGCTAGGCGCACACGCTAGCCAATAAGCCAAAGCATCACATCTGATAGCATATGGGTTAGGACTCATATAACTCAACTTTTTGTTTTCCCTTATATTTTAACTTCTTCATTCTAATTAATTTCTATCTTTGTCTCAAAATTATTTATTCATAAAATCTATATAATAAATTACAAAGAAAGCTATCAAGTGGTTCACAATAAATCCTCCTAAAATCAAAGGCCTAGATCAAACCTCACAAAACATATTTTTTCTCCAAAATTTCAAACAAATTTTTCCCCCCAAAACTAAAAAACTTATTACTTTATTACCATCTCTCTCTTCTCTCTTCACATTTTCATATTTCTCTCTTTCTCTCTCTTCCTATCTCTCTCTCCCATTCTTTCTATATTTAATTATAAATTTAGATTTTCAGAATTTTAATGTTTTTTTTGCACATATTATATTGAGAATAGTAAATATATCTTCAACTCCACACTTAAAGTTCTAAGAAGTTAGATTTTATACCCCTATTTATAATTATTTTTCAACATATACTAATGGAAACATGGACTTTTATTTGCAACTAATTATTGTCATACTATTCAAACTTGAGCTACATAATTGTTGTTTTACTGTTTACAGGCTTTTCATGTTTTGTATCGTTCTGAAGACGTGCCGTAGGCACATGCCCACGGGCAAATCTAGTACATCTCTAAAATTCCAGTGGCGATTTTATATTGATTTTATTTATAATAGAGTGGTTCTATACATAATAAATGTAGATAGCATTTTTTTAAAGAACTTTTATACACATATGCCTTTCTAAATTATCACTACTACTCTACTAGCATTACTAGCATGAATGTATTTTTCTTTTTAACATTATTTGAGATGATGGGGAAATTCTCTTCATAAAATTTTATAATCCACCCCAAAACAAAGCACAACTTAAACCCCTTTTACATACACTTACAATCAATATAATAAAACACAAAGAAAGCTATCAAGTGGCTCTCCTTCAATCCCCCTACAATCTAAGGCCTAGATCTAACCTCATTAAACCCATCCCCTCCCCCCACCCCCCACCCCCCCCCCCCCCCCCCCCCCCACCACACACACACACACACACAAAAAAAAAAAAAAAAAAAAAATCTCCCCAAAACTCAAATTCAAATCCCCCCAAAACAACTCCTTTAATTATTTAATTCTCTCTCTCTCTCTCTCTCTCTCTCTCTCTCTCTCTCTATATATATATATATATATATAGGGATTTCTTCTATTGCAAACACAAATGTTGTGCAAATGCGTGCACACCCCTTAACTCTTCATTGGCAATGATGGATTAAGGCTTAAGGCAAAAATTTATATTTTTCCTAAACCCGTCATTGCCAATGACGGGTTAAGTGGTTTGAACAAACATTTGTGTTTGCAATGGAAGAAACCTTATATATATATATATATATATATATATATATATATATATATATATATATATATATATATATATGATGTTGATATTTGCAAGTGTACAAAATCGCACAAGTAATATAGATAGATGAGTAGAGTGTCGAACCCACAGGGACTAGATATTTTACTGAGTACCGATATCGCTAGATTAATCACTATTTGGAAGATCGAATTTTATAAATAATGAAACAACTAAATTACCTTAATCTAATTAACTAACTAAATTGGTGAAGAGGGAGAGGGCTGTAAAACTATGAAGCTCTTGTAATTTGCTAAAGGTAAAATTAGTTCTAGGGCTCTTGTTCACCTCGTTTATCACACACACAAATTATTATTCCTTATAAATAAAAATATTATCTTTCCCAATTGTCGACCAAAATCCTACAGATATTAACCACTCTATCAACGTAGTCTAAAAATTATTCTCAATTAATCATTCGTCTATCCACCAAATTATTAATTGAGAAATTGGATCTCTTAACGGTCACGTCCTCCAATATACGGTGTTAATTTTTATTAATCACAAATAACCTGTTCGGTCTCTTTATGATTTGAAAAAATCATACAAATGTCTATCCACCATGTTGTACGCATAAATAATAAAAATTAAAACACAATTAGGAAAAACAGGGTAATAATAAGAAATTAAAATTTGTGTTCTACAAAACTTGGCTACACCTTAGCCTCTAGAACAATAAATTCAGTTCATCATTGTTTGGGATTGCATCTAATAAAAATTGGAGAAGAAAAGATACAAAAAAAAAGATTAAAAATAATGCAAACCAGTCCTTTCTCTTTCTCCTTTCTCAAAAAAACCTGAACCCCAATAAAAGTCGTCTGTCAATCAAATCACCATGTCACCTAGTCGTCTGCGTCGCTGTCTCGCCGAGTTCTGAGCCGCCCGCTGTCTTCGTTCAGGAACTTTCACTTCCTGTCGCGGTGGGACCCGCCGAGTCATCAAACCGCAGCATGTCTGCTTCGATGCATGCGCCAGGAGAAGAGGATGTATCCCACCTGTCACGTGGCCCTCTATCTGCTGTGTGCGCACGCAAGAAGAGAGGAGAAGTGGTCGCTGTCGCTGAGTCAAAGCTTCAAGCCGCACGCCAGGTCTTCTGATGCTGTTAATGTTCTGTCTTGGAGTTCGCGCGTCAGGGAAAAAGGATGAAGGGGTCGCCAAGTTACACAGCTTGTTGGGTGCACTTCGAAACCCGCGCGGAAGAAGAAGCAGGCCCTACTGCCCACACATGCTGTCCTTCTTTGGAGCTTGCGTGCCGCACTTTCTCTCTTTTTTTTTTTTTTTTTTTTTTGTGTTATTGTACAGCCGTCACCTCTTACCCTCTTCTCTCTTCTTTGGATTGCATTTATAGAGAA
This sequence comes from Hemerocallis citrina, assembly GCA_017893485.1. Lineage (NCBI taxonomy): Eukaryota > Viridiplantae > Streptophyta > Magnoliopsida > Asparagales > Asphodelaceae > Hemerocallis > Hemerocallis citrina. The sequence goes on along the minus strand of CM030358.1, from coordinate 183,461,394 downwards.
CGGAAAGAACAATTAGGGTTTGCTCTTTTGCATAAAAGTCCACACTCTTTCTTTATTTCCTTCCTTTAATTGATCTGAATTTATTTATTTCTCTTTCTTTCTTTTCTGCCTTTTCTGCCAACCACGTGTTGCTGCATATACACAATAATACCAGAAATTAGAATTTTTAAATAAAATAAAATTAATTAGTTTAAAATGAATTAAACTAACTATAAATCATATTAGCGTATAAAAATCCTTTTAAACAATATTTGTCGCAATTTTAACTCAACAAAACAATAAAAATTTATAAATCAATTATTTTACTTTGTTTGTTGATTTTTTTCCACAATTCTTTACTTTTTGCATCAAAAATATTATTTCTTCAAAAATAATTAATTAAATGAAATCATATAGAAATAAGGTAAATTATAGACAATATCAGCAAAAACAAGTCATTTTAATAGGTAAATGAGTACAAATATTTGTATATAAATCCGACACATCAAATACCCCCAAACTTAAGATTTTGCTTGTCCTCGAGCAAAAAGTAGAATCATAAACAAGGGAATAATAATAGCAGACTCAACCCATCACACCAAGAGATATTATCATGCAAGCATCAAAATTTCAATTAAAAATATAAACAATTGCAAATATAGTCAACCTAAGCATACCCACTTTCTCCAGTGCAATTATTTATTCATAACTCCCCAACCCAATCGCATTTGTCATGCAATTAATGTTATTGTAGTATGCAACAACTTAATCTGTGATCATCCCTTCTCTCTACTACAAACCGAGTAGCAAACTAGAGTTTTTTTTTTTTTGTTTTTTTTTTTTTTTTTCCGTCTCTTCTTTAAGTTGTCACTTGCCTTTTTACGCGAATGCAAAACATTTGTGATGAATTCACCCGGTTACTCAACAAGTCACAAACTTAAGGTGCTTTGCATACTCATATTTCAAGTTGCTGTTCTACGTAAAAGTAAACATTTGTGATGGATACCCCTAGTTACTAAGCAACTCAAAACATTGGAGTAGATTGACTTTATTCATTAATGTTTTTTTTTTTTCATTATTACTCTATTTACTTAAACTCTGTTTAGGACTAGATCAAAGAGGATAATCACAAGAGAAACCATCACATTTGTCTTTTATGTATAATAGCATGACCCACACAATTTTGTAAGGAATTTTGAAACTCAATAATCCTAAAGTAAATAAGTATGCTTAATATTGCTTTATAAAAAAAAATTGTTATACCAAAAAAATTGTTTCAATGCTTATCACAATAAGGAACTCAAAATGTGTAATGGTGAGCCTAATTGAAATCCTTTTTAAAATTTTGTTTTTCTTTTCTAAAATAATAAAAATAAAAATAAATTTGTAAACCTTCCCCCCAAACTTAAATGTCACATTGTCCTCAATGGGAAAGAAAAACAAAAACAAAAAGAATGCAAAAAGTTTAGAATATCTCCCCTGATTCGTCTTTAAATTTCTGCACGCGCAGCATTCAGTATTTTGGAGATATCTGGAGCTGTAGATGTCGAAATGGGCTGAATTTTTTTTTGCTGGAAAGCTAAGACAATTGTCTACAACTTCTCTGTGAATCACTTTTCCAAATTCTGACTTCATACTGCTCGAAAACATCCATCAATGCAGGTGTTCAAAACAGCTCCGCCCGGCGACTTTCAAAATTGATGCAATCCTACAAGATAAATCAAAAATTAAAATAAAATAAAATAAAATATAAATCAAAACTAAATGCAATAAAATAAAACATGGGTTGCCTCCCAAGAAGCGCTAAGTTTTAAGTCTTCAGCCAGACATGGGGGTGAGATGGTTAAGTAACGCCTAGATCCAACAACATTAACACATCTTTTCTAATTTTCCTCTTCAGATGTGGATCAGGTTCAAGTTCCAATTTGAGGCGTTTCCTTTTAGATGATGTTGTCTTTGATTCCCCCACCTCTTTGAATTTATGCTGCAAAAATGAATAAATAGAAAGTTCAGCATCCAAGTACATTACATGTTCAAAAATATTTTCTTTTTCAGGTTCAAAATTTGTTGAATTTGTTGGACATACTTCAATTGGTGATTTTTCAAATTTTGCCTTATGTTTTTTGCCCACAATTAAATGAGTTTCACTTACTTGAATAGATGACTGTTCTTCAGGAGGAAAATTTATGGAATTAAAAATATCAAAAGTTACTTGCTCATGCTGAATTTGTTCCTCCACAATTTGTTCAATCTCACTTTGCTTTTCAACCACATCATGTTCTTCATTTTTTTCTTGTGGTTGCTCAATTGTCCTCCCGCTGCTTAGTGTTATTGCCTCGACATGTTCCGTGGAGTTGACAATTGTGTCGCTTGGGAATGTTCCTGCAATTTTTTTATTAAGAAGATTTGAAATTTGACTAATTTTTACCTCAAGATTGTGAATGGAAGCCGAAGTTGAATTTGTAACATTTTGGATTGCCAAATCTGTCTTTTGCATGTAGTGCATAAACATGTCTTCAAGTGTCGGCTTCTTTAATTCCTGTGAAAAATTTTGAGGGTGTATAACTGCTTCTTGATTGTTGTTCCATGAAAAATTGGGGGTGTTTCTCCATCCTGAATTGTATGTGTTTGCATAATGATTGTTTTGCATTTGAAAGTTTGACACAAAATTTTCATGTTCGGCATTTGATGGAGCAAAAGGGTTCCCCACTTGACAATCTGAACTTGAATGATTTCCTGCACAAAGATCACAAATCATATTAGATTGAATAGCATTAAAATTCATATTTTCTACTTGTTTATATAAAATATCATTTTTTGCATTTAAAGTAGAAAAAGGATCAAGTTCAAAAACTCCAGCCACTTTTCTTGGCATCGTTCTCTCTGAAGACCACTGGTAATGATTTGATGCCATCTCCTCTAAAAGATCATAGGCTGCTTGGTAAGTTTTGCTCATCAGTGCACCACCAGCTGCTGCGTCAACCATAGATCTATGTGTAACTTCCAAACCATTATAGAATGTTTGCATTTGCAGCCATTTCGGTAGTTCATGATTAGGACACTTTCTTAATAACTCTTTGTACCTTTCCCATGCATCATACAAAGACTCGGTCTCAAATTGAGTAAATGTGCAAATATCATTTCTTAGCTTTGCGGTCTTTGCTGGTGGAAAATACTTGGCTAGAAATTTTTGTGCAAGTCCCTCCCAAGTAGTAATACTACCGGGTGGTAGATAATGTAGCCAAGCCTTCGCCTTATCTCGTAGGGAAAAAGAAAAGAGTCTCAGTCTAATTGCATCGTCTGATACACCGTTGTGCTTGAAAGTGTCACAAATTTCTAGAAAATCTGCAATGTGAGCGTAAGGATCCTCGTGTGGTAGTCCCCAAAATTGAACAGTCTGTTGAATCATTAGAATCATCGCCGGTTTAATTTCAAAATCGTTAGCTTCAATAAGCGGCTTCTTTATGCTTGACTCATAAATTGAGGGCATAGCATAATCTCTCAAAGGCCTATTTTCATCGTTCGCCATGATAATGCACTATATGTCCTGAAATGTAAGTATCGAAAAAGAAAAAGAAAAAAAATAGAAAAACTAAAAAAACTAAAATAAAAAAAATAAAATAAAAAAAAAAGTAAAAGTTAGTCAAAAGAAAATAAAGATGTAAAATGATAATAAAATAAAAATAATTACAAAAAAAAAAATCCAAATTAGCAATAATCTAGCAATTTTCAATATCAATAAAAGAATAACTAGTCCCCGGCAACGGCGCCAAAAACTTGATGTTGATATTTGCAAGTGTACAAAATCGCACAAGTAATATAGATAGATGAGTAGAGTGTCGAACCCACAGGGACTAGATATTTTACTGAGTACCGATATCGCTAGATTAATCACTATTTGGAAGATCGAATTTTATAAATAATGAAACAACTAAATTACCTTAATCTAATTAACTAACTAAATTGGTGAAGAGGGAGAGGGCTGTGAAACTATGAAGCTCTTGTAATTTGCTAAAGGTAAAATTAGTTCTAGGGCTCTTGTTCACCTCGTTTATCACACACACAAATTATTATTCCTTATAAATAAAAATATTATCTTTCCCAATTGTCGACCAAAATCCTACAGATATTAACCACTCTATCAACGTAGTCTAAAAATTATTCTCAATTAATCATTCGTCTATCCACCAAATTATTAATTGAGAAATTGGATCTCTTAACGGTCACGTCCTCCAATATACGGTGTTAATTTTTATTAATCACAAATAACCTGTTCGGTCTCTTTATGATTTGAAAAATCATACAAATGTCTATCCACCATGTTGTACGCATAAATAATAAAAATTAAAACACAACTAGGAAAAACAGGGTAATAATAAGAAATTAAAATTTGTGTTCTACAAAACTTGGCTACACCTTAGCCTCTAGAACAATAAATTCAGTTCATCATTGTTTGGGATTGCATCTAATAAAAATTGGAGAAGAAAAGATACAAAAAAAAAGATCAAAAATAATGCAAACCAGTCCTTTCTCTTTCTCCTTTCTCAAAAAAACCTGAACCCCAATAAAAGTCGTCTGTCAATCAAATCACCACGTCACCTAGTCGTCTGCGTCGCTGTCTCGCCGAGTTCTGAGCTGCCCGCTATCTTCGTTCAGGAACTTTCACTTCCTATCGCGGTGGGACCCGCCGAGTCATCAAATCGCAGCATGTCTGCTTCGATGCATGCGCCAGGAGAAGAGGATGTATCCCACCTGTCACGTGGCCCTCTATCTGCTGTGTGCGCACGCAAGAAGAGAGGAGAAGTGGTCGCTGTCGCTGAGTCAAAGCTTCAAGCCGCACGCCAGGTCTTCTGATGCTGTTAATGTTCTGTCTTGGAGTTCGCGCGTCAGGGAAAAAGGATGAAGGGGTCGCCAAGTTACACAGCTTGTTGGGTGCACTTCGAAACCCGCGCCGAAGAAGAAGCAGGCCCTACTGCCCACACATGCTGTCCTTCTTTGGAGCTTGCGTGCCGCACTTTCTCTCTTTTTCTTTTATTTTTTTTTTGTGTTATTGTACAGTCGTCACCTCTTACCCTCTTCTCTCTTCTTTGGATTGCATTTATAGAGAACGGAAAGAACAATTAGGGTTTGCTCTTTTGCATAAAAGTCCACACTCTTTCTTTATTTCCTTCCTTTAATTGATCTGAATTTATTTATTTCTCTTTCTTTCTTTTCTGCCTTTTCTGCCAACCACGTGCTGCTGCATATACACAATAATACCAGAAATTAGGATTTTTAAATAAAATAAAATTAATTAGTTTAAAATGAATTAAACTAACTATAAATCATATTAGCGTATAAAAATCCTTTAAACAATATTTGTCGCAATTTTAACTCAACAAAACAATAAAAATTTATAAATCAATTATTTTACTTTGTTTGTTGATTTTTTTCCGCAATTCTTTACTTTTTGCATCAAAAATATTATTTCTTCAAAAATAATTAATTAAATGAAATCATATAGAAATAAGGTAAATTATTGACAATATCAGCGAAAACAAGTCATTTTAATAGGTAAATGAGTACAAATATTTGTATATAAATCCGACACATCAATATATATATATATATATATACTTATGAAAACATGGACTTTTATACCCCAATTTATAATTATTTTTCAACATATACTAATGAAAACATGGACTTTTATGGACTTTTATTTACAAATAATTATTGTCATACTATTCAAACTTGAACTATATAATTATTGATTTACTGTTAACAAGGCTTTTCATATGCTATATCGTTCTGAAGACGTGCCGTAGGCACGTGCCCACGGGCAAATCTAGTTTATCTACAAAACCCAATAGTAGTATACTACAATTTGCATGACAACCATGTAAAATACTCTAATATAAATTGTATTTTGACTACAAGCAATTCTTCATTGTAATTTTTTCATTAGCATGCATTTTTCCGCATTTACCAACCAATAAAATACAATATGCATCACATAAATGAATAGCAATAAAACAGCTCATGCTACATCTACCATAAATTACCTAAGCATGCATCCTACACACAATTAGAAAGCAAGAAGCGACACCCACCTTTTGATGCAAATGAGAGAAAAATCCGAGAAAAATTGCTCGAACACAAACTAGCCTCTTTTCCTCCTTAGCAAGACAAACCGAAAAGCTCCCCCTTGTTCTCAAACAAATCCTGAGCCTCTCTTTGTTTTGCTTCCTTTTCTTTTGTTTCTTTTGATCTTTTGTGCATTGTTCATACATTAGGAGAGGTATTTATAGGGTTATTGTGAGAATGAAAAGACTCCCACTACCCAACTAATTACCCACTCTTCCAATCCACTTCACAATGCACTTCCTCTTCCTTAATGTGGCCGGCCAACCATTGGGTGCACAACACATGCACGTGCACCCAATGTTCACACGCTTCTCAATCTTTTAATTATTTGTTATTAATCCATTTGTAGGTGTATGTTACATGATAAGTGTGTAGGATTTAAAGTGTACCTTTAAATGTAGAATAAAACATGGGCTTCTCTTTTTAATTAATTTTCTAGTGGGCCTTAAAATAGACTTTAGGCCTATGAGTTTTAATGAATGAAGAGGGGGCAAAATGGTCATTCATTTAAATAAAAAAAATTAAATCACCTCCGACGGAACTACAAGTTCCATCCGAAATTTGCGGAATGGACGGACGGACCTTGTAGATCATTTCGAGGGGAAGCTTTTTTTGGGGGTTTTTTATTACGATTTTTTTTTTTTGCGATTTTTTTTTTTTTTGGAGAGACGAACATTGAAGTTGCATCGGAGAATTAAAAAAATATTTTTTTTAGTGGGACGGATCTGGAAGATCCGTCCTTTATAATATGCATTTTTTCTATATCTTCTCTCATTTATAGCAATCTACTGTTGTGTTTTTGTCAAAAAATGCATAAATAGCAAACGACTGCAGCGAGTCGTTTGCTATAAAATACATTTAATGGATAAATAGCACACGACTGTGGATGCTCTTCAAGAAATAAATAAATCAGTTAATGTCTTTTGAAAAGTATGTTGTAATGTCTTATGCCGACAAGTATAGTTCTGCCTCAAAACCAGCTACTTTTAGCCCACAAAAAAAGAAGCGTTGTTGTTGTTGTTGTTGTTGTTGTTGTTTTCTTTTTTTCTCTTTGGGGGGGGGGGGGGGTCCTTAGAGTGTCGTTGAAACCCAAATTTTGGGTATTTGGCATGTAGGAAAAGGAAATTTGAGTTTGCGCTGTAATCGTTGTAACCCAATTTTATTATTATTATTATTAAAAATCACCGGCCGGGAAATGATTTCCTGTCCGACGTTTTTTTTTAAAAATTGTGGGACGGGAAATCATTTCCCGTCCGACGATTTATTAAAAAAGAAAAAATTGGGACGGGAAATCATTTCTGATAGGGGAAAAAATCATGCCACGAAAAATGATCTTTCGTCCGATCAAACAGATAAAAAGTAATCTTTTGTCGGCTATTTTTTCCAAATTTCAATTTCGTCTGCTAAATTCGGCAGACGACTGTTCCTCTAAAACCCAAATTTTGGGTTTATAGCCAACGACTGCAGCACCAGAAATCCTATTTTTTGAAAATTGTGGCAAAATAGAAAACAAATACAGATGCTCTTAGCAAAAATTATATTGCGTAACAGTGACCGTATTAGTGGCCTTTGTTAACAAAGGTTTTAGTGTGTAATAAATGGAAAATTCTTCTGCCAGCAATAGTTTCAGTAACTTGTTATTTGTGCTCTAGACCAGCACTCGACTGTCAAGAGACAATTTTTTATGTCTTCAGATACTTCATCCTATGTTGCCCACAGCCAGTTTACAACTTCATTCTAGGGAAAAAAAGAAACTATGTTACACTGATGCGGTTTGTTTTTGGGGTGTGGCTGCAACAGGTGTGATTTCTTGTAATTTGTATAGTGAAAGTCCTACTGCGGTACTGGTCCTGGTCCGACCCCGGGTAGCTGGAGCCGAATTGGGGGTAGGAGCGGTGAGGTGGAGGGCAGATGTTCGGTTCGGAACTGGAGGCTCGACTCGGTCTTGTGTACCTACACTCTGCCTAGAAACACCGAGAGAGATCCCGGTGATAGGCCCTCCGATGATCTTATCAGTCACTGGAAAGCAACAGTAGCTAGGGTTTTGGAGGAGAAAGATTGATTACCTGGCCAGTGGTGGAGGGGCCTGGTATTTATAGGCAGAGAAAATGGGTCTGAGATCCTGCTGGGCTAGGTTTGGACCCGTTTGCTCGTGGGCTTGACGTGGCAGAAGCCCATGAGGCTCTGGTTTGATCTGATGATCAGGTGAGAGCAAGTTTTGAGGGGATTTGGTAGCTCAGGAGGGGCCACGTCATCTGACCCATATCAGGAGCCCCCCACTCCTGGAGGGCTGGATAACCCAGCTATGTAGGAGTGATTTTGCCTCTGTAGGAAGAGCGGAGCGGTGTGTACGGCGAAGAATGTGGTTCGTATCTTCCTAGAGAGGCCAGCGGGGTAGGATGAAGGGGATCCTCTTTTGAAGTCGTGAAGGGCATCGAGTGCCGAAAACAGGGGCTTGCTTAGCCGAGCCTCTAGGGTCGGGAGACGAGCCCCACACTTGTTGGAAAATCTAGGGGGCGTCGAAAGCCGAAAAGTAGGAGCTCGCTTAGCCGAGCGTCGAGGGTTGGGAGACGAGCCCCCTCACTTGTTGGAAAAGCTGGGGTTGTCGAGAGCCAAAGAGTAGGAGCTCGCTTAGCCGAGCGTCGAGGGTCAGGAGACGAGCCCCCTCACTTGTTGGAAAAGCTGGGGGCATCAAGAGCCGAAGAGTAGGAGCTCGCTTAGCCAAGCATCGAGGGTCGGGAGACGAGCCTCCTCACTTGTTGGAAAAGCTGGGGGGCATCGAGAGCCGAAGAGTAGGAGCTCGCTTAGCCGAGCGTCAAGTTTCGGGAGACGAGCCCTCTCACTGGTTGGAAAAGCTGGGGGGCATCGAGAGCCGAAGAGTAGGAGCTCTCTTAGCCAAGCGTCGAGGGTCGGGTGACGAGCCCCCTTCCTGTTGTGAAGGCTAGGGGGCATCGAGAGCCGAAGAGTAGGAGCTCGCTTAGCCAAGCATCGAGGGTCGGGAGACGAGCCCCCTTCCTGTCTTCAAGAAGCTTGGTGCGGCTCGCGGTGACATCTGAGCGTCGAGCCCCAAACTGTTTGAGAAGCTTGGTGCGGCTCGCGGTGACATCCGAGCGTCGAGCCCCAAACTTGTAAGAGAAACTTGGTGTGTCTCGCGGTGACATCCGAGCGTCGAGCCCCAAACTTGTAGGAGAAGCTTTTGTGGCTCGTGGTGACATCCGAGCACCAAGCCCCAAACTTGTAGGAGAAGCTTGGTGTGGCTTGCGATGACATCTGAGCGTCGAGCCCCAAACTTGTAGGAGAAGCTTTTATGGCTTGCGGTGACATCCGAGCGTCGAGCCTTAGATTTTTAGGAAAAGCTTTTGTGGCTCACGGTGACATCCGAGCATCGAGCCCCAAACTTGTAGGAGAAACTTTTGTGGCTCGCGGTGACATCCGAGCGCCGAGCCTCAGACTTGTAGGAGAAGCTTTTGTGGCTCGTGGTGACATTCGAGAGCCGAGCCTCATACTTGTTGGAGAAGCTTTTGTGGCTTGCGGTGACATCTGAGCGTTGAGCCCCAAACTTGTAGGAGAAGCTTTTGTGGCTCGCGGTGATATCACAGTGCCGAGCCTTCGACTTGTAGGAGAAGCTTGGTGTGGCTCGCGGTGACTTCCAAGCGTCAGGCCCAAACTTGTAGGATAAGCTGTTGTGGCTCGCGGTGACATCCGTGTGCCGAGCCTCGGATTTGTAGGAGAAGCTTTTGTGGCTCACAGTGACATCCGAGCGCCGAGCCCCAAACTTGTAGGAGAAGTTTTTGTGGCTCATGGTGACATCCGAGCACCGAGCCCCAGACTTGTTGGAGAAGCTTTTGTGGCTCGCGGTGACATCCCAGTACCGAGCCCCAAACTTGTAGGAGAAGCTTTTGTGGCTCGCGGTGACATCCGAGCGCCGAGCCCCCAAAACTTGTTGGAAAAGCTTTAGTGTTAAAAAAGGTGTAGTACTCGAGTAGTTGGCCACGTATTCTGAGCCGTTGTACTGGCTGATAGGGCTGAGGGTAAAGAGGTATTTTTACGCTCTAGGCTGACTGTATGGGCGTGAGAATCGAAGCATTTCAGATCTTGGTGGCCGTTAGATCTTGATGATCAAGATCCAACGGTCAGATCTTCTCGTAGATTTCGAGGAGTCCCTTCCCCTATTATAAATCTCCCATCCCTCCCTTCATTTCTTCACCTTGCACTCAATCCCTAGACAACAGGAGTTTCTTTCATAGCCGTTTGCGACCATTTTTCGGTGATCTTCCCGTTTCTCGGTATATCAGTTTAGTACTTTTGTTTCGTAATGTCGTGTTCTCAGTCCAGCTCCGAGGCAAGCTCTTCAGGCCATGCTGTGGAGGAAGGCCAGTCAACATCTTGGTCTCTTGGTGACTTGGAAGTGAAGGAAGAGGTCTAGTCGGATTTAGGATCGGGAGGCAAGGGTATCGTGATTTATGACGTGCCCCTTTTACGAATCCGTAGGCCGGGAGAGGAGCTTGTGGCGGAGGGTAAGCATAAGGAAGGAGACCCTGAGGGAGAGGAGTTTGTTGAGGAGGGGGAGCATGAGGAAGGAGACCCCAAGGGAGAGGAGTTTGTTGAGGAGGACGGCCAGGAGAGGCCCGAATGAGGAACCGAGGGAAGCAACGATCGGGGAGAAGGGGAAGGAGCAACTCCTGGAGAGGTAGCTGAGGAAGAAGCATATCTTCCACCTCTGCCGCGTTATCGACCCCATCTCCGGAGAGGAAGCCTCACCCTCGTATGAGAAAAAGGAAGTGGATTCGTCCTGATAGTCCGGGCGAGCCAGACAAATACGGACCCAAGCCTGGGTTCAAGTTTCCCCTTCTGTCCAATAAAAACTCGGGGTCGATCAGGATGTATCTCGATGACATGGAGGGGTTCTCGCATTTACCTCATTACTGCGGGACTCGGGTCGGTCCATGATCAAGATGGACAGCATCCAGTGTGCTTTGAGGGCGGACTACCTGTCTATCTTATGGGCGGCCTACTTCATTTCGATTGAATTTGAACTTCTGGTGTCGAACCCCAGAATTTGTCCAACCGCAGCATTGGAGTCGAGCTTCTGCATGTTTCCCGATGATGCCTTCGTCTCGGGATTGAGGCTGTCGTTGCACCCGTTCATTGAGAGGGTGTTGAAGTGGGAAGAGCTGAGTCCAATGCAGTATGGCCCCAACTCATTGAAACACCTGGTCTGCTTCGTTCTGAAGTGCCAAGAGAAGGGGATCAAACCAAGGCTCACGTACTTCCGTGCCATCCTAGGGATGAGCTCGCTTGGAGACACTAAGGGAATTTTTTACCTCTTGCCGCTTCCTCACAGGAGGGTGATGCACGGCCACCCAGACTCTATTAAAGGATGGAAGGAGAATTACTTCATCGTCCGGAGTGAGAAACCTTGGAAGATTCCAACTGTTTGGAATTTCAGTAAGCCGGACCATAAGCCCCTGAAGCGTAGTGACTTGACGAATAGAGTGGGCGACTGTAGAGAAGATTGTGGAAGGGCATAGCATAGGGTGGCCGCGCGTCACGGAGTTTCACCTGGTCCGAGCCGGACTGAGCCCAGCCAACCCCAGTATGTTTTTGTTTCTAATCAGTTTATCTTCCTGCCTTTGTGTAAACATTTTTCCCTTTTTCTTTCTTTTTGTAGAGATGTTCGCAAAGCAGCTCGACAACCGACAGGCCTTACTGACTATAGCCGCCAAGAGGAGGGCCGACCAGGAGAAGAAGGTTGCCTCGACAGCGGGGCCTAATAAAGGGGCGGCCTTAGGGCCTTAGGAACCATTCCCGAAGAGAACGAAGAAGCACCACCACTCGTCGAGGTCGACGAAGGAACTGTGGGCAAGCTCCGGTAGTAAGAAAGTGGCCACCGTCTTGGAGAAGGGGCTCCCGCCACTTTGCCCCAATGCCGAGGAGACGGTGGGCAGGCAGGGCATGAGGCTGCATGCCCCGGACTGGGGGTCAAGGCAAGGAATACCCTGACCGAGGGCCCGGTGGTGCTGGAGGTGGTGGAGCATCTCGCCACGGAGTGGGATCGGATGACTCTGGCAACAGAGACATCCGCGACGGCCTACATGTGATGGGCTCAAGCGCACATTTCGGTAAGTGTTTAATATTCGCTTTATGCGTAGAATTTAGGGATTTTTTTAACTTGATCTTCCTCGGCCAGGCATTGCTTCATGGGCAACACTTCCACAAGTTCATAGAGAAGGAAGTTGTTGTCAAGAGGAAGAACGCCGAGAAGTATTTTTGTGAGGCGACTCATCTGAAAGACGAGCTGACGGAGGCCCAGTCAGCCCAGGCAGTCTTCCAAGTTCAGATGGCCTCGCTGTAAGACCATCATGCGAACGAGTTGGCACATTTTTGGGCTAAGGCCAAGGCAGAGGCTGAGGGGCTGCAGAACACCTTGGCGGACACCCTGATCCTGGCTCAGGACGAAGCCTATGCCAAGGCCAAGGAGCACTTCCTGCAGATCTACCCAAAGGCTAGGGTCGACCGCCTTCACTGCGGGTGGCCGCTTCCCGTGCATCTGCCGATGCCCGGCGGCGGGGAGGAGGAGTTGGGGGACCCTCGTCCGGAGGAGACCGGGGGCGATCAGGATGACGAAGAGGTGTCGTCCCCCTCTAAAAAGTAGTTTAGGAATTTTACTTATTCTTTTGACTTGTATTTGCCTCGCACGGACTAGCCACCGCTTTTTGCAACCCAAATTTTTGAATTTATAAAAGAAAAGATTTTTGGCCGATCCTTTGTGACTTGTAGCTTTTCGCAAGCTTCTTTAGTGACCCGTTGTTTTTCCTCTCTTCTTGATAGACGCATGAGACCATCGGCGCCGACCTGTGTTCCGCAGAGGTCTTCCGACTCTGAAATGAGCTGGGGTCTAAGGAGAGTGTGCTGACTCGCCATTGTAAGCAGGCTCGTGATAGAGAAGCCGCAATAAATTATTTTATGAACAAGTTTAAGGATCTCACCCTAGAAGCCGCTCGCCTGAAGAAGGCCATAGCCGACCGGGACTGGGGAGAGTCGAGATGAACTGGTCAATCTCAGATGCCTCCACCAAGCGACCGACTTCGAAGTCCTTTCTTCGCGAGGTCGTCGTAGAGAAGGAGTTGGAATTCGGAGGTTGAAGCTTATGCTAGGCACGGGTCCGCTGGGGGGGGGGGGGGGGCAAGCCGTTCCATATTGGGTCCTTCTCCGACCTTTTCTCTGGAAATGGTGAGGCCTACCGATGCACAGAGTTCTATTGCCGGGACGTCCTTACTAACCGTGCAGGTGGAGCATGCGGGGGGAAGGTCTCGCTTCGGAGGGCTTGAGGCGGGTGGCGTCGGCCACGAGGGAAGCACGGAGTTCGAGTTTTGAGCTGAGTGATTTGTAATATCTTTATTGTATCGTGTGGCCGTTTGCGGCACTTCATGAGTAAGAGCATCCACAATGGTATTTTTCATATTGTATAATATGGCAGCTACAGTAATAGCATATGGCGCAAGGTGGTGCAGTGGTTGTTTGCTATATTTTTTTTTTAAATGGGAGAGACGGTATAACATATACCGTCCCTGAAAGAAAGAAAAAAAAATAAAAGTGTTAAAGTGTCGGACGGGATAACATATCCCGTCCTAGAAATAGGTAACTTTATTTACAAATATTAATTACTTATTAACTATTAAATTATGTTAATTAAATAAATTAAATAATATAATATTAACTAAACCTAATTATAAACTAACTAATCCTAAAATTAACTACACCTAACCTGGGACGGTATATGTTCTCTTGGACGGTACATGTTGTACCGTCCGGGATTTCAGGGGATTTTTTTTTTATTTTTTGGGCAAAATATGGCCTTCGGATTAAAAAAAAAATTAAAAAAAATTAGAAAATTGGGACGGTATATGTTATACCGTCCGAAGCGAATAAAAAATATTAAAATAAGAGGGACGGTATATGTTATACCGTCCTTTATAATTTGAGAATCGCTACTTTGTTTCTCATTTTTGAGAAACGAATATAGAAAGTTTGCCAAAAAATGGCAAAATAGAAATCCGTTGCAGCATGCCATTTGCTATAATATGGCAAATTGGCAAATATAAGAAACCACTGTGGATGCTATAATAAAACTTTGATTTCTTAACTTTGACAATTTGTCAAGTGAGACTGGCAGGAGCGTAGCTCGAGGCCATCACCGAGTGTGTGGCCTTGCTTGAGGTCGATGTCTAGCCCCTTGTCATTTTTGAGAGCTTGAATGAGTGTAGTTGGAGGTCGCCGCCGAGCGTAAAGGTCGCAGGGCTTGAAAAAGCCAAAGCCTTGCTCGAGGTTGCTGCCGAGGCAGAAAGAGTCGTCGGGTTGTGGCTCAGAGGCACTGCCGAGCGTGAAGCCCTGTTAGCTTGAGAAAGCTAGGGCGTGGCTCGAGGTGAGTGCTGAGCGTCGAGCTACCTTGCCTTTGTTGTAAAAAACCTTGGTATGGCTTCGATAACTCTCCGAAGGGCTATATAACCCCCCCCCCCAATCAATTTTTCACTAAGAGTTGCCGGTGACTTACCTGTCACCCTCTGACAATTCGGGGTTTCGGCTCCGAGGGCCGTTAACCCCGAGTTGTCAGTGGGTGAGAGGTGGGTCGATCCTGGGGGCGAGATTCGGGGTGCTTGCCGAAGGAGAGTGCCCTAAAAAATGAAATTTTTGGCCGAGAGTCCCGGGTCGGTGGCTCCCCTACCACCCTCTGACAATTCGAGGTTTCGGCTCTGAGGGCAGTTTACCCCGAGTTGTCTACGGGTGAGAGGTGGGTCGACCCAAGGTTTGGGGCTCGGGGCGTTTGCCGAAGGTGAGCGCCCTAAATCTTAATAAAACTTTTAGGGTAGGGAGGAGAGCTGGAATCCCGAGGGCCGAGCCCCCGGGGCTTGGAATAGTTGTTAGGTCATGGCTCGAAGGCACTGCCGAGCGTGAAGTCCTTTTAGCTTAAGAAAGCTAGGGCGTGGCTCGAGGTGAGTGTCGAGGTTCGAGCGCCCTTAGCGTAAGAGAAGTGTTGTCGGGTTGTGGCTCGAAAGCATTGCCGAGTGCGGAGTCCTGTTAGCTTGAGAAAGCTAGGGAGTGGCTCGAGGTGAGTGTCGAGATTCGAGCCCCCTTAACATAAGAGAAGTGTTGTCGGGTTGTGGATCGGATGCACTACCGAGCGCGAAGCCCTGTTAGCTTGAGGAAGCTAGGGCATGGCTCGATGTGAGTGTCGAGATTTGAGCCCCCTTAACGTAAGAGAAGTTTTGTAGGGTTGTGGCTCAGAGGCACTACCGAGCGCGAAGCCCTGTTAGCTTGAGGAAGCTAGGGCATGGCTCGAGGTGAGTGTCGAGATTCGAGCCCCCTTAACGTAAGAGAAGTTTGGTGTGGCTCGCGGAGAAATCAGAGCGTCGAGCCCCAAACTTGTAGGAGAAGCTTGGTGTGGCTCACAGTGATATCCGAGCGTCGAGCCCCAAACTTGTAGGAGAAGCTTGGTGTGGCTCGCGGTGACCTCCGAGCGTCGAGCCCCAAACTTGTAGGAGAAGCTTGGTGTGGCTCGCGGTGACATCCGAGTGTCGAGCCCCAAACTTGTAGGAGAATCTTGGTGTGGCTCGCGGTGACATCCGAGCGTTGAGCCCCAAACTTGTAGGAGAATCTTGGTGTGGCTCGCGGTGACATCCGAGTGTCGAGCCCCATACTTGTAGGAGAAGTTTGGTGTGGCTCACGGTGACATCCGAGCGTCGAGCCCCCAGACGTGGGTATGGCTCGACACTACTGCCGAGGGTCGAGCCTTCTTATCTTGGAAAGAATTAAAAAAGTGTAAGAGAAAACATAAAGTTACACTTTGTTATTTACAAAAGGGAACAGCACGTAAGTGCCGGTTACAACAGATCGGTTACATAAGTCTAGCCCTCTCCTTCGAGAAACTTGATGAGGTTCTCTGCATTCTAGGGCCTCTTGATAATCCTGTCCCCCTGGTCTGCAAGCCAGTACGTGCTAGGACGGACCACTTCGGAGACCTTGTAAGGGCCCTTTGGTAAATAACAGATCGGTACGTGCCAGGATGTACAAGGTCTCCGAAGTGGTCCATCCTGGCATGTACCGGCTTGCAGACCTAGGGAGCAGGATTATCAAGAGGCCCTGGAATGCAGAGCACCTCATCAAGTTTTTCGAAGGAGAGGGCTAAACTTATGTAACCGATCTGTTGTAATCGGCACTTACGTGTTGTTCCCTTTTGTAAATAACAAAGTTTAACTTTATATTTTCTCCTACACTTTTTTAATTCTTTCCAAGATAAGAAGGCTCGGCCCTCGGCAGTAGCGTCGAGCATACCCACGTCTGGGGGCTCAACGCTCGGATGTCACCGCGAGCCACACCAAACTTCTCCTACAAGTTTGGGGCTCGAAGCTCGGATGTCAGCACGAGCCACACCAAGCTTCTCCTTCAAGTTTAGGGCTCGACGCTCAGATGTCAACCTGATGCGGTTTGTTTTTGGGGTGTGGCTGCAACAGGTGTGAGTTCTTGTAATTTGTATAGTGAAAGTCCTACTGCAGTATTGGTCCTGGTCCGACCCCGGGTAGCAGGAGCTAAATCGGGGGTTGGAGCGGTGAGGTGGAAGACAGATGCTCGGCTCGGATCCAGTAAGCTCGGATTGAATCTAGGGGCTCGACTCGATCTTGTGTACCTGCACTATGCCTAGAAACACCGGGAGAGATCCCGGCGACAGGCCTTCCAACGATCTAGTCAGTCACTGGAAAGCAACAGTAGTTAGGGTTTTGGAGAAGAAAGATTGATTACCTGGCCAGTGGGGGAGGGGGCCTGGTATTTATAGGCAGAGCAAACAGGTCTGAGATCCTGCTGGGCCGGGTTTGGACCCATTTGCGCGTGGGCCTGACGTAGCAGAAGCCCATGAGGCTCTGGGTTGATCTGATGATCAGGGGAGAGCAGGTTTTGAGGGGATCTGGTGGCCCAGGAGGGGCACGTCATCTGACCCATATCGTACACCTTCAAAATAATTTCCAACTTTGGATGCAATACTTGGCCAGCAAAAGTAACCGACATGTACTCCACCGATTGAGCTTATTTCGGTGCTGCCAGTAAAACAAACTTCAACTTTTACAACATATTCCCCTCTCAAAAAATTTCGAGTGTGAGCTTATTTCAACCACTACAACAAGAAGCCCTTTAAGATCTGAGCTGAGCTGCAAGCTTGATAATTTGATACAATTAACTGATTGCTCATCGGTGAAAACAATCCTGAACCCATGAGATGCATGGCAAACCTATCCTATAGGGGTGGGCATCGGTCGGTATCCGACCTAATATGGACCATCCACCACCGATCCAAAGAAAATTGGTTTTTTAATTTTCTCATCTGCAACCAATCTGAACCTTAATTGGATCGGTTTCTATCCAAGCCGATTAAGCTCGGTTTGGATTGGATTGGATGGTCGGTTTGGCGTGCTACTTTTCACCTTCATCATCATTCATAATTTTGTTGAAATTTAAAAGAACAACTTTAATCAAACTTAAGAAACAACTTGCTATTTGTTATTCAGAAATAAATTTAAAATGAAGATTTATAAAACCACAAGTTGTTAATGAATTTTGCACTAATTGTTTGAGATGATGACGTTTGAATGAGTGAGATAAATTGTTTTTTCACTTGCATACTTCTGTAATATTAGTTTATTATCTTAAAAGAAACATCAATAACCATAGCTAATTGAATTTTAGGTACAATAAAAAAATATTTTGAAAACAATTTCTGCCTGACTTGATTAAAGTAACTACTAATTTTTACATCAACTTCATGATTCTATTAAGCTAGGCCACACTGTAAATCAAGCATTTCTCAATAACATAACACACAGGATTATGGAGAATCAAAACATAGGTAGAACAACTGCTCGATTCGTATTAAAGAAACTAAAGAAAACTGTTTGTATCTCCAAGAAAATGAGAAATGACTATTTGTATATTCAAGAAATTAAAATAGAACTAGATCTTTTATGGACTTATGCATAGAGGTACGGTCAGTTTGGTTTCATTGGTTATTTGAAAGCCTCATTCAACAACCAAACCAGTCCAGTAGGTTATTGAAGATCAAGAACCGGGCCAACCCAAACCTCCAATTGGTTCGGTTAAAAACCGGTTGGTTCGGGTTGGATTGGTTTTGATTAGTCGGTTCGGATAATAGTTGTCCACCCCTACTATCCTACATACATGATCATGTGTGGATTACCAGTTATCCACATATAGGGATGGTTGGGTTGGATGTAGATTTACTGTAGCGATGGAGGAACACTGTAGCGAAAGTAAATCCTTAAATTTGATTTTTGAAATAGCTTTGGTTGAATGTAGATTTACTGTAGCTGGAATAGTTTTCCATGTAAAATTAACTTTTGTTGAGTTGTAGTAATACTGTAGCGAAATTAATTTATAACATTTGTTGGCTTTTTTGTTTGACTTGAAATTAAGCTTAATTATTAAACTTAATTAACTAAAAAATCAAAAATATGAATAAAATAGTAAACTTAATTAACTATTAAACTTAATTAACCAAAACTTAATTAACTTAATTAACTATTAAACCAAGAAAATCGTAACAAAAAAACCAAAAAAAACAACTGAAACCAATGTGGGGACATTTGTCCCACATCAGCCAGGGGACTGGGATTGAGTGGGTTTATATATAGTTTTGTGTCTTTAACAATAGACAGGAAAACACAGTAGTGGAGAGAGAGCGTGACCAGGAATAAATGAATAGAATAATTGTGAACAGTGTTGCACGAGCCTTTGCAGGTCCGAACGTGGGTTGTTCGCCATAGTATTGCGCAAAAAAAAAACTCTTACAACTAACAAAAGCGCTGCTACAGTGTTCCCCCATGAAAAACCTTTTTTGCAGCACATTTACGTGCATCCATACCCCACCCCATAGGGTTGGAACTACGTTCGAGATGGCCCCAAAATAGTGGGACTCTGGGCATAAAGAACAACATGTTATGCTGGGTATGGTTTTTAGAAAAGAAACATATTTATTTGGGTTGGGTTTGGTTTTGGCGGCCCATAGCCGATCTCAAATAAAGCCCATTGATAGGACCTAGCACGAGCACTGTATAAAGTCCACTTAATAGTCCAAAATATGTAATCCCACACAAGACCTATCTAAATGTTTGGAGAAAAAAAAAGTATTTAAATAGTAGACTATAAATAAGTGCATAGCCAAGCTTGAACTTGGGTCTTCTACAAAAAGAACTATTAGGGCATGTTTGGTTGGAGGGGAATGGAGGAGAGGGGATGGGAGTAGAGGGATTTTTTTAAACATTTCTTATTTAGTTTATTTTTTAGGAGGGGATGGGAGGGGAATGGAGGGGTGCAAAATCCCTCCTGAGCCAATTCTGGCTCCCCTCCAATATTAGGGGGATTTGGAGGGGAGGAAAAGTGGGTCGAATTTTTTTAAAGTGATTGGACTAAATTGTCCTTTTTATATCTAAATCCCTGATCTAAACCTAAGCAGATCCTCTCTCACCCCAACTTTTTCTCTCCCACTTGCCCTCCCTCTTTCTCCCCCTCCTCCTCTATTTCTTCGAGAACCCAATAGAGCGTCGAGCCTCACCCTCCAGCTCATCCTCTCACCGTCGAGCCTCACCCTCTGCCTCCACCGCAACTCGCCACCCTCTTCCCATTGCCTCCCCTCTCGTCTACGTCCATCGACCCACCGTCCCGCAGTCGCCCTCGTCTCCGTCCATCGAACCGCCGTCTCGCCGTCCCGTCATCCCGCAGTCGCCAGCTACAAGGTAATCCATCGAATCTAGTTTTTTTAAACATTTCCAGGTTCATTCATTCATCTGGTTTGCTACATTCATTCATTCATTTCCAGATTCATTCATTTAAAGGCTAATTTAATTAATCTGGTTTGCTACAATGTTTCTATTCATCTGGTTTGCTACAAGTAAATTTAATTATTCCAACAATGAAATTTCCATTCATCTGGTTTGCTACAATGACTAATTTAATTTAATTAATCTAGTTTGCTACAAGTAAATTTAGTCATTCCAACATTGAAATTTCCATTCATCTGGTTTGCTACAATGTTTCATTCTAACTTACTTTTGTAAATATTTTATTGTGTTAGATGGATCATCAAGATTGGGAAATAACAATCAGTAGATGGTTTGATTTGCGCCGAAGAGCTGTAGCTCAGTTCATATGTGTTATTGTTTATTACTATGTTAGGATGTCTCGTAAGAAGTATGAGCTCCGAGAGAGAAAGGGTACGTGAAGAAATAATGGGATGAATTAGTAGTAGTGAAACTAGTAGAAATATATTAAGAATGGGTCCTCAAGCTTTCTTAACCTTGTGTGGTATGTTGGAAAGTAAGGGTGGGTTACGACCCACACGATGGTCAAGTGTGGAAGAACAAGTTGCAAAAATAATTTACATATTAACACACAATGCTAAAAATCGTGAAGTAAACTTTTGGTTTTGTCGTTCTGGCGAGACGATTAGTCGTTATCCTCATCAAGTGTTGAGTCCTATCCTCAAATTGGAATAAAAGTTCTTGGTACAACCCGATGGCTCAACAGTTCCTTCTGAAATAGATGGTAGCAGTAGATTTTACCCATATTTCTAGGTAAACTTTTATCATTAAATTACTATACACTCAAACATTAGCATGATACACTTATATTATATTAATCTAAAAATGTTGTCTCAGGATTGTATTGGTGGCATAGATGGGACACATATGCGTGTCAAAGTATCTTCTAAAGATGCTCCCCGATATCGTGGTAGGAAAGACTACCCAACACAAAATGTGTTAACAGCATGCACATTTGATTTAAGGTTCACTTATGTGCTCCCTAGATGGGAAGGCACTGCATCTGACTCAAGAATTATAAAGAATGCATTAAGACGAGAAGATAGGCATGAAATTCCTCAAGGTTATCAAGTCCTCACAATACATTGAAATTATTCATCTGTTTATTTTCAAACTATCAAATTCATTATTTACCTTGATTATAGGGAAATATTACCTTGTGGATGTTGGCTTCATGTTGACAAGTGGACTTATTACACCTTATAGAGGAGTTCGCTATCATTTGAAAGAGTATTCATTAAGAAATCCACCACAAAATCATAGAGAATTATTTAGTCTTCGTCTTGCATCATTACGCAATGCAATTGAAAGAGCCTTTGGTGTATTAAAAAAAAAGATTTGAAATTTTATCTAATTCAATAGAGCCTACTTATGGAGTCAAAGCTAAAAAACTAATCATTATTGCATGTTGCATTCTTCATAATTATTTAATGAGTATAGACCCAGATGAAGACCTTATAGCTGAAGTAAATGCAGAACTTGCAAATGAAAATTTATCTCACAACAATTATCAAGCTCCAAGAAGCGATAATGAAGAGGTTGCTCACGGTGAGCTTATAAGAGATAGTTTAGCAAATCAAATGTGGACAGATTATCAAAATGATTTTTTAGGCTGAATTTTGTGGAACTTGTATTTGTTGTTATTGTGATTTTTTCACATTGATGTATGTTGTCTTACCTTTGAGTCTGAAGTTTTAAATGTATGATTTAATATTGGTACACTGTAATGCTGATTTTGTTAAAATGAAACATGTTGTCTTGATTATTACAATGTTAATTTTTCCTTCTCTAATTTTATTAATTTTGTTTATGCCGTAATTGATAAATATCACAGTATGGCTCCAAGAAAATAATTATCGACAAACAGTGGTAGGGAAAGCTTGACCTGGACAAGAGACATGGATGATGCTCTTATCGATGCTTTCATGCACGAGTGTGAAAAAGGTAACAAAGTTAGTAGTACCTTCACCACCACTACGTATGATAACATTGTGAATAGTGTATTGTTTGGGAGGAAAATTGATAAAGATAAGGTAAAAAATCATTGGAAACTTTGAAAAAAAACTTTTCAGTTGTTTACGATATTTTTAAAAATGGTATGAGTGGGTTTGCTTGAAATCCAACTACTCATTTATGGGATGCTGAGCCTGAAGTTTGGGATGCTCTAAATTAGGTAAGATTCTTAAATCTTGTTTTTCACATTTATATATCATTATTGAGTAAGTGGCTAAAATGCAGTAAAACTTACCTTTTTAGTCAAAACCTAAAGCAGCATACTGGAAAAATATGCCAATTCCAAATTACGAGAAGATGGTGAAACTTTATGGGAATAATCAAGATACTAGAGAGGAAGCTGAGACTGCATCTGAGATGAGAAGATGAGGATATTCAACCATTGAACAAGACTTGTTTGAATCTATTGATGATCTTGATAATCGCATCTCTCGGAATGAGGTTTTTTTTGGAGAACATTGATGCTTCTGTTGATGATGGTAATGGTAACAGCTTTAATTTCTCAACTCATGAAATGCAATCACAAGAACCCTCACCTACAGCAAGTACTGGCAGCAAATGGAAGAAATCCAAAGTGGCTAGCAACAAAGAAAAAGATAGTGAAGCAAATAAAATTACAGGGGCAATGCATGCTCTATTGCAGTGGCACTAAAAGAAGGCAATGCCATAATGAGAGAACAACAAAACTACAAGTTGCCTCCAATTTTAGGGGAAGAAACTTGGAATTTAATCAAAGAATGTCGATTTGATACAAACTCATTAGCTAAGATCTTTTGCTCTCTAATGAAAGATGTTGATAAACCCAGACCAATTCTTCAATTGCCAGCTGAAGCACGCAAGGTAGTGATCATGCAAATGGTCTTTGGCTCATCGGATACGCCTACTTAATGATTGATGATGCATTTGATTGAAGACTTAAGCTTAGTGGGTGGCATGATGTTTTACTGAACATTTTGTTGATACTTTGTCGTATTCTCTAAACTTTAGCATTTTTAATAGTTTATTTTATTGCCTATTGAGTTTGAAGACTTGATTTAATTAGTATTATGTGGTAAACTTGAATATTTTGTCGAGCTTGGTTTATATATTGGCCTTCATTATTTTGTTAAATATTTTTATTGGGACTAATTGTATTTGCCTTCATTATTTTGTTTATTGGTCTTCATTATTTTGTTTATATTACCAAGTTAGAATTAGAAATGGTAATGCATAGGCTCTCTTAAAATGTAACAGGGTATAAAAGTAATTTAATTATAAAATTTCTTCCCTCCCCTTGTTAACCAAACAAGAAAATAATTATTTTCCCTGCCCTGTCCTGCCCTGCCCTCCCCTCCCCTCCCCTCCTTTGAACCAAATAGAGTCTTGATTAAAATCTCTTTCCTCCCCTCCCCTCCATTAAAATTCCTCCCCTCCTCTCCCCTCCTTTAAACCAAACAGAGCCTAATCTACTACTATACCAAATTATAAGGATGTAGCAATATGCTCGCATAAACTATTTGAAGTACTGGGTGTATGTTTTACCATCTGTTGTTTAAAATTAATAATGTAAAATTTGTGAATTATTTTGAATGTAAATGTAAATAAAAATGAAGTGTGTTGCAACATTTCCACAAATAAAATCTAAACTTAAATTAGAATAAGAAATGACCGATTCTAGAAAGAAACAATATCAATAACCCAAAAAAAAAATTTTGAGAAATATTAATAAATCTTAAAGACTTTATTTTTCTCACAAGCCATAACTTTTTTTAATAAAAAATTTTTGGAAGTAAAGTTGTCAAAAACGATGCTTATAAGGAAAATTTTGTGTACAGCCCTACTTTTTGAAAATATTTAGCGCTCTGTTCCACTTCCCAAAACAATTAGCGATATACCCTTGTTTAGGACACGTCAGCAAGAAACGTTATTGGAAAAAACGGCATAGGTTATTTCGATGCCGTTCTTCCCAATAACGACATCTATTTTACTTTTTTTTCATGCCGTTATTTAGAATAACGGCATCAGTATATTTCTCTTACAAGTGTGAATCTTCTAACTTTAAAAAGTTCTAAATATGAAAAAAACTTATAAATAATGTTGTTATCCTGAATAACAGTATTCGAATGACTGATACCGTTATTGAAGATAACGGCATCAGTTATATATAAATATGAACTCTTGCCGTTGTTTGGAAACAGAGAGAATGAATAAAAAGTTTTAAAATATATATATATATATTATAACTGATGCCGTTATTCCAAATAACGGCATCAGTTATAAATTTTTTTTTTTTTTAAACTTATTCGTCAGAGAGGATGAATAATAAATTACTTTTTTATAAAAAAAATTTATAACTGATGTCGTTATTCCAAATAACGGCATCAGTATTGAGAATGCCGTTATTTGAAGTAAAGGCATCTGTTATAAGGTTTTCACATTTGCAATTTTTTTTCTAAGTGGAGACTACAAGCTTTCGAAAAACAAAATAACTATGCTGTTATTCCAAATAACGGCATGATACTTTTTTTTCAAATAGATGCCGTTATTGGGAAGAACGGCATCGAAATAACCGTTTTTCTCAATAACGTTTCTTGCTGATGTGTCCTAAACAATGGCATATCGCTAATTGTTTTGGGAAGTGGGGCAGAGTGCTAAATATTTTCAAATAGTGGGTAGTACGGCAAAATTTTCGCTTATAAGACCATTGATGAAGTTGATATATATTAGACTTGTATTTTTCCACAAGATAACTCAGATATGTGTTCTTTGTTTTATATCAATAATTCAATATATAGACTTTGAAATTAATAATGGCATACATGAGGCGAGAGGATCGGCGAGAATATGACAGGAGAGGCTAAGAGAGGCAAGGGAGAGGCAGGTTTCGACGACCGTGGAAGCAACCAGCAGTGCAGAGGCAACGAAAGATGGACAGGTAGAGGGTACCCGTGAGGCAAGTTGAGCGTGATGACTGGGCTTACTCTCTTCCTAGGGATCGTCGTCGTCAGTGGGAGGGAGATCACGAACGACATTCAACGCATACATGACAGGGCAAAAGAACATTACATGACGAACTTGGGGGACCTATTGTGGTGCTCAACCATCAGTATTTATCAACCGGGGGAGGGAACTAAACGACTACTATCCTTTGTGCATGTGGTCAAATCACCTCCTCCAAATAATTAATGGGGGAGAGAGGCTGAGGAGGATGGTCTGGGGGATTGGAAACGAGTCAATCCACAGAGAAGCAAGCCCTAAGGGTCTGTTTGGTTGGAGGAGAATGGAGGGAAGGGATTTTTTATTACTTTTCTTGTTTGGTTCAATTTTTAGGAGGGGAGGGGAGAGAAATGGGGGGTGCAACACCCCTCCTGAGCCAATTTTGGCTCCCCTCCAAAAGTGGGGGGATTTGGAGGGGAGAGAAAATAGGGCTAATTTTTTAAAGTGGCATGACTAAATTGCCCTTTAAAAAATCTAAATCCTTAAAACCTCTCTTTCTCCCTACTAGCAGTGACTGTTTCTCTCCCAGTCTCCTGCTCTCTCTTTCTCCCTATCCCGTCCGCCGTTCGCCCTTGCATTCATCAAGGTATGTTGTTAACGATGTATTCTTGGTGGTTTGGTGTTGGGTTTGGTTTGGTTTGGTTGGTATTTTCTTCATGATCTATGATTGAAATTTTTCAAGTGAATCAGATCTTCTGCTTTGAATTATTATTTGATGTATTCTCTCTTTCTCCCTACTTTGAATCAGATCTTCAAGTGAAAATTTTTATTTGTGTTTCAATTACATTATGATGCCTTATTCAATGTGTTATAATTTTTTTTAATACATTGTTTCATTCTAGTTTTAGCATCTGTAGAATGTTTGTTCTTAGTTGAGATTTTAATACATTGTTTCAATTACGTAATAATTTTTTAGGCTCTGAACATACATTTTTAATACATTGTTTCAATTACATAATAATTTTTTTTAGCATCTGTAGAATGTTTGTTCAGATTGTAACTAGTTGTGTACAATGTTTCATTCTAATTTAATTTTATGAATGTTTCATTGTGTCAGATGGATAATCAAGATTGGAAAATATTACGCAATAGATGGTTTGATTTGCGCCGAAGAGCTATAGCAACATTCATATGTGTTGTTGCTTATTACTATGTTAGGATGTCTCGAAAGAGAAAAATTAGTTATAGTATGAGTTCCGAGAGAGAAAGGGAACATGAAGAAATAATGGGTCGAATTTGTAGCAGTGAAACTAGTAGAAATATATTAAGAATGGGTCCTCAAGCTTTCTTAACCTTGTGTGGTATGTTGGAAAATGAGGGTGGGTTACGACCCACACGATGGTCAAGTGTGGAAGAACAAGTTGCAAAAACAATTTACATATTAACACATAATGTTAAAAATCGTGAAGTAAACTTTTGGTTCCGTCGTTCTGGCGAGACGATTAGTCGTCATCTTCATCAAGTGTTGAGTGCTATCCTCCAATTGGAAGAAAAGTTCCTTGTACAGCCCGATGGCTCAACAGTTCCTCCTGAAATAGATGGTAGCAGTAGATTTTACCCATATTTCAAGGTAAACAGTTATCATTAAATTACTATACACTCAAACATTGTCATGATATATTAATATTTTATTAATCTAAAAATGTTGTCTCAGGATTGTGTTGGTGCCATAGACGGGACACATATACGTGTCAAAGTATCTTCTAAAGATGCTCCCCGATATCGTGGTAGGAAAGACTACCCAACACAAAATATGTTAGCAGCATGCACATTTGATTTAAGGTTCACTTATGTGCTCCCTGGATGGGAAGGCACTGCATCTGACTCAAGAATTATAAAGAATGCATTAAGACGAGAAGATAGGCTTAAAATTCCTCAAGGTAATTAAGACCTCATAATACATTGAAATTATTTATTTGTTTATTTTCAAACTATCACATTCATTATTTACTTTGGTTATAGGAAAATATTACCTTGTGGATGCTGGCTTCATGTTGACAAGTGGACTGATTACACCTTATAGAGGAGTTCGCTATCATTTGAAAGAATATTCAGCAAGAAATCCACCTCAAAATCATAGAGAATTATATAATCTTCGTCATGCATCACTACGCAATGCAATTGAAAGAGCCTTTGGTGTATTAAAAAAAAGATTTGAAATTTTATCAAATTCAACAGAGCCTACTTATGGAGTCAAAGCTCAAAAACTAATCATTATTGCATGTTGCATTCTCCATAATTATCTAATGAGCATAGACCCAGATGAAGACCTCATAGCTGAAGTAGATGCAAAACTTGCAAATGAAAATGTATCTCACGACAATTATCAAGCTCCAAGAGGCGATAATGAGGAGGTTGCTCAGGGTGAACTTATAAGAGATAGTTTAGCAAATCAAATGTGGACAGATTATCAAAATGATTGTTTAGACTGAATTATGATGAAAATGAATGTTGTTGTTGTGGATTTTTCACATTACTGTATGTTGTTTTTCCTTTGAGTCAGAAGTTTTAAATGTATGATTTAATATTGGTATGTTGTAATGTTGATTTTGTTTAAATGAGACATCAAGTCTTTATTATTACAATGTTAATTTTTTTCCTCTCTAATTTTATTAATTTTGTTTATGCTATATTTAATAAATATCACAGTATGGCACCAAGAAAACAATTATCGACAAACAATGGTAGGGAAAGCTTGACCTGGACAAGAGACATGGATGATGCTCTTATCGATGCTTTCATGCACGAGTGTGAAAAAGGTAACAAAGTTAGTGGTACCTTTACCACCACTGTGTACGATAACATTGTGAATGAGCTTAGTGTATTGTTTGGAAGGAAAATTGACAAAGATAAGGTGAAAATTGTTGGAAAACATAGAAAAAGAACTTTTCAGATGTTTACGATATTTTTTAAAATGGTATGAGTGGTTTTGCTTGGAATCCAACTACTCATCTATGGGATGCTGAGCCTAAAGTTTGGGATGCTCTGATACAGGTAAAGTTCCTTAAATCTTGTTTCTCACATTTATATATCATTATTATGTTAGTGACTAACAAGCAGTAAAATTTTCCTTTTTTTGCAGTCAAAACCTAAAGCAGCATACTGGAAAAATACTCCAATTCCGAATTATGAGAAGATGGTGATACTTTATGGGATTAATCGAGCTACTGGAGAAGAAGCTGAGACTGCATCTGAAATGAGAAAACGAGGATATTCAGCCACTGAACAAGACTTGTTTGAATCCATTGATGATCTTGATAATCGCATCACTCGGAATGAGGTTTTTTTGGAGAATATCGATGCTTTTGTTGATGATGGTAATGGTAACAGTTTCAATTTCTCAGCTCCTGAAATGCAATCACAAGAACCCTCGCCTACAGCAAGTACTGGCAGCAAAAGGAAGAAATCCAAAGTGGCTACCAACAAAGAAAAAGATTGTGAAGCAAGTGAAATTACAGGGGCAATGTATGCTGTTTCAGAGGCCCTAAGAGAAGGCAATACCATAATGAAAGAAGGCAATGGCATAATGAAAGAACAACAAAACTACAAGCTGCCTCCAATTTTAGGGGAAGAAACTTGGAATTTAATCAAAGAATGTGGATTTGATGGAAACTCATTAGCTCAGATTTTTTGCTCTCATAAAAGATGTTGACAAACTCACGCCAATTCTTCAATTACCATCTGAAGCACGTAAGGCAGTGATCATGCAAATGGTCTTTGGCTCATTGGATCCCCCATCATGTTAGGATGGGATGGAAGGAACTATTATTGTCTTATCTACTTTTATTGTCTATGTTTTGGGAGGATGTTTTTTTTTGTCTCTTATCTACTTTTATTGTCTATGTTTTGGAACTTAATCAAAGTTCATGAATTTAATCTACTTTTTGTGTTTATTTTGTGTGTAGATGTGTTGGATCTTCATTGTTTCTCTACTAATGAATGTGAATTTGTCTTAAGTACTTTATTGAGATCATAGAAGCATTGCGCTCTATCCTATATGTTGGCTCTTGCAGAGATATAATGTTTAAACCAAAGTTCTGATATCACTTTTGTGCAATTTTTTTGCAATCAGCTGCAACTACTCTAGAAGCTAACCCTAACTATGTTAGGAATATATCTTGTATACTCATTGTTTAGATTAGAAAAAAAATACAATGAAGCATGGAGGTTGAAGCGTCGAAGAGAGTAGAAATAAAACAGAGCAGCAACAGCAGGGTCAGAAACTGGTACGGTTGAGTGGTCGGTTGACCGTACACCCGACCGACTTCTGTACAGGGCTTTCCCAAGAATGGGACAGTCGACCACACTTGTGGTGCAGTAGACCGACCGCGGCGGCTGTGTTATTTTGGATCTCGATTTGTTAAGTCGTTTCAGCCCAATCTTCAACTCTAACTCAGATCGTACGGCTTCTATTCAGTTATTTTTTCTGCATTATATATCGGACGACTGAAAATCAAGAGTAACCTAGGGTTCTCTCTATTCTTCTTCTATATATTGTTATAGCCTCCAATATGAGAGGCAAGTACTTTATTGACATTATTCTTCATTGCAAAGAGATGCTTGAGAGAGATAGTTCTTGGTGAGTGAGTTTAATTTCTTGTATTGAGTGAATTATTAACTCCTTGTAACATCTTTTAGTTGAATAAGATATCTCCCAATATTTCCATCTTGATTAAGCAAAAGTTAACTGGAATAAATCGTCGTTGTGTTTGTGTTGGATTGGTGAATCTATTTGCTTGGGTGTTCAACAGATTCGTCTCATCTACTTCGACTTTTTCATTGCTCTAATCAATTCCACTGCGCCACTTGGGTGTTTGTAGACACCCCATTCCAACAATCTATACTTACATTTAACTCAGTCACATAACCCCCTCAGGCTCAAAGCATTTCTTTGCAGGACTGATAGGAAACATGGCTAATGAGACTAACTATTGTGACAGGGCACTCCATCGATTGCTATAGTTGTTAAACTGGTCACAACTGCAAGGCATTTGAGAGGATTCTTTGACTGTCCCAATGCTGATTGAGACGCCTTTATGAATCATTGTAGCATATAAAAATTTCAATAATTTATATTCAAAATTTAAAATTCTAAAATTCTTAGCAGATCTGCTACCCGGTAGTGTCTACTACTAAGTTAGTAAATTAGGTACTTCATATCGCTAACTCATGCTTATGTGTTGACTCTTAGTTTGGTGTGCACAAAACGTGTCTATAAATACTAATAAGTTTAAATTGAGTTGTTCAGATTTTCAGGATCAAATAATATCCATAAGAGATCCAAGAGAGATTCAAGAATATTCAAAGAAGGAAAGTAATAAAGAAAGATTGAGAAATTAAGCAAAAGAAAAAGATATTCAAAAAGCGCAGTTGATTGATTAGTGTCCAAGAAAGCTATCAAAGACCAGTTGCTATCATTCTATATTTGTGAGATTTAAATCTGTGTAAAATTGATTGATTGATTGATTAGTTCTTTTGGTAAGAATATAAAGTGAATTTGGTATGAACAGCGCAATACCGGTCGAATGCACCTCATGACGGTCGACCGCATCGCAGTCGACTGCAACTCTCAGTTGCGTAAGAAGCAATCGACCCTTCATCTCACTACTTTACGTCAGAGAGATGAACGATCGACTGTACCAAGATTGCGGTCGACCGCACTTTGCGCTGTTCACATTTTCAGAATGTATCGTTACTAATTTTGATCGATACACCTCTCAATCTATTTAATTGACCGAACCCACTGAGTATTCCTCACCTATTATTTCTGAGAAAAACCTTCTAAACTAATCTTTCAATAATCAATCCGAGTGTGTGTGACAATCTTTTTATATTCTTCAGTCAGGATCATTTAGAATCTTGAGACGCTCGAGGCTTCCCTGGAATGTTGGGTAGTGTAGATTGCATGCATTGAAAGTGGAAAAAAAATTTAGCAGCATGGCAGGGCTAGTACACAGGACATGTTCGGGAACTGACTATTATTCTCGAAGCAGTTGCTTCTTATGATCTTTAGTTCTGGCATTCATTCTTCGGAATGCGAGGATGCAATAATAATCTAAATGTGCTAAACCGGTCAACTTTATTTAATGAGATTCTTGATGGTTGTGCACTTCCAGCTAATTATGTCATCAACAACCACAAATACAATATGGGCTATTATTTAGCAGATGGTATATACCCACCATTGGCAACCATCATCAAAACTTACACCGCACCGGATACCCAAAAGAAAAAGAAATTCGCAGACTTTGCAAGAGGGTGCAAGAAAAGTTGTAGAACGTGCTTTTGGAGTTTTACAATCACGATTTGCAATAGTGAAGGGTCCAGCACATATATGGGATGCAGATAGTCTGTCATTTATTATGAAAATATGTGTCATCTTACACAACATGATTGTTGAGGATGAACGTGACGAAGGAATTCTTGATTATGATTATGATCAAATTCCTGACTCGATTGGGATCGAACCAAGCACAGGTGGACCAACTGATGAAGAAGGCCGAATCGTTCACAATGTCATTCTACATGATCGGCAAAAACACCATGCACTTCGTCAAGATCTGGTAGAGCATATTTGGTCACAATATGGAGATGAGTAACTTCAGTTAGCATGTATTATTGTCGTGTGATGTACTACTTTGTATTGGGTAATAATTAAAAACGTAGTTAATGTACTACTTTGAACTATGATATAATATTTGAAGCGTATTATAAGCCAATAATTATGGGTATTAACTATCGATATATATTATGAACACATGATACATTCGCAATTAAAATTGAAAATAATAACGTAGGATCCTTCTTAATTAAAATTCAAATTAATAACACAGGTTACTATCAAGCCATATTGTGAAAACAGGATCCTTCTTAATTTCAAATTAATAACGTAGAATACATTCGCAATTAAAATTGCATGCTTACATTATATGAAGATAAAATACAAAATTTTGGGTTAATGTTGTTTATCCAGGATTGTAACCTCATTTTTGCAGAATTTCATTCTGCCTACACATAAAATAGTATCGTTGATTACTTGGTAATGTGTTGAGATCGATACCCATAATGCAATCTTCCTCGACCTGTTCTTTAATATCGCATTCTCGGTTTTTTATCGCTGTTTCTTCTGCAATTTCTTTGTATTCTGATGTTTCGGCCATTCTTTTTCCTTTCCTCTTAGCAGCTTTGCAAACTGGTGGTAGGGTAAGGGGTGTAGGTGAATCCATATCAACGGGTATATTAGTCTCAGTTGTTTATTGTGGGAGAGTTTTGGCTACCATTCCCTTCACCGGATTGGGTACTTTGTACTCGATCAAACACTCACCACAAGGAATTTGCCATATACAACGGACACCTATAGTGACGGATCACTAAAACCGTGGGTATAGGCATTATATACCTATAGACGTATAGTAAACTGTGGGTATAGGTATCCTATAGCTTTAGAGCTTTTAATCGTAACTATAAGTTTTACTAACAGAATAAAACACTGTGGGTATATTCCATATTTATTTTTCCCCCAACTTTTTTATTTTCCCCCTGAATCCCAAATCCCCCAATTTATACACTCATTCTCACACCCATCTCTCTCTCTCTCTCTCTCTCTCTCTCTCTCTCAAACCCGAATCCTCGTCTCACTACATCGCCGTCGTCATTCATCCACGTCGGCATCGTCATCCCCCTCCCACCATCGCCGTTGCTCGTCCATTACCACCGCTGCTGCCGTCTTCCTTTCAACCGTCGCCGTCTTCCTTCGCCGCCACCCACCGCCGTCGCTCACCTCTTCCTCCACCGTCGTCTTCCGTTATCCGCAGTCACCCACCGCTTCCACCATCACCCGCGGTCATCTATTTTTGATTAATTTTGCAAACCCTATTGGATTTGTTGGGTTCTATTGGATTTTATTCCATGTTTTGGATATTTAGTTGCATCTTTTAGAAGATGTGATTTGTTATAGTGCTAGATCTGCAAAATTAGATATTATTTGGGTTGTTATCATTTAGTCTGTTACTTCTGAAAGAATGATTATGAGATGATTTTTGTTGTCACTATATGTCAAATTCCTACGGTTTTCCGCCTTTTACCCACGGATTTTTGCTGTCACTATATGTCAAATTCCTTGTAGTGACTTGTGTAGTACGCAATGAAAACTTCGGTTGATCTTTAAGAATCTCATAACATTCATCAAATTTGAGAGCTTTCTTCGAAGTTGCCATATATTCTACTCTGGCTTCGCAAATCTAAGACAGCATTAAAAATCCAAACGTTATTATGTACAAAAATAATACAAATCATGACTTCAAATCTAATTTCTTTTACATACCTTATCTGCCTCGGTTGTTCCGCTACCGGCGCTAGTAGTTGCACTGCTCAATTTTGCTATGAATAGGACTACTTCTTTCAAAATAAGTTGAAATCGACTAGTAAGTGAGCTAACGTTCGGTCGGTTGGAGTCCCTAATAATACCTCAAACGTAGAAGAAATTCGCTCCCAGAACTGTGCCTCGGATTGATCGTTACCGATCAATGGATCTTGTGTTATACTAATCCAACTTTGGCAGATAAGAACATCTTCCTGAGCCGTATACGCTCTCCCCCCTGCACCTCGGCTCGCCATTTATTTCCTTTTACAATAAACTCAATACAAGATAGAGAGGTAATAGATGTTACTGGAGGAAATTTTTTTTGACAATTGTGATGCTTGTATTGGGTTTAGGATGGGTACTATATATAACAAAATTTTAGTTGAAATGTTCAGATAGAGAAAGAGCTATTGGATTAAACTAGGAAAGCACAAATAGCATTGAATGAAGAGGGGGCAAAATGGTCATTCATTTAAATAAAAAAAAATTAAATCACCTCCGACGGAACTACAAGTTCCATCCGAAATTTGCGGAATGGACGGACGGACCTTGTAGATCATTCCGAGGGGAAGCTTTTTTTGGGGGTTTTTTATTACGATTTTTTTTTTTTGCGATTTTTTTTTTTTTTTGGAGAGACGAACATTGAAGTTGCGTCGGAGAATTAAAAAAATATTTTTTTTAGTGGGACGGATCTGGAAGATCCGTCCTTTATAATATGCATTTTTTCTATATCTTCTCTCATTTATAGCAATCTACTGTTGTGTTTTTGTCAAAAAATGCATAAATAGCAAACGACTGCAGCGAGTCGTTTGCTATAAAATACATTTAATGGATAAATAGCACACGACTGTGGATGCTCTTCAAGAAATAAATAAATCAGTTAATGTCTTTTGAAAAGTATGTTGTAATGTCTTATGCCGACAAGTATAGTTCTGCCTCAAAACCAGCTACTTTTAGCCCACAAAAAAAGAAGCGTTGTTGTTGTTGTTGTTTTCTTTTTTTCTCTTTGGGGGGGGGGGGGGTCCTTAGAGTGTCGTTGAAACCCAAATTTTGGGTATTTGGCATGTAGGAAAAGGAAATTTGAGTTTGCGCTGTAATCGTTGTAACCCAATTTTATTATTATTATTATTAAAAATCACCGGCCGGGAAATGATTTCCTGTATGACGTTTTTTTAAAAAAATTGTGGGACGGGAAATCATTTCCCGTCCGACGATTTATTAAAAAAGAAAAAATTGGGACGGGAAATCATTTCTGATAGGGGAAAAAATCATGCCACGAAAAATGATCTTTCGTCCAATCAAACAGACAAAAAGTCATCTTTTATCGGCTATTTTTTCCAAATTTCAATTTCGTCTGCTAAATTCGGCAGACGACTGTTCCTCTAAAACCCAAATTTTGGGTTTATAGCCAACGACTGCAGCACCAGAAATCCTATTTTTTGAAAATTGTGGCAAAATAGAAAACAAATACAGATGCTCTTAGCAAAAATTATATTGCGTAACAATGACCGTATTAGTGGCCTTTGTTAACAAAGGTTTTAGTGTGTAATAAATGGAAAATTCTTCTGCCAGCAATAGTTTCAGTAACTTGTTATTTGTGCTCTAGACCAGCACTCGACTGTCAAGAGACAATTTTTTATGTCTTCAGATACTTCATCCTATGTTGCCCATCAGCTAGTTTACAACTTCATTCTAGGGAAAAAAAGAAACTATGTTACACTGATGCGGTTTGTTTTTGGGGTGTGGCTGCAACAGGTGTGATTTCTTGTAATTTGTATAGTGAAAGTCCTACTGCGGTACTGGTCCTGGTCCGACCCCGGGTAGCTGGAGCCGAATTAGGGGTAGGAGCGGTGAGGTGGAAGGCAGATGTTCGGCTCGGAACTGGAGGCTCGGCTCGGTCTTGTGTACCTACACTCTGCCTAGAAACACCGGGAGAGATCCCGGTGATAGGCCCTCCGATGATCTAATCAGTCACTGGAAAGTAACAGTAGCTAGGGTTTTGGAGGAGAAAGATTGATTACCTGGCCAGTGGGGGAGGGGCCTGGTATTTATAGGCAGAGAAAATGGGTCTGAGATCCTGCTGGGCTAGGTTTGGACCCGTTTGCTCGTAGGCCTGACGTGGCAGAAGCCCATGAGGCTCTGGTTTGATCTGATGATCAGGTGAGAGCAAGTTTTGAGGGGATTTGGTAGCTCAGGAGGGGCCACGTCATCTGACCCATATCAGGAGCCCCCCACTCCTGGAGGGCTGGATAACCCAGCTATGTAGGAGTGATTTTGCCTCTGTAGGAAGAGCGGAGCAGTGTGTACGGCGAAGAATGTGGTTCGTATCTTCCTAGAGATGCCAGCGGGGTAGGATGAAGGGGATGCTCTTTTGAAGTCGTGAAGGGCATCGAGTGCCGAAAACATGGGCTTGCTTAGCCGAGCCTCTAGGGTCGGGAGACGAGCCCCACACTTGTTGGAAAATTTAGGGGGCGTCGAAAGCCGAAAAGTAGGAGCTCGCTTAGCCGAGCGTCGAGGGTCGGGAGACGAGCCCCCTCACTTGTTGGAAAAGCGGGGGGGTGTCGAGAGCCAAAGAGTAGGAGCTCGCTCAGCCGAGCGTCGAGGGTCAGGAGACGAGCCCCCTCACTTTTTGGAAAAGCTGGGGGCATCAAGAGTCGAAGAGTAGGAGCTCGCTTAGCCAAGCATTGAGGGTCGGGAGACGAGCCTCCTCACTTGTTGGAAAAGCTGGGGGGCATCGAGAGCCGAAGAGTAGGAGCTCGCTTAGCCGAGCGTCAAGGGTCGGGAGACGAGCCCTCTCACTGATTGGAAAAGCTGGGGGGCATCGAGAGCCGAAGAGTAGGAGCTCTCTTAGCCAAGCGTCGAGGGTCGGGTGACGAGCCCCCTTCCTGTTGTGAAGGCTAAGGGGCATCGAGAGCCGAAGAGTAGGAGCTCACTTAGCCAAGCATCGAGGGTCGGGAGACGAGCCCCCTTCCTGTCTTCAAGAAGCTTGGTGCGGCTCGCAGTGACATCTGAGCGTCGAGCCCCAAACTGTTTGAGAAGCTTGGTGCGGCTCGCGGTGACATCCGAGCGTCGAGCCCCAAACTTGTAAGAGAAACTTGGT
Organism: Hemerocallis citrina; assembly: GCA_017893485.1. Taxonomy (NCBI): domain Eukaryota; kingdom Viridiplantae; phylum Streptophyta; class Magnoliopsida; order Asparagales; family Asphodelaceae; genus Hemerocallis; species Hemerocallis citrina. The sequence continues at coordinate 183,424,955 of CM030358.1, read as the reverse complement.
GTGTCTCGCGGTGAAATCCGAGCGTCGAGCCCCAAACTTGTAGGAGAAGCTTTTGTGGCTCGTGGTGACATCCGAGCACCAAGCCCCAAACTTGTAGGAGAAGCTTGGTGTGGCTTGCGATGACATCCGAGCGTCGAGCCCCAAACTTGTAGGAGAAGCTTTTATGGCTTGCGGTGACATCCGAGCGTCGAGCCTTGGATTTGTAGGAAAAGCTTTTGTGGCTCACGGTGACATCCGAGCATCGAGCCTCAAACTTGTAGGAGAAACTTTTGTGGCTCGCGGTGACATTCGAGCGCCGAGCCTCAGACTTGTAGGAGAAGCTTTTGTGGCTCGTGGTGACATCCGAGAGCCGAGCCTCATACTTGTTGGAGAAGCTTTTGTGGCTTGCGGTGACATCTGAGCGTCGAGCCCCAAACTTGTAGGAGAAGCTTTTGTGGCTCACGGTGATATCACAGTGCCGAGCCTTCGACTTGTATGAGAAGCTTGGTATGGCTCGCGGTGACTTCCAAGCGTCAAGCCCAAACTTGTAGGATAAGCTGTTGTGGCTCGCGGTGACATTCGTGTGCCGAGCCTCGGATTTGTAGGAGAAGCTTTTGTGGCTCACAGTGACATCCGAGCGCCGAGCCCCAAACTTGTAGGAGAAGTTTTTGTGGCTCATGGTGACATCCGAGCACCGAGCCCCAGACTTGTTGGAGAAGCTTTTGTGGCTCGCGGTGACATCCCAGTGCCGAGCCCCAAACTTGTAGGAGAAGCTTTTGTGGCTCGCGGTGACATCCGAGCGCCGAGCCCCCAAAACTTGTTGGAAAAGCTTTAGTGTTAAAAAAGGTGTAGTACTCGAGTAGTTGGCCACGTATTCTGAGCCGTTGTACTGGCTGATAGGGCCGAGGGTAAAGAGGTATTTTTACGCTCTAGGTTGACTTCATGGGCGTGAGAATCGAAGCATTTCAGATCTTGGTGGCCGTTAGATCTTGATGATCAAGATCCAACGGTCAGATCTTCTCGTAGATTTCGAGGAGTCCCTTCCCCTATTATAAATCTCCCATCCCTCCCTTCATTTCTTCACCTTGCACTCAATCCCTAGACAACAGGAGTTTCTTTCATAGCCGTTTGCGACCATTTTTCGGTGATCTTCCCGTTTCTCGGTATATCAGTTTAGTACTTTTGTTTCGTAATGTCGTGTTCTCAGTCCAGCTCCGAGGCAAGCTCCTCAGGCCACGCTGTGGAGGAAGGCCAGTCAACATCTTGGTCTCTTGGTGACTTGGAAGTGAAGGAAGTGGTCTAGTCGGATTTAGGATCGGGAGGCGAGGGTATCGTGATTTATGACGTGCCCCCTTTACGAATCCGTAGGCCGGGAGAGGAGCTTGTGGCAAAGGGTAAGCATAAGGAAGGAGACCCTGAGGGAGAGGAGTTTGTTGAGGAGGGGGAGCATAAGGAAGGAGACCCCAAGGGAGAGGAGTTTGTTGAGGAGGACGACCAGGAGAGGCCCGAATGAGGAACCGAGGGAAGCAACGATCGGGGAGAAGGGGAAGGAGCAACCGCGGGAGAGGTAGCTGAGGAAGAAGCATATCTTCCACCTCTGCCACGTTATCGACCTCATCTCCGGAGAGGAAGCCTCACCCTCGTATGAGAAAAAGGAAGTGGATTCGTCTCGATAGTCCGGGCGAGCCAGACAAATACGGACCCAAGCCTGGGTTCAAGTTTCCCCTTTTGTCCAATAAAAACTCGGGGTCGATCAGGATGTATCCCGATGACATGGAGAGGTCGATGTCTAGCCCCTTGTCGTTTTTGAGAGCTTGAATGAGTGTAGGTGGAGGTCGTCACCGAGCGTAAAGGTCGCAGGGCTTGAAAAAGCCAAAGCCTTGCTCGAGGCTGCTGCCGAGGCAAAAAGAGTCGTCGGGTTGTGGCTCAGAGGCACTACCGAGCGTGAAGCCCTGTTAGCTTGAGAAAGCTAGGGCGTGGCTCGAGGTGAGTGCTGAGCGTCGAGCTACCATGCCTTTGTTGTCAAAAACCTTGGTATGGCTTCGATAACTCTCCGAAGGGCTATATAACCCCCCCCCCAATCAATTTTTCACTAAGAGATGCCGGTGACTTACCTGTCACCCTCTGACAATTCGGGGTTTCGGCTCCGAGGGCCGTTAACCCCGAGTTGTCAGTGGGTGAGAGGTGGCTCGATCCTGGGGGCGAGATTCGGGGTGCTTGCCGAAGGAGAGTGCCCTAAAAAATGAAATTTTTGGCCGAGAGTCCCGGGTCGGTGGCTCCCCTACCACCCTCTGACAATTCGAGGTTTCGGCTCTGAGGGCAGTTTACCCCGAGTTGTCAACGGGTGAGAGGTGGGTCGACCCAAGGTTTGGGGCTCGGGGCGTTTGCCGAAGGTGAGCACCCTAAATCTTAATAAAAACTTTTAGGGTAGGGAGGAGAGCTGGAATCCCGAGGGCCGAGCCCCCGGGGCTTGGAATAGTTGTTAGGTCATGGCTCGGAGGCACTGCCGAGCGTGAAGTCCTTTTAGCTTAAGAAAGCTAGGGCGTGGCTCGAGGTGAGTGTCGAGGTTCGAGCGCCCTTAACGTAAAAGAAGTGTTGTCGGGTTGTGGCTCGGAAGCATTGCCGAGTGCGGAGTCCTGTTAGCTTGAGAAAGCTAGGGAGTGGCTCGAGGTGAGTGTCGAGATTCGAGCCCCCTTAACATAAGAGAAGTGTTGTCGGGTTGTGGATTGGATGCACTACCGAGCGCGAAGCCCTGTTAGCTTGAGGAAGCTAGGGCATGGCTCGATGTGAGTGTCGAGATTCGAGCCCCCTTAACGTAAGAGAAGTTTTGTAGGGTTGTGGCTCAGAGGCACTACCGAGCGCGAAGCCCTGTTAGCTTGAGGAAGCTAGGGCATGGCTCGAGGTGAGTGTCGAGATTCGAGCCCCCTTAACGTAAGAGAAGTTTGGTGTGGCTCGCGGTGAAATCAGAGCGTCGAGCCCCAAGCTTGTAGGAGAAGCTTGGTGTGGCTCGCAGTGATATCCGAGCGTCGAGCCCCAAACTTGTAGGAGAAGCTTGGTGTGGCTCGCGGTGACCTCCGAGCGTCGAGCCCCAAACTTGTAGGAGAAGCTTGGTGTAGCTCGCGGTGACATCCGAGTGTCGAGCCCCAAACTTGTAGGAGAATCTTGGTGTGGCTCGCGGTGACATCCGAGCGTTGAGCCCCAAACTTGTAGGAGAATCTTGGTGTGGCTCGCGGTGACATCCGAGTGTCGAGCCCCATACTTTTAGGAGAAGCTTGGTGTGGCTCACGGTGACATCCGAGCGTTGAGCCCCCAGACGTGGGTATGGCTCGACACTACTGCCGAGGGTCGAGCCTTCTTATCCTGGAAAGAATTAAAAAAGTGTAAGAGAAAACATAAAGTTACACTTTGTTATTTACAAAAGGGAACAGCACGTAAGTGCCGGTTACAACAGATCGGTTACATAAGTCTAGCCCTCTCCTTCGAGGAACTTGATGAGGTTCTCTGCATTCCAGGGCCTCTTGATAATCCTGTCCCCCTGGTCTGCAAGCCAGTACGTGCTAGGACGGACCACTTCGGAGACTTTTACAACATATTCCCCTCTCAAAAAACTTCCAGTAAAACAAACTTCAACTTTTACAACATATTCCCCTCTCAAAAAATTTCGAGCGTGAGCTTATTTCAACCACTACAACAAGAAGCCCTTTAAGATCTGAGCTGAGCTGCAAGCTTGATAATTTGATACAATTGACTGATTGCTCATCGGTGAAAACATTCCTGAACCCATGAGATGCATGGCAAACCTATCCTATAGGGGTGGGCATCGGTCGATATCCGACCTAATATGGACCATCCACCACCGATCCAAAGAAAATTGGTTTTTTAATTTTCTCATCTGCAACCAATCTGAACCTTAATTGGATCGGTTTCTATCCAAACCGATTAAGCTCGGTTTGGATTGGAATCGATGGTCGGTTTGGCGTGCTACTTTTCACCTTCATCATCATTCATAATTTTGTTGAAATTTAAAAGAACAACTTTAATCAAACTTAAGAAACAACTTGCTATTTGTTATTCAGAAATAAATTTAAAATGAAGATTTATAAAACCACAAGTTGTTAATGAATTTTGCACTAATTGTTTGAGATGATGACGTTTAAATGAGTGAGATAAATTGTTTTTTCACTTGCATACTTCTGTAATATTAGTTTATTATCTTAAAAGAAACATCAATAACCATAGCTAATTGAATTTTAGGTACAATAAAAAAATATTTTGAAAACAATTTCTGCCTGACTTGATTAAAGTAACTACTAAATTTTACATCAACTTCATGATTCTATTAAGCTAGGCCACACTGTAAATCAAGCATTTCTCAATAACATAACACACAGGATTATGGAGAATCAAAACATAGGTAGAACAACTGCTCGATTCGTATTAAAGAAATTAAAGAAAACTATTTGTATCTCCAAGAAAATGAGAAATGACTATTTGTATATTCAAGAAATTAAAATAGAACTAGATCTTTTATGGACTTATGCATAGAGGTACGGTCAGTTTGGTTTCATTGGTTATTTGAAAGCCTCATTCAACAACCAAACCGGTCCAGTAGGTTATTGAAGATCAAGAACCGGGCCAACCCAAACCTCCAATTGGTTCGGTTAAAAACCGGTTGGTTCGGGTTGGATTGGTTTTGATTGGTCGGTTCGGATAATAGTTGTCCACCCCTACTATCCTACATACAAGATCGTGTGTGGATTACAAGTTATCCACATATAGGGATGGTTGGGTTGGATGTAGATTTACTGTAGCGATGGAGGAACACTGTAGCGAAAGTAAATCCTTAAATTTGATTTTTGAAATAGCTTAGGTTGAATGTAGATTTACTGTAGCTGGAATAGTTTTCCATGTAAAATTAACTTTTGTTGAGTTGTAGTAATACTGTAGCGAAATTAATTTATAACATTTGTTGGCTTTTTTGTTTGACTTGAAATTAAATTATTAAACTTAATTAACTAAAAAATCAAAAATATGAATAAAATAGTAAACTTAATTAACTATTAAACTTAATTAACCAAAACTTAATTAACTTAATTAACTATTAAACCAAGAAAATCGTAACAAAAAAACCAAAAAAAACAACTGAAACCAATGTGGGGACATTTGTCCCACATCAGCCAGGGGACTGGGATTGAGTGGGTTTATATATAGTTTTGTGTCTTTAACAATAGACAGGAAAACACAGTAGTGGAGAGAGAGCGTGACCAGGAATAAATGAATAGAATAATTGTGAACAGTGTTGCACGAGCCTTTGCAGGTCCGAACGTGGGTTGTTCGCCATAGTATTGCGCAAAAAAAAAACTCTTACAACTAACAAAAGCGCTGCTACAGTGTTCCCCATGAAAAACCTTTTTTGCAGCACATTTACGTGCATCCATACCCCACCCCATAGGGTTGGAACTACGTTCGAGATGGCCCCAAAATAGTGGGACTCTGGGCATAAAGAACAACATGTTATGCTGGGTATGGTTTTTAGAAAAGAAACATATTTATTTGGGTTGGGTTTGGTTTTGGCGGCCCATAGCCGATCTCAAATAAAGCCCATTGATAGGACCTAGCACGAGCACTGTATAAAGTCCACTTAATAGTCCAAAATATGTAATCCCACACAAGACCTATCTAAATGTTTGGAGAAAAAAAAAGTATTTAAATAGTAGACTATAAATAAGTGCATAGCCAAGCTTGAACTTGGGTCTTCTACAAAAAGAACTATTAGGGCATGTTTGGTTGGAGGGGAATGGAGGAGAGGGGATGGGAGTAGAGGGATTTTTTTAAACATTTCTTATTTAGTTTATTTTTTAGGAGAGGATGGGAGGGGAATGGAGGGGTGCAAAATCCCTCCTGAGCCAATTTTGGCTCCCCTCCAATATTAGGGGGATTTGGAGGGGAGAAAAAGTGGGTCGAATTTTTTTAAAGTGATTGGACTAAATTGTCCTTTTTATATCTAACTCCCTGATCTAAACCTAAGCAGATCCACTCTCTCCCCAACTTTTTCTCTCCCACTCGCCCTCCCTCTTTCTCCCCCTCCTCCTCCTCTGTTTCTTCGAGAACCCAATAGAGCGTCGAGCCTCACCCCCCAGCTCATCCTCTCACCGTCGAGCCCCACCCTCTGCCTCCACCGCAACTCGCCACCCTCTTCCCATTGCCTCCCCTCTCGTCTACGTCCATCGACCCGCCGTCCCGCAGTCGCCCTCGTCTCCGTCCATCGAACCGCCGTCTCGCCGTCCCGTCATCCCGCAGTCGCCAGCTACAAGGTAATCCATCGAATCTAGTTTTTTTAAACATTTCCAGGTTCATTCATTCATCTGGTTTGCTACATTCATTCATTCATTTCCAGATTCATTCATTTAAAGGCTAATTTAATTAATCTGGTTTGCTACAATGTTTCTATTCATCTGGTTTGCTACAAGTAAATTTAATTATTCCAACAATGAAATTTCCATTCATCTGGTTTGCTACAATGACTAATTTAATTTAATTAATCTAGTTTGCTACAAGTAAATTTAGTCATTCCAACATTGAAATTTCCATTCATCTGGTTTGCTACAATGTTTCATTCTAACTTACTTTTGTAAATATTTTATTGTGTTAGATGGATCATCAAGATTGGGAAATAACAATCAGTAGATGGTTTGATTTGCGCCGAAGAGCTGTAGCTCAGTTCATATGTGTTATTGTTTATTACTATGTTAGGATGTCTCGTAAGATGTATGAGCTCCGAGAGAGAAAGGGTACGTGAAGAAATAATGGGATGAATTAGTAGTAGTGAAACTAGTAGAAATATATTAAGAATGGGTCCTCAAGCATTCTTAACCTTGTGTGGTATGTTGGAAAGTAAGGGTGGGTTACGACCCACACGATGGTCAAGTGTGGAAGAACAAGTTGCAAAAATAATTTACATATTAACACACAATGCTATAAATCGTGAAGTAAACTTTTGGTTTTGTCGTTCTGGCAAGGCGATTAGTCGTTATCTTCATCAAGTGTTGAGTCATATCCTCAAATTGGAAGAAAAGTTCTTGGTACAACCCGATGGCTCAACAATTCCTTCTGAAATAGATGGTAGCAGTAGATTTTACGCATATTTCAAGGTAAACTTTTATCATTAAATTACTATACACTCAAACATTAGCATGATACACTTATATTATATTAATCTAAAAATGTTGTCTCAGGATTGTATTGGTGGCATAGACGGGACACATATGCGTGTCAAAGTATCTTCTAAAGATGCTCCCCGATATCGTGGTAGGAAAGACTACCCAACACAAAATGTGTTAGCAGCATGCACATTTGATTTAAGGTTCACTTATGTGCTCCCTAGATGGGAAGGCACTGCATCTGACTCAAGAATTATAAAGAATGCATTAAGACGAGAAGATAGGCATAAAATTCCTCAAGGTTATCAAGTCCTCACAATACATTGAAATTATTCATCTGTTTATTTTCAAACTATCAAATTCATTATTTACCTTGATTACAGGGAAATATTACCTTGTGGATGTTGGCTTCATGTTGACAAGTGGACTTATTACACCTTATAGAGGAGTTCGCTATCATTTGAAAGAATATTCATTAAGATATCCACCACAAATTCATAGAGAATTATTTAGTCTTCGTCTTGCATCATTACGCAATGCAATTGAAAGAGCCTTTGGTGTATTAAAAAAAAAGATTTGAAATTTTATCTAATTCAATAGAGCCTACTTATGGAGTCTAAGCTAAAAAACTAATCATTATTGCATGTTGCATTCCTCATAATTATTTAATGAGTATAGACCCAGATGAAGACCTTATAGCTGAAGTAGATGCAGAACTTGTAAATGAAAATTTATCTCACAACAATTATCAAGCTCCAAGAAGCGATAATGAAGAGGTTTCTCAGGGTGAGCTTATAAGAGATAGTTTAGCAAATTAAATGTGGACAGATTATCAAAATGATTTTTTAGGCTGAATTTTGTGGAACTTGTATTTGTTGTTATTGTGATTTTTTCACATTGATGTATGTTGTCTTACCTTTGAGTCTGAAGTTTTAAATGTATGATTTAATATTGGTACACTGTAATGCTGATTTTGTTAAAATGAAACATGTTGTCTTGATTATTACAATGTTAATTTTTCCTTCTCTAATTTTATTAATTTTGTTTATGTCGTAATTGATAAATATCACAGTATGGCTCCAAGAAAATAATTATCGACAAACAGTGGTAGGGAAAGCTTGACCTGGACAAGAGACATGGATGATGCTCTTATCGATGCTTTCATGCACGAGTGTGAAAAAGGTAACAAAGTTAGTGGTACCTTCACCACCACTACGTATGATAACATTGTGAATAGTGTATTGTTTGGGAGGAAAATTGATAAAGATAAGGTAAAAAATCATTGGAAACTTTGAAAAAAAAACTTTTCAGTTGTATACGATATTTTTAAAAATGGTATGAGTGGGTTTGCTTGAAATCCAACTACTCATTTATGGGATGCTGAGCCTGAAGTTTGGGATGCTCTAAATTAGGTAAGATTCTTAAATCTTGTTTTTCACATTTATATATCATTATTGAGTAAGTGGCTAAAATGCAGTAAAACTTACCTTTTCAGTCAAAACCTAAAGCAGCATACTGGAAAAATACGCCAATTCCAAATTACGAGAAGATGGTGAAACTTTATGGGAATAATCAAGATACTAGAGAGGAAGCTGAGACTGCATCTGAGATGAGAAGATGAGGATATTCAACCACTGAACAAGGCTTGTTTGAATCTATTGATGATCTTGATAATCGCATCTCTCGGAATGAGTTTTTTTTGGAGAACATTGATGCTTCTGTTGATGATGGTAATGGTAACAGCTTTAATTTCTCAACTCATGAAATGCAATCACAAGAAACCTCACCTACAGCAAGTACTGGCAGCAAATGGAAGAAATCCAAAGTGGCTAGCAACAAAGAAAAAGATAGTGAAGCAAATAAAATTACAGGGGCAATGCATGCTCTATTGCAGTGGCACTAAAAGAAGGCAATGCCATAATGAGAGAACAACAAAACTACAAGTTGCCTCCAATTTTAGGGGTAGAAACTTGGAATTTAATCAAAGAATGTCGATTTGATACAAACTCATTAGCTAAGATCTTTTGCTCTCTAATGAAAGATGTTGATAAACCCAGACCAATTCTTCAATTGCCAGCTGAAGCACGCAAGGTAGTGATCATGCAAATGGTCTTTGGCTCATCGGATCCGCCTACTTAATGATTGATGATGCATTTGATTGAAGACTTAAGCTTAGTGGGTGGCATGATGTTTTACTGAACATTTTGTTGATACTTTGTCGTATTCTCTAAACTTTAGCATTTTTAATAGTTTATTTCATTGCCTATGGAGTTTGAAGACTTGATTTAATTAGTATTATGTGGTAAACTTGAATATTTTGTCGAGCTTGGTTTATATATTGGCCTTCATTATTTTGTTTATTGGTCTTCATTATTTTGTTTATATTACCAAGTTAGAATTAGAAACGGTAATGCATAGGCTCTCTTAAAATGTAAAAGGGTATAAAAGTAATTTAATTATAAAATTTCTTCCCTCCCCTTGTGAACCAAACAAGAAGATAATTATTTTTCCTGCCCTGTCCTGCCCTCCCCTCCCCTCCCCTCCCCTCCTTTGAACCAAATAGAGTCTTGATTAAAATCTCTTCCCTCCCCTCCCCTCCATTAAAATTCCTCCCCTCCTCTCCTCTCCTTTAAACCAAACAGAGCCTAATTTACTACTATACCAAATTATAAGGATGTAGCAATATGCTCGCATAAACTATTTGAAGTACTGGGTGTATGTTTTACCATCTGTTGTTTAAAATTAATAATGTAAAATTTGTGAATTATTTTGAATGTAAATGTAAATAAAAATGAAGTGTGTTGCAACATTTCCACAAATAAAATCTAAACTTAAATTAGAATAAGAATTGACCGATTCTAGGAAGAAACAATATCAATAACCCAAAAAAAAAATTTGAGAAATATTAATAAATCTTAAAGACTTTATTTTTCTCACAAGCCATAACTTTTTTTAATAAAAAAATTTTGGAAGTAAAGTTGTCAAAAACGATGCTTATAAGAAAAATTTTGTGTACAGCCCTACTTTTTGAAAATATTTAGCGCTCTGTTCCACTTCCCAAAACAATTAGCGATATACCCTTGTTTAGGACACGTCAGCAAGAAACGTTATTGGAAAAAACGGCATAGGTTATTTCGATGCCGTTCTTCCCAATTACGGCATCTATTTTACTTTTTTTTTCATGCCGTTATTTAGAATAACGGCATCAGTATATTTCTCTTACAAGTGTGAATCTTCTAACTTTAAAAAGTTCTAAATATGAAAAAAACTTATAAATAATGCTGTTATCCTGAATAACAGTATTCGAATGACTGATGCCGTTATTGAAGATAACGGCATTAGTTATATATAAATATGAACTCTTGCCGTTGTTTGGAAACAGAGAGAATGAATAAAAAGTTTTAAAATATATATATATATATATATATATATTATAACGGATGCCGTTATTCCAAATAACAGCATCAGTTATAAATTTTTAATTTTTTTTTAAACTTATTCGTCAGAGAGGATGAATAATAAATTACTTTTTTGTAAAAAAAAATTATAACTGATGTCGTTATTCCAAATAACAGCATCAGTATTGAGAATGCCGTTATTTGAAATAACGGCATCTGTTATGAGGTTTTCACACTTGCAATTTTTTTTCTAAGTGGAGACTACAAGCTTTCAAAAAACAAAATAACTATGCTGTTATTCCAAATAACGGCATGACACTTTGTTTTCAAACAGATGCCATTATTGGGAAGAACGGCATCGAAATAACCGTTTTTCCCAATAACGTTTCTTGCTGATGTGTCCTAAACAATGGCATATCGCTAATTGTTTTGGGAAGTGGGGCAGAGTGCTAAATATTTTCAAAAAATGGGTAGTACGGCAAAATTTTCACCATTGATGAAGTTGATATATATTAGACTTGTATTTTTACATAAGATAACTCAAATATGTGTTCTTTGTTTTATATCAATTATTCAATATATAGACTTTGAAATTAATAATGGCATACATGAGGCGAGAGGATCGGCGAAAATATGACAGGAGAGGCTAAGAGAGGCAAGGGAGAGGCAGGTTTCGACGACCGTGGAAGCAACCAGCAGTGCAGAGGCAACGAAAGATGGACAGGTAGAGGGTACCCGTGAGGCAAGTTGAGCGTGATGACTGGGCTTACTCTCTTCCTAGGGACCGTCGTCGTCAGTGGGAGGGAGATCACGAACGACATTCAACGCATGCATGACAGGGCAAAAGAACATTACATGACGAACTTGGGGGACCTGATGTGGTGCTCAACCATCACTATTTATCAACCGGGGGAGGGAACTAAACAACTACTATCCTTTGTGCATGTGGTCAAATCACTTCCTCCAAATAATTAATAGGGGAGAGAGGCTGAGGGGGATGGTCTGGGGGATTGGAAACGAGTCAATCCACAGAGAAGCAAGCCCTAAGGGTCTGTTTGGTTGGAGGAGAATGGAGGGAAGGGATTTTTTATTACTTTTCTTGTTTGGTTCAATTTTTAGGAGGGGAGGGGAGAGAAATGGGGGGTGCAACACCCCTCCTGAGCCAATTTTGGCTCCCCTCTAAAAGTGGGGGGATTTGGAGGGGAGAGAAAATAGGGCTAATTTTTTAAAGTGGCATGACTAAATTTCCCTTTAAAAAATCTAAATCCTTAAAACCTCTCTTTCTCCCTACTAGCAGTGACTGTTTCTCTCCCAGTCTCCTGCTCTCTCTTTCTCCCTATCCCGTCCGCCGTTCGCACGCCGCCGTTCGCCATTCGCCGACCGCCGTCCGCCCTTGCATTCATCAAGGTATGTTGTTAACGATGTATTTTTGGTGGTTTGGTGTTGGGTTTAGTTTGGTTTGGTTGGTATTTTCTTCATGATCTATGATTGAAATTTTTCAAGTGAATCAGATCTTCAGCTTTGAATTATTATTTGATGTATTCTCTCTTTCTCCCTACTTTAAATCAGATCTCATGAATCAGATCTTCAAGTGAAAATTTTTATTTGTGTTTCAATTACATTATGATGCCTTATTCAATGTGTTATAATTTTTTTTAATACATTGTTTCATTCTAGTTTTAGCATCTGTAGAATGTTTGTTCTTAGTTGAGATTTTAATACATTGTTTCAATTACGTAATAATTTTTTAGGCTCTGAACATACATTTTTAATACATTGATTCAATTACATAATAATTTTTTTTAGCATCTGTAGAATGTTTGTTCAGATTGTAACTAGTTGTGTACAATGTTTCATTCTAATTTAATTTTATGAATGTTTCATTGTGTCAGATGGATAATCAAGATTGGAAAATATTACGCAATAGATGGTTTGATTTGCGCCGAAGAGCTATAGCAACATTCATATGTGTTGTTGCTTATTACTATGTTAGGATGTCTCGGAAGAGAAAAATTAGTTATAGTATGAGTTCCGAGAGAGAAAGGGTACGTGAAGAAATAATGGGTCGAATTTGTAGCAGTGAAACTAGTAGAAATATATTAAGAATGGGTCCTCAAGCTTTCTTAACCTTGTGTTGTATGTTGGAAAATGAGGGTGGGTTATGACCCACACGATGGTCAAGTGTGGAAGAACAAGTTGCAAAAACAATTTACATATTAACACATAATGTTAAAAATCGTGAAGTAAACTTTTGGTTCCGTCATTCTGGCGAGACGATTAGTCGTCATCTTCATCAAGTGTTGAGTGCTATCCTCCAATTGGAAGAAAAGTTCCTTGTACAGCCCGATGGCTCAACAGTTCCTCCTGAAATAGATGGTAGCAGTAGATTTTACCCATATTTCAAGGTAAACAGTTATCATTAAATTACTATACACTCAACCATTGTCATGATACATTAATATTTTATTAATCTAAAAATGTTGTCTCAGGATTGTGTTGGTGCCATAGACGGGACACATATACGTGTCAAAGTATCTTCTAAAGATGCTCCCCGATATCGTGGTAGGAAAGACTACCCAACACAAAATGTGTTAGCAGCATGCACATTTCATTTAAGGTTCACTTATGTGCTCCCTGGATGGGAAGGCACTGCATCTGACTCAAGAATTATAAAGAATGCATTAAGACGAGAAGATAGGCTTAAAATTCCTCAAGGTAATTAAGACCTCATAATACATTGAAATTATTTATTTGTTTATTTTCAAACTATCACATTCATTATTTACTTTGGTTATAGGAAAATATTACCTTGTGGATGCTGGCTTCATGTTGACAAGTGGCCTGATTACACCTTATAGAGGAGTTCGCTATCATTTGAAAGAATATTCAGCAAGAAATCCACCTCAAAATCATAGAGAATTATTTAATCTTCGTCATGCATCACTACGCAATGCAATTGAAAGAGCCTTTGGTGTATTAAAAAAAGACTTGAAATTTTATCAAATTCAACAGAGCCTACTTATGGAGTCAAAGCTCAAAAACTAATCATTATTGCATGTTGCATTCTCCATAATTATCTAATGAGCATAGACCCAGATGAAGACCTCATAGCTGAAGTAGATGCAAAACTTGCAAATGAAAATGTATCTCAGGACAATTATCAAGCTCCAAGAGGCGATAATGAGGAGGTTGCTCAGGGTGAACTTATAAGAGATAGTTTAGCAAATCAAATGTGGACAGATTATCAAAATGATTGTTTAGACTGAATTATGATGAAAATGAATGTTGTTGTTGTGGATTTTTCACATTACTGTATGTTGTTTTTCCTTTGAGTCAGAAGTTTTAAATGTATGATTTAATATTGGTATGTTGTAATGTTGATTTTGTTTAAATGAGACATCAAGTCTTTATTATTACAATGTTAATTTTTTCCCTCTCTAATTTTATTAATTTTTTTTATGCTATATTTAATAAATATCACAGTATGGCACCAAGAAAACAATTATCGACAAACAATGGTAGGGAAAGCTTGACCTGGACAAGAGACATGGATGATGCTCTTATCGATGCTTTCATGCACGAGTGTGAAAAAGGTAACAAAGTTAGTGGTACCTTTACCACCACTGCGTACGATAACATTGTGAATGAGCTTAGTGTATTGTTTGGAAGGAAAATTGACAAAGATAAGGTGAAAATTGTTGGAAAACTTAGAAAAAGAACTTTTCAGATGTTTACGATATTTTTAAAAATGGTATGAGTGGTTTTGCTTGGAATCCAACTACTCATCTATGGGATGCTGAGCCTGAAGTTTGGGATACTCTGATACAGGTAAAGTTCCTTAAATCTTGTTTCTCACATTTATATATCATTATTAAGTTAGTGGCTAACAAGCAGTAAAATTTTCCTTTTTTTGCAGTCAAAACCTAAAGCAGCATACTGGAAAAATACTCCAATTCCGAATTATGAGAAGATGGTGATACTTTATGGGATTAATCGAGCTACTGGAGAAGAAGCTGAGACTGCATCTGAAATGAGAAAACGAGGATATTCAGCCACTGAACAAGACTTGTTTGAATCCATTGATGATCTTGATAATCGCATCACTCGGAATGAGATTTTTTTGGAGAATATTGATGCTTTTGTTGATGATGGTAATGGTAACAGTTTCAATTTCTCAGCTCCTGAAATGCAATCACAAGAACCCTTACCTACAGCAAGTACTGGCAGCAAAAGGAAGAAATCCAAAGTGGCTACCAACAAAGAAAAAGATTGTGAAGCAAGTGAAATTACAGGGGCAATGTATGCTGTTTCAGAGGCCCTAAGAGAAGGCAATACCATAATGAAAGAAGGCAATGTCATAATGAAAGAACAACAAAACTACAAGCTGCCTCCAATTTCAGGGGAAGAAACTTGGAATTTAATCAAAGAATGTGGATTTGATGGAAACTCATTAGCTCAGATTTTTTGCTCTCATGAAAGATGTTGACAAACTCAGGCCAATTCTTCAATTGCCATCTGAAGCACGCAAGGCAGTGATCATGCAAATGGTCTTTAGCTCATTGGATCCCCCATCATGTTAGGATGGAATGGAAGGAACTATTATTGTCTTATCTACTTTTATTGTCTATGTTTTGGGAGGATGTTTTTTTTTTGTCTCTTATCTACTTTTATTGTCTATGTTTTGGAACTTAACCAAAGTTCATGAATTTAATCTACTTTTTGTGTTTATTTTGTGTGTATATGTACATTACTTGCTTTGTGCACTTTTATGTGTTGGTTCATTATTTGATTGATGTTTGCTATTTATGTGTTGGTCGACTGTTGACCTTTGTGCACACAAGTCTTGTCAGATTTGTAAATCATTATCTAAACCGACATTTTCGTTATGGTACTGTTTCATTATCTAAGCGGACATTTTGGTTGTGATACCGTGATACCATTTCTGAGATGATTTAAATGATGCAGAATTGTCAAACCTATGGATGGAAAATTTACTTCTGTGAAGAAACTTCCACCAAGGAAAACCTGGCAGGTATTATTATGCTTTAGTACATTTTATTAATCCTACTGAGTCGAGCAAACTTCGGGAAATACTGTTTTGATTTCATTCTTTGAGTTATGCAGGTGAATGGAAGGTTTCCTGTGTAGTGAGTAGTACTATATTTCTGATTATTTCACTAAAGCTTGACTTGTTCATCAGCTGTGAAAATTTAATTTCTAAAGCCGGACAAATTGAAGTTGTTTTAATTTAATGCAGAACTGGGAACTTGCATGCTTTTGTTTATATATGATGCTCTTACACAATTTCTGATTATGTCCTGTCAGAACGAGACTAGTTTGTTACTTTTAAAAATTCACGTAAGGAATGAACAATAGTTACAATCTGCTTTCCAGCAATAGGCACTGGCTTAGTTATGAGAGTTTAGTTTTTCAATATTTTTGATTTTGCCCATCAAAATAGGATTAGTAACAGGAGTGTAAACTCAAACATGAGTCAGATGATTATCCAAAGCCAGCTGCAATATTTTGATGGCTAACCTTTACTCCTAATTCCTGCCTTCTGTGATGGACCCTGCCACTGGCTAAAACGCCAAAGTTAGAAGGTTTGAAGAAATTTCACTTATATCTTAACAATCTTGAAGCAAACATGTTCATCCTTCATAGCAATTTGTCAGCGTGCTTGTTGATCATCTCTTCTAAAAAGAGATCTTGTTGTTCAATCACATTTCTAATATGTTGGTAACATTTATCTATCCATTTTCTGCATTATAGGGTCCTATTAAAGATGAAGTCATAGCAAATCTGAGTGATGCATTCAAAAAAATGGTTGCGGAGTATAAGGTCTATACTGATGAGGAAAGAAAGAAGGTTCGCTTTAACTAATCATATACTGTCTCTATGTAGATATAGTTCATACTCGACCATGACAACCCTGAAGACTTGAGTGTAAGGAATAATGTGGGTGTGGTACTTTGGGTTTTCCTTTGTCTATCCAAATGTGTATCTTTGAATAACCATAAAACAATTGACAAATTTGTGCTTTATCATGAGATTTATGTCTGATTAATTAAAACTATGGTTTGCAAACTCCTTATCGAGGTCTAGTATCAGTTGTCATTTATAACTAATATTGTGTTCATTTGAAGTATCAGCGAAGACCTAACAGTTAGTGCATTAAAGTATTGGTTAATATTTCAAGCCATGACACAAACATTATGGATTCATCTTTGCAGTTAATTATATGCACTGAATAATTCAAGAACGGGAAGGAATCCACACTTTCCAATAGTCTGGAATAGTATATCACTTCCCATAGCTTTTACGATTTCACTTTTGTCGCAGGCACAAGTTTCTTACTGGTTACTTTTTTTCTGTGTCATTCTCTTCAGCAAAACTATATCTCCTGTTAATTAAGACAAATTAAGATAGCAGTAATGAGAACCATATATATCACAGACTAGGATCAAATGTGTACACTTTCTCAGGTTCTCTGGATTAATAATCCGCACCTGTCTTTTGAACCTCCCCAAAAATACTAATATCAAAACCACCAGCAAAATTTCCTCCATCACCTACAAATTAAGGAAGAGATGAGAATACAAACAGAGATTTGCATTTGATAACAGTCAAGTATATATATAATAGATTGCACAGACAAATTCCTGTTTCAGGATGACCAAACAAGGATGTGGTTGTATGAATTTCTTATTATATGCAAAAGGATATAAAAGTAATTTTATTATAAAATCCATTCCCTCCCCTTGTGAACCAAACAAGAAAATTATTATTTTCCCTCCCCTCCCCTCCTTTGAACCAAACAGAGTTTTCATTAAATCTCTCCCCTCCCTTTCCCTCCCCTTCCCTCCCCTCCATTAAAATCCCTCCCCTCCCCTCCCCTCCTTTGAACCAAACAGACCCTAAAGAGAGGGGAGATCAGAGACCAACTACATCACCAGTGCGTGAATCCAAAAGGAGAGTTTCAATCGAGCGCTACCCAACAGCAAGTTACAGCCTTTGTGTCGTAAATGTCGTAAGTGGGGGGGAATACACAACTAGTTTGCGACGGAGATTATTGGTTTTGTTTCATTTGTAAGAAACATGACCATATATATATATATATATATATATATATATATATATATATATATACTAGGTTTGCCCGTTGACGCGTGCCTACGGCACGTCTTCGAAACGGTGCACCTGGTTTGATTATATAAAATAGTTTTGGAGGTCCAACAAATTAATTGAAATAGCAAACATATTATATGAGGAATCAGTATATCTATCTATAAGCTCAACCATCGTCTTCTTGATCTTTAGCTTGAACTTACCTGAAATGCATATAGTTTGTTAGAAACACTGCATAGAGTTTTTTTTAACTTCAGCATCACTTTTAGATGATTGTAATCGTTATACAAGGCCATTATCATATAGGTTTTATAGAGCTTACTCTAATCCCATAACCACTATGAGCATGTCTAAATACAATGGTAACGCAAGTGCAGGTGTTAAGAAATTTACAATACCAATAATCTATACATTTGTTTGTTTGAGACTCTGCAATTAAAATACATCTTATTATTATTTCAACCAAAATGAAATACATAAAGTTTTCAAAACTCTAATCCAAGCTAATCATTTTTTTTTTATCACCACTTTGTCTCCCCATTGTACCTTTATCAAAAAAAAATCAAAATGGATAAATAATAAATTTACTTTAGCTGTCTTTCTTGAGTGGAGAGTTTGCATCCTTCACTGGTAAACTCTAGTCATCCCAATCCTATATATCCAAACATATACTAAAAGTTCCTATATGTTATGTTATCCATGGTTTCTAATAACCAGTGAAGGAAACACTTCATGATAGTATTTTCTCTTGTAGTAAAAAAATTAATGTTGCATGCCAAGTTATTTTAGGTTGTTGGTCAGCTTACCTGTCCTGCTATGGTTTGAAAGCCCAAATTGAGGCCACTAAATAATCCATCTCTCATTTGCGTACATCTTAAATCAAAACCAATAAAAAAAACTCATCAAATAAATCACCAAATTAAAAATTTTTAAACCCAACAATTAAACAATCCTACCTCTTTAAACTTAAATCCCATGCACATACAAAATTCGAATCAGCAAAAAACTGAGTAATCCCCTGCACACACAAAATTCAAAATTAGAATGAGAATTCGGTTAATAAGATGAAATTAGAGTCACCGCATCGCATATAGAGGCTCTCGATTTGGTGGAGGGGAGTCGCCGATACAGAGTCGCTTGATATTCGCGCTCGATTTGGTGGAGGGGAGTCACCGATACGGAATCAGCAACGGATCAGATATCGGCGATGACCTCTTCATTGGGGTTCTACATTGGATTTAGATTTGCTTTAAGATTTTCAAATCTTCAAAATTTCAAAATTTTGAATTTTTAAAATTTAAAATTTTGTTTTATTTTAAAAATTCTAAAAATTCTAAAAATTTTAAAATTTTAAAAAAAAATTTAGTTTTTTGAATTTTTAAATTTTTTTAATATTTTTTATTTTTAAAATTTTTAAAATTTTTTTATAAGTTTTTTATTTTTTGAATTATTTTTAATGTTTTTAAGTTTTTATTTTTTTTTAGTTTTTAAGTTTTTTAGTTTTTCAATTTTTCTCTTTTTTAAAAAATTTAAAAATTTTATTTTTTTGGATAGGGGGGAGAGAGAGAGAGAGAGAGAGAGAGAGAGAATTAAATAAATGAAGGGGATTTGAATTTGAGTTTTGGGGGGAAACTTTTAGGAGGGGGGGGGGGGGGGGGGGGAGGGGAATGTGTTTTGTGAAGTTAGATCTGGGCTTTTGATTTTTGGGGGATTGAAGGAAAGACACTTGATAGCTTTCTTTGTGTTTTATTATATATACATATACATATATATATATATAGCCCACAACATTGCAATGTCGACATTGTTCCGGCGAACTCCAAGCACAAAACACTAACTTTACAACAATGATGGATTCTGGTGATTTTAGTGAGGGATATACCCAATAATGTTTCCTTTAGCGATCATTGAGTATATCCCTTACTAAAAGATAAATAAAAAGAGTCAATAATCACTATACGACAAGTCCAATATATATTTGGAATAGAAAACAGTGTGTGTAGCATTTTAGGATTTTGGTTGGGGTGGGAACCAGCGAAACCCAATCATAGGGTGGATCCCGATGTCTCTTTGAATGACGTGGCAAAGGACGGGATAAGATTTGTTGGAAATATTTTTGGCATATTTTCCGTGCCTGATTTCGGTGGGCTCCGGCCACCGACGGCACCGGAAAGTGATTTAATTGTATTCCTCTCGTCGAGTACTATTCCGTAATGTACTTGTTTGCCAAAAACGGATTCCGTATGAATGATAAATGTTGGTCCAAAGTTGGGTATTCGAAATGTACTAACTTGAAAATTTAGAGAAAATTGATAGTCCCACATCGAAAGTTGAGAAAATTTTCTTTAGTATATAAGCTAAAGAAATTGACTAAAGGGCGTAGCCCTGAGGTTACCACTAACGTGTAGTGGAGAAAGGACCTAGCCAAAGTTACAAACACGCACGCGCGCACTCGGCCCGGTCCAGTTCAGCCTAAATTATTTTTTGCTCCGCTCTGAATTTTTCCTGAGGCTTTTCAAATTCTGTAACTGATGCCATAACTCTGTAACAGCAGAATAATGAATCCATCAGTTACACTTTTGTGCCATTACTTTGCTGTTACAGAGTAATGGATCAATCTGTTACACCCTAATCTCCTAGAAGTCCAAACAATTTTGTCTGTTTTTTACACTATTTTTGAATTTACAATCTGGTCTCCTTCTTCCTCTGAGTCTCTGAGTCTGTCTGAGAGTACAACGTAGTTGCTGGTTCCCTGGTGTCTCTGAATCTTGGGTGCTGCTATTCAGAGAAGCTAATACAGTTGTATCCTGTGAAGCAGTTCATTAACAACCGTCACACTACAGGACGAATTTTGCTATAAGGACAGAGATATCAATCTCGACTCTGTATCAAATTGTCTGGTTTGGTTTTTTCTTTCCTGTAATTGTACTTCTTCACAAAGATTATTAGAAATATTCTACTTTACAAAATTCAAGTTCTAACAATCTTAAAGCAAAATCTTTTCCTCTATTCTAACAATTTTTGTAAAGAATATTTACAGGTGCTGTTAATCATTTCGGAAAAAACAAAAACCAAAAACAAACAGTTGAATTTTAACTGTCTCATAAAGAAAATGGAAGGCAAACAAACTGAGAATGTCAGTGGACAGCTCAATGCACAAACCCCAGTGACCCAGAATGTGACTGCACAACCGGTCATTCTACCCACACATATAACTGTGGGAGAAAAGCCTAAAAAATTCAATGGAACTGAATTCAAAAGGTGGCAGGGAAAGATGCAGTTCTACCTGACCACTTTGAAGCTGGAAAGGTTTCTGACTGAAACTGCCCCTATGTTGTCACCTATGGATACGCACTCTGTTGCAGCTGTTGATGCATGGACTCAAGGTGATTACCTATGCAGAATTTACATTCTCAACGGTTTGGCAGACCCGCTCTACAATGTATACTGTGCCTTCAAGACATCCAAACTTCTGTGGGGGTCTTTGGAGAAGAAGTACAAAACTGAAGATGCTGGCTCCAAGAAGTTTGTAGTCGGCAAATTTCTAGACTACAAGATGGTCGACTCTAAGACTGTTGTGAGTCAAATTCAAGAACAGCAAGTGATAATGCACGAAATCGCTGCAGAGAACATGATGTTGTGTGAACCATTCGAGCTTCCACCTGGATGGAAGGACTTCAAGAACTACCTCAAGTACAAGCGAAATGAAATATCTCTTAAGGACCTGATTGTCAGGTTGCGGATTAAAGAGGACAATTGCAAGGCTGACAAGTCCTATGGAAATCAGTCCATAGAAAAAGCCAACATGGTAGAGCACGAACAGAAGGGCAAAAAGAGAAAATTCTTGCCACAGGGCTCGAACAAGAAACCTGCTGCAAAGATGTTTGCTGAAAAATGCCACAAGTGTGGTAGGCTGGGGTACAAGATATCTGAATGTCGTAGTAAGGATGACAGCTGTGTTGGAACTGAAAAGGCGAAAGGGAACGAGAAAGCTCATACACACATAGCTGAGAACCTGTCCACTGATCTCTCTGACTTGGTCCTCTGTGCTGTTATATCGGAGGTCAATCTGGTGGGGAGCAATCCCCGTGAGTGGTGGTATGATACTGGAGCCACCAAGCACATTTGTTCGGACAAAGAGATGTTCACTTCATACCAGAAATGCAACAAGGATGAACAGTTGTTCATTGTTAGAACTTGAATTTCGTAAAGTATAATATTTCTAATAATCTTTGTGAAGAAGTACAATTACAGGAAAGAAAAAACCAAACAAAACAATTTGATATAGAATCGAGATTGATATCTCTGTCCTTAAAGCAAAATTCGCCACATATTGTGACGGTTGTTGACGAACTGGCTCCCAGAATACAACTATATTACCATCTTTGAAGAGCAGCACCCAAGCTTCAGAAACACCAGCGAACCAGCAACTGCATTGTACTCTCAGACAGACTCAGAGACTCAGAGGAAGAAGGAGACCTGATTGTAAAATTCAAAAACTGTGTAAAAAACAGACAAAATTGTCTGGACTTATAGGAGATCAGAGGCGTAACAAATGGATCCATTATTCTGTAACAGCAGAGTAATTCGAGCTGAGCTGAATCAAGCCGAGGCCGGGCCCGGGGCGGGCCGGACGCGCGCGCGTGTGTGTTTGTAACTTTGGCTAGATACTCTCTCCACTACACGTTAGTGGTAACCCCAGGGCTACGCCCTTTAGTTCATTTCTTTAGTTTATATACTAAAGAAATCTTTCTCAACATTCGATGTGGGACTATCCATTTTCTCCATATTTTCAAGTTAGTATATTTCGAGTATTCAACTTTGGATCAATATTTCTCATTCATATAGAATTCGTATTTTGTCAAACAAGTACCACATTTCGACGCCGCCAGTGACCGGAGCCTACCGAAGTCAAGTCCAGAAAATATGCCAAAAATATTCCTGACAAGATTAAGGGAGAAGATGCAGCTGTTCTGCAGGGGGTGACAGCTGGTGGCGGTTCGATTCAAAATCCAAATATGGACAAGGCTCTAGTCAGAGAGACTGTTAAAGTTATCCTTTTAGAAATTATTTTGAAATCCAAGGAAGTTGGCTTAGTTTAAGGCCTCTTAGCAACTAAACCAGAAGGTGAAGCCCATGCAAACGGTATTTTGATAAATGCAAAAACTATTGGGCCGTTGGGTTTGAACGGGAGTGTACAACTGCAATCAGCCAGCGAGGAAGTGGGCACACAATAATGATAATATTTTTAAGGAAGGAACATAAAGGTTTAGAGTTGGACTTCAGCGAACAAGGCATTGCATATCAAAGTTATTTTGGAATAGAGGGGGAGAAAATAGACAGTGAACAAGAGGAAGATGATGACTCAGAAACCAAAGAATTTCGTAACAAAATCAATGAAATTTTAGAGGGTGTCAAGGTGAAGACTAACACCAGTGGTGGGATATCAAGGAGGACCCCACAAAAGAGGCAAGGAAAGCCGAGGGGGACAAGGGAGGGGAGCAGCGGAAGTGAGTATTAATAACCCTATGAATAGACCAAAACTCCGAAATTTTGGTAAGGGTGAAGGTTTTAATATTCATATTCTAACACGGCTCAGGTTGAGAGTCATCTTTTTGGGCGAAGACCGCACCCGGTGAGATTCGAACCGGATTGCTCTGATATCATATTAACAATGGACCAAAACTCCGAAGTTTTGATAAGGATGAAGGTTTTAATATTTATATTCTAATAGAGAGATTTGAATTTGATGACGATAACCACAAAAGGAAGAGCATTGGCTGCGCTTGACGCAAGTAAGTCGGCTTGTTTTAGTTCCAGTAATACTATTGATTCCAATGTATTATCCAGCAATTGCTCTCTTGTTATTTCGTTCAATTTTATCATTTGATTTTGCACAACTATGCGATGTATCTTTGGGGACCACAAGGTAGGAGCAGGTGGAGACAATCAGTTGTCTCCGACAGTGTGTTGGGTGTCAGTGAGGACGGGTACAAAACTAGCCGTTTTTTAGCCGTCTTAATCATGAAGATTATCTTTTGGAATGTTCGAGGTTTAAGAGTAAGGGGAAGAACACGGCTTGATCAAGGATACGGATATGGGCTAGGAATGACGTGGCCCATCCTGGATCACAGGATCCCCTCAGGATACGCGCACCTCCTGATTTTCCAGATTCGCCACGTCAGCGTCGGAAAACCGCCCGGACCGCTGCCACGTCAGCCCGGAAACCGCCCGGGCATCTGCCACGTTAGCCCTAAACCGTCCAGGTTTCCACCGCTTCAGCCACACGGGCAACCGGGTCCAGACCCGGCCCCAAACGGGTCCAAACCCGGTTGGGATCTTCTATAAATAACAGACCCCTACTCCTTCTCCAGGTAATCAATCTTTGGCCACCAAAACCCTAGTTACTGTTACTTTCACTCAGTGACTGACTAGATCGTCGGAGGGTCTGCCACCGGGACCAACCCCGGTGTTCCGAGACCGTCTGCAGGTACACAAGACCCTCGGATCCGAGCCTCAAAGATCCGAGCCCAGCATCAGCCTCCACCTCAATACCGCCTACCTCGGTACCGTTTGCCCAGCCAAGGGTCGTCTGCATAGGTGTCTCCTCTAATACAAATCGAGTAAGAACTCACGCCTGGTGTATCCACACGTTCCCCAAAAACAAACCGCATCAGGATGGCGCCGTCTGTGGGAAACTGCCTATCATAGACGCCGATCCGAGCCTCGCTTCCAACGGTACCCTAGTGAACGCTGAACCAAGCTCCGCCCCCGTCGGCATTAACGTCGACCCGAGCTCACATGGCGCCTAAAGCCACAAAAGCTGTTACTTCCGCACGCCGACACGACGTGCCTTATCAAGGCATCGATGCCGATGCTCAGGGACCAAACAACAAAAGGGTCAGTCATGGACACCAACCGAACGCCTCCCGCCCTGTTCAGGGCGACCTACGGGGGGTAATCTCGAACCGCCAGGCCAGCCGTGGCAGGGGAGGAGCCGCTTTCAACTTGACTCCGAACCATCCCAGACCCCCGTCTCAAGGGGCTCCGAACCATCCCAGACCCCCGTCTCAAGGGGCTCCGAACCATCCCAGACCCCCATCCCAAGTACGGGAGCCTGCGCTCAGCCGGGTCGGTCGGCAGCAGTCCACCCAACCAAACCGAGCCGGAGGAGCCCCGGTTACCCACCAGGAGTTCCAGGACTTTCGAAGGGAAATCTTGGGCGCCATCCGAGGGGTCCCCGTCAACGAGAATGCCCACCGTTCCCACACACGATCGCAAGCCGAGGCTACCGTATCTCTCCAATCAACAATCCCCCCAGAGTATGATGGCGATATTTTGAAGCGCCTCCAAGAAATGGAGGAGCGCCTCGATCATGTTGGTAACGGCGACCCTAGGGCAGCTCAGGGGTACAGGCCGGTTCGTCCTCCCTTCTCCGCACTCATCCTGCAGGCGGAGATACCCCGTAATTTCCATCCGCCTCAGTTCTAGACATATGACAGCGATGGCGATCCTGCAGATCACATGGACGGCTTTAAAACCCTCATGATGATTCACAGCGCATCGGATCCCCTCCTGTGCCGAGCCTTTCCCGCAACACTCCGGGGTCCGGCTCGGGAATGGTTCTCCAAGCTCACCCCCGGCTCCATCTATTCTTTCGACCAGCTAGAAGGCAGTTTTCTTGCCCACTTCGTAACCAGCCGAAAGGCCGAAAGAACGAGTGCATCACTACTCGGGCTCCGGCAAAAGGCGGCGGAGCCCCTCTGAGTGTTTGTCCGGAGGTTCACCGCCGAAGCGAGGTCAGTCTCATCCTTCGACCCCAGTGTTGCCTCGGCAGCCTTCCGCCACAACGTCCGACATGGACAGCTGAAGGCCTCCCTGGCAAAGAAGCCACCGATAGACTTTCCCGATCTCCTCAACCGGGTCGAAAAATATATCCGAGCCGAGGAGGCACTCAATCCCAAGGACCAAAAGGAAGCTCCCGGGAAGGGGAAGCGTAAGGCCGACGAAGTTGAGCCGGCCAAAAAAGCTCCCAGAGATGGGGACTCCGCAAAGAAGGTTCCGCCGGTCCCCCGCTTCGAAAGGTACACTCCGCTGATGCAGAACGTGTCGACAATCCTCTTGGCGATTGAAGACAGCGACCACGTCCAGTACCCTCCTCGACCGTCCAACAATACTAGCAAGAAGAGGGATCAGCGGTTCTATTGTCGATTTTACCGGGACAACGGGCACGACACAGATCACTGCCGAGCCCTGAAGGACGAAATTGAGGCCCTTATCCAACGAGGGTACCTCCGAGAGTTCAGACGAGAAGGCACCTGGGAACTGAGGGACAACAGGAACAGGAGGGATTCCCCTCCTCCCCGAGGGCAACGACAGCGTCCCGAGCAGGATCCGGATCCCGAGGAGCCTGAGGGTCAAATGATCCTGCATTGCGCCCACGGAGGGCCTATGGGAGGCGAATCCAACAGTTCCCGCAAGGCCTTCATCCGGGATGTCAATACCGTTCAGGGTCCTCTCTCCCCACCGGTCCAGCAACTCCCCGTCTCCTTCTCAGGAGAGGATCTGGAAGGGGTCCGGCTCCCTCACTGTGATGCCCTCGTCATCAACCTCAGTATGGCGAACTTCGACGCCCGAAGAATCCTCGTAGACAACAGGAGCTCGGTCAATATTCTGTTCCTCGAAGCATTCGAGACCCTAAAGCTCTCCCGTGAGAAACTAAAACCCGCCGGGTATACCCTACACGGATTCTCCGGCGTCCCTGTGACTAATGAGGGGATCGTCACCCTGGACGTCACGGCAGGCACGAAGCCCAACAGAAGGACCGAGTCCATGAACTTCATGGTTGTAAATGTGAAGGCAACCTACAATGCCATCCTCGGCCGCCCGGGGCTCTGCTCCCTCCAGGTGTTTCCCTCGGCTTACCAACAGAAGATGAAATTTCCTACCAATACTGGCACCGGAGTCGTCCGAGGGAACCAAGAAGTAGCACGTTCGTGCTACATGACGGCAATCGAAAGCGAAGTGTTTCCCCTCGATGCCGTCGAACTGGAGCCCTAAAGAACCCAGCCAGAACCAGAACCGGTGGACGAGCTGCAAGAAGTCTCATTCGAGACCGAGGATGCGTCGAAGCACTTTCGAGTAAGTTGCTCCCTCGCCCCCGACCTCAAGACCGCCTTAATTGCCTGCATTCGACGCAATATCGACCTCTTTGCCTGGAAGCCCTCTGACATGCCCGGTATCTCCGAAGACCTCATCATGTACAAACTCAGCGTGATCCCCGGGTCGAAGCCATTCATCCAAAAGCGGTGCAAGTTCGCTCCTGAGTGACAACAGGCAGTAAACACGGAAGTGGACAAGCTCTTGTCTGTGCGTTTTGTACAAGAGGTCAGCTACCCAGAGTGGCTGGCGAACGTCGTCATGGTGAAAAAGGCAAGCGGGAGTTAGAGGATCTGCATAGATTTTACCGACCTCAACAAGGCGTGCCCCAAAGATCCGTTTCCTCTCCCCAGCATTGATGCCCTGATCGATGCTACCTCGGGTCATGAGCTCCTCTCCTTCATGGATGCCTTCTCAGGCTATAACCAAATCCGGATGTTCCCTCCGGACATCGCCAAGACGTCCTTCGTTACAGACCAGGGGCTGTACTGCTACCAAGTCATGCCCTTCGGGCTAAAGAACGCCGGTGCCACCTACCAGAGACTCGTCAACCGAGCCTTTAAAGATCAGATCGGGCGTAACATGGAGGTATACGTCGACGACATGCTCGTCAAAAGTCAACATGGACAGCACCACGTCGCCAACCTGGAAGAAGCCTTTGGGGTCCTTCGAACCCACAACATGAGACTCAATCCGGCGAAGTGCGCCTTCGGCATCTCCTCGGAAAAATTCTTAGGGTTCATTGTCAGCCAGCGCGGCATCGAGGCGAACCCCAAAAAAATCCAGGCCATAATAAACATGGCCCCTCCCAGGAATGTTAAAGAAGTTCAGAGGCTAACGGGACGACTGGCAGCCATTGGCCGTTTCCTCTCCAAATCCGGAGAGAAGTCCCTCCCGTTCTTCAAGGCGCTACGCGGCACTGGAAAGTTCGAGTGGGGTAATCAACAACAAGAGGCCTTCGCCCAGTTGAAGGAATACCTCGCCAACCCTCCTCTCCTCAGCAAGCCCGAACTAGGGAAGCCACTCTGGCTCTACCTATCTACTTCGGAGAGTGTACTCAGTGTCGTCCTCGTCCGGGAACAGGAAGGGGTTCAAAAGCCCCTCTATTATGTGAGCAAGGTCCTGCTCGATGTCGAGACCCGGTATTCCAGGATGGAGAAAGTAGCGTACGCCTTGGTCATAGCCGCACGGAAGCTCCGTCTTTACTTCCAGGCGCATTCGATCCAGGTGCTCACCGATCAACCCTTGAAGGCCATACTCTACAAACCGGAGAGCTCCGGTAGACTCGTTAAATGGTCGATCGATCTCAGCTAGTATGACATCGGCTATCAACCCCGAACGTCCATCAAAGGGCAGGCCCTCGCCGAATTCATTACAGAGTGCACCATCTCCGAGCAACCCGCGAACAAAGAAGCCGACCAGACGAGGGAAGTTTACGTCGACGGCTCCTCTTGTGAAACGGGGAGCGGTGCTGGCATCATCCTTCAGGGCCCAGATGGTTTCCTCCTCCAGTATTGTCTCCGCCTCAACTTTCCAGCCTCCAACAATGAGGCTGAGTACGAGACTATGATCGCCGGGCTCAACCTAGCTCATCAAGCCGGTGCCAAACAGATCAGGGCCTTTAGCGATTCTCAACTGGTGGTCAACCAGATCACCGGGGACTACGAAGCCCGTGACGATCGCATGATCAGGTACCGAGCCATAGTCCAGCGCCTATTATCGTCCTTCAACGAATCGGCTGTCTTAAGGATCCCCCGGGAGCTGAACGCCCAGGCCGACGCCTTGTCAAAATTGGCTTCCTCATCATTTGAAGGCCTCGACCGCACAGTCCTGATTGAAGTCCTACTGAAGCTGAGTACAGACTCCCCGGAGATTCTGTGCATCGAAGGCAGAGCTCCTCCCGACGACTGGACCACCCTTATCAAAAAATTCCTAGTCAACGGAGAGCTCCCCGAAAACCGAGCTGAAGCAAGGAGGATCAGGGTCCGATCTGAAAGATTCACGGTCATCAATGCCACTCTCTTCAAAAGATCCTATACAACGATCGATGGCAGGCCATACCTCCGCTGCCTAAACCCAGGCAAAGCCAAGTACGCCCTCAAGGAACTGCACGAGGGGATCGGCAGATGTCACATGGGAAGTCGTTCCCTAGCGCAGAAGGCTCTAAATCACGGGTACTACTGGCCCACTATGCTGCAAGACGCCCTTGCCCTAGTGAAGAAGTGTGGCCCCTGCCAAAGGTTCTCCCCCGTGAATAGGGCTCCTCAGGCGAACCTCAGTCAATGGCCAGTCCGACCCCCTTTGCAATGTGGGGAATGGATCTGGTAGGCCCATTCCCAAAAGCAACGGGCCAGCGGAAGTTTCTCATTGTGGCGATCGACTATTTCACGAAGTGGATCGAGGCCGAGCCATTAGCAACGATCACCGAGCGACAGACTCAGCAATTTTTCTGGAAACACATCGTCTGTCGGTTCGGGATTCCACAGGTGCTCATCACAGACAATGGGACTCAGTTCGCGGGTAAGAATTTCTGCAAGTTCTGCGAAGATCTCGGGATCCAGCAGCGCTTTTCTTCAGTATGCCATCCCCAGTCTAACGGTCAAGCCGAGAACGCGAACCGCCAAATCCTTGACGGCCTCAAGAAACGACTCGATAACTCTTCTAAGGGGTTATGGGTCGACGAATTACCAAGCGTTCTCTGGGCCCACCGAACGACCAAGAGAATCCCCACGGGAGAATCCCCTTTTAATCTGACGTACGGTGCAGATGTGGTCATTCCCGTGGAGATTGGGATCCCTTCACCCCGTATAATGTTTTTCGACGGGGCCGAAAACTCCCAACAGCTGCGAGCCGACCTGGACCTCATAGACGAGGTTAGGGAAAAATCCACCATTAGAAGAAGCATCTACCAGCAAAGAATCGAAAAATTCTACAACAAAAAGGTGCGCCCAACTGCCATCAAACTCGGAGACCTTGTCCTCCGAAAACTGGCAGTTTCCAACCCCAGCCAGAAGAGAAAGTTGGCACCAAATTGGGAGAGCCCCTACAAAGTATCCGAAGTCGTGCGCCCTGGCACGTACCGCCTGACCAGTGCCGAAGGCAAGCCCATCAAAAGGCCCTGGAACGCGGAGCACCTAATCAAGTTCCTAGGAGGAGAGTAGCCTCCATGTAAATTATCATGATTGTAATCGGCACTTCGTGCCTAGTCTTTTGTAAAAGTTCAAATGTATTGTAAATATGCCAGCTTTCTTATAACAAGCCTATGGCTTCGTATTTTGTAACAAATAAAGAACATAACTCGGGCTCGGTGCTCGGATAACAGCGCGAGCCTGTAAAGCTTCACTTACAAGCTTGGGGCTCGGCACTCGGATAACAGCGCGAGCCTGTAAAGCTTCCCTTACAAGCTTAGGACTCGGCGCTCGAATAACAGCGCGAGCCTGTAAAGCTTCCCTTACAAGCTTAGGACTCAGTGCTCGGATAACAGCACGAGCCTATAAAGTTTCCCTTACAAGCTTAGGGCTCGGCGCTCGGATAACAGCGCGAGCCTATAAAGCTTCACTTACAAGCTTGGGGCTCGGTGCTCGGATAGCAGCGCGAGCCTGTAAAGCTTCACTTACAAGTTTGGGGCTCGGCACTCAGATAACAGCGCGAATCTGTAAAGCTTCCCTTACATACTTAGGACTCGGCGCTCGGATAACAGCGCGAGCCTGTAAAGCTTCACTTACAAACTTTCCTGAGAAGTGTGGGAGCTCGGCGTCGACCCCGAGCAAGGCGGGTGCCTCCATCAAGGCACCGCAATCTTGACGCTCGGTGGCGACCCCCTCGCTACGCCTGCAACTGCCTTTCTCACCGGTATGGGGGCTCGGCGATCGTCCCTCGCTCGGTTTGGGCTTCTCCAAGCTCATCAACCTACGTACGAGGCGACATCCTCCAGCCACGCCCACACCGTCTCTCCCTGAAAATAAGTGTGGGAGCTCGGCATCAACCCCGAGCAAGGCGGGTGCCTTCTCCAAGGCACCGCGATCTTGACGCTCGGTGGCGACCCCCCGCTACGCCTACAACTGCCTTTCTCACCGGTATGGGGGCTCGGCAACCGTCCCTCGCTCGGTTTGGGCTTCTCCAAGCTCATCAACCTATGTACGAGGCGACATTCGCCAGCCCCGCCCACACCGTCTCTCCCTGAGAACAAGTGTGGAAGCTCGGCGTTGACCCCGAGCAAGGCGGGTGCCTCCTCCAAGACACCGCGACCTTGACGCTCGGCGGCGACCCCCCGCTACGCCTACAACTGCCTTTCTCACCGGTATGGGGGCTCGGCAACTGTCCCTCGCTCGGTTTGGGCTTCTCCAAGCTCATCAACCTATGTACGAGGCAACATCCGCCAGCCACGCCCACACCGACTCTCCCTGAGAACAAATGTGGGAGCTCGGCGTAGACCTCGACCAAGGCAGGTGCCTCCTCCAAGGCACCGCGACCTTGACGCTCGGCGGTGACCCCCCGCTATGCCTACAACTGCCTTTCTCACCAGTATGGAGGCTCGGCAACAGTCCCTCGCTCGGTTTGGGCTTCTCCAAGCTCATCAACCTATGTACGAGGCGACATCTGCCAGCCACGCCCACACTGTCTCTCCCTGAGAACAAGTGTAGGAGCTCGGCGTCGACCCCGAGTAAGGCGGGTGCCTCCTCCAAAGTGTTGCGGCCTGGACGCTCCGTAGCGACCACCCGCTACGCCTACAACTGCCTCTCACCCGCGTGGGGGCTCGGTTACAACCTACTACCATGTGCTGACCAAAATTTTATTAAGGTTTAGAGCGTCCACCTTCAGCAGACGCCCCGAGCCTCGAGTCGAATTGTTGACTACCCTCTCACCCGCGAACAACTCGGGGTTTAAGGCTCTTACAAGCCTAAACCCCGAACTGTTCGAGGATGGCAGGGGGGCCATCGACACGCTGCTCCCTCCGTCACGGAACAAACGCTCCGAGCCTTCGAGCCGTTCAGCTAACCCTTCTCTCGCCCCCGAACAACTCGGGGTTTACGGCAAGAGAAATGTAGGAAATGGGGCTCTATTTATAGGGTTTTGGGAGGGTCTCTTATGCATAAATTCACTCCTAATAACTCTCCATATTAACTCTTACAACCCTTCATGTCCTAAACTCCTAAAACCTACAACCCTTCATCTTTCCAACTCTTCACATTTGCAACCTCCATAACCTCCCAACCTTTCCATCTCCCAACTCACCAAAAATCCGGTTAACAAGGGGAGGGGGTAATCCGGCCACTATTTTGTGCATGCACACATGCACATATGCACACATGCATACACAAATCAAATTCAATCCTATAACTTTAAATGTGTACTAACATTTGTAACTTGTCATGTATTGGTGCATACTTAACTTAATTTATGATTTTAATAGTGGGCTTGCTTAATGGGCTCATTTCTCAATTAATTAATTTAATTATCTAGTGGGCCCTTCTCCTAATGGGCTAGATTCTAATCTTTTGGTTCATGGATTAATTTAAAAGGCTAAATAAGTTATTCATGCTAAAAATTGTAAAAGAGAATAAACAAATGAGAATAAAAATTTGCACGTACATCATACGTGTAAATATAAAACATGTATTTTTAATTCAAAATAAATTATGGGGTGTTACAACACTCCCTCCTTAGAATTGTTCGTCCCCGGAACTACACTTAGGAGCGAGAAAATACAAAGAAGAAAAGGAAAAAGTTTACAAAAATTTTTAGTGGAAG
Source organism: Hemerocallis citrina (assembly GCA_017893485.1). NCBI lineage: Eukaryota > Viridiplantae > Streptophyta > Magnoliopsida > Asparagales > Asphodelaceae > Hemerocallis > Hemerocallis citrina. Next base: position 183,392,380 of record CM030358.1, on the reverse strand, counting down.
AGTTCAGGGTGATTTTTCATCATCTTTTCCTTTGATTCCCAAGTGGCCTCCTCAACAAACTGGTTCCTCCAAATGACTTTGACCATGGGTATCGTCTTGTTTCTCAAGACTTTTTCTCGACGATCCACGATCTCAATGGGACGCTCAACATAGCTCAAATCCAGTTACAGACCTTCTGGCTCTTCTGGCAAATGACGACTTGGGTCAGGGACATAACCTCTTAGCATGAACACATGAAAAATATTGTGTACTTGGGCCAACTCTTCCGGTAGTTCTAACCGATAAGCTGTCTTCCCAATTCTCTTCAATATCTTGTAGGGTTCAATGTATCTTTGGGCTAGTTTTTCTCCCCTTCCGAACCGAATCACCCCTTTAGACGGAGACACCTTCACAAAGACATAGTCGCCTTCGTCAAACTCCAAGTCTCTCCTCCTGTTGTCGGCGTAACTCTGTTGCCTGCTCTATGCATCGACCAACCTCTTTCTGATCAGCTTAATCTTCTGTGAGGTTTGCTGCACAATCTCTGGTCCATAAAACTGCCTCTTTCCCACTTCAGACCAACAAACAGGAGTCCTGCATTTCCTTCCATAAAGAGCTTCATATGGCGACATTCCAATGCTTGCCTGAAAGCTGTTGTTGTAGGCAAACTCCACAAGAGCTAATTGCCTCTCCTAACTGCCACCGAAATCCAACACACAGCACCTCAACATATCTTCCAGCACCCTGTTGACTCTCTCAATCTACCCATCAGTTTGAGGGTGAAAAGCAGTACTGAAATCAGTCTTTGTTCCCAAAGCCGCCTGAAGACTTCTCCAGAAATGCGAAGTGAAACATGCATCTCGATCGGATACTATTGATAGCGAGACTCCATGCAACTTCACAATCTCACCCACATACATCTCTGCCAGCTTCTCCATTGACCAAGTAAGTTTCATTGCTAAGAAGTGAGCTGACTTGGTCAGTCGATCCACTATTACCCAAATTATATCATTGCCTTTGGAACTCTTAGGTAAACCCGTTATGAAATCCATGCTGATATAGTCTCATTTCCACTCCGGGATGGGTAATGGCAGCAACAAACCGTCGGGCTTCTGATAATCTACCTTGACCTGCTGACAAACTACACACTTGGCAACAAACTCGGTTACATCGTGCTTCATCCCTGGCCACCAGAAGTATAGTTTTATATCCTTGTACATCTTGGTACTCCCTGGATGTACTGATAACAAGGTGGCATGCGCCTCCTGAAGAATGCTTTCTTTCAGTTTTGCTAGATCTGGCACACACAACCGCTCGCCATACCATAGCACTGTATCCTTCACCTGGAACTCTGACAATCTGCCAATACCAACTTGCTCTATCATCTTCTGGATCTCTGGATTTGCCTTCTGACCATCAATAATTTTGTTCTTTAAAGTGGGTTGAATCCTCAATTGAGCTAAGGAAGCTTCCACACCTTGTAAGACCACTTCAATCCCTGCTCGGTCAAGCTCTTCTGTCAATTCCTTCTGAGTTGTGATCAGCTGAAACAAACTGCACTTTCTGCTGAGCGCATCTGCCACAACATTTGCTTTGTCTGGATGGTATTTGATTTCTAGTCGGATATCTTCCAACACTTTTAACCATCTCCTTTGCCTCAGAATTAGGTCCCTCTGCTAGTAGATGTATTTCAGGCTCTTGTGATCCGTGTACATATTGACCTTCTCTCCGTACACGTAATGCCTTCATTGCTTCAAAGCAAAGATGATTGCTGCCCGCTCCAAATCATGGGTTGGATAATTCTTTTCATTAGGTATCAGTTGCCTAAACCCATAAGCAATTACCTTCCCTTCCTACATCAGCACACAGCCCAATCCGCGATGGGAAGCATCGCTGTAGATATCATAGTCGACTCCTACTCTTGGCAACACCAGAATGAGAGCGGCAGTCAACCTTTCCTTTGGCTCCTGAAAACTAGCTTCACATTGCTCCGACCATTTGAAATTCACATTCTTCCTGGTGAGCCCTGTGAGTGGCACACCAAGCTAGGCGTAACTCTGAATGAACCTTTTATAATATCCAGTCAAGCCCATAAAGCTCATGATCTCCTTCACTGTGGTCGATCTTGTCCAGTCTTTCACAGCTTCAACTTTCTGCGGATCAGTAGCTACTCCCTCCTTAGAAATGATGTGACCCAGGAAGGCAACTTCAGTTTTCCAGAAGTCACACTTGGATAACTTTGCATATAGCTGATGCTCCTGATGCTTCTTCAGAACCTCTGTTAAGTACTTGGCATGCTCCTCCTCAGACTTGGAATAGACTAGTATGTCATCAATGAATATGACGACAAAAGAATCGATGAAAGGCCGCAAAACTCTGTTCACCATGTCCATGAAAATAGCCGGTGCATTTGTGACTCCAAATGGCATGACTAGAAACTCATAGTGACCATACCTGGTTCGGAAAGCCATTTTGTGCACATCATCTTCTTTCACTCGGACTTGATGATATCCTGATCGCAGGTCTATCTTTGAGAAAACAGCTGCTCCTTGTAGACAGTCAAACAAGTCATCGATTCGAGGAATGAGGTACTTGTTCTGTACAGTAACTTTGTTCAACTCTCTATAGTCGATACACATCCTCATTTATCCATCCTTCTTCTTTACTAAAAGAACTGGGGCTCCCCACGGTGATGCACTTGGCCTGATGTATTATTTGCTTAATAATTCTTCGATCTGCTTCTTGATCTCATCTTGTTCAACTGGTGCCATTCTGTATGGTGCCTTGAAAATTGGAGCACTTTCTGGTTGAACAGTGATGCTGAACTCTACATCTCAATGAGGGGGAAGCCCTGGTAGATCATCAAGAAATACTACTGGGAAGTCTCGGACAACTGGGATTGCTTCACTTCATCTGGAACTTTCTGCTCTATCACAGCTGCTACCACCTGCTTACACTTCCTTTTACCTTGGAATGTAACAGCTGGTCCCCTGGAGCCTTCGCCACAACTTCTTTGCTCTTGCATTCGATGGTGGCACTGTACACTGACATACAGTCTATGCCAATAATGACGTCGACTTCAAGAACTGCCAATTCAACGAGGTCGATGTCCAAGAGCCTGCCTCCAATTTTGAGATCACATCCTTCATAGTATTGATTGGTTGTCAAGTTCTCTCCTGACGGAGTAGCCACAGATAAAACCTTGTCAGGAAATATTTTTGGTTCAACTCCTAATCTTTTTTGCAAATGAAGGTGACACAAAAGTGTGCGAAGATCCCGTATCAAATAACACCAAAACTTTTATTCCATTTATTAAAATGTCTCCTGTTACATATGAGTGCTCTCATTACATAACATTTTTATTAAATAAGTGGAAATAAGCAACAAGAAAACTAAGCTTCATCTTCCATACCAGTGATCCACATCATCTGCATCTGCTTCTGTCAAGGCGAATACCCACCCCTGTCTGAACTGCTTTTGCCCAGGTTTGGACTGTTGCTGACTTGGTCCTCCCCGTTGAAGTTGAGGGCAAAAGGGCTTGATGTGGCTTTCCTTGCCACAAAGAAAACAAGTTCTGATCGGCTGTGGCTTAGTACACCCCGGGGCTAAATGGCCTGATTCACCACATTTGAAGCACGTGAGTACCTTTCCTGCCACTGCAATAGCATTTATGCCTGTTGGCTTGAAGTGCTGCGCTGGGGGCTGACTTCTAAAGTTGCTTGGTCCTGCAGGCCTCTTGCCCGTGTTCCAATTGTTCCGCTTGACTTGCACAGCCTGGAACTGGTTCATGTCAGACTCTGTTGCAACGGCCCTTCTGACTAGCTTCTCGAACCTACGAATGCCCAAAGGTATCATCCTGAATCTCAGACTGGGTCTCAACCCTTGCTCAAATTTGTGCACCTTCTTGGCCTCATCTTGAATCATCTCAGGCACGTACCTGAAAAGCTGATTGAACTTGGTTTCATATTCCCTTACCGACATTCCGCCTTGCTACAAGCTCAAGAATTCCATGGCCTTTTTTTCCTGAACATCCAATGGAAAGTAGTGGCTCCTGAATTCTTCAAGGAATTCTTCCTATGTGAGTTGTACATCGCCCAAGTTCCTCTTCAAAGATTGCCACCACACACTTGCATCCTTTTCCAGTGAATAGTCGCCAACTTTACCTTGCTTGCTTCCGGGGTTTCCAGTACCTCGAAGACTGTCTCGATTTGTCTAACCTAGTCATCAGCAATATCTGGATTAGTCTGACCCTCAAATACTGGTGGCTTCATTCTTTTGAACGACTTGACCAGTTTGATGGCTTCGGGTACGTGCATAACTAGCCCCGGTCCTCTGTTCTCGGGAATATTGGCAGCGAGAATATTTAGGGTCTGGTACACACGAGCTAGTTCTGTTTCCAAGTCTATCCCATTCTCCCCGCTATACCCTTTGCCGTTTCCGATTCTTCGTGTCATATCCGAGTCATAAAATTCATCATTAATCATCACAAATAACACAAACAAAAAATTTTATTCATTCCAAAATTTAAACTCTTTATTCAGAAAGAAAAACTTTTGTTCCAATACACCCATTAGATCTTGAAAAAAACATCCTAGATTCTACGATTTCTCTTAGCTTCTCTGAGCTCTTCCCGTAGTTCTCAGATTTCCTTCCTCATGTCTTCAAATTTCTGCTGTCGCTCTTCTTTGTCCCAGCGAGTAATGTGGTCCAACTTGGGAAAATGTCGATCATTGACGAGTCGGACCTTCTCAAGCTCGCACACTTGAAAGTTCAGTTCTCGGATGCGCTCCTTGTCTTCAGCCCTTTGTAATTCCAAGTGGTTACCTCTCCACTTTTGAGCATCCAGTTCCCGTCGAAGAGAAGTAACAAGGTCATTTGGGTTATTTGGGACAAGTTCTTCGTCTGGGGAGTCTTCGGGAAGATCAGGTGGAAGTGGAGTAATCTCCCTGGACTCGGAAAATTCTTCTTCTTCTATCGCAAATGGTTCTTCTTCTTCCTCCTCCTCGGGTTCTTCTTCTGGGTCCTCTTCTTCTTCCATTGGTTCTTCCTCCTCGTCCTCGGGGTGAACAAACCAAGGAGCCTCATTCTGGTGATCATACTGATTGGCCATCTTATAGGGAAAAGAGGAGAAAATGTCATCTCATAGAGCAATGCAAACATAAGTTTAAATCTCTACGAGTTGAAACTCACACGCTAATGTCCACTCTAGGGTATCCTTCCTTATAAATTTGTACTACTTGTGAAGCATGCTCTGATACCATCTGTAACGCCCTGAACTCCAAATAAGGCTGAATTCGAGATTTCACAGGATCTTTACTTCACTTCGTACAATTTTACAAGAAAATTTAAAACTTTTTCAATAGTACATCAGAGTTCAAACACAACTTGGTTTTACACAGCTGAAGAATAAAAGATTACAACATTTGAAAACAAATATAACTTATACAACTTCTTCAAATAATTCATCGATTGCATCATAATATCTTTATCCCTTCATGAATAGTCCATTACCTGCATATCAAGCTGCGGGCACGTCAGTTACTTACAACTGACAAAAAAATGTTATACTCGGCTATCCTCTCTATGCAGTACATATAACGATCTCATTACTTTAATAAAAAAATCACAACAGTTGAATGAACAATAAAGTGTTAAATTGTGACTACGCTAAACATGTAAGTGTATGTCATGCCTTAATGCCTAATGCACACAATTTATACTAGGATGACACTAATGCACACTTGTTCGGATTCTATGCATCTCATACTACATAGGTCCAAGGGCAAGCGCCTACGTTCTTCACAATAAAGGGCTCGATCCCTCGCCATAAAACTACCCAGTAGCAAGAACAAGGTTTAGGCATTCTACGAGTACGGATTCGAGTCCCAAGGTACACTGTCCGATTGTTATACAAACTCCTCGTCGTGCGAATCCCCCACAAGTGCCACTCTAGCCCCAGTATACGTATATACACTGGAGAACGAAAATTATCCGCCCGACTACGCATAGTCCCGTATTTAAAATAAACTCGTCCCCATCGAAGCAACCACAATCCCAGAGTACACTGCTTAACTGAGTCTATAGTACCGAAGTACATCGCCCGACTATATAGAGTGCCCCACTTACGTTTGCCCAGGTTTACTACACTTCTCTTAAGTGCTTAACTCTTAAGTTCAAGACATGAATAATCTTTCAAGCCTAGAATTAGTATTACCTACTACCGGACTTAATCAACAGCCACCCAGATGGCTCCATGGCAAATCTCAAAATATAATAAACATTTCATTTAAAATTGATGGTAACGAGGTCTCACTAACTCTAAATCTCAATTTTCATGTACAAGAATTATAGGTATTTATACCCTCCAATAATCAATGTCTTATCATATTCATGTCCCTAACTTGTCCATAATTTGTTCCACATCTCATTAAGCATTATTCATGGTTCTCTTATTTATTCATAGTTCATTCATGAATCACAACAATCATAATTCCATTTACAATCTTAAACACATGAAATATCTTCACATAGTCGAATACAAACTCTTCAAGAGTAAATAATGCACACAATATATTCTTTGTATTCTTTAAGAAAATCATACCTTTCTTATTAATAAAATCTTCAAACTTTACTTACTCTATATCTCAAACTTTCTTTTTTAAACTCTTAATTTTTCTTCATAGAATATTTTTGAAATTTCTTTTAGTAAGTTCTAAGCCATTTATAGAAATAGTAGGAACTTTCTCAATTTTTTTTTTTTTTTTTGGGTACTAAAAACTCTTCTAAAACAACAAAAAAATCAAGATTTTATAAAAGAAGTTGGCAACAGGTTTCGAAACTGTGACTACACAGCCGACACCCAAACCCACACTCACTAGCCATTTAGTCCAGTGGACTCCGGCGATTCAAAGAGGCAGCCGGAGCCCCTATACTAAAGTCCACTGTTTGGATTTTATTTAAAAACGAAAGTGAAAGAAGGGTTTGCCGAGTTTCGAACTTGTGACCCCAAGCCACACAGGCGCTACAGTAATGGAACTCAAGGTGCGCCGTATAACCAAGAAGTCCATGCACACTTACTATTATAGAATTTTTTCAAAAATGCTTTTGTTTGTTTTATTCAGAAGTCGATTCTTTTTCACAAAAACTTGTTTATCAAAATTAATCCATTCTTCTTAGAATATTAAAACACAAATCTCTTTGGACTGAGATAAATATGAAAACAGTAATTCAAAAGTTCAAACTTATTTTTTTTTGAAATATATCTTCACTTAAAAAATGATTTTTCTTTTTTTTTTCTTTTTTTTTTTTGCATACGAATCTTCATCTTTTTCCCAACTTTCAAAACTAAAATCATGTTTAGTAAAACTAGTTCACATACGCTATAATACATTTTGTGATAAAACAAGCAAGTCTCTCAATAAGTCATGAATATCTCAAAGAATCTCCTTCATGCTAAAAATTGTATTTTTAACCTATGTCGACATTAAAAAAAAAAAATCTTGGGGTCACCATGCCGAAATATATCATTCTTTAACAAATTCTAAAAGAAAGTTACACATTCAACAAAATATGCAAATTTGCAACATTCTAACATGATTCATATGATTTATTTCTTAGTTAAACTCTCATTTAAAATTTCGCATGGTAACAATTTGTTCATTGATTCTCAACATAACCATTGCATATTATGCTAGCATGGATTTTACATATATCTGATTCAATTTATACTACTCATTTTAAACTAATTAGCATGCAAGTCCTACTTTAGAAAGGAAAGAGATCACCCACCTTAATTTGGAGAATGAAAAGTACAAAAGAAAATGACTCCTTTTTGCTCCTAGCTCCACAAGCACTTCCTTGCTCCTAGCAAAGCTTTCTCTCCTAGCTATGGCTTCTCCTCCTAGCAATTCCTCCAAGCAAAAGAACTCTCACTCTTTTTCTTTTCTCTTTCTTTTCTTTCTTTCTTTCTTTCTTTTGGTTATGTTTTTGGTGCAAGAGAAATGTAGAAAATGGGGCTCTATTTATAGGATTTTGGGAGGGTCTCTTATGCATAAATTCACCCCTAATAACTCTCCATATTAACTCTTACAACCCTTCATGTCCTAAACTCCTAAAACCTACAACCCTTCATCTTCCAACTCTTCACATTTGCAACCTCCATAACCTCCCAACCTTTCCATCTCCCCACTCACCAAAATTCCGGTCAACAAGGGGAGGGGGTAATCCGGCCACTATTTTGTGCATGCACACATGCACATATGCACACATGCATACACAAATTAAATTCAGTCCTATAACTTTAAATGTGTACTAACATTTGTAACTTGTCATGTATTAGTGCATACTTAACTTAATTTGTGATTTTAATAGTGGGCTTGCTTAATGAGCTCATTTCTTAATTAATTAATTTAATTATCTAGTGGGCCCTTCTCCTAATGGGCTAGATTCTAATCTTTTGGTCTATGGATTAATTTAAAAGGCTAAATAAGTTATGCATGCTAAAAATTGTGAAAGAGAATAAACAAATGAGAATAAAAATTTGTACGTGCATCATACGTGCAAAAATAAAAAAATGTATTTTTAATTTAAAATAAATTATGGGGTGTTACAAGTTGGGAGCTGAGTCGTGGGGCGAGTAGTCGAGATTGGTCTGCTGCCTTCAAGATGGAAAGGTGCTTATCCCTTTTCTTTCCATGTTCATCGTGGAGTCGCATTGTTTACCCCCGACTTGTGGGAGAGCTGCATGTTTTATGTTATGTTATATGGGCGTTAAACCTTTGGGATGTTTAAAATGTACTTATTTCTAATATATATATATATATATAATCACAAAAAAAGTTATCAAGTGACTCTTCTTCAATTGAAACCAAATCAACATGTTAGATTCACCCTCTCAAAACATATTTTCCCTCCAAAAAGTTTTTCCCCAAAAATCAAAAATCCCCCCCCCCCCCCCCCCCCCCCCCCCCAACAGACACACACCCACACACACAAAAAACTTAAAAAACTAAAAAAACTCATTACTTTATTATTATCTCTCTATTCTCTCTTCACTTTTTCATATTTCTCTCTTTCTCTCTCCCTCTCTCTCTATTTACTTACAAAAGGCTCTATAGTTTTCAATGAACTTGATTTTGGTCATCGCGCGCGCGCGCGGGGGGGGGGGGGGGAGCAGGGGCACTTTTTCATATTTCTCTCATTCTCTCTCTCATTCTCTCTATTTACTTACGAAAGGCTCTATAGTTTTCAATGAACTTGGTTTTGGTCATCAAACGCGGGGGGGGGGGGGGGGGGGGGGGGGGGGGGGGGGCAAAGGGCACAACAACCAACAATTAATTGCTGAACATCCACATATCGTATAGATAAAGCATACAGGAACTGATCGCAAACAAATGAATATGACAAAGAATTTCCCATTAACAGCATGTCTTTTACACTGCATTACGTGAGAATTTCTGATTAGCTACCTTCAATTACAGGAGTCCTCCAGATACAGCCTTATGCATAAAATACCAAAATATTTACAACCATCCCCACATACGCCTTTTTTGATCAATCCTTATTTCAATATACTTATTATGGAAAAAATAAATTGAGAATAACACTATGTTACAGGTATAGGGAGATGAAATGATGTGACTTTCTTGTATGACTGTAACAGTTGAATGATGTCCTCCCAAATGAAACGCGCTTGGCGAGTATAATGATAATCTCCTACAAAGTTATGCTCCCTTCAATAACAGCAGACTTCAGGAACAATCCGGTCCCCCAAATTCTTAACGAAGGCGCAAGCCACTAGACTGGTCAGTCAACTTCTGGAAAATTACATGAGCGAAAATTGGTCAGACTGACGGACACGTATTTGACTTACTATATATGTTTCCTGAAGCTCATTTTAAGCAGATAACATACTAAGATAAAGTGATCACTATAACAAAATAAATTGGAAGAACAAGCCCAGGCGGTTAATCCATCACTGTTGCATCGATTCAGAAAAAAAATTGAAAATTTACTGTCAAAACAGAAGAAACAATAAAAAAGCTTCAAAATTGGACGAAGTGAGATATTGAGAGACTGTTATTTGTTTGAATGCATCTTTCTAATTCACATTTAGAATTCTCAACTCTAACCCCACATCAGCGGCTTCAGAAGTAAAACAAACAAGTATTTCCACCTGTTGGAATTCTCAGATTACTTTTATACTAGGTGCACTACCATAACTCAGTATTCTGGTTGAGAAAAAAAATAACATATTTCAAAATGTTTATTAATTAGTTTCTTTGAAGGTAAGGTGACACAAATTACAGAAACCCATTATAGGACCTTGCTGAAAGCTGTTGGAAGTATGCATTAGAGGAATTTGGACTTGTTTGGAATCTAAAAGCAGACTTTTCCACTTAAAGAGGTGTCTGGTACAATTCAGTAATTCACCACAAGTGTTTGAGCCTAGGGATGTAAGAAAAGCCCAAGCCTATCCATGAACCCGCTGGCCCAGCACATCAACAGACCGGATCAGAGAGGCACTTCTTAGGTAAGGGCCGAGTTTGGATCTTGAGTTTGAAGCTCGGGCTTTAGCCCGTCCATAAGCCCATACAAAAACCCGGTCATGGAGTAGACTGAAACGAGTTTGAATTGTGTTTTAAGATTGTTTTCCCATTTTCTTTTTTAAAATATTTGCTTGTAGATGCCTTTGGAATTTCTAAGTTAGTGTAATTAACCCGGATTAAGTCCAAAGCATGTTTCTTTTTGTATACTTTCTATTTAACTAAATCGAAAAATGTCATATAATTTTTCACTTGGGCTTATCCCCGGGCTTTTCACTTGGGCTTAGGCCCGGACTTGCGGACCGGATAAAAGATTAAAGCCCGGGTTAAGGGCCGGATACAGGCTTTCATAAAATTGCAATTATAAGGGCTTTGGCCCGGCCGTTAAGGAGGGCCACAGGGATTGGCCCGGGACGGGCCTAGACCAACCTCCTAGAGGATCGGATCAGCCCGGCCCGCCCCAATTTACATCCCTAAGTTTTGAGCAATACCAATCATCTTTATCTGTAATATCTCTTATGCCTTCTCAAAGCATCACAATACATGGCATAATTTGACGGGATTTTAAACTAGATTGCCACTACAATAGTGATGATAAAGCTTCGACAGAGATCATTAAGTTTGGGATTTAAATAATTTATATAGTTCACATAGTTTGGTCAACACAAATTAGTTTCTTAAAAAGTCCAAACTCTGAACCAAGATTAATAATCTCTGACAAAAGCATAATCACAGATGTTGAGTCATGAGTGTGATTCAGAAACAAAGTTTAGGGGAATCTTGTTTGTGCGTGTTGTGGGGGAAGGGGTATCGAGTTATGCTATTTTAGTAAAAAATCCAGGGTGTTTAATGTAATATCTTTTACTTTCTTTAGAAATGCTTTGCCCTCTACAATACATAGGAAAAAAAAATTCTTCCTCGCGACACTATTCACACATCAATACCAAACAAAACCCAATTTAATAAAACTATTGTGCAATAGATAGAACCGAGAAATACTTACAAGGCACTTATAGCATCACGAGATAAAGTAGATCACACTGGAAAAGAAACAGAACAGCTAAAACTGTGGTGCTTCGTGATGCATCCGGGATGCAGTTGCTGAAAGAAGCAGCTGTTCAGAACTAGGAGAAGGTTTTAAGGGATGATTAAGCGACGAATCAGTTACTGCCTGACGGCTCATGCCTCCTCTAACACTGCCATTTGTATCTCTTTCAAATGGTTGGGATTCCACTGATGCTTTTACCTGTGTTTGTTTTATTCTTCAGTGATGAAAAAAAATATAAAGCTATAGAAGAATCATGATGGTAAAAATTACGTTACCACTTCTAATCGTCTACTGTGCACATCCTTCGGAAACTGCAATAAACAAGCAAACCATAATATAATCAAGAATAAATTATATAACTGCCAGCAGGGATATATATTTGCAGAAGTTGTACCATTTCTGTTATACCAGATAGTAACATGTAGGGTCAAGTGCAGCCCAGACTCATTAATTGTTTGTGGGCTTCATATGCTTCCAAGAAATGTGAGAACAACTATTTATTGTGACAAACATACAGATAATGGTTCATGACTAAAAACCATTGTGATCCCATGGACGACATAGATATAAGATCAGCTTATCCACCAGGCAGTATGCTAGGCTTCAAAAATTACATTAGTAGTTTAGAACAGATCAAGTTTTTCGATAATTTTAAACTCGCCCTGAAGTCACCCCCTCCAACTTTGTATTAACAATTAACTTAATCATGAAGTCCTTTGGCAATATGCCTGTGTCGTTTACTCATGAGACTTCCAATTCAGATCTACCAAAAGGTTGCAAAAGTTGTAGAGCACTCGACCAGGAGTCTCAGGAGGTAGTATTCAATTATAGAAGTATATTAAAAAAACCAACAAATCTGCAGCACAAATGATAAACAAATCTACTAGATGCAAAAAACTAAATGCTTACAACAAGAAGAGTAGGTTATATCTTTCTCACACACTAAGGTATAATCTTCATGATATTACATCTTTGATAGATTGGACTATAAAAGATTATTGTTAAAAAAAAAAATTAAATTCTCTTCTGAGTAAAACAAGGCCATAATTGTGCAACTCGGGTATAGGATGTGCAAGAAGTACTCTGATGAGGGCATCGATTCAAGACAATTTGGGCGTTTCTATCAGCGCAGGCGTCGTCGTCATCAGCTGCTTTATTTGGTTTAGGATTTTTATTTTATTACCATTTTTTATTTCTGGCAATTATAACCATATGTAATCTTTTTGTAATTTTTAGATTTTGAGAATATTTTGGAGATGTGTTTCAAGATGTATTTGAGCCTATTTAAAGGCCTTGAGATTAATGAGAATGCATGCCATTATTGATCAAAAAAATTCTGTGTCGAGTTTTTGCTCTTCCTCCTCCTTTGTGTGATACAACTGAGATCTAAAATTAGGGTTTGTGATAAATCCTAATCAATTTTAGCGTAAGTGATTAATTTTAAAATCTACCCCTAAATTAAAATTACCCAATTACAAATTACCCAAACCCTAATTCCCAAACCCCCACACAAAACCCTACAGCAGCCGCCAATTACTTATCTTCTTCTCTTCCACTTCCAACCCGATCTCCACCAAAAGAGAGCCCCACCCATCGTTGCCCCCAAATCCCCATCCTCCACTCTCCCGCTGTTCCTCTCCCTCTTCCCCGACTTCACCCTCCGGCGAACAGACCCCAAGCCGACCCATCACCTGCCTTTCTCCCTCATCCTCGCACCACCCCGCTGTCGCCTCTTTCCCCCTCCACTCCCGGCCAGATCCTCCATCCCGCAACCCTCCCTCTCTGTCGAATCCACCACTACTGCCAGCCTCTACGCCCTCATCACCTTCCTCCTCAACTCCCGCTCCCATCTTCTCCTCCCTCCTTCTTTTCCCGAAGCCCAGCTGAAACCCCACCTCCTGTCCTCGCCGGAGCCATCCTCGCCGGCGCCGTCGCACTTCACCGTCGGGCAGATCTGCCAACCACGTGGGTTGTTGCTGCCTTTGCTCGCTGCATTGCTGCGTTCTACCAAAGATCTACATTGGTTCTTTGCATTCGGTATACTCTTTCCATTCTTACATATTTGTATTCTACTGCCTCATTATCTAGTATATTATCTAATTTGTCTGTCGTCCACAGAAATAACCGAGATTGAGTGTTCCACATGCCTGAATAGAGTACGAATCGATATTGAACTTATTACTAGCTAACACAGAGAATTTAATTGTTGATCGTAAGGTTGAATTATTAAGTGGACTGTATTACTTGATTCAATTCTTGAAAACCCATCAAACCTGTTAACTGTTAAAATTTCCAACTTAGATCCACACTTTCATGTTGGTAAAATTAACCCATTAAAATTTTTGGAAATTCTCTATTTTAGGGTTAGTTTTACATCATTTTGGTATCAGAGCGAAGGTTTCTTAAAACCCTAGTTCTTGCATCGTAGACATCATTTTTGCATTCATTTAGGATTGTGTAGTCTTTTATTTTATTTTTCTTTCTTTTATTTTAGTTTATTTCAGATTCATTTTAAAAAATTAAAAAAATTTTAAAAAAAATAGGACACACACCCCATAGTTTCCACTCTTGGTGAATGCGTCTTCACAGCACCATCACAGACCCTGAAGAGCCTTTCCTATCCCTTCCCAATCACCCAATTAGGAACCCTAGACTTCCCAGACCTGAAATGGACAACCCTGATATCTCTGCTACCCTAGCTGCCATCCAAGCAACTCTTGCCAATATCAACCAGAGGCTTGAAAAAGTGGATCTAAATCAAACTATTGTCCCTGAGCTTCATGCCCATCGTCAGATCCCTCAAGGAAATGTTCACGACGATCGACGTCAAGAACGTGACCCTGACGAACAATATAAAAAGAACATTAAGGCTGACGTTCCCCAGTTTGAAGGCCACATGGAACCCCAAGCTTACCTCGATTGGATCCGTGCCATGGACCACTACTTTGTGTGGTTCGACATGAGCGAAGCCCTTAAAGTTAAATTTGCCACTATGAAATTAACGGGTAAAGCTCAACAACATTGGACCAATCTTGAACATGCCCGCAGAGGCCGAGACCTGGCACCCATAGCCACTTGGGAGGCCATGAAAGAGAAGCTCACTGAGAGATATGTACCGTTATCGTTCCACACCCGATTGCTAGATTCGTGGAACCTATTGTATCAAGGAAGTAAATCCACACAAGAATATGTTGATAAATTCGATGACTTCCTTATTCGGTGCAATGCGTTAGGTAAAGAGAGTGAAGAACAAACTCTCTCTAGGTTCATAGCTGGACTACGAGCTGACCTTAGGAACGAACTAATCTATAGAAATGTGGACTCAATAGCGGCAGCCTACGCCCTAGTCCTCGACATGGATTCCCTTAAAGCTAGTTCTCATTCTAGGTCCAGCGACTCGAGAGATCATTCCTCTAGAATGACCTCTACTGACCCACCTAGACCTAAGCCTCCCTCTCAGACCCCAACAAATCTTACCCCAGCAAACCTAATTCAAATTTTAATTCACATAGAGATGAACATAAGGGTAAGAACACTGAAAGAGATTACAGTAAGATTGACCCTCTCACTAAGTGCTATAAATGTAAGGGATATGGTCATGTCGCTAGCAACTGTCCCAGTCCCAGTAGGATTAATATAGTAGAGGGTACCGCTGTCATTGCTGACGACTCTGACAATGAGTTTTCTTATGAGCCTATTGAAGGCGATGACTTCGGTGAAGAAGAGGATGACCAGTATCTCCACTGTATTCGGTCCATCCAATCACCTCACTTGAATGTAGTCAGATGTGCTTTGTCCCAACCAAAAGCGGAAGATGATTGGAAGCGCACTGCTATATTCCACACCTTTACGACTATATGTGGCAAAAACTGCAAGGTGATTGTTGACAGTGGGAGCTGCGTAAACGCTGTCTCTTCTGCGGTCTTAGCAAAGACCGGACATAAGGCTGAACCCCATCCACGCCCATACAAAGTATCTTGGATTGATGCAACAGCCCTCCAAGTAACACATCGATGCTTAGTCCCTGTGGACTTCAAAGCTTACAAAGAGGAAATTTGGTGTGATGTGCTTAAAATGGATTTGGGTCAAGTCATTTTAGGGAGACCTTGGTTATACGATCACGATGTGACCATATATGGTCGATCCAATCAATGTATGTTCCAGCACGATGGACTAAAAATAAAGCTCATTCCCGTGAGACCACGAACTAGTACAGCTGAAACAACACCGGCTCCCTCGAGAAAGGGCAAGGAGGTAACGTATATGGGTGAAAAGAAACTTACAAAAGAAATTGAAAAGGGAGCTACCATTCTTTTACTCACAGCGAGAGAAGTCCCTAAAGATCCTAAGTCACTCATCCTGCCCCAAGTTACTCCTGTCCTACAGGAATTTGCAGACGTGTTTCCTGCTGACCTCCCTAACCAGTTGCCCCCATTGCGTGACATCCAGCACGCTATTGATCTGGTCCCGGGAGCGAGTCTTCCTAACTTGCCACATTATCGGATGAATCCGACAGAGCATGCTGAGCTGAAAAAGGCAAGTTGATGAGTTATTGGCAAAGGGCTTCATCAGAGAAAGTTTAAGTCCTTGCGCTGTTCCTGCTCTATTGACGCCAAAGAAAGATGGAACCTGGCGTATGTGTGTGGACAGCCGTGCCATAAACAAGATCACGGTGAAATACCGTTTTCCCATTCCTCGTTTGGATGACATGTTGGACATGATGTCTGGTGCCACAATCTTTTCCAAGATTGATCTTAAAAGTGGCTACCACCAAATACGTGTTCGTCCTGGTGATGAGTGGAAGACCGCCTTCAAAACGAAGGATAGCCCGTACGAATGGATGGTCATGCCATTTGAAATGACAAATGCCCCGAGCACGTTTATGAGAATCATGACGCAAGTACTCCGTCCCTTTATGGGCAAGTTCCTTGTGGTGTACTTTGATGATATTCTCATTTACAGCCGATCCATTGGGCAACATCTTGACCATTTGAGACAGGTCTGCGGTGTTTTGAGGAAGGAACAGCTTTATACTAATCCTACCAAATGTACCTTCCTCTCCGATCAGACTATCTTTCTGGGATTTATTGTGTATGCCAGAGGAGTATCTGCTGACCTAGAAAAGATACGAGCTATTACAGAGTGGCCTGAGCCCCGCAATATTCGTGATGTGCGGAGTTTTCATGGCCTTGCCACCTTTTATCGTCGGTTTGTGCGAGGATTTAGCACGATCATGACTCCGATAACCGACTGTTTGAAGAAAGGTGAGTTTGTCTGGTCGAAAGAAGCCACGAATGCCTTCAAAGAGATCAAGAAGAAAATGACTCAGACACCTGTCATGAGGTTGCCTGATTTCACTAAAGTCTTCGAAGTAACATGTGATGCTTCTGGTATTGGTATAGGTGGAGTCCTCAGTCAAGAAAGTCATCCTGTTGCTTATTTCAGTGAAAAGCTGAATGAAGCAAAACAAAAATACTCCACCTATGACAAGGAGTTCTACGCGGTCATTCAGTCACTTCGCTATTGGCGACATTATCTTCTGCCGCAAGAATTCGTTATCTTCTCAGACCATGAGGCCTTAAGATTCCTTAATTCTCAACAAAAGTTGAATCCGAGACATGCTAGATGGGTAGAGTTCTTACAAGAATATTCAATACCATTAGGCATACAAAAGGGATTGATAATAAGGCCGCGGATGCGCTAAGTCGTTGGTACATGATCTTATCTGTACTGCGCACCGAAATTATTGGTTTTGAGAGATTGAGAGATGAGTATGTCTCCTACCCAGATTTTCACAAGATCTACACCTCTTTGAAGGAAGGCATAACTCGAGTGATAGATGATTATTTCTTGAAAGATGATTATCTCTTCTATCGCTCCAAACTGTGCATTCCCAGTACATCCTTACGAGAGTATCTTGTTTGGGAATTGCACGCTGGTGGCCTTGCTGGACATTTTGGGCATAGCAAGACCATTGATACTGTGGAACATAGGTTTTACTGGCCGAAGCTAAAGAGAGACGTGAAACTTGTTAACAGATGTCACACCTGTCAACTTGCCAAGCAACAAAAACAGAACACAGGCCTATATACTCCTTTACCTGTTCCCAGCCGCCCTTGGGAAGACGTGAGTATGGATTTCGTGTTAGGCTTACCGAAAACACAAAAAAAACACGACTCCATTCTTGTCGTTGTGGACCGTTTTTCTAAAATGGCCCACTTCCTCCCGTGCTCGAAAACTTTTGATGCATCCCGCGTGGCTCAGATCTTCTTTGATAATATTGTGAAGCTACATGGGTTGCCAAAAACCATTGTGTCTGATAGGGATGTGAAATTCACGAGTTATTTTTGGAAGACCCTATGGCACAAGTTAGGTACAAAATTAAAGTTTTCGTCTGCGTTCCACCCACAGACAGATGGACAAACTGAGGTTGTCAATCGAAGACTTGGCAATCTCTTACATACTCTTGTGGGAGAGAACTTGGGAACATGGAATTTAAAATTAACGGTTGCTGAATTTGCATATAACACATCTAGGAATAGAACCACTGGCATGAGTCCACACGAAGTTGTACACGGTTATCGTCCTAGGCAGCCTATAGATCTTGCCCCCATGTTAGAACATCACCGAGTCTCCGAGTCTGCATCTGCATTTGCATCCCGCATTCATGACTTACATAGAAAAATTTCCAAGAAAATTAATGAAAATAATTTTAACTACAAGTTAAGAGCTGATATTAGAAGAAAGTTTAAAACTTTTAATGTGGGTGACGAAGTGATGGTTCGGATTCGTCCGGAACGGTTCCCAGCGAAATCCGTTAAGAAATTGAATGCAGGTGCTGCAGGTCCATTTAAAATTCTTCATAAAATCAATGATAATGCATATGTTGTTAACCTCCCCGAAGGCTTTGGCATCAGTAAAACTTTCAATATTGAGGATCTAGTACCCTATGAAGGCCCAGAATTTAACCCTAGAAATCATCTTATAGATGAGCCTACCCTACAGCCTACTGGTGAGATTCCCCCATTACCCCCACTACCAGATACTACTTACCCATCGACAGAAGAGTTGGATAATATTTTAGATGATCAGATAATCTCTACTAGAGATGGTGGTATTCATAGATATTTGGTAAGTTGGAAAAACAAGCCGGAGTCGGAGAACACTTGGATAGATCACGGAGAGCTCCAGCGCTTGGATCCAGACCTCTTGGAGCACTATGACAGGAGGACTGGTTTTAACTCGACTGGGTCGAGCCTTCTCCCACCCGGGGAGAATGATGAGGGCATCGATTCAAGACGATTTGGGTGTTTCTATCAGCGCAGGCGTCGTCGTCATCAGCTGCTTTATTTGGTTTAGGATTTTTATTTTATTACCATTTTTTATTTCTGGCAATTATAGCCATATGTAATCTTTTTGTAATTTTTAGATTTTGAGAATATTTTGGAGATGTGTTTCAAGATGTATTTGAGCCTATTTAAAGGCCTTGAGATTAATGAGAATGCATGCCATTATTGATCAAAAAAATTCTGTGTTGAGTTTTTGCTCTTCCCCCTTCTCCTTTGTGTGATACAACTGAGATCTAAAATTAGGGTTTGTGATAAATCCTAATCAATTTTAGAGTTAGTGATTAATTCAAAAATCTACCTCCAAATTAAAATTACCAAATTACAAATTACCCAAACCCTAATTCCCAAACCCCCACACAAAACCCTACAGCAGCCGCCAATTACTTATCTTCTTCTCTTCCACTTCCAACCCGATCTCCACCAAAAGAGAGCCCCACCCATCGTTGCCCCCAAATCCCCATCCTCCACTCTCCCGCTGTTCCTCTCCCTCTTCCCCGACTTCACCCTCCGGCGAACAGACCCCAAGCCGACCCATCACCTGCCTCTCTCCCTCATCCTCGCACCACCCCGCTGTCGCCTCTTTCCCCCTCCACTCCCGGCCAGATCCTCCATCCCGCAACCCTCCCTCTCCGTCGAATCCACCACTACTGCCAGCCACTACGCCCTCATCACCTTCCTCCTCAACTCCCGCTCCCATCTTCTCCTCCCTCCTTTTCCCGAAGCCCAGCTGAAACCCCACCTCCTGTCCTCGCCGGAGCCATCCTCGCCGGCACCGTCGCACTTCACCGTCGAGCAGATCTGCCAACCACGTGGGTCGTTGCTGCCTTTGCTCGCTGCATTGCTGCGTTCTACCAAAGATCTACGCTGGTTCTTCGCATTCGGTAAACTCTTTCCATTCTTACATATTTGTGTTCTACTGCCTCATTATCTAGTATATTATCTAATTTGCCTGTCGTCCACAAAAATAACCGAGATTGAGTGTTCCACATGCCTGAATAGAGTACGAATCGATATTGAACTTATTACTAGCTAACACATAGAATTTAATTGTTGATCGTAAGGTTGAATTATTAAGTTGACTGTATTACTTGATTCAATTCTTGAAAACCCATCAAACCTATTAACTGTTAAAATTTCCAACTTAGATCCGCACTTTCATGTTGGTAAAATTAACCCATTAAAATTTTTGGAAATTCTCTATTTTAGGGTTAGTTTTACATCATCCTCTTTCATGGGATTTTGTAAGCCATGTGAAATATGGAAATTTTACTCAGATTAGAGTTTAGAAATACTGTATTCCTTAACCAAGGTCATAAACCAGCTGGGTAACATATCCACTGTATTATGCAGTACTGTAGTCCAGACGACAAAAAACATGGAATCGAAAATGTTCAGATTTTTTATTAAAAAAATCTGAAAGAAAATAAGGATATTCTCTTTCAGATGAAAACTTTCAACTACTAAAGCTGGAGTAAATATCTTACTGGTTCATTTAGGTACTTCTGCCCCTCCTTTGTAAATCCTGGAATTGTCAAGTGCAAGTTTTTCTCTGCACAAGGTTTTCATTCATTCATTTAATTAAAGGTCCATTAGAAAATTGTCAGAATTCAAAAGTCCCTAGAGACAAATATGATTATGCCACCATCAAATGATGAATTATGCATACATAATAAATCTTGCAAACATACTGAACATAAATCTCTAAAAAAATTGTATCAGTATACATTGATGAACATAAAAAGCTGGTAACCAACCTAAGTGTAGCAGTAGATCCTTAGACTCCAAAGTCAATGATTTACGATGCTTAGCTAGACTACACGCAAATGTGGTAACCTGCAAGTAAAATATTTTTACCGTAAGTGTCAGAAGGAAGCAGTCTCATGTACTATGACATAATTATCATAAGTAACAGAAATTTTAAATAGAAAAAGTTTAAGGCAATATGGCCATGCAACAGAAAGTAATTATGACATCTGTACCTACTAACTAATATTAGACCATTCAGGAGAATCTGCACATCATGATAAGCAAGAAGTTGAATATTAACCCGATTCTACATTATTCCGTACAGTATCACAGAACTGGATTAATAAGCTTATCCGAAGAGAAACAAGAAAGACAAGTTCTCTGAGACAAATTTTGCAGACTGTGACTCGGGGGAACCAAACCACCATTTCTCATGGTGACACAGAATCCAACATATAACTAGAGTATGGTAAACCAGGTGAAGCTCATACCAAAGTGCAATGAAAATATGAAATAGTTCACAGAAGATTTGTAGTTGTGTAATAATGTGGCTTGACACTGACTAGATTAGCTAATCATTCCTAAGTTTTTTCTTCCTAAAATATGACTATTACCAGTGATTTTCAAAAAGATAATTTCCAGAACTCACTTTTCAGTTATTTCACTCGATTCCTTTATGCATATAAGATGTGCATGTGTGTTGCTTGGTAATGGCTAGGAGTATAAATGAAAATAAAGAAATATTTGGTGCTAGTTAGGACTTAGGAGTCACGAGAAGATTATGGTAAGTGGAACAGCAAGAATTAGAGATAGACCGAAACGGACTAGATTAAAGCAGTTACGGACATGATAGTTGCTAATTTGACATGAGCAACCCTTAACAGAGAAAAGGGTTTTCATATAGTTGACCTGAAAGATTTGAAATAAAGGCTACATTATTGTGTTGCTCTTGTAGTATCTCAATACATATTTTGAACAGTTATAACAATAAGGTATGTGTTTTTCTTTATGTCTTAATCAGTTGATCCCCTAATAATATGCTTGAGAAGTTTGATCTTTGTGGCGTTGTTCTCTATTTGAGTTTTGATAT
The DNA here is from genome assembly GCA_017893485.1 of Hemerocallis citrina. NCBI lineage: Eukaryota > Viridiplantae > Streptophyta > Magnoliopsida > Asparagales > Asphodelaceae > Hemerocallis > Hemerocallis citrina. The sequence goes on along the minus strand of CM030358.1, from coordinate 183,370,624 downwards.
CATGTGCACATATAGAGACTGTTGCATAGGCTTAAGATTTTCAACAAGAAACGAAAGGAGCTAAACAAAGCTAGTTAAGCATGAAGGTTAACTGCTCAAGTCCAAATTTCTGACTAATGTAAACTCATGGCCAGTATTTGATAGTTTGTAATTCCAAAGTGTGAAAGATATCATGGCCACCTATGAAGCACAGTTACGGGTACAGGGTGCGGGTACGCCACGACACAGATACGGGGATACGTGATTTTACAAAATAGTAAGATACAGGTGCATTGGTGGGTATGTTAAATGTAATATATTTTATATTCTATCTATAAATAAAAAATATATCTAACTCATAAAAAAATGCAAATATTTGAACAATTTCATAGAACTATAAAAAATACACTATAATTATGAACATTTTTTAAGAAAGAAAATGATAGTCTAACTATCAAAACATTGGGTATCCGTGTTTTGTATTTGAGAATAATTTGAAACAAAATTTTTAAATAACACTAGGGCCCCAAACATTTATCTATATATAATTGTCTCCAAAAGTTTCAAAAGATTGGGTATTCTTTGGGTACGCACCCGAGAGTACCCAAGGAGTATCGGCACCCGATACGTACCCAACACGGGGTGCATCTCCATTTGGAAGTACCTGTGCTTCCTAGATGGCCACCTCATAATATAGAAAATCATGTTTGGGTCCTCCTATCATCCGGTACAAGTATTAAATCCCTTCATAGTGAGCGGAAAAATATATGTAAGAAATAAATTTAGGAGTGACCAAAGCGCATTACCGTATCAATAAAGTTGTCAGCTATCTCTAAAAGGACCTCTTCAACTGCTGGATCAAGCTTACCCAGGGGATCCACCTGCAAATAAATGAAACATTGTCAAAGAGGAATAGATTGGAAGAGATTAAGTGCTTTGCCTCTCTTGACTATTGCTAACACTATTAATCAGAATCTATATATTCAGTGATTAAACCAAACTGTTGACGTGGACTCATTTAAGATTCAAAGAAGATACTGTCATTCAACAATGTTACTTTAATAAAAGCCCCAATGTTGCATCCCTAATGTTGCATTTTTTGCTGATGGAATTACTTCTAGCAAGCAAATCTCGTTAATTGTTGTGTTCATTTTCTTATAAAAAAACTAATCAAATGCCTAATTACTTAGGTAAATATAAAAAAAACAAAATAAGGCTATTGAAGGTGATGCAAAAAGGAAACAGACTTCATTACACAATCAGATATTTTATTGACATACATCTAGCGTTTTGTTGATACAATGAACTTGCATCACTAAACTCAATGGGTTTCATTTTCTTTATATTGTATTTGACACACATCTAATCATGTTTTAGTTTTTGATGAAGGGAATAAGCTCGGCTGGTCCATCTTTCTTCACACTCCATTCAGAATTCCACCTCAACTACCATCCCCTATGCAAAACTACCACAGCATCTCATCACTATCTGAATCAAACTTACAAAAGAATATCTAACAAAAAGATCCAGCAATCCATCAAACAGAGAAAGAAAAATAGAACAAAAGTGAAGTAATTTGTAAGCTAAAATAGTTTAAGCTGCTATAAAGCCATACCTGCGACACCAAATCTTGTATCTTTCTTTTCCCCAATACTTGATTGCCTGCTTCTGCACCTTGGCTTGAATTACCACCAGTAATTGTTGTCACAGATGCGGGTGTACCTGGCTGGGACCCAGTTAAACTAACAGACTTTTGAAATCCAGACCCTTGCATCCTTGGAGATTGCTGTTGAAGCTGCTGTTGCAAAAACTGCAGCTGCATTTGTTGCTGATGTTGCTGAAGTAACTGTTGCTGTTGTGTCTGCTGACGTGGCGATCCGAGCTGTGCCTGTTGCTGTACCAGTTGAGAGAGTTGCTGCTGGGTTAGACCAATTGATTTTTGTTGTTGAAGTTGAGATGCTGATGCTTGTTGTGGCGAAAAGGGTTGCTGCTGCTGCCTCTGTTGTTGAAGATTATGGGAAGGAGAGACGGGACCTGACATTGCCTGCTGCATATGCTTCAACCAGGGCTGTTGAGAGAGAGCATTCTGTGCTGATTGGCCATTTTGAGCTAACCCAGAAAACTGTGGGTTCCCTACGGAAAGCGATTGTCCTCTTTGTAAATTTTGACTAGATAGTTTCTGCCCAAATGATCATATGTAAAACATTCATAGAAATTCCCACAGTAATTGGACAGTAATTAGACATGAATATCATGCATGCATCATCAAGTGTTTTCTCATCAAAAGGAGGGTAAATGAAATTATGGAGAAGGGAGGTGCCTCTCATAATGCAAAATGACCAATTGCTCTCCACTGATTTCTCTTTTTTATTGAAAAGAACAGATGACATATTTGCTATGAGGAACTAGTCTGGGGGAATTTTTGTGTGTTAAGTGAATCGGTTCAATTAAATCCTCACATTCTCCCGACCCCCGTGCCTCTCTCTCTCTCTCTCTCTCTCTCTCTCTCTCTCCACAAAAAACCCAATCCTAAATCAGAAATCTCCCAAATCGCTCAGGCTTTCCCCAAATTTTTAAAATCTCAAATCGTTCACTCCACTCTCATTGGTATCTTGATAATGGGCAATATGCAAAACGAACGCTCTACAATTGAGCTAATTCTCATTTATGATTTTTTGAATTATTTTTCTAGTATAATATATCTTGTATTTTGCAATATTATATTTTGTTAGAAATATTATATATATATATATATCGCCTAGCACTTTGCCACCTGGGCCCGCTTACAAGGTCTAGGCGCTAGGCCCCCATCGGCCGCCTGACTACCACCTAGCGACTTTTAGAACACGTGAGGAAATCCTTTTTAACTTACGGCATAGACAAATTTCATGCTTACCTAACGTTGTGAACCAAATATGCAAGGGATGAACCAGGATTACTTAATTTGCCAATCACCCTCCGTACCGCGAATTGGTTCGCGCAAAACGATTGGCAATTTGATCGCGATCCAGAATGCAATTTTTAGGTCCCGTTTGGAAACAAAGTTAAGATAACTATTATCTTAACTTTGGAGGTAAAAACTTTGGAGGTAAAGGTATGCTAACTTTAGTTACTATCTCTTTCCCTCCAACCTAAAGTTAACATTAACTTCAACTTAAACTTGGTGTTTGGGAAGATCCAAAGTTTCACTCGTGATAGGGGAGAAAGAAAGAGAGTGGTGCTCAGTTAAGATAAATGATGTTAGAGTGAAGTTTAGATAACTGGCTCAACTTTTGGGGTGAGATAACTCCAGTTATCCTAACTCCAAAATGGCTGCCAAACGAGTCAAAGTTAGGATAATTGTGGTCTTTTAAAGTTAAGGGAGATAACTCCATTTATCTAAAACTTAACTTTGTTCCCAAACAAGACCTTAACAAATTGGCAGTTCAATAAATAAATAAATAACTAATTTTACCCTCTAACAAATAATCACGAGATAACTGATATTTAAAAAGAAAAAAACAGAAAGACAACAATAAAAGATAAGCGAGAGTTGTTGGTTGTTTAACATATTCTTCTGATGTTATTAGATAGCTTCAATGATATGATCTTTTAAGCATATATGGAAAAAGCATTCGACTACCTTAAGATTTGTGACATAATTGACTTCTATCATTCAATACTCTTATGGAAATATAATAAAAAGATGAGAGTAAGGGGGCTAGGGTGTCACCCTAGCTAACTTAGCTAGGGAGACCTCTCAAAATTCATCTCTCTATTTTCCAAATCGAAAATCCACAGTGTTAGATGTGCCCTATTTATAAATTAGCGTATACTAAATTTTAAAAGAATTCAACGAGTTTTAATTATTTATCATGCAATAGAAAAATCGACATTTTATAAAGGGTCTATAATTACTTCAAGTTTGGGTTGCATGATGAGTGGTTAAAACTAGTCGAGTTCGTTTGAAATTTTGTACACAATTAGTTTATGTAATGCAGATAATATACAATGATGTGGGTTTTCATTTTAGAGAGTCGAGAATGAATTTTGAGATGTCCCCCTAGTTAAGTAACTTAGCTAGGGCAACACCCTAGCCCCCCTTATTCTCTAAATAGATAGGTGTTACTCCTCCGTCTCAAATTAACTGTCCACGTTCCCATTTTTATGATGTCGCATATTAACGGTCAAGTTTCTTTTTTTTCTTGAGCATCTTTTACTTCATTAACTCAATTATACCATTGTCAAAGTTTTGTCCCTCTAATTATACACATTAATCAACTATTCATCGAAAACACAAGCTATGCATGGGACCACAAACCAATACTCCTATCTCTCTCTCTCTGTTTATTTATATGCTTCTCTTTTTCTTAACTATGTTTATAATGATGAGAAGAATGCTCATGGGGATAAATTGAGTTTTATAGATTAATTCATTTACAACAAAAAAATTAAAGAGAGATAGAGATTATTTAACATGAATTTAAGAAAGAGAGTGAAAAAGAGGGGGCAAATTTGCAAACTTACAACACTTCTTAATATTTGTGAAAATAGTAAAATGGATAGTTAATTTGGCAGATGGAGTAATTTTTTCGTTCTTTTGATTAAGCGTGAAAACAGTCTATGGATTCTATTTACTATTAATATTATTAATTAAATCAATAGTTACATGATTAATTAAATTGATAAAGTTTAAAAGCATATTTAAGAATTGCTTTCACTATCTCCTCAGTCTTCTTATCGTTTTTACTATTTCTTATTCTTGAAAAGCTATTTTTCTTAAATATGTGTATCCATGTATGATTGTATGTATATATTGTTTGCCAGAAAAACATATTTATGTATATATGTATGTATGCATTGTACCAAAGCGAGCAAAGACAACGTATCTTAGCGTACCGCAAACCAAAAATAACGAACCGCCTAAGTATACCTCACACGAGTTACGATTTTAAAACTCACCGAACAACGTAGCCATACCCGTATGCGAACTAAACCGAATTACGAATTAGGTAACATTGGAATGAACATGAGTGATGAGGACATCAGTTCAAGATGATTCGGACGCTTCTACCAGTGCAGGCGTCGTCTTCAGCAGCTGTCTTATTTAGTTTAGGATTTTTATTTCAGTACCTTTTTTGTTTCTGGCAATTATAGCCATATGTAATCTTTTTATATTTTTTTTAGATTTTGAGAATATTTTGGAGATTTGTATCAAGATGTATTTTGAGCCTATTAAAAGGCCTTGAGATGAATGAGAATATATGCCATTATTGATTAAAAAAGTTTGTGTTGAGTTTTTGCTCTTCCTCCCTCTCCTTTGTGTGATACAATTGAGATCCAAATTAGGGTGTGATAAATCCTAATCTAATTTTAGAGTTAGTGATTAATTCTAAAATCTATTCTCAAAATTAAAATCTCCAAATACAAATCTCTAACATTAATTTCCCTAATCCCAAATATCAAAACCCTAATCACACCCCCTCACATACCAGACGCCACCTTCCCCTTCTTCTTCTCCCTTCCTTCTTCTCTTCCTGAAACCCACCAAAACTCCAAACCTAAGCATCCCCAGTTCCCCATCCCGCTACCCCCTCTCCATCGCCCCACTCTACCTTTGTCGACCTCCACACATCTACCCCTCAACCGCCGCTGTCCCTTCTCCATCCCCTCGTCGCCTCTTCGTCTCCATCCCGATCAAGATCCCCACCCCCAAATCCATCCCGAATCCTTCCCCTAACCCATCTAATCCAAAACCCTAATCCCACCGTACCCCAACCGCGTCTACTGCCAGCCTTCAGTTGTGCCGCCTCTGTGCGCCTCCGCCGGCGCTGTCGCTCTTCGCCGACGACGCCACCTCCCCCCGTTCGCCGTCACCCGCCATTGACCAGATCTGCCAGCCACTGGCTTTGTTGCTGCCTTTGCTCGCTGCGGTTGCGTAGTCTTTGTTGCTGTCCACTCCGAGATCTACGCTGGTTCTTCGCATTCGGTATACTCTTTTCCTATTAGATATTTGTATTTTACTGCCCTATTATCTAGTATATTATCTGATTTGTCTGTCGTCTACAAAATAACTGAGATTGAGTGATCCACATGCTAGAATAGAGTGCGAATCAGTATTGAACTTATTACTTGCTAAAACACGTAGGGATTTACTTATTGATTATAAGATTGAATTATTAATTGGGACTGTTACATTTGATTCAATTCTTGAAAACCCATCGAACCTGTTAACTGTTAAAATTTCCAAACTAGATCTGCACTTTCATGTTGGTAAAATTAACCCATTAAGATTCTTGGAAATTCTCTATTTTAGGGTTGGTTTTACATCAATGAGGCTATGGTTCAGTTTTAATGTATGTAGACAAAATCAAGAAAAAAACTCAAAATTACATAATGGCCTGCTCAGTCCATATAATGTGTGCACTACCTACATGTTAGACCTTAAACCTCTATTAAAAACTAAAGTGGAAAGTGGATATGATCTCTCGAAGGAACTCCGATTGGTATTATTTTGTCAACCGAAGGCAGGCCACCACATTCTCTTCTGCTGATCAATGGGTACCAGCCTAACAGGACCAGATTTTCTGAAGTTCATTCTATCCAAAAAATATTTAAAGATAAGATAAGAAGCTTCAAAGTCCAGAAATGTCCATGCTTTGTTATAAAATTTGTATCTCATAATTTTTTGTAACAGAGAAAAGTATATATGCTTGTGTAGTCTGACTTAAAACTTGATGTAGTTGCTATAGTTTAAAAATTGGTAAGCTATTTTTTTTTATAAAATAAGCTACGCATGTTAGTAATCGAAGTCTCAACACCAAATCATTAGATAACAGATACTATCAGTCATGATCTTCATGGTGAGATTCAAACTCTTCATTATAATGCTTGACCCTTAAAGGTGCAATCAACAATCAGATAAGATATACACGTCACAGATGAGGTAATATATGAGGATTACCAAATTCAAATTTGTTTTTCTGAGACACATATGGAGTTGAATAAGGCTATCTATCAAATGAATAAGAGTAAAAATGAAAATGGTTGATGATGGATATTTACAAGTGCTTTACATATTTGACACAAAGATATGCACCTAGCAATTTGAAAGTAACATTTGACAATGTAATATTCCACTCTTACCAGTGTTCTAAATGGCGTCCGCCTCGGACGCCTAGGCGGCGCCTAGGCGCTCAAAAAGAGGAGAACGAACCGCATATGCAATAGGCGGTACTCTAGGCGTTGAGATGGCAGTTAAGCATACAAGGCGTCGATATGGCGGCGCCTAGGCGGACCAGGCGGCGCCTAGGCGGACCAGGCGGCGCCTAGGCAGCCGAGGCAGATCAGGCGGCTGACAGATTTTTTTGTAATTTTTTTTTCAAATTCTTTAAAATAGTCTCTTCATCTTCAACAGAAAAAAGCATCTTCATCTTCAACAGTAAAAGGCCTCTTCATCTTTACATTAAGGTGTTACTAGTTCACGTTATATTTGAAATTTTATATGACTGATTATTGTTTATGTCATTATGAATCTAAAGTTTACACCATAATCGTTATTAAACTTCTAAAATCATTCTGGCCTAGCATCACTTGTGAATTGTGATGCATTTAATCACATGGCCTGGCCATTTTCTTCAGGAAGATTAGTTGTCCATGATCGCAATAACTCCAATAAATTGTTTGTTTCTTCCCTGCAACCTCCATTGTCAAGATTAAGAACCATTCAATCATCTTAGGATAAAGATTAAAGAGTTCACAAAATGATTTAAACTACAAGCACTAAAGTTCCAACTTCACAAAAAGATTTAGACTACAGGCAAAGATAGAGAAATGTAACTTTTAAAAGGTTAATATATTAATATTTTTAAAATAAAAACAAAACGCCTAGGCGCCGCCTAGGCATCCTAGGCGGTAGGCGGTCCTTGGCCGAACCGCCACCGCCTGACGCCATTTACAACCTTGACTCTTACTATTGATTGTACCCAGTTGCACAAAAATTATTTCAAGACACTAACCTGACAATGCCCTGACTGTAATTTAAGTTTCACAATTTTGAATTTTAACCGCGGAGGATGAATTCCACTCTAAAATCCAACCATCGATCAAATAAATACAAAGATGTTGAGAAGAATTAAATTTTAAATTGGCCAAACTGTAGATCATATGCAATTAGTAAACGGTAATTCAAACTGCAAGTAAAAAAAAAAACTCGTGCTTTTTTTTCTAGTCTAACAGTTTAACAGGCAAAATCCAAACATATAGTAAGTGACAATTCTTATAAAGGATTTAAATTCTCTTCTTGAATAACTCTGGAAACACTGTAACTTTAAGCCCATGAAGCATACCTGCGGAGAGGTGAGAGAATTCTGCAGCATCTGCTGCCTCTGCTGAAGAAGTAGCCGCTGTTGTTGAGCATACGTGAACTGACCATTCCCTCTAATCTGTGGGTTCATTCCGAGTGAACCCATCATCCCCACAGCCTGCATTCCTTGTAATCCCTGTCCAGATGAATTGCCCGAATTAAATTGCATACCTTGGACTACACCGGCCTTCCTCGGTTGCTGCATTTATAGGTGGAAAAAAAAACAGTTGTCAATACAGCACATGTATAGAAAGACAATGCAAGCAATAGGAACAATTACAAAAACTTCTCTTAACTCAACCCCCCCCCCCCCCCCCCTCCCCCCCTCGGGGGAAAAAAATTTTAACAAATTAAAGACAAGTCGCACATCATAAGCACAGAACCCTGATCAAAACTCTTTCTTTGTTTGGATACACAGGTAGGACACCTATACGCAATTTATTAAGTGGACGTAGAGGAAAGTAACCTAAAAGCTGCATACCTTTGCCTTCAATTTTGCCCCTGTTTAGGAACAAAGTTCAGATAACCAAAGTTATCTTAACTTTAGAGGTACAAGGTATGCTAACTTTGGTAGTCATTCCCTTACCCTCATTTCAAAGTTATGTTCATAGTTAAAGAAAAATTATGTAAGTGTGGAGTTTAGATAACTATGGTTTTCTCATCTTTTGGGTAAGATAATTGTAGTTATCTTAAGTCCAAAATGAGTACCAAAAATATCAAATTTAGAATAATTCAAGTTTTTTAAAGTTATCAAAGATCACTCCAGTTATCCAAACTCAACTTTGTTCCCAAGCACAGCCTCATACATGTGGTTATCTTAATTGTATGTAGTGTAACTCCAATATATGATCCAAATGCACAAAATTTTAGATAAATGCTTGCATACAAGTCACCTACCTCCAGTAACCTCTATTTTTCAACGAAACGAAATGCCCAAAGTAATGCCTCAATTGGATTCCAAACCCTAATTCTAATCAAACTTACTAAAATCCAAGATTTGAAAAAATCAACGAACCTGAATGAACAAATGGGCCTGCATGTTGTTGTACTGCTGGATCGATTGCCCGGGCAGCATCTGTATCTGCCCCCCGGCCTGCCCGATCCTCGTCGCCATCCCCTGCTGCCCTACCCCGATCTGAACCCCACCGGCCCCACCTCCGGCGCCGAAACTCATCTGGGCCCCACCCGCGGCGCCGAACTGCCTTGCCGCGGCGAGCTGCTGCTGCTGGAGCGGCGTCAGCCTGGCCACGGATCCGGCCCGCTGAAGGCTGGAGAAGGCGGCGGCGGTGGGGTTGGGGGCGGATGATGCCATCATCTGGTTAGGGTTGGGAGCGGATGACACCATCATCTGGTTGGGAGCGGGGTTGGAGTTGGCGGCGGGGTTGGGGTTAGGGTTTTGGGGGTGGAGAGGGGGGAGCTGAGGGGAAAGGGGGATTTGGGGGGAGGAGAGGCTAGGGTTTTGGGAGATTTGAGGAGACGGTGACGAATTTTCCGCCATTACTCTTCTTCTTCTTCTTCTTTCTTCTTTTTAATTTGTATTTAATTTTAGAGGGAGAGGAAGATAGAGATGGTTGACTTCGTCGTAGAGGGGGAAGAGAGAGTCGTGAATGTCAATTATGTGGGGAAATAACGGGTGAGAACGAAGCCTTATTATATAACCTGGATTGTGTATGAATTGCTTTTAGAAGCCCACGAGTTTATTTTATCCCAAAAATAAAAAATAAAAAGCCCAAGAGCTTAAACAGCGTGTTTAACAAAAACTCGGGTGTTGAACCAAAAATTCATTGTAAGAGCATCCCCGGTTCGTTCGCTAAAAACTCAAAAAATGAAAATCGATTTAAAAATATGCCTCACAGGCGTTTGCTAAAAATTCATAATTTATTATATAAATGAACAGTAGCTTGCTAAACTTAATAGCGCTTTTAACCAATTGCTAAATATAGAAGACGGACGATGTTCATCCGTTTGAAGAAGGAACGGATGAAGATATGTCATCTAGTTAAATAAAAATTAAAAAAATATGAGAGATGAATGAAGATTTTCCGTCTCTTATCGAAAACAAATTTTTTTTAAAAAAAACTGAAAACACGCCAGACGGATGAAGTTGTTCCGTCTGGTGTGTTTTTTTGATTTTCAAATTTTTTTTAAACAAAAAAAATCCAAAAAACACCCAGACTGATGATGTTCATCTATTTGGTGTTTTTTTTTATTATTTATTTTTTTATGATTTTAACAAACAAACAAACAAACAAAAAAACCAAAAGCCAAAAGCACCAGACAGATGAACATCATCCGTTTGGTGTGTTGTTTGACTTTTTTTTATTTTTATTTTTTATTTTACTAAATACCCACACAAAAAAAAGACAATTTCCGTCGCTTCTATTTTTAGACTTTAATGACTGAAGTGTGATCCTTCTATTGTTATTTCTAAATGCTATATATAGCAATTGATATAGAAAACGATAGTGGATGCTCTACGCTCTACAGAAGACTAGAGTGTAATTGAGTAACAAGTGCTTTAATAATGAATTTTTTCCCTACTGACCCTCTTTTTTGAAAATAATTACCAAACTGACCCACTTTCAAAATTATTTATCATACTGCCTCACTTTTGAACAATAACGATATATATTATTTTAATGTCGTTGTTGTCAATAGTGACACCTATAAATATTTTTCCCTTCAGATGCCACTATTAGAAATAACGATATAGGTTCATTTTACATTCAATTAGGATCTCTCTGACTTGAGTAAAAATTTCAAGTGTGTAATCATCTTATAACTGATGTTGATAACGACAACCATATGCGGGATGCCATTATTGGAGATACTGGCATCAGTATAATAATACATACATATAAATAGTGTCCATATCTTCTCCTTCCCCTCTCACTTTATATTTTCCCTCTCTCCACTCTTGAACCCAAAACCTTAAAACCCTAGATTTAGTAATTGTTCCTTCAATCTATCCTCTTTCATATCAATAAAAATCTACAAAATCCTAATCCATAAACCTTAATCCCCATCCCCTCCAATTCCCTCATCTCTCTGTCCACTTGGATTTCGGTGCCGAATCTTCTACAACTCAAACTAAATCCGAAATTGCCAAGCAAATATCAGAGCTTATCTAGCAACTTCCCCACTTAGCACGGACAACATTTACGCCATTAAACTCTGTATTGTGCAAGGTAATCTGAAACCCTTAATTGTTTTAAAATATTCATTATTGTGTATTCAGATTTATGTGAATGTATGCATGTATATACGTAGTGTATCGATGGAGATTGATATGAGTTGTAATCTGATGCGAGTAGTGTATTCCCAATGCATCGAATTTTTATATACGAGAATTGCTCTATTTTTCAAATTTTATAAGATTAATGTGTATGTATGAATGGATGTACGTAGTGTATTGAAATGTTGTCATTACTGATATGAGTTGGATATTGATATGAGTAGTGTATTGATACGAGTAGTCAATAGTTGAATTTTTTTATATGAGAATTTGTCTATTTTTTAAAATTTAGAAGATTTATGTGTATATATGAATGGATATATGTAGTGTATGGATTGTAGTCAATATCGATATGAGTAGTGTATTGAAGCGAGCAGTGTATTCCCAATACTCGAATTTTGTACATAGGAAATGCTTTATTAATGTTGGATAGAGAAATGGTCCAACCGAGTGGATCGTCACAACCGTCGGGCAGTGGTAGAGACCAACCACCACCACAAGTAAGAAGCGTATATTATTTTTAGTTATGAATCTAATATCTAATATTGTTTCTATTATAGTAAGAATTTATATGTTTGTGTAGGATGTTGGCCAACCATCTACTTCGCACGAAGTAGGTGTGTCATCTTCAGCCGCATATGGAGGTCTAGGTCCATTAGACCCAACCTTACTATACTTGCAAGAAGAGTCTCAGTCCGTGTGGGAGGGGTCAACAAAGGCTACGAGTTTCCGGCTACACAGGACATTGCCTATGCACCCCCCGTATACGCAACTATTTGGTCAATGCCGGTTTTCACAGAATGGGAATGGTGGGGAATTTAAAACTTGACCATTCATTACTTACAACTATTGTCGAGCGATGAAAGCCGGAAATTAGAGAGATGACGGTGACACTCCGCGATGTAGCGGTTATATCCAGATTACCGATATATGGGGTTGTCATGACTGGAAAACCTAGGGTTCAATAAAGTTGCCTTGGTTAAAGAATGTCTTGGGAAAGATGTTGATAAGGATGACAAAGGTGTGTTCATTGGCAAATTAATCCGACGTTCGTGGATATATTCAGATTTTAACAATAAATTGGGAGATAACCCGATCGACTTCCAACTTCGGTGCTACATGCGGACATACCGTTGGGAGGTGTTATTTGCACAAACTCATCCGTGATGTCGTCCACCTTATGTACCTACCATTGATAGCCGATCTATACATAGCTGGTCGTTATAGTTTGAGAAATACGATGTTGGCTTCCCTGTATCGTGCATTGTGTAATTATGCGATGGGGTCTATACAGATGACAGGGCCTATGAGGTTGTTACAAATTTGGTGTTGGGAGCGTATACACCTCGGTCGTCCTCAGATAACGGTTCTTTCATAGAATTGGGTGGTAGTTGATAAGAATCTCGTGATGAGGCTCCTCTGGGGGGTTTATTGGACTGTTTTCCACACGTGGAGAGATAGCCCACGTGAAGTGTTGATGTACTACATAGATGAACTTGATCAACTGCGGGAAGAGTACGTCAATTGAATCCGCACACCCCCGATTGATTGGAATGACTACCACCCTTGTGCAATGCTGATATGCAACTATGGTTGACGAGAGCTTCACTACTGAACTATAGTGTTCTTGAAGTCTTGCATAACATTGTCGTTGTCTACAATATCGCGTATCAAACTGTAAGGATGTCCCGGCTTATATTATGTGGTAATGTACTCTTGTCTTCTGGTGGATAGGGCATTCTTGAGTGTGATTTAGCAACTGGTTTGGAATTCATCTCGGTGTATGGACTAGGAATAACAAGTGGCCGAGCATTAGGAAGCTTAATTTGCTCAATATACAACTCCAATGCAGTCCAACTACAATTTGGATCAAGTGTCCTGGTAATCATGGACCTTAGTGCATTAGCATTATCTACAGGTACCGCCATGAAATATTGTCATTCTCATTTTCTGGCAGCATAACGAGCTTTGATTTTGAGACTCCAATCAGCTCTATCTCAATTAGTAACTTCAAATATCTTCTCTGCTAGTTGTAAGTATATAATGTCACGGGGAGTCCACATAATTTCTGGTTCAACATCGCTATAACTATATCCTATCTTCGAATCTCGAATTATTTCATCCCCAAAATATAACCAAACCGGAATATCGTAATCCATACATATACATAAATGGACGAATCTTCAAGTCATTATCTACTCACAAGCATAGCATATGCAAACTACACAACATGTGGTTATAGGAATACATTCAAATGAAACCATAAACTGGAGCGCGGAGAATATGTCGTTGATGATGTATGAGATGACCGGAGTCAATGTTGGAGATAAGATTTTTTAGATTGAGGAGTTGGATTTCGGAGTGGGAGGAAAGGGAGGTGGGAGAGATGATGTTTGAGAGTAAATAGAAGTCGGATTTGTGCTATAGAATCTTAGGGTTTTGGGTTCGGGAGTGGAGGGAGAGAAAAGATAAAGTGAAAGGGGAAGGAGAAGAAGGGATCCCTATTTATATGTATGTACTATACTGATGCCGCTATCTCCAATAACGATATTCCGCATAAGGTTTCTGTTAGTGGGGATAGCGGCATCAGTTATAAGATGATTCCATACTTACAATTTTTTCTCAAGTCAGATAGCTCATAATTAAATGTGAAATAACTATGTCGTTACTCATAATAGCGACATCTGATTTTTTATATATAAATACATGTGTCACTGTTGACAACAACGACATTAATATAACATATGTCCTTATTGCCAATAAAATTTTATGTTGATGTGTCAAAAAATGAGTGAGTTTGATAGATAAGTTTGAAAGCGAGTCCTTTTGATAATTATTTTCAAAAAGTGGGTCATTCCAGAAAAAAATCTGTAATAGTATAGTGGTAAGGGTCTTTATTAGTAAGCATGAATGTTGAGACCTCGCTTGTACGAATCCTTATAAATTGTATCAGGGAAGGGGTGGAGTTTAGTAAGGATCTTTCAGTGACCTCGTTAAAGAAAAGAGTGTTTGAGTTCGAAAGTGAAATCTAGTTACAACTTACAATCTTTCGGTTATAAATGTTTTGGATGTGTTTTAATGTCAAGTGATTAGGTGACAACTAGTGATCTAGCGTGTACTTGAAGATCATTTTGACCCACATAGGAGATCAAGATGCTAGAAGTTCACTCATGTGACTTTGTACCAGGATTGATCTGTTCATCTCTTAGGATATCTACATGTCATGTGAAGCAAATTTGAGGTGTCATGATTTTTAGTATTATGTTTTCTAACTACTTATCGAAGATGAGTGTTTGCCTCCTTTGAGCTCTTCTTGGTAAGTCTTTGATATCAATCAGGTATCTCTAGCTCGAAGTTATTCGATTTGCTATTCTATTTTACATATATCTGTAATGGAGGATTTGGATAATGCAATTTTTCTGCACATATTATACATATGTTTAGCAACTATGCAAGCTCGAAATTTTATTGTTTTGAGGATTGATCTCTTTGACATTATTGGAAGATGGGATAGCGATATAAAAAAAATTGAAAAAAGAAAACAAAGATTCAAAGCCTAGCAAAGGTAACTTTGCAGGCTACAATCTGACATCTTCAAATAGAAAGAAATGCAAATATTCAGAGAACACACAGAAATGCAAAATCTCTCTATTTTGATAACATTGTATTTTTCTTTCATAACTGTTCTTCGGATATGAGTTGTTGATTGAATGATCTGAGATGATTTGGAGATCAAGGCTATAAATGAGGGCTATGTTCCTCTTTCTAGACTCTGAGAACCTAATATAGTCGGTAAATTAATATTATTTTTTTCTTCAAAAAAAGGTGACATCGTCACCGCTTTATTAATAAAATCTTAACGAAAAAGTAGTAGTACAAATAATTTATATCTATTTGTTCCTAAACAGATCAGTAGCATTGGTATTAAACCCGAAATCCGGACCCGACCCGGACCCGACCCGGACCGAGCGTTGGACCGGAACCGACCCGATCTAATTTGGGTAGAGTATGGGTCCTAAATTACTACCCGTTGAAATTTCGGGTCGGGTCTGGGTCCCCTAAAATTGGACCCGACCCGGACCCGCAATAGAAAAATAAACAAAAAACGAAGCGGACCCGACCCGGACCCGACCCGTTACCCGTTAGATAAATATACTTTTGAGGTGAGGACTTCTGAAGCCTTTTTCTTTTCTTTCCTGTGTTTCCTTCATGTGTGTTGTGCATATAATGATTGATCAAACTGCAGTATTTGGTTGTTGGTAGACTGTTAAGGTGTGTTTGTAACAAATGAATGTTTAACTACAGTGGTGTTCTAAGTATGAGAAGATTACATTCTGCTTTCTTTTTGATCGTTGTTGTTGATTAGTTGTACCTAATGTTACTAGAAATCACCAAACACATATTGATTGATATCATGTTTCTTACTTATGCTGGCGATTAGGAATGATGAAATTGAAGTTTTGAATATTTGGCAACTCTTAGAGAGCAACCTGTACATACATTTTGTGACATATATCACATTTATATCAGTAATTTTACCAATAGAGAAATCTACGAGGGAAATACTCTACAAAAGAAAGCTATGTACCGTAAGCTAGAGTGATCTCGTCTAAGGTAATTATATCACATTTATCACATTTATATCAGTAATTATATCAGTATTGCTATCCTCATCTAAAGTGATCTCATCTCTATGTACTGTAAGCTAGAGTCGCATATTTTAGTTTTTCTTTTCTTTTGAGCATCTACAATAGTGAGTCTTTTTATGTCTATTAGGTATCAAGTAATAACAGCAATTGAGACATGGACATTTCCAGCAATGGATTCATTGAAGTTGTTATTATCTACTGCGGAAATCTTGCTATATACTTCATGTTACATTTAGCTTCCATACTAAATACTAATAGTAATGTTTACTTGACATTTTGAAAGAAAAAAAATAGTTGTATAAACATCCTATGTTTAAAAGCCAATTATACTGTTTAAGTTATGGATATAGTACATGGAAAATTCTTTTCAATTTTGATCCCATTTACATGTACACTAATTTTGTTATTAGATGTTTATTTTCATTTTTCTGGATTTACATTTCATGACCACTTGCCATGTTCACACAACATATCCAAATCAGCAAGCGAGTATCTATTAGAGAAAAGATTGTATAATAGTTCTATCCTGGGCATTTAAGAACCAATAAAAGGACATTGTAATGACATTGATGAGACAAAAACCACAATACTTTGACCATAACTGAACGTGATAGAAACCCATTTTTAAAAGTATGTTGGTACATTTTGTTTATGGAAATTATTATCCATCGATTTATTTCATATGAAGTGGATTAAATTAGAAAAAAAAATGTCTTTTTTGAAAAAATATCATATTCTTAAACAATCATATAATTAGATGATTTCCTAAAAGGAAAATAATATAAAATTGTAGGATAAACTTGCCCAGCCTGTTCAAAAATGTTCGAACAGAAGAAAACCTAGCTAAAACCTGAAATCCCTTGAAACCTACTGACATGGTTTGAACTCTTAAAATGCACCTGTATTTTTTACTTTTTAGTTATGTAGAAATATACTAAAATACCTGAACGACCGAATAGTGCATACCCCCAGGCACAGTTAATACATGTATTTGATACAACAGTACTATCTACTTCAATGTCGTACTTCAATGTATTTGATACAACCATACTGAGATCTAATTTTAACCATCATTTTCCAAGAAAGTCACGAGTCGTATTATGTAATATTGTGTTATGCTTTAAAGACCCGGAACCGAACCGGACCCGTGATTAGAAATAGGACCCGGACTCGGACCCGGACCCGAAAGCGAACGGGTAACATTTTTAGTGGGGACCCGGACCCGGACCCGGACCCGGACCCGAATTTCATGGGTCTGAGTCCGGGTCCAGTATTTGGACCCGTCATTGACCAGGTCCGGGTCCGGGTATTGAGCTACCCGACCCGACCCGACCCGTTACCAGTGCTACAGATCAGTGGAGAATATTACAAAGCATAGCCTACATCCCTAATTAGTCTCTCTCCTAGCTAAACTTATAAACTAGGCATCTATAATATGTTTTTCTATCAAAACCTCCAATATGTTTTTTGAATTCCAACAAAAATCAATTTTCGAACTCAAAATCCATCGACCTAGCTCTCCACCCCAGAGACCCCCTCACCATCCCTTAAGCGTCCACCAGGCAACAACCACAGCCACCATCTCTTGTTCGCATGCTTACTCCTCTCCCCACGACGTTGTCATCGTGTATCCGCCAAACCAACCCCACCACGGCGCCATCTTTCGACTGCGTCAAATCCAGCTCTCAACACTAGTCGTTGTTCTCAACCGAAAATGAGAATGCTTGCACTCGCCGATAACTCCACTAAATGTAATTTGAATTACAAACAAAACTAGTTTAAAATTCAAATTACACCATAATATTCTCCTCACACTCCCTAACTAAAATTTGAATTTCAAATATCTATATTGAAATTCAAAATTGAATAAATCTCCCCCTACACACTCCCTATTTAAATTTGAATTTCGAAATCCTAATTCAAAATTCAAAATTCGAATTTCAAAATCCGGCTCCTCTCTCCCCTTTCCCGATGTTGTCGTCGATCTCGTCCTCCACACCAACTCTTTTCAAAATTTCCTCCACCACAAAGCCCCCCCCCTCCCAATTCTAATTTTTAAATTTCAAAAATCTAATTTGAAATTCAAAATTCTATTTTCAACTCCATCTCTCCCTCCATTCTCTCCATGCCTGACATTGTTGTTGTCCATTCCAGCCACCAAATCCCGACGAACGCTGCTTCCACCCTTCACTGCATCCCTCGCTGACAACCATCTACGTTGTCGTCGATAACACACAGTCCAGCCCAGCCCGCATCTAGCCGAGCCAAGCATTGTCATCCATCCCCTCCCCCGTGCAACCACGCTCCCATCCACCGCTCTTAACGCCTCAACCTCTCCCATCACCCCCACCCCCTCCAATCCACCGGCAACAACCTCAACGCTGACAGCCAGTCCTAGCCACGACAACCACTCCTTTAGCTGTGCATGCACCCTCTCTCACGACGGAGCCACTCTCGCCCTCAAAGCCAGCCCTCATGACATTGATCTTCCCTGCCGTGCCGACCTGACACCATCGACTCCAAAAACACATTTAATCATCTAGTCGGTGAAACTCCGACGGACACCCAACCGAACACCACCACTGCATGAGAATCTCCGACGAACACCCACCAGAGGCGCGTTTGGGGGGGGGGGGGGGGGGGGGAGGGAGGGAGGACGAGGAGGACAAGAGCGTCCTCCCCCCTCCGTAGTCGCTAGCTACTCCTCTCTATTCTTTTTAGATTTTTTGGGTGGAGCTTCTCTCTCTATAAATTTAGAAAGAGAAACTCTTTTTTTCTTTCACTATGTCGGTGTATTAATTTGGTGCTATTCATTTTTTAATTAAATTAATTAATTACATTTTCAAAATAAAATAGGGGGAAAAAATTAAGAAACCCCCTAACGTTTCCCATGTAATCAAGAAAACCCATAACGTTATTTTTCGCTTACTTCACTCTCTCCGTCATTAAATTTTTAATTTTATGTTAAGTTCCCTTATAAAGTTACCTTTTTGTCCCTCATTTTATTTTATAAATCTTTGCTGTTTTCCTCCATTATTCTCATTTTTTTCTTTTCAAACCCTAAATCCATAAGTGAGAATACAACTCAAAAGGCAAAATTTTTGTTTTCTAAAGAATTTGTTTAAATTTATCTCTAACTAAAGTTCAAAATAAAGGGAGGGGCAAAAGTATAATTTTATAAAGGGCATTTAACTGAACAGAATATTTAAATTTTAATGTCAGAGGGATAGAGTAAACGACAAATAATGTTAAGGGTTGCTTGATGTAAATGAGAAACATTAGAGCATCTGTAGTCATTGGCCATTTTGCCAAAATTTTCAACTAAAGCTCTAAATAAAAGGAGGGGCAAAAGTATAATTTTATAAAGGGCACTTAACTGAACAGAATATTTAAATTTTAACGTCAGAGGGAATAGAGTAAACGACAAATAATGTTAAGGGTTGCTTGATGTAAATGAGAAACATTAGAGCATCTGTAGTCGTTGGCCATTTTGCCAAAATTTTCAAAATTTGGCAAAAAATGTACTGTAGTCGTTGGCCAAATACCCAAAATTTGGGTTTCGGAGCTACAGTAGTCGTCTATATTTGGCAGACGAAATGCCAATTGCCAAAATATAGCAAACGAAAGATGATTTTTCGTTGGAAAATTTTTTTTTCACGCGTACTCATCGGACGAGGAATTATTCCCATCCCTTTAATTTTTTATTTTTTAAAAAAATGGTCGGACGGGAAAAGATTTCCCGTCCGTTCCATTTAAAAAAAAAAAAACCATCTCAAACGAAGCTTCATCTACCGTTCCAGAGTTTTCAGGTAAGTTTTTTGATTTTTTTTTTTTTTGGTATAAAGGTCACTATCACAAGGCTTTAATTAATTTTTTTTAGGTTTTTTTTTCCAAACGTTGGACTGAAAATAATTTATCGTCCATCCTATTTGAATTTCGAAAAAGTCAAATTTTGACAAACAATGACTACAGACCAAAGTTACTTTCGCTAATTTTTATTTGCCAAATACCAAAAATTTGACTTTAATGACTAAAGATGTTCTTATGGGGTTTCTTAAATTTGTTTTTCCCGCTACAATTACCTTGCCCGAAAAGCGAAAATATGTCGCCATAGCCCCCGGGTCCGTACACACGCACCGACAATGCAGATGAATAGAACTCTCAACTAATCTGAACGGTTGAAATCTCAGGCGATTTTTAGGGCGATTTTTTCCTTCATCCCCCCATCTCTTCAACGCCCAGATCCCTAACCGGGACTTCTCCGATCCCCCTCCTCCCTTCACTAAAAGTGATCCCCGTGGTCTATTCTCCAAACCCTTTTCCTCTCAGCGCCGTCTTTGTAGTTTCACTGGAGCGCTTCCTCTTCTCCACCCCCTCCCCCAAGGCTCATTTTGGTGCTGTGCTGACGGCTCGACTCTTCGGTGCGATCATCCCTGAGGAGATTCCATCTGCCCCCCTGCCCCCGGTCCTGAGTTCCTAGCTCCAGTCCTTATCGCGACGCCCCTCTCTTCCGGTCTCCTTTGTTTGCGGTTTCAGGCTCTCTTCTCCCCCTCTTGTGCAGCTTCCTCAAGCTCTGTAAGTATTTCTACCTTATTCTTCATTTACTTTCGGCTCCTTTTGTTATCTTTGCTTTTCCTTTGTGGCCCCTTGCGCGTGTTCCTGGCTCTTCCCTTGGGAGCAGTGCGCTGCTTTTTTGCCACCGTGGGTTCTCTGTGTGAGTAGGTGTTTGTCGGTTGCGCCTCATCAGTGAGGTAACGGGCTGGGTTCCCCTTACTTCGTCTTCCCTTTGCGTTGCTCTGAGAGCCGCCATTTCTTAAGCTTTCTTCTTTCTTCTTCCTCTCTTTTCCCTCTCTGTAATCGGTGTGATTTCTTGTTGGGCCTTTTCTTCTATTATTTGGGCCCTGTCCCTCTTGGCCCATGGACTTATCATGGGTAGAAGTGGTAAAAAAAAAACAAAAAAACATATACCAAACAAAAGCCTTCTTGCTACCTCACCCTCTTCTGAGCCCACTCACATCTCCGGAGTGGGCTTTTCTCTGCCATCCACGCTCTATTTCACGAAGCTTCCACCCTCCTCCCTCTCATCATTCTCCCGCCCTTCTCACTTCTCATCTTCCTCATCCTCTTCTTCTATCCCTTCTCTCTCCCCTCGCTCTTGGCCGATTTGTTTTCGTTGCCTTCAGCGAGGCCACACCAAAATCCAGTGTCCCAACAAAATGAAGTGCCATTTCTGTCTCAAAGACGGGCATGCACAACAGAGATGCTTTGCTCTTAAAAAAATCCTAGGGCTTCCCTTGTCTGCTCCGATCTCCGATCAGGTTATTAGCGCGGTTGACCTCTCTTCTCTCCGCAGCAAGCTCCCCTCTTCTAACCAGGCTGTGTCTCGTAAACAGCTAGCTGCCTCCAAACCCCCTCTGCTCCCTACGCCTTCTGCGACTCTGCGCATCCCTGAGCATCCTCTTCCTCCGAAGGCGTCACAGGCTGTTTCCTCTGTTTCTTCCCCCAAACAGCTTATCACTCAAGTTTTTATTTCCAAGGCTGTGCTTTCGGAGCGTTTGAAGTCCTTTAGCACGTACGGTGCGATTTCCTTCTCAGGAGGCATAGTACCTTTCTTCACTCTCAACTCCTTCCTTAGTAACTTCTGTAACATCAAGGATTGGGATTGGGTTCTTTACAACTGCTCCAATGGTGATAGGGTGATCCGTTGCCCCTCCCCCAAATTACTAGACGACTTGATCGCGTCTCCCTCCCTATCTATCGGTTCTATCAACCTCTCTGTTCGCCGTTGGGTATCGATACCTGCCCTGCCTCAGAGTGATGATGTCTTTGAAACTAAGGTGTCATTGGTGGGTCTGCCCCCGTTCTGTGACTCTCCCCGCTTAGTTGGAGAGATGGCCAAATGCATTGGTGAATTGGTCAGTATTAAGTCCATAGCTTGGCTTGCTTCTGGCAGTGTGCAGATAGAAGCTATTTTCCGTTGTTCTAAATCCCTTCCCCGTATTGAAGCATTTTGCCTATTAGACGGTCTAGCCTCTTATTCTGTCTCAGCTCATTTTCACGACTTCTCTACTTCTATTGAGCACCTCTCCACCCACCAGTCTCAGGCCTTTGTGCAGAAGTTCGATGCTGATTTTAAGGATCCTTTTCACCCTGGGCTCAAAGTCCCTTCGAAATCTCCATCCCCTGCTGCGAAAGCTACCCGTGGGGGTTCAGCGCGCAGCAGAGCTTCCCATCTCCCCAAACCTGCTGGTCGCTCCTCAGTTCCCAAGATTTCCCCTTCTAAAGCTCCAAATTTGGTATGGATCAATCCCGATCTTCTCCCCGCGAAGGGCTCTTCCTCCTTCACTCTTACATCGACTATTAAACCGGATGACACCTCTTCCTCGCCCCCAAAAGTCTTCCAGTCTGCTGCCCCTGCTTCGCCTCCTCCGCTGGCTACTTCTTCCTCTCTTGCTAAAGGCAAGTCATCATCCTCTCCTTGGCCGGCCTGGAAGGTCAATCCCAACTTTGCTTCGGATTGGGAACAATTTCAGCAGATTGCTCATTTTCCGATTCCTAAGAGATCAGAGCCCGCTTTCGAGTCTGCCATTCTTAAGGCATCGAAGTCCTCCAAACCTCCATTGTGGATTAATGATGATCCTCTGCTTCTGGAAGAAGAGGAGGATCTCAATAAAGCATCGCAAGCCAAGCAGGTGCTTTCTATCCCTCTACCTAAGCATGTCCATTATTTCTTTATTGTTTATGCTTTCTGTCTAGTTAAATTGTTGCATCTGGCGGTGTTGGCTCCTTTTCTTAGAGCTTCCCATCGGGATTTTCTCTCTGGTATCTCTGTGTCTTTAGGGCCTTTGTATCAGGGGTGGAATCATCCATCCCTAGATACCAAGTTCCGAAGGCTGCTCAAGTCTCCTTCTCTTTTACCTCCTCTATCTATCTGCTGGCTATGCCAACCTCTTAGCTTTGGCACCCACCCCGGCCCCCCTTTGCCACTCCCCGATTAGTTCTTGCCACTCTCCCTCCTCCCCCCCAGGGATTTTGAAGCGCTCCGAGGTTGAGTTTGGCAATCCCACTCAATCGTCTCAGCGTTTCATTAGATCCAGCGCGCGCCTGTTGGCTATCAAACAGAAAAAAATCCTGGCAATCACAGAGTGCATTTCTAGTAGCTCCATCAGGGATGACTCGATTTACTCTTTACCATCACCTTTCTCAGACAAAAGTCCTTCACTCCATAATCAGTATGGATCCCTTTATTTTCCTATCTTCGACTCGATTTCTGATAGTGAACTTACCTCCCTCGCGCAAGATTTGGGATTTCTCATCAACCCCGCTGATCCGCACTGCATTAGTTCCATTAGAAATTTGGAACGTTATAGAGTTTTGGATCATAGTCGTGCCCATGATTAGTGTCTCTTGGAACATTCGGGGTTTAAATTGCCCGTCTAAACAACGGGCAATCTTCGACCTTATTTCCTCTTCTCGTTGTGACCTAATCTCTATCCAAGAAACCAAATTGGACTCCCCATCCTCGTCCATCTTTCGGGTTTTAGGAGGTTCCTTGATCTCGAAGTGGGTCTCGCTAGACGCCATCGGTTCTAGAGGAGGTATCCTTGTCGGATTTAAAGAGTCGGCCTTTACTCTACTCAGTTTTCATCGTCTTAACTTTTTCCTTATCATTCAACTTCAGTGGACCCTCTTCAATTGTCCTCTCACTGTTATCTCAGTGTATGGCCCTTCTACCGCGGAGAGGCGCCCATTATTTTGGCAAGAATTTATTTCGTTACAACCGTTCTTAACTGATCTCTTTTTCTTGTGCGGAGACTTCAACGTCACTCGCTTTGCTTCCGAAAGATCTAACCCTGCTTTCTCCATTAACCAATCCTGCTATTTCAATGATTGCATTCGGGCATTACAATTAACCGACCTCCCTATTTCCGGTAGATCTTTTACCTGGTCTAATCAACGTTCACCTCCTTCCCTAGCCAAACTTGATCGTTTCCTTGTTTCTCAATCTTGGCTTAACCGTTTCCCCCAGTCTTTAGCTCAGGCGCTTCCTAATCCTTCATCTGATCATTGCCCGATTTCTCTCTCTTCTCATTTTCCTTTCCGTCATCAGCACAAATTTCGCTTTGAAAAATTTTGGTTGCAAGATCAAGTCTTCGTCGGTTTGGTGGAGGAATGTTTGGCCTCTATCACGGGTTCCTCGGGTCTGGGCAATATCCTCCTTAAACTTCATGCCATCAAACACGGTTGCAAGATCTGGCGAGCCGAAAGGCAACACAATACTGTCTTTCTCAAAAATTTTCTTCTCCAATCTATCGATTCCTTCGATAAATTGGAAGAATCGGCTCCCTTATCTGAAGCCGCCCGTGCTGAGCGGCTTTCTTGCAAACAAGATTTCGCTTTTATACTCCAGCAGGATCATGCTAAATGGGCTCAAAGAGCTCGGATCAAATGGTTAAAAGAAGACGATGCTAACACCGCTTTCTTCCACAACTTTGCTTCTCATAGGCAACGCAGTAATCGAATCTCTTCTCTCTCAGTTCAAGGGGGTGATGTTACTTCTGATGACGAAATTCATCGAGAATTTCTCAACTTCTATAAAAATATCATTGGAACGAGTAAGCATCGGGCCCTTGATATCGATTGGTTCCATCTTTATGGTGACCAATCTCATGACCTATCCTCTCTAGAAGCTCCTTTCTCTATGAAAGAGATTCGTTCGGCGGTTTTTGCTTTAAAAAGCGACTCTGCTCCTGGTCCGGACGGGTTCCCCGCCTTTTTTTTCCAGAAATTTTGGAATTGGCTCAAGGATGACCTTTTCAAACTGTTTCAGGATCTCCATCAGGGTCACTTCTCCTTTGACCGCATCAATTACGCTCACATTGTTCTCATTCCTAAGATTGCGGGGGCCCATCTTCTGACCAATTTTAGGCCTATCAGCCTGATTAACACATCCTTTAAAATCATTATGAAAGTTCTTTCGTCCAGGCTGAGCGCCATAATCTCCCCCCTAATTGACCATGCTCAGTCTGGATTCATCAGGGATCGGTTTATTCTAGACAGTGTGGCATCGGCCCAGGAAATCATTTCTCAATGTCACCGATCCCGGGACGAGGGGATCCTTCTGAAGCTTGATTTTCAAAAAGCTTATGATAATGTCAATTGGGACTTCCTCTTGAACATCCTTACCTTTAGGGGTTTCGGTCCCAAATGGGTGGCATGGATTAAATCCAGTCTTTACTCTGGTACCTCGGCTATCTTTATCAATGGCTCAGAGGGCCATAAGTTCAAAGTGAAATGCGGACTTCGCCAAGGAGATCCTCTTTCATCTCTTCTATTCTCCCTGGTTGCGGATGTCTTTAGCAAACTCCTCAGAAATGCTTGGAACTTGCAAATGATAGAGGGTCTTGGTCACTCTCCTCACTTGGAGGGCGTCCTTAACCTTCAATACGCAGATGACACGATTATTTTTTCCAAGCCTAACCTCCACTCTCTTCGTAACCTGAAACTGCTCCTCTACTGTTTCGAATTGGCTTCAGGTTTAACTATTAACTTCCAAAAATCCTCTGTTCTTTGGCTCAGCGGGTCCCCCAACCGCCAGGCAGAGATCTCCAATTTTTTCATTTGTTCGATCGCCAACTTTCCCATCTCTTATCTTGGCATTCCCCTGAGATGGGGAAAACTCATCAGAGCGGACTGGATTCCACTGATTGACAAAGTGGAGTCTAGGCTCTCAGTTTGGTCCGGGAAAGTTCTTTCCCGGGGGGGTAGATTAATCCTCATTAATTCGGTTCTCTCTGCCTTACCCCAATATTTGATGTCCTTCTTTTTCTTGCCTTCCTGGGTGATCAAAAGGATTGATCAGATCAGGAGCAATTTCCTTTGGTCGGGATCTTCTGTCTATAATCCAGGTTCGCACCTGGCTAATTGGAAGATTGTCTGTGCTCCTAGAGATGAAGGAGGTCTTGGAGTGTTGGATCTAAGAGATCATAATCTTGCCCTTTTAGGCAAGTGGTTGTGGAGATTTCACCAATTCAATCATCTCCCGTGGATTCGTTGCATAAAAAATTATCGTTCCTCTTCCAATTGGTGGGAATTCCCTCATTCCCCTCCTCGTCAAGCCTCTACTTTCTGGAAAGGTATTTGGAAAGCGTCTAATGCTTTCCAGTGTAGCATTTCGCGGAAAGTTGCTGATGGGTCCACCGTTAGACTATGGACCGATTTGTGGATCGGTAACTTGAAGCTATCCTCCGCATTCCCTTCCTTATTCCGTTTGGCAGCTCTCCCGTCCGCCTCGGTAGCAGATTCTTTTACTCTGATTGATAATGTTAGGTATTGGTCGATCCCCTTCACGATTGCTCTCCCCTCCCCGCTCTTTGACCAATATAATAACCTTCTCTGTCTTCTCAATGGTTATTCCTGGTCTCCTTTAGAGGGCATCTCTTGGCGCTGGACCGCGTCAGGAGCCTTTACGGTGAACTCTTTTTACCGTTTTCTCAATTCGAGAGTTTTGCGATCTGCGTCGTCGGATTTTATCTGGGAGTCTTGTATCCCCCTTAAAGTTAAAATCAACTCTTGGTTAGCCTTTAATAATAAACTTCTCACTGTCGAGATCGTCAACAAAAGAAATTTAGCCTGGGGTCAGCTCTGTCCTTTTTGCGATCTTTCCCCGGAAGATGTTAATCACCTTTTCGTTCAATGCCCAGTCATTCTCCCCCTTTGGAAGATTAGTGCTTTGGCTTGGAATACGGGTGTGATTCCCCTCCATTTGACCTCTGTTTGGTCTTCGCCGCCTCCGAACAATATGTTCCGTAAGGCTTGGATCTTAGCTACTCACACCATTATATGGATAATTTGGCAGGAACGAAATGGTAGACTTTTTCGTCATCGTCGCAAATCGATTGCGGCTATGATAGACGAACTTATTTTCTTTTTCAATCTCTGGGCTTTAAGCCCTACTTTCAAAGAAAACGCCTCCATGGCTTCCCAAAAACTCTTACAGTCTATTAATTGCCTCTATGATCTTCAAGCTTTATAGTATCTTTTGGGATATTCTCTTTCTCTATTCCTTGCTTTCTTACATTTCCCTCTATGTTTCTCTCATTGTGTTGTGCAGGGCTAACATCAGGCTGGCTTTAGTCTTTGTGATTTGTGTTGGTTGTTTTGGAGGGCTTATCTGTAGCTGTGTCTCTCTCTTTTGTTCCAGTCGGGCTCTTCAGCCCTTGGGGATTAAGTTTATTTCTTCCTGACTTCGATCATGTTCTACTTGCATTCTCTGGTTGCTCTTTTGAGACCTACTTTGTATTGCTTTAATGGGATGCTCTTTATCTTGTTGTTTCCTTCTGCTACTGATTTTTGTATGGTGCCCTGCACTTAGTTCTATTATGTTGTTTATATGCTATTGGTGCTAGGCTAACTTAATGCTGGTTTGTACCCACTGGCTGATCCTCTCTCTTTTCTGTGGTTGCGGTTACAATTGCCTGGCGTTATTTATCTCAATGCTTTTCTGCTTCTTTTAGTGCTGCGCATCATTTGTAGTCTGGGCTGTAATGTTAGGGTCAGAGTTTTTCTTACCCGGCCTTTATGCTTTGCCGTGTGAGTGGTTTTGAGAGCCATCTCGTGCATGGAGTCTGACCGTTTAGCTGTATGTTCTGGATTTTTGTTTGAAGTGTAGCAGGTTTATGTTTGCTGACTGCTATTGATCTTTATGACTTCTATTATCTAGTTGATGGCTGGTTTAATTAGGGGATCAGCAGGGATTTGGTTAGCTAGTTGCTCTAACTCCTTATTTGCTATATACTCTCTTCCAAGACAATTTCATTCTCTGCCTATTCCCCCTCCAACTTCTCTGCAATGGTGACCTCAGGTCCTTCTTTGCTCTCTTTTGAGAGAGCTCAGATAGCCTGGACAGTGGACTTCTTTTCAGTTTTGGTTTGTAGCTTTCTTCTCAGATTGCTCCAAGGCCTATGCCGTCGCGCCCGCCAATCGGGCCCTGTTCTCCCGTCTTCTGGCTCGATCCTGCCTTTCTCGTGATGCCTGAAGCTTTCGGACCCATTGTGCGCGTCTCCCGTCTGAGTGTGCCGCTTCTGCCACGGCTTTCGCTTGGTAAATTCTGTTTCACTATTGTAAGCTGTTTGTTTCTCTGTATATAGGCATTACTCTTTTGGTTTCCGTTTTACCTCTGGTAAAGCCATCTTTGTAAACTATTGATTATTTATTTGATTGTTTGGCTGGAGTCTCCGGACTATATCCGTTTCATCAAAAAAAAGACAATGCAGATGAATACAGTAGAAAACAAAGAACGGGGTAAATGCACCGCAGGGGTAAAAAAGTAGATTTTTTATTTTAATTTTAAACCCTCCCAGCTCCAAAGGCTCCCATCGACTCACGGATTTATCATATCCCTCACTCTGTCTTCAACTCCAGATCTGCTCTATCATCCAAAATCCTTCAAACTCAGATCTACTCCGTTTCAGGTAACTTCCACCTCCACTCTCCACCAATTTTCCTTATTTTGATACGATACAGTCATATGCTAGGGTTTTATTTTAGACCAAGAAAGTCGAACAATGTCGAGAAGAGCAGTCCCATCTCGCCGCCTCGTCGACGGCGGCAGCATCCCGTTGGTCAGCTCGCTCCATCAGAAGACCAAATCCTCGCCTGTTCTCTCTTTCGCCTTAGTTGCTGTGGTAATCTCTACTTTAGTTCCACCTTCCCAAAATTTGTGTCCATAACTTGTACCGAGTGGCATTGATTTTTTTTATTTTTTATTTTATCGGATTTTGGCTTTTTGGTAGGGTGCGCTTCTTCTTATTGGGTACTCTTACAGTGGCGGATTCGGCGCAAGTAAGGATGTTTCTCATTTGGGAGAAGGTACACTTTTTTTTTTTTTTTTTTTTTTTTTTTGAGGTTACAATTTCACTTTCTTGTTAGTTGAAGAGCAGTGTTTGTGGATTGACCAAATTGGAAGTCAAGTTGGGAAAGCTATATGTTACTGATTGAGAAAAGAAGAGAAAGTTAAGGGCAGTTGGATTTAGTCAAGTACAGGTTAAAAGGTTGAGACTTCTTACTAAGTTTAGTAAGAAATTGTAATAGATTCGGGTAGTGCTACGGTTGCTATCTTTGTGGACTGTTATTAACAGATCTTTAATTCGAACAAGTTAAATAGGCGTATCGGACTAAGAAAGTCCAACCTCATGTGATCATCTGGTCTGGATTGTAGTGTTTTTTTTTGGCTGTATTTTATCTTTCATCTGCGTAAAGGTTTAAAATTTATCATTTTCTGTAGGTACTTCTTGCACATTGGAGGTTCAACGAGCAATACCTATTCTAAAGAAAGTCTATGGTGACAGCACAAGAAAAGTTCTGCACGTAGGCCCTGATACCTGCAGTGTGGTCTCCAAACTGTTAAAGGAAGAAGATACAGAAGCATGGGGTGTGGAACCATATGATTTGGAGGACGCTGATAGCGGCTGCAAGAGCCTTATGCGCAAGGCGATTGTCCGTGTGGCTGATATCAAGTTTCCTCTACCTTACAGACCAAAGTCATTTTCCCTAGTTGTAGTGTCAGATGCACTGGACTACTTGTCTCCGAAGTATTTAAACAAAACTCTGCCAGACCTGGCAAGGGTGGCTACCAATGGTCTTGTTGTATTTACTGGTACGTGAACGTTAATACCTGTCTTTGCTCTTATATAGAATTATATCAGTATTTATTTAGGTATCTGTATGTTTGTTTGTCTGTATGAGCTCAGTTTGCTGGAACGTTATCTTCATTATTTTGTATGGAAATTTTGTCACCCAAGGGATGTTTAATGACTTGAGATGTGCATGAGGATCAGTTATGAACATAAATATGTAAAATATAGCTTGCTTGCAATTATTATTATTATTATTATTAGGGGAAATACATATTATGTACGAAAGTGAACTTATTAGGTCATGAGAAGTAAACAAATTTGTTCTTTCTTACCAAATTTCTTGATGTGTCACCACAATGGGTGATGCACATTGATCATATAATCTATGCACTCTAAGAGCATCCACAGTGGTTTGCTATTTTTGCCATTTTCTCATTTTATGAGAAATGAGCGTCTGCAGTCATTTGCTATTTTGCCATATTTTGGCAAAAACGCTACAGTCGCTTCTCATATTTCAGAAACGAAATTGACGATTCTCAAATTATAGGGGTTCCGTCCCTATTTTTTTTTAATGAGATCAAACGAAACATGTTGTTTCGTCTGACCCTTTTTAAAAAAAAATGATCAGACGGTACAACACATGTTGTACTGTCTGAACAAAAACAAAAACATGTTGTACCGTCAATTTCGTTTCTCAAATATGAGAAACGAAATTGACGATTCTCAAATTATAGGGGCGTCCCTAATTTTTTTTATATTTTTTTAATGGGATCAAACAAAACATGTTGTTTCGTCTGACCCTTTTTTTATAATGATCAGATGGTACAACATTTAAATCGTCGAACGGAACAAGTTGTCTCGTTTGAAGCCAAAATTAGCTTGGACGGGACATGTCCCCTCCAGCCCCTAGGAAGTGTTTAGCCCATTTAATGTTAGGCTAATCTTAGGTTAGTGTTATAATTAGGTAGCTTAGTATATATTTTAATATTTAAATGATTTAATTAACCTATTTTAATATCTAATCATTAGTTAATTAACTACAAAAAAAAACGGACGAAACAAGATGTTCCGTCCGACCTCCTTTTTTAATATTTCTTTCTCAAATTATATCAAATGACGACTGCAGCAAATTGCGATTTTTGCTATATGCTATTTTGCCATATTCTCAAATTTGAGAAATTCCATTGTGGATGTTCTAAGATGTATATGGAGAATTAAATGGTAGGAAGATTTTAAAGCCAATCATTTAATAATCCAAAATAAGCAAAAGTTTGATTAAAATTCCTATAAGCAGAGATATGAGACATGCCCATGCTGACACACACCATGTAATATGGGAGAGTGAAAGAAAAAGATAAAACCCAAGTACTATGTAGATACATCAAGTATTGTTTTGGATCCTTGTGTGTGAGATATGCACATGCATCAGCACGATACGACTCTCTATTGGAAATATCTTTGCTTCAGATTGCAAAATGAAAGGGATTTCGATGCCATCTAATGCATGGTCTTGAAGCTTTTGGATTAACTTTTCTTTTTTGCTTTTACACATTTTGTAATCTGTAGGATAAGCTAAGCAGTAATGGTCGCCCAGGAGACTTACCATGGTATCAAATTGGCCAAGATTGAGATGATACTTTGATCTGTCTCAGTTTTTGGCCCTACCCTTTACCATATTTGCGTAAAAGCTTGGTACTTACCGATATTTAATTTAAAAAATTAAAGAAATTATTATAGTGAGAAAATGAAATCAAAGACCATATAATCTATTTATTGACTACTGAGTAGGAATAGCACGAGCTATAATATTACGAGGGATAACATGGTTGATTGCCAAAGAACTATGCTTATTCTTGTAGTATATTCTCAGTAGCTTATAATTTTTTTTTTTTGTTAGGGTATAGTTTTATAATAAAATTTCATATTTTCGTGATATACTTTATAGACAGAATATTTAACAATATACTTTTTGTATATAAAAAATGAATATGAACACAAATATTATTTAATTTTTTCTTAAGATTTGGCAGTCATACATTTTGTATTTGTTGTTTAAGACTTAGTTATTTAACTTTTTTTAAACTATATTAATAATATTAGACATGTTGATTAGCCGATAAAAAAAATCGTTTACACTGAGTCGATACGTCCGATATTTTTAAGAATGCCGAAGGCCCAAAACCAATACCAAAATTGGAAGGCCAATACGAAACCCGATACCAGCTTCTTGAACCACGGGATTTACCATGCAGTCTAATGTGAATATTTGTGTGCGCGGATGCCAACAAACCAATGAGGATGTTATTTCACATCTATCAATGTAGGATATTTTCTCAGTTCTCATAGTATGCACCATTCCAATGTATGCTCTGCATTATTTATCATGATTTCCAAGTCCAAAAATGTAGACAGATGAAAATCAAGCAGTTTAAAAAGAAACATTCTCATTGATCCAGATACCAGTCAATAGATGGGAAAAGGTCATCAAATTGAATGATGGTCATCTTTTAACATTTTTGAATGTTGAGATCATGATTATAAATTTGGACAATATACATATCATCAACAATACACTTTGATGGGACAAAATGAACTTTCAGTACATATTATCTATGTTCTCCACTGCGCGAACTTACTTTGTTAAATGTGCAGGCTATCCAGGTCAGCCGAGAGCTAAACTTCCTGAACTAGCAAAATTTGGCCGTCCGGTATGTCTTACATTATACTGCATCCTCTTACTTTCTCGAATTATGCTCATGTTTCATTTGTGTTATACACACTTTTTTATAATGCCCTCACTTTTGAATCTGATTATAAACGATCTGTAAGTATCTACTTCTCATTCATCATCCTGATTATTGGTGAAGATCATTCGGTTTTTATTCAATGGATTAGTTTTTAGTGCTGCCAAGCATCTTTTTCTTTGGGGTCTTACTGTTTTAAGTTGCTCAAGTGACCTGCCATAATACCGACATTTATAGACACATCCTAATCTAATATAAGTTTGATGTTATTTGGTTTGGCTCTACTTATGATTTACTTGGAGACAAGCTATTCTAATAGGGTATCTAGTCACTAGTTAAAAATTGTTTTTTTTTTGGCCTGCTCCTGCTGATTAGGTCCATCTTTTATCGATGCTATATTATAGAATTTATAGTAAACTTGTAAGTTCAGATTGCTTCACTTTTCCAACTTTGAGAATTCCAAGAATTTATTTTAATGGCGAAAATTGCGAAATTTTATCTACTGAAACGACATGATCTATCCTACAAGGAATTTCTATTGATGGATAATTTATGAAGACTTTTTATTAAATTTATTTCCATCTGTTGTAAATCTTGCTCTCAAATAGATCTTTTGTATGAAATGCGATGCTCAACCCCTCACATCAAGGCTCTTTATATAGAAATATGAGACTTGAGAGCAAGCTAGGTGAACTTGGAGATGAAGTATGGATTTGTAGGAGCAAGTTATGTGGTGACTGGGAGTGTAGATTCTCTTATCATTTTCTTCCCATATTTGGAAGGGCATTGGTTACTTTTGATTTTTTGGCTCTTTTTTCGTAATTAAACTTGTAAACCATGCAGATACACATGCATCCGTATTTCATCGATATGGTCCTTGTCATAAATTTAATTCTATCTATTTAAATGAAGACTTTCCTCATCCTGTTTG
The DNA here is from genome assembly GCA_017893485.1 of Hemerocallis citrina. Classification (NCBI taxonomy): domain Eukaryota; kingdom Viridiplantae; phylum Streptophyta; class Magnoliopsida; order Asparagales; family Asphodelaceae; genus Hemerocallis; species Hemerocallis citrina. The sequence goes on along the minus strand of CM030358.1, from coordinate 183,337,105 downwards.
TGCTTTCTCTCTTAGGCCAAACTACGGAGTGCATCTTGGTGGATAAGATACTTTTTCCAGATTGGATTGGCAGAAAATGAAGCTGCCGCAAAAAAGTTTGAGCAGGCTGCGAACAAGAAGTCTTACAAGTCAAGTTGCCAAATCTTTCACCTCAGCTCATAACATTCATGTCGTTGGTATGTCATCTCATTGTTAAGAAGAAGACAGCTACATAATTCTGTTTGCCTTTTAACTTTGTTCTGTTCATTATTTTCACCTGGCTTCAGAATTTGCAATAAGTCATCTTATATAGCTGTTTTTAAAGATCATTGTAACCATCCATTTGTTGTTGTTGACTATTATTGAAGATGAAGAATTACTTGTTTGCTGAGTTTTAGTGCCATCTCCTTGTTTTCTCAGATGACTCAAAATCAGTTACTATGATGTGTTACCCTTTTTTATTTTTAATTTTATTTTTTAATTAAAGGGATAGTGTCTACGATTTGTTACTTCAATTACCCTATTCAAGTTTTGTACAAATGCTTTACGTATAATTTGATGTCAGTTCAACTTATTTTTTGTCCCAATTGATGTTTGTTTAGCAAATCTGTCCAATTGATGGTAGTTCAACATATTTTATCTATTGTATAGCCAAGTAGATAAATATATTTTGTGTGACGATATACCAAGTGCCTCAACAGCCTCAACATTTTTGGTTTAGAAAAATCCTGAACATGACCTTTTGGTAGGCGTGGAAGAATTACTACTGCATGAACTAACCTCAGTTGTTAGTACAACGGATTTTGGACAGTGAGGCCTTACCATCTATACCTTCAGCTCCATTTGAGGAAACCAAGAACTTCACACGGAAAGCTGCATAAATTTTGTAATCCATGTAATGATAATTGTTAGATATTATATTATGTTAGATATTATATTACTCAGTTTAGTCATCAGAATATGTATTAGTTTAGTCTTTGTTTTTCTCCTATATGTAGGAGACATTGTAATTAGTTATAATCAATCAGATAATATCAATTCGTATTTTCCTTCAATCTCTCTGTTATCTCAACAGAGCTCTAATTTCAAATTCTAATTCATTATCTCTCTTCCCTGTCTAATCCCTAATCCCTTAATCAAATTTCAAAACCCTAATCCATATTCCTAATTACCCTCATTATCTTCCCTCATCCCTCTTCCCTTCACTTCACTGCTCCCAACCGAAACCCACTCCAACTCCATCACCCTCATCTCCACCTTTGAACCCGCAACCACCATCTGATGTTGCCTTTGCCCGACTGCGCCGCAGTTGTGCCCACCTCTGCCTTGATCCCTGATGCCAGACAACACCACCACCATTGCCGACCACTGTCGTCATTTTCCTGCCACTTCCTGTGACGCTTCGATTTTCATACACTGGGAAACCGTGACATAAGCCAGAATTTATTGCTTCAATTAGCCACAATATACAGAAAAACAAGAAAATTCAAAATTTTTTATTCAACACAAATGTATTACAAGTCCGAATGTTATAAAACTGTAATACATTACATTAGTGTTACAATAATGCCATAAAAGCCCAAGTGTTACAAACTTTCGATGAAAATTACATCAGAGTACAATGAATAATATACAACATTTGGTACTTTCACTTGGATGCTTCTCAACATAAATAAATTACACATATATTACAATTGAAATAAATTAACACTTTGCTTCTTTTGCCTTGAGTTCTCCTGAATCCTGTACCTGTAGCTTTGCAATACAGTACCTATTGAAACGGGGACGTCAGTACATATACTAACGCTTTAAGGCTGATAACTAGCAGCGATTTTCAACTTTAAACAAACAGATTAGTGAAAAGAGAAACTTGTATATATAATTGTTGTATCAGTGTATGCTATGACTTAGACTCTATTGCAAGATTAACTAATACAAGGATGCTTTTATTCTAATGCAAGCGAGTCTCCGAAACAGTATGCGTCCCATACCACATACGCCCATAACAAGCCGTTTCTTCATATATAGGGATTGGGACCCGCGCCTTGAATTTTACTCTTATACTCAACTTGTTTCTGAAGATACAACGTGACTGAATGAGATTGCTTTGAAACGGTCTAATTCTGCCATTCGCAGTCATATAGTAGTGTCTCCATTTGCCACTATTGCCTGACGTACCGGAACTCACTCAAAAATTTGACGAACCCTTGGAGTTAACTACAACACAGGTTAGCTCGAAGCATTCCCTATGGCCTCCTAGCAGATAGACCGTAGTCTATGGCTTATTCGTCTTTCTTGATATAGAGCATGATGGAGTTCCGGGGTTCCATCCCCTAGCTCTGACAGGAATCGCTCCCACCCTTATCATGGCACTTCAGAAATTAACAGACAAAATACGGATCCCGTGCTCCAACTCGTGAGAAGGCACAGACCGTATCCCTTTGACAGGAAGGATACAACCAATAACACCACCTAGTGTTGGCCTATATGACAGGTCGGATCATAAGGTATCGCCCTTAATACCAACTCTTTTCCTTCGACGAAAATGATAATAAATAAAGGTTAAGTAGTAATAGCCATAAGTTACTACCCTAACAATGTCACTAACCCTAAACAATCCGGGGGATAAAATCAGTACTAACACAACATGCTAGGTCTTAAGTTAGACTTTGCAAGATAATTCTACTAGGTGCTCAACCTAGACTTAGCAGAATCTCAAAGGATCCTGTTCATAGCCTATTGATCCAAGATCCCGGCAGTACGAACGTATTCGCATACTACTGTCCTGAACTTGGATTCCGTCTACACTCCCGGCCCGCGATCAACCTACACCGGTTAAGATCTGACGGTGCACGAGGGGTGACTCTTCCACAGTCCAACAAGGAGTAAAATAAATACACGTCTTGATGATCGATGACTCCTAGGACAATGTTATCACCCTAGACGAGCACAACAACTGCGTACTAGCTAATAAGCTACATACAAGCAAAACAACTTAAATACGAGCCAACTAGCTACGTATGAGCCAAACGAATTACATACGAGCCAACTGGTTGTGTATGCGACAAATGAATCATATAGAAGCAATCATAAAAGTCTTCTAACAACCTAGAAGCAAAAAAACATGCTACTAGCAAAACTTGATCCTTTATACACGAAGGCAACATAAAAGTCTTCTAATACCCTAGAAGCAATTAAACATGCTACTCTTATTAGAATTCAACAAAATTAGACTTTTTAGAAAGGTGAGAACATCTACTATAACTCTTTAGTTGAACACTTTTTCAGATTCGGTAAGGAACTCAAAATCCGATCCGTTAAACACCATTTCAAAAAATGACAGTACAGCCAAAAAGCTGAAACTTTTCCAGCTCATAACTTTTGCTATACTTGTCGGAATTTAAAGAAATAGGACATTTTGAAAAAGTGAGAACATCTACTACAACTCTCCAGTTGATTACTTTTTCAGATTCGGTAAGAAATTCAAAATCCGGTCCGTTAAACACCATTTCAAACAATGACAATTCAACCAAAAGCTGAAACTTTTCCAACTCATAACTTTTGCTATACTTGTTGGAATTTAACGAAATAGGACATTTTGAAAAGGTGAGAACATCTACTACAACTCTCTAGTTGATTCCTTTTTTAGATTCCTTATGGAATTCAATTTCCCGTTCTTTGAACATAACACAAAGACAACAAAAGCACAACCAAAAGCTGAAACTTCTAAAGCTCGTAACTTTTGCTATACTTGTCGGAATCTAACCAAATTATACTTTCTGGAAAGGTGAGAACATATACTACAACTCTCTAGTTGATTACTTTTTCAAATTCCTTATAGAATTCAATTTTTCGTTCTTTGAACACAACACAAAGACAACAAAAGCAGCTCAAAGTTACAGCAAAACTGAAACTTCTAAAGCTTGTAATTTTTGCTATACTTATCGGAATCTAACCAAATAGGACATTTTGGAATGGTGAGAATCTCTACTACAACTCTCCAGTTGAACACTCTTCCAAATTCTGTAAGTAAGAGGTACAAAAATATCAAACTGTCTAAACAGCGAGCTTTCAGCCCAAGAGCTGGCTGCTGTGATTTGTAAAAGCCATAACTCCTACTCCGCTTATCGGAATCTAACCAAATAGGATATTTTGGAAAGGTGAGAATCTCTATTACAACTTTCTAGTTGAAGACTTTTTCAAATTCAGTAAGTAAGAGGTAAAAAAACATCAAACGGTTTAAACAACGAGCTTTCAGCCCAAGAGCTGGCTGCTGTGACTTGTAAAAGCCATAACTCCTATTCCGCTTATCGGAATCTAACCAAATAGAACATTTGTGTCCTACCACTTCAATCTTTATGTGCCCTTTATTCTAGTCAATAAACATGATTATGCACATGAAATTAGTCCAATTTCGTTAACAATAATACCAATAATAATAACTAAAACAAGCATGAGACCGAGAAACTCCCACCCAAATCGGTTTGTAAGAAGAACTAGCTTGCTCCTTCTCCTCCTTGCTCCTTGTTCTTGCTCCTCTTCAAGAACACTTCATGAAAGAACCCATGAAACCCTCTCTTTTCTTTTGATTTTGATCTATCTTTCTTTTCTGTCTTTCTTTTATTCTCAATTTTTCTAAATCAAAACAAGTAGAAGAACTAGGAGAAGAAGAGATGGAGTGAGATGAGATGGAAATGGGATGAAGGAACAAATGAAAGGGCTTTGCCCTAGGGTTATGGCCGGCCAAAGAGGGTTTTCGGGGGGGGGGGGGGGGGGGGGGGGTTATAGGAGAAGGGGAGATGGGTATGTGGGTGTGGAAGAAGCCACTTGTCACTCTTCTCATGGTTCAACAATTGGATGTTCGATTTGCAATTTTATTTTACAATCAACACCCTAATCCAATCCTAACCTTGTATTTGATCATGATTAATCAAGAATAAGAGGTATTGTTTCAAAATCGCTTACTACATGATTTCGTACAAACGTACGAAATCGATACGGTACATGTACGTACATATATCTGTCTATACAGATAATTTTTATTAGTTAAAACGAATAATTTCTACCAAAAATATTTTAATTCAGAAATAATTATAAAAATAATTTTAATAACGGCTCAGAAGATTTCAGTACCAATTTGATACAATACAGATGCATACAGACTGGTATATATATAAAGATAATGTTTATTAACAAAACCGGGTAATATCCAAAAAAAAAATTTCAATTCTGAAAATAAAAATAAAATAATAAAATAATAAAATAATAAAATAATAATAATTTTTAATACCAGCCCGAGATTTTACAGATATTTTCTCAAAAACGCATTTTACAGGATTTTGTACAAGTGCACAAAACCGATACAATACATATATATACTTACTAACATATATATATATATATATACAGATAAGTTTTCTATTAGTAAAACCAAGATATTTTCATAAAAATATTTTAATTTTAAAAATAATAATTATTCAAATATAATATCCGACGGGATATTACACTTCCCTTTCTGTAAAACTCCGAAATCCAAATCAATTTCCCTCTCAAACCCCAAATATCCCTATCCGAAACCCGCTCGACCCATTTCCATGTACAGAAACTAGAATCCGAACCCCTAAACCTCTCCAAACCCTAGCCCGAACCACTTCCAACTCTAAACCAAATTGACCCGACCCGTATTTCTAATCTAGATCCAACTCTAACCTCGACCCAAACCCGACCCGCTTTCCCCCCAAAAAATCCATACCCGATCCAAACTCAACCAGGCTCAACCACAACCCAACTAAACCCAAAACCTGATCCAAACCCAACCTGATCAACCCAAACCCGAAACCCAAACAACCCATACCAAAATTTAAATTCCAAACCAAACTCGAAACTCACCACCTACTTCTCTTTACTCCATTCCTTCCTCCCGCTTGCTCGTCGACCTCCGTTGCAGCCGCAGTCATTCATCCATTTTTTTTGGGTAGGTATTAGGGCTTCTTCATGAAACGTCAGTTTCAGTAGTATCTTCCTGTCTCCACCGACGTCCCAGCTGCTGCATCTTTTTTCTTCACTTATCCCCTTATTCCGCCGTCAACAACATCACCTTCTCGATCCATGCCTCATCCCTCCTCCCGACGCCAGTAACAGTATCACAATCCCGATCCCGATAACAACAACATCGCCATCCTCATTTTGATCCCTGCCACACAGCACCAGTCCCATTCTTCTTCACCATACTCCTTCCCCTACATCTTCTGCCATGACTATTACTTTAGCTTTGCCATCTACTGTTGATTTGACCAATCTTCAACACCGCCTCATTCAGTTGGAACTCAAGCTCTTGGGTCAGTTTGCCAATGATGGCTCATCTGCCTCTGCATTCTCTGTTACTTCCGGTATGAATTCTTTATAGATTTTAGATTCTTGTTTATCACATCATCTTACTAGTAATTATACACTGCTCACCACCAGCACTGCACTTCCTTCTCACTCTCCATCACTTCACACAGCCGATGACTCACTACTTCTCACTGTACACTCAGTATCTATTAGCTTTCCCAGTCTTCCATTGCTCTATGTTCTTTATGTTCTCCATTTATCCATAAACCTTATTTTCATTAGTGCCCCGTACGATAGTGGCCTTGCAGTTACCTTCAATTCTTTAGGTTCTATTAAGGTTCCACACTTTAGACAGGAGTTTGGGCGTGCTAGTCGATACTGTCGTCTATGTCATCTAGATTTTTTACATGCACATAGATCTCATCCTAATTTTGTTGGTGTTGTGTCCTCTGATGCTGATTTGTGGCATAAACGTTTAGGTCATGTTAGTGAGTCTCTCTTACAGAGTTTAGCCCGTAGTGGTGTCCTTAGTCATCTTTCTTTTACACGTTTGTCGGTTTGTCAGGGTTGTAAGTTAGCCAAACATATATCACTTCCTTGTAATAACAAAATCACTTCTCTGTCCGCTCATGCTTTTTAGCTTGTTCATTTTGACATATGGGGATCCTCTCCTGTACCCTCTTGCAAATGCTATCTCTATTACATTGCTTTCATAGATGACTTTACTCGATACACATGTGTTTTCCTTATATGCCACCGATATGAGATTCCTACAATTTATCAGGCTTTTACGTCCATGGTTCACATCCAGTTCGGTGTGCGCATCAAGATTTTTCGCTCAGATTACACTTCCACACTATGCGATCGATTCTTTAATCTTACAACATCATTTTTCTGCAGTCATGCCTCACACACATGAACAAAATGGTGTAGCTGAACACAAACATCATCATATTCTTGAGACGGCTCGTGCTCTTCTATTCACTTTCTCTGTTCCTCATCTTTTCTGGGTTGAAGCTGTCATGACTTCTGGCAGCCTCATTAACATCACTCACTCATCTACCCTATTTGGTACGACGTCTCATGTGGCTCTTCATCACTCTCCACCATACTACTGTATGCTTCGCACCTTTGGGTGCACCTGCTACGTCATTCTTTCTTCCATTGAGAGCAAGAAGCCGACCGCCCGGGCCGCTAAGTGCGTTCACCTAGGTATCAATTCTGAGCAGAAGGAATATCGTTGCTTTGATCCATTGGTGCGTCGTGTCCGTATCTGCCATCATGTCTCCTTTGTGGAAGACTCTCCTTACTACCTCTTCTCTCCTGAGGATATTCGTTTTCTCGATTCCCCGGTTTCCTCGATTACCTCATCGGACACCCTTCATGAATGGCATTCGGTCCCATCCCTTCGGCTTATATCCCTTCTTCTATAGACCTTACGACTACTGTCCCTTCTACAGAGAGTCCTTCAGCCACATGCACTCACACCACCTGCATCTCCACAACCACATGCACCCACATTACCGACCTCACCTCCGCACTCTACACATCGACCAACGATTTGTCACTCTATCTATTCCACTTCGGGCATCCCACTAGCACGTTATACACCTGATGCCACTGGTCCTTCTGATCAGTTCAGCTTTTCCATCCTAGCATCTTACTTGCCATAGTTCCATGCATATCTCACCGCTATATACTCCACACGTGAGCCTAGAACTTATTAGGAAGCTATTCAATATCCTGAGTGGCGGGAAGCTATTGCAGAGGAGTTCCGTGCATTTGATCATACTGGCACTTGGATGTTGTCCCACTACCAAAGGGAGTCGAGCATGTTAGTTGCAAGTGGATCTTCAAGGTCAAATATCGACCTGATGACTTCATTGAGCGACACAAGGCTCGTCTAATTGTCCAAGATTTTACTCAGGATCATGATATTGATTATGATGAGATTTTTGCTCCAGTTGCACAGATGACTACAGTTCACACTCTTTTTGCCGTTGCTGCAATCCGTCAGTGACTGTTATATCAGATGGACGTGGATAATACTTTTTTTATGGTACATTATTTGAGATTGTTTACATGCAGCATCCCCTCCTGGCCTCACCATACCTCCTCATCATGTTTGTCGTCTCCGCCGAGCTATATATGGTTTGAAACAAGCTCCTCGATCATGGTTTGAGTGTTTTTGCCGTGTCATCACCCAGGCAGGTTTCCGTCAGAGCTCACAGGATCACTCTATATTTATGTCGTCATCACCGCAAGTGAGGGTGTTTCTACTGCTGTATGTTGATGATATGATTATTACTGGGGATGACTCCGCAGACATTGCCTCCACTTAGAGATACCTACACCAGTAGTTTCATATGAAGGATCTTGGCAAACTATGCTATTTTCTGGGTTTTGAGATTGCTCAGGCTCTCGGGGGATACTAATTTCTCAGTAGAAATACACATCAGACATTATTTTCGCTGCAGGTCTCTCAATAGTCGATCAGCTGATACACCTTTAGATCTTCACATGAAGCTTCGTCCCACAGATGATGAGCTCCTTTCCGATCCCACTAGATACAGGCAGATTGTTGGACAACTTATCTATTTGTACATGACCAGACTCGATATTGCTCATGCAGTCAGTATTGTCAAGTCTGTTTGTTTCAGTTCCTCCATCAGTTCACTACAATGCTTTTCTTCGGTTTCTCAGATATCTTCGGGGCACTATCCCTCGCGTATTATTCATGTCTTCTACATTTAGATTGAAACTTAGTTCATATTCTGATTTAGATTAGGCAGATAATCCTATTACCAGACGGTCAACCACATGTTTCTACTTCTTTCTGGGTGATTTGCTGATCTCATGGCGAAGCAAGAAACTTGCATTTGTTGCATGTTCTTCCACAGAAGCTGAGTACTTGGCGATCACAGCTATCACTAGAGAGATTGTTCATAGTGGCTATTATCAGACATGAGTCTCACTCTTACACAATCTAGTCATCTTCACTGTGACAACCGGAGTGCCTTGCATATTGCAAGTAACCCGGCCTTTCTTGAGCAGATGAAACACATAGAGATTGATTGAGAGGGGGTGTTAGATATTATATTACTCAGTTTAGTCTCATATCAGAATATGTATTAGTTTAATTTTTGCTTTTCTTCTATATATGATATTGTACTCATTTATAATCAATCCAATAATATCAATTCATATTTTTTTTCAATCTCTGTGTTATCTTAGCAATAAATTTTAGGTAAAGACAACTGTAGTTGTAATTATCATGTGGTTTGATCAATAAACTTACTAACTGAACCTCAAATTATACCTTGAACTAATTAAAGCAATAAAGCTGAATGCATTAATGGCAAAAGGCATTAGTAGGATTGTTTCATTCTATTAACTGTAGTCAGCAGTTCAGTAAAATTTGAAAACTCGAAGATAAACATGCATATAATTTCATGATCAAAGGGACAGTTTTATGGCTGAAAAACATCGTTTTTCATCATATTGTTGCTTGCAAGCTATGTTGGTTTCTTACAGAGTTGTAGTGCTGCCAACTTGGTATAAATTGATATGCTGTCACCCTATATTTGACCTAGCACCTTTTGTAAATCCATGATCTTAACATAAATATGCTTCTTCTTAAATCCATTATCTAAGACTATTTTTTGTTGTTGTTGAAGATTTACATACAGTAGAAAAGTCACAATTCACCAAAAAGGTTAAATAATACTACTAGTCGAATGACTAGGCTAAGCTAAGTGTAGATGGTGTTAAAGATTGAAATTGATGTGGAGTGAGGGAGAAGAAACCTTATAACCAATTGTGCCAATTAAGCATATAAAATCTCCCATACTTGTATAAATAAAAATAAAATGGAAATATTTGGTGCGATGTTTTAAACAAAATAGATTAGTATGTAACTTCTTCCTCAAGTACCCCAAAAGAGTAGCAGTTAGGTAAGAAGTTGCTTTTTGTGAGTGAACTAAGGCTTTCTACTTATCACCCTTCCATCTTTTTAAAGCCAATCACTCTCCCCTTTGTAACTACTACCCTTTTCATCAGAAAGTTAACAATGGAAGGTCTTATCCCCTTTGTGTATAGAGTCATAGTTCAATATAGGAATGGTGGTTACGACGAAGCACCTTCAGCCTCCTACATGTGTTTGCCGGGTGAGTCAGGGAGGTTTAGGCTTCCCGAGTTCCAACTCTTTGCTGCAACCTCAGCCCATTCCTCACCTGCTGCCTCCTTAAGCCCTAAATGGATGCAGGTGAGTAAGGATCCAAAAGCATCTCCCTTGCATGCTCTCCTCAATCCACATGCGAGAGGGGCAGGTTTATAGGAAAATCCTGTAAATCCATCTGCATAAGATTATTATTATTATTATTATTTTTTGCTGCATTAAGGATCTCGAAGGTGATTCTTTAGGCAAATGATGGGTCTGAGAAATCAGAATAAGTTACAGGACTCCAAGAAGGAGCCCTAGCTGTTAAGGTGGTTTTGTGAGTGTTGTGAAAAGTGTTTGAGAGGAGGATGAGAAAGTGTGACTTCTGTCTGTTTTTTGTACAATGCTGTGTGTGTGTGAGGATTTTTAAGCTCTTCGATCTTTTCTGCTCCCAAAGCCAAAGGGAGCCTCAATCACTGTATATGTACTCGGTCTAATGTATTGGATATCAGTTTATTTGATTACTTTTTTCATCCAAGGGAGTTTTGTAGGTTTGGAATTATGTTGTGAAGTTTGTTAGATTTGGTGATTTTCTTGTTTCTTTTGGGCTGTATTTTGCTAGCTACGCTTGTTATTTCTCATTACTAAAACAAGATGGTATTTTGTCATCTTCCGTGTCAAGATAGGAATGGTTTGTTTGGAAGTGCAGCTTCCTTGTGGGTTTTTGTTAAGATTGTGGCCTCAAATACACGTAGGCACGGAGTACTTGAAATTGAAAAAGAAGAGGAGAAAACAAAGACAGCAAGAGAATGTAACAACAGCTAGAAGAAGTGCAACTGGAGAGTTGCGGTGGACTGTCCTGGGGTGCGGTCGACGGACCACCCTACCGCAACTAGGCTGCTAGATATCTTCGAGTGTACAAGGTTCAACAGAGAGCAAAACAGTCAATCGTGCAGTCGACCGACCAGGGCTTAAGGAGTGGACTTTACACGTTGCAGTCAACCGACCTGGGGGTGCGGTCGATCGATAGTGGCGGTGTGTTTTTTTTGGACTGATGAGTTTAAGGCCCAATAAGCTGGATTTGTGTTTATCTTTTAGGGTTTACTTAGAGGCCACATATATGGCTGTAGACTCTAGGGTTTGAGTCATTGATGAGATCAAGAGGTGAGCTGTTATCATTGTTCAACTTCAGGAGGAGATTGTGTCGAGTGTTTTAAAGGTGAGGGAGAGAGATTGAGAGTTGTAATCTCTTTATAATCTTTGTATTTCTTGGGGAATAAGAAGTATTGGTTATCTCTACATATTGATTCTGTTCTTTGGAGATCTTGCATATATCGTGGTGGCTTGTTCTTGGTACATCGAAGTCTTGGTAGTTTCTATTGCTTGTGGTGTACTTCCACTATTAGAACTACGAGTTGTGGTAGATTCTGCAAAAAGTGGTATCAGAGCACTAGGTTTCAGATGGCCGATAGCAAGTCGAAGATCGAGAAGTTCGATGGGAGTGACTTCGTGATGTGGAAGATGTTGGGGTTTGTGGATCCAATACACGATAATGAGTTGAAGAAAGATGGGAAGGAGAGTCGAAGTGGGAGCAATAGGTCAAGAGTAGCAAGTGGCTACAGCAGAGTTGCGGTCGACCGCCCAGGCAAAAAGACCGGTCGACCGTGCTGTCGACCGTCCTGCTCTCTGACTCAACTCTGTAGCTTGAAGAAATGACCGGTCGACCGCTCAGTCGACCGATCCGCTTTCTGTTAGATTTCGTGTAGTCGAGGGAGAAGACCGGTCGACCGTCAAGATGGTGCGGTCGACCGTCCCGATGCTGATTGATGAGCGACTGAGATGGAAAGTTGTGGAATCCTATATATATTGTATTGTGTACGATTTTAGGGTTAAGCCAAAAGAAAAGAGAGATCTACCAGCCGTCATTAAGAGAGGGAGATAGAGAAACCCTATACCTTGGTGGTGAGTTCTTGAGAGATTTGTAAACCTAATCTTTATATTTCTAGTGAAAATCGCAGGAGTGTCTCTGCACAGGGTAGTAGCCATTGTTTGGGTGAACCTCGATAAAAATCTTGTGTGTTCTTATGTGTTGCTTTTGCTTGTTCTTTCTTCTTTTGTTTTGATTCTATAGTTCTTGCATTTCGTCATCGTTGTTGAGTTTATTCCGCAGTTAGAATTCAACAAAGTGGTATCAGAGCTACATGTTGGTAGTCTTGATTGAGATGTGGGACAAGAGTAGAGTCAAGGAGTTCGATGGAACGGATTTCACAATGTGGAAGATCCAAATGATTGCGTATCTCCGACAGAAGGATCTAGATGATCCGTTGTTTGGTGTGAAGCCAGAAGGGACGAAGGTCAATCCAGTTGCTTTGGCAGGCTGGAATAGATTAGATCAGAAAGCGTTTGGGCAGATTCAGTTGTCGCTGAGCAGGAAGACGCTATTTCATATTGAGAAGGCAAGAACTGCAAAGGAGGCAATGGAGATATTGACAGACATGTTTGAGAAGCCGAATGCAGCGAACTAGATCTTACATCTAAAGAAGTTGGTTAACTTGAAGTTGTCAGAAAGGGGTTCGGTTGCTGAGCACATCAACAATTTCTGTATGGTTTACAATCAGATGGAATCATTGGGTTTAAAGTTTGAGGAGAGGGCACAATCGTTGTTGTTGCTATCCAGTCTTCCCGACAGTTACGACACAGTAAAGCAGACTATTACTAGCACCATGACTAATACAAAATTCCTAAAGGATGTTATAAGCAGCATCTTGAATGAGGATGCAAGGAGGAAGAGACATGAAGAGACTTCGGTGTCATATCCTAGCAATACTGCGCTGTCAGTTGATAACCGTGATAGAAGTAACAACAGAGCGAGGTTGCAGAGCAGGAATCACAGGTCCAAGTCAAGAACAGGAAATCGCAAAGGTGAGTGTTGGTACTGTAAGAAGCCAGGCCACAGGAGAAACCAATGCGAGGAGTATAAGAAACCGCAAGCAGGGTCTCAGGTAGCCAATGTGGTAACTATTGAATCCCGTTTAGATGAATTGTGTTTATCTGCTGGATTTAATATTTTGCAAGATGATTGGTGTATAGACTCAGGTACTTCTTATCATTGTATCCCTATGAGGGATGTTTTTGAGGATTACAGGACATGTGATTTTGGTGTAGTTTCAATTGGTAATGGACAGATATGTCCAGTTGTGGGTAGAAGCACTGTGAGAGTGAAGGCTCGCAATGGTGGGCAATTGGTCTTGTATGATACGAGACATATTCCGAGCTTGAAGAAAAACTTGATCTCAACTAGCAAACTAGACAAAGAAGGGTTTACAACAACTTTTGGGCATGGAGAATGGAAGGTGACTACAGGTTCCAGATTGGTGGCAAAAGGAAAGCGTGGTGACACGTTGTACTTACTCAGGAGAGGTGATTCAGGTGATATCATTGCTACAACATCAGTAGGTAGTTCATCTTCAATTCTATGACATGTCAGGTTGGGGCACCTTGGTGAAAAGGGTGTCAAGCAGCTTTGTTCTAGGGATGTTTTGCCGGGGCTGAAGAAGGTTGAGATGGATTTTTGTGAGAATTGTGTGATGGGCAAACAGAAAATAGTTAGCTTTCAGTTGGGTGGATGTGAGAAGAAGCTTGCGAAGTTAGAGTTGTTACATACAGATGTGTAGGGTCCAGCTCAGGAATTCTCTTATGGTGGTAAGAGATACTTCGTCATATTCATCAATGATGATACAAGAAAGGTTTGGGTTTATGCAATTCGTGAGAAATCAGAAGTTTTTGAGGCATTCAGAGCTTGGAAGGTCAGGGTTGAGAATGAGACGGGTTGCAAGGTGAAAGCAATCAAGTCAGACAACGGAGGTAAGTAAACAAGCAAAAAGTATGTTAACTATCTGGCAAAGGAAGGTATCAGAGGAATCAAGACAGTTCCTAAGACTCCACAGGAGAATGGTGTAGCAGAAAGAATGAACCGCACGATACTCGAAAGGGTGAGATGCATGAGACTTCATGCGGGTCTTCCGGTCCATCTTTGGGCCGCTACAGTTGATACAGCAGTGTACTTGATTAATTGTTGCTTGTCTAGTGTCCTTGATGAGGCCATTCCAGAAGAACTATGGTCAGGTAAAACTGTTAATTATTCGCATTTGAAAGTTTATGGTTGAATGGCATATGCACTAATTGACAGGGAAGAAAGAAAGAAGTTGGACTAAGTCCAGGAGGTGTGTCTTCATTGGCTACGGTGGTGATGGGTATGGTTACAGGCTTTGAAATTTTGTGGATAACAAAGTCATTCGCAGCAGGAATGTAGTGTTCAATGAAGAGATTCTATACAAGGACAGACACATAGGTCAAGATAATACAACCAGTTCAGAATCAGATTGGGATTTAGACTCAGATTCAGATTCTGAAGGCGGCCCTAGTGGTGGGGGTCCTACAGTGCAGCAGTAGGTTCAGGTACCACAGGCAGCACAGGAGGCTCATGGTGAGCCTATTGGGAATGAGCATGTTATCCAAGATGAACAGGTACAGCCAGAACAGTTCGGGGAATCTGAACCGGTCGGTGAACCGGTACCCACATTGAGGAGATCGACACGAGAGAGGAGGACAACCAGGATATTTGATCCATCAGCTAGTATTGTTCACGAGCATGTTCTGTACACGGATTCAGGGGAGCCAGAGACTCATGAGGAGGCTTTGAGGGATGATGCTCGAATTCAGTGGGAGTCAGCCATGAGGGACGAGATGAACTCCTTGGAACAGAACCAAACTTGGGAGTTGACCAAGTTACCCGCAGGGTGTTGGATCCTATAGGTAAGGCAAGAAACACTAGAGGAGGGGTGAATAGTGTTTTATAAAAATTAATTGCGGAATTAAAATTTATTTTTTGTTCAGTCGACTGTAAAAAGAAGTTCAGTCAACTGAGGCATCAGAGTAGAAGAGTATTTTGATACTAGTCTGATAAGTCGACTTAATACAGAGAGGCAGTCGACTTGCCAGAAGAGTTTCCGAGAAGATTGTAATTCCAGTCTGATCAGTCGACTTAAGATGGGAATACAGTCGACGTACCAGAACGGTTTCGAGAGAATTGAAATGCAAGTAATAAAAGGTTCAAGAGATACAACCACAGAAATTCCAACCACAGAGTACACACGATGTATCCTGGTTCGGTCCTGCAAACCTACATCCATTTCCCAAGCAACCCACTTGAGATTTTTCACTATTCTTGAAAAATGTACAAGAATACCCTACGGCGTTAGACAACAACCTTGTCCAACCCGTAGTCCTCTCTCACCAGTCACCACTTGAGAGAGCAACCCACTCTTCCACCAAGAGTGAAAACCTGATAGAGTCCTACTCTCCAACCGAGAGGAAAAAAAATAATAAAATTGTTTACAATCAACTTATAGCCTTGTTGTGATTGTGATTTTGTACGTGGCTATTCGGTCAACTTCTGAATTCAATCCAAAACAAATTCAATGTTATGTTGGACCGAACTCAGAGAACCAAGTTTTAAGAATTAGAGTGTTTGAGTTAAAAAAACATTTTCTCTTTGAAAGTAAGAACACTTAAAACTTTTCAAAAGGCTTGGGGGCCCTTCCATGGTGATTCTAAGCCTTTATTTATAGAGCAGAATCCTAAAAGTTGTAAAAACAGTTCTTACAACTGTTTACAAACGGATATATCTTTTTGAAATCAAAAATCAAAATTTGAAATCAGAAATCTGTCAAAACGACTTGAACACTCGACTGGGTTGCTGTTATGAGTCGACTGGCCAGAGTTTGAAGAAGCTCAGACAGTTTTGTACAGGTACAGTCGACTGGTCCTTAATAGCAGTCGATTGGTACTCAAAAGCTGACCTAGTTCAAACTGTTTTGATGATTATTTTTGAAAACCACACAGTTATAAAATTATATGTGAGTGTGTGTGTGTGTGACAATGCTTTTACATCAATCTAAGACTCAACAAAAGAATATTACATTTATTTTTTACAAGACACAAAATATAAGACATTGAAGCTTTGGTCTTGACTTGGGTCTTTAGTCTTGATAGAAGCTTTGCCATTGTCCTTGTATGAAGCTTTGCTTGATCATTCTTCAGCGTTAGAACAACTTGCTTGATCAATTTGCTTTGAGGCCTTAGTGTATCATACATGATAAATTTTGATACAACCTGCAATATATGAGAGGTAGCACAACAACTTTGCATTGTGTTGTAATCATCAAAATCAAGAATCAACATTCTCTCCCTTTTTGATGATGACAACACAGTAGCTTACAATAATGGAAATAAATATTACAAATTCTCACATGCTCCCCCTATCAAAACATGCACAAAGATATACACAAAGATATGCATCACAAAACATGCACAAAATAACACAAAGTAACACAAAGCTTATAGCTATATTTCTCCCCCTTTGTCATCAACAAAAAATGGAGGAAAAAAAAATAAAAACAATAAACCACAAAAAGTACATAGCAAAATGACAAACAAAGACAAATTTATACGTAGAAAGAGAATATTTTTAGTTCAAACGGTTACATAACAAATAGAAAATGCAACAATAAGTAGGAAATATATAGAAAAATATAAAAACAGTAGCTCATCAATCTTCATCATCTTCATCTTGGCCACCATGAGAGAGAGGAGGAAACTGAGTGGTGAATAGGTGAGTAAGATGAGAAAAATTTGACTCAAGAACATCTTGACGATCCATTATATAATTGACAGCATGATAAATACTGCGAGGATCACCAAAATCTGCTCGAGGATGAGAGGAACTAGAGGCTGAAGACGGACGGGCTGAAGTAGCTAAAGGGACAAGAGGGGAAGTCCTAGAAAGAGACCTAGGTGGAGAAGAGAGAAGCTTCATGCGTGCTAAACTTGCATGATCAAAAGAGTCATAGTGCTTTACTACATTTGTCTCAGCATCGAGGTCAACGCCATAAGCACAAAAGACTTGAGTACGAAGGGCACCAAAACGAAGAAATGAAGTATGAGCCTTATGAAGCCTAGAGAAGATGGCACGACCCCAATTGATATTAATTTTGCCGAATATTGCATAAACGGCTTGTTGCAACTCCATGGAATACTGATCATAACTCCCTGTTTTGGGAATGATATTGTATGATAGTATGCGTGCAACAAGTTTTGCAACAGGGGTAATGGACCTATTGGACATAGGGGGTCCATGATTCGGCAAATAAATTTCAGATAAAGTGGTGGCATCATCCATCTTAATTTCTCATAAATCAAGCCCTTCATCATCTAAACCCAAAATAAGATTGATTCTTTTGGATGTGAGTTTCATCTGCTTATTTTTGACAGAAGTATAGATGAAAGTCTCACTACCATCATCCGATTGAACAACCTTTATATTTGTATAAAACAAATAGATGAGTTGAGGGTAGTAGTAGGGTTGATTTTCTAAGGACAGAAACTCATAAAGACCACATTGTTGAAACAAAGGCATGAGATTAAACCTATCAAGATCGGAAAGATTTAAAAACCGACCCGGAAAAATCATAATGGAACACATTACGTGCCATTTTTCAACAAGGTAGGGACTTCTAAGGAATTGGATATAGTCCCTAGAAGATGAACCCTCCTCTACATGAGAGGTTTTTGATCTCTTAGGAGCCATGAAAAACAAAACTCTCAAACAAAGAAAGGGGAAGGAAATATACCAACAAAAACTCAGAAAGAAGCAGAGAGCTTCAAGAGAAGTTGAAGCACCACACGAAAATGGAAGGATTTGGGCTTCAAAGACTTAAAATCGGCAGCAACAGCAGCAACAGCAGTAGCAGCAGTCGACTGGACTATTTCGGTTGAGAGAGAGAAGGTAAAGTAAAAGTGAAAGAAAAAGGTAAGTTTTTAGGGTTTGTAGAAAGAGTTGATGGCTGAGATCAAGAGGAAATGCAATCAACGACTAAAGGTGGTCAAAGTGAGTAGTAGAAAGTGAAAAGTCGCCTCAAAAGGTCTGCTAAAATTCGAATTTGAAGAAAACTGATTCGCGACAGTCGACTGGTATTAAGGGGCAGCCGACTTAGTCGAGAGCAAAATAGAAAATCGAACATAGCATTAATACAACGGGTCAGTCGACTGGGTACTCTGCACAGTCGACTGTCCAGAACATAAAACTTAGATAAAAACTTAGAAAAATAAAGATACTTGGCAGTCGACTGAAAAATACTTGTAAGTCGACTTACCAGAGAAAAAATTCAAGAAACATCATGAAAACTACAAATCTCTAGTTCTCTTCTTAAGGTGATAAATGTGTCTTCCTTAAGAGGTTTGGTAAAGATGTCAGCTACCTGTTTATCAGTAGAAATAAAGTCTAAAGAAATGTCTCACTTTAAAACACGATCACGTAAAAAATGATGCCGAATATCAATAAGTTTCGTACGTGAGTGTTGAACCAGATTTTTAGATAAGTTAATGGCACTGGTGTTATCACATATTATTGAAGGTTTTTCAAATGAAATACCATAGTCTAATAGGGTTTGTTTCATCCACAAAATTTGGGCACAAGCCAAACTTGCAGCGATATATTCAGATTCTGTAGTAGATAGGGATACCGAATTTTGCTTCTTACTGCACCAAGAGACTAGTGAATGTCCCAAATAGTGACATGTCCTGTAACACTCCAGATTGTATTATGCTTGTATATATATGTATGTATATTGACTGTATGCGTGCACACGATTGCAGTGTTTTGCTTGATTTTGATATCGTGGTGGATGGTTAGGGTTACAGGACGGTTCATGGGAGGATTGCATTCCAAAGATGCACGAGAACGAGGAGGACCGATATCAATATAAACACTAGTTTTCGGTACGATACCATTGAAAATATAACACTGTATGATACTACAGTGAATATATATTGCATGTACTCGTTAGACCGCTCGTCTCGCGCTCATTGGAACTCATTTAAGCTAAATAGGACAGCCAACACAACTAACACCAAAACCATTGGCTACAAGCCATGGTTTTTCCTAAAACCACTATAATATCCTATGCTACCCCCCCCCCCCCCTAGAATCCGGCCTATACCCCTCCCATCTCCTTCATTTACCACTTCATTTCTTCCTTTTGCTCTGGAAATTTCAGAAGGAGAACACCACAAGAGAAGGAGGGGAGAAAGAAGAAGGAAGTGAAGAAGAAGGATCTAAAGGAGATTTCCAAGAGAAGAAGCTTGAAGAAATTCCTTCTACTACTACAACCAAAGGTGGGAAGTTTCTCTAAACTTGAAATTCTTTTCTTTTAATTAATTTTGATTGCATGCATGTGTGCTAGAATGCATAGGATTGCTTTTCTAAAGGTTAGAAGTAGAAGTCAGATTGGAACTAGGAAAAACTGGTTCGGAGTACCATTTTGTGGATTTTTTCGAGAGCATGATATGATTAATTAGACCATAAAATTAAAGGGTTTGTTCATATATGTGTTAGGATCATTCATGATTTATTTCAGATTTTTCTATGATCATTTGATATGCTTATAAAATTGTGAGATGGATATGTGTTGTAAGGCAGACTCAGAAAAAGAAAGACAGGATGGCTTATATTGTAGGAATTTTCGTGATTTATTGAAGCATGATTTTGATCTGAAATTTTTACTCAATGTTCCTGAATGCATGTTGATTATCTAAAAAAATCAGTAAATTATTTGGATGATTTTAGAGGCATGAGAAAAATTTATCAAAAAACAGTAGCTGATGTTGAATTAGAAAACTGGATGGTTTTTGTTCTAACTTGCAATAGCTATTACTCACTGTATAATTAGAATTTTGACATGTGGTCTTTTGCATGATATTGGGTATGATGTCTAGTGTCATCAACATAAATTTTGTGTAAATTGGACAAGTGTGCAATTTACTGTGATTTTGTGATTGAGCACTGTGCTGTTTTCAGCCAGCTTTGACACTCTGTAAAGATTGGAAAATTGAGACCTATTATAGGCATATTTTGAGGATCATGACTCAGGAGAGAGTTGTAGGGGACACCTAGACCTTTCCGACAAAACTAATTTGAGGCAAATTCAGTGAACGGTTGAATTATTATGATTTTTGTAAGACTGGACAGAGGACTAGAGTAGAGTTGTGTGCTCTGAATTGGAGAGACCAATTGTGTAAATTGGTGTATTGATGATAGATGAGTGGGTTATGGTGACTTAATGGTAAAATTTGTACTCATGACCAACTAGAGAGTTGTTGAGGACACCCACACCCTTCTACAGAATTTGAATTAGTGTCGTTCTGACGAACGAGTAGAATTTTGTGTTAGTGGTAAGGTGTAGCCCGTGCACAGGAAGCACGCGGGCTGGAGCTTGAGAAGCTATTTTGAGGACTTAGATGGTTGAATTTAAGCTCGTGATCAACTAGGAAGTTGTAGCCTAGGATCGTACCTTTCCAGGTTGGGGCCTTATACTCCAATCGGGGTTGTATCGATAGAAGGATGACCATTTTGAGATTTGGGCAGAAACCCGTAGGTCGCTTAGTCTGGGTTTGGACTAAGGGTTGTGAAAGCATTTTTCCCTTGTGTGTTATTTTGAGTCGATGACTCGTGTCTAGGAGTGGTTGATCTCTGTTATTAAGGTTGTTGACTCCCTGAGTGGGACGGGTGACTCGAGTTAGTCACTAGGGTAAAGGATACCCTGCACCTATCAAGCCTATATTATTAAACTTCTGCCAA
The DNA here is from genome assembly GCA_017893485.1 of Hemerocallis citrina. Taxonomy (NCBI): domain Eukaryota; kingdom Viridiplantae; phylum Streptophyta; class Magnoliopsida; order Asparagales; family Asphodelaceae; genus Hemerocallis; species Hemerocallis citrina. The sequence continues at coordinate 183,315,938 of CM030358.1, read as the reverse complement.
GCGTAGGACGTCCGAGCAAACCAGTGAGTGGAGCTCACGGGAGAATTATATATTTACTGCCGGAGTAGCAGCAGGCGTAGGCCATTATGCTGGACGAGTCCAAGCAGAGGAAGTGGCGAACCGGACCGGTATCGCCAGGGGACGAGGCTGATAGGCAAGTGTGGAAGCAGTAATTCTTACCCGAAATAATTAGAGTAAGGTAGGGGTTAGAATGGTTTATTAAGGGGTTGGAAAATTGCATTAGTCCTAGTAAACCATAGTCGGTGTTGTATCTTCCAGTCGTAGGGATACGTTCTCGGTCGCTAATGGATTGCGTCCCTGGCTCGTATCTCGATCTGTTGATTCCCAAAGTTCTGCCGAAGTAAGGTGCGGGAGGCCCGGAGGATTTGACCTTCCGTGGTGCTCACGTCCCTAAAGCGCGGGTTTTGTGTTTTGTGTTTTTTTGGTATATATCAGTTCATTACCCGATGAGGGGTGAACACGCATGCGTCAGTCCATGGGTGGACATGTGGAACCAAGGGTCGTAAGGACCAGGTTCAACGCGGTTTCTAAGGAGGTCTGTATGCGGGTACCAACTGGCGGTGACCACTGGGGCACTGCAGGGCGGAATTAGAACGACCGCTGCAATCTCCTTGGGCGATGGACAGTCTATTGGGAACTGGAGTGTGTACAAGAGTAGGGTGCATGGCGAGGGTTTGAATCCCTAAATTGTGGAGAAAGACGGCTAGATATGGGGGCGTATGTAGTATGGGATGCATTCGTGCTCCAAAATCTTGCTTGCATTAGAAGTTAGGCATGTGAGTTTGCTGCACCTAGTCATAGGGTCATGTCATAACACTGCACTAGAACCCGAATCCACTAAACCCTTATTTTGGCACACACTTTTCCTTTTTTGCATAAATTATTGGTTGTGATTGAATTTAGAGGATCGCTGTTATCACCAGCTTTGCGTCAGTCGAAGTACTGACGTTTCCCACCTTTTAGGTATCAGTTATACCTTCTGAATAGGTGCAGAGATATCAGAGTCGCGCAGCAGAAGCCTGAAGCTGAGGAGCAAGTCCCGGGGGAGCCGATGGGCTGCTCAGCGAAGTTCTGCAAGTAATCAGTCGATTACCATTCCAGGAGGCAGCTGATAGCTTTACAAGAGGAGTCTGTAAATACTTGTAATAAGTTGTAATGAATGGATGTAATTTGTACTCCTTGTCCAAGAACAAGTTATCGGTTGTAATCAATGATGTAAAGACTTATTTGGCAAATAAAAGTTTTTAAAATTTCTATGTTATTACTGTGTTGAGATGCATTTGAAGGAAAAGATTCTGGAAGGTGTCACGGATGTCCGGTAACGGGGATCCGGGGCACTACATGTCCCACTAGTGCTCTTGTAGTCAGTTTTACTACCGGCAAAATCTACATCACTATATGACAAAAGTTAAAAGTTATCGGTGCGTGGATAAAATAGACCATATTCAGACGTGCCTTTAAGGTATCTTAAAATACATTTCATAGCTTTTAAGTGAGACTCTTTAGGACTTGACTGATATCTAGCACATAGACATACACTAAACATAATTTCCGGTCTACTAGCAGTTATATATAAGAGTGAGCCAATCATACCTTGATAGGGTTTTTGATCAACACTCTTACCTAATTCATCTTTGTCAAGGGTAGTGGTAGTAGCCATAGGTGTGGTCTTACTATTCATGCTATCCATGTTAAACCGTTTGACTAATTTCTTAGCATATTTTTCTTGATTAATAAATATGCCATTATGTGACTGCTTAATTTGTAGTCCAAGGAAATAATTGAGTTCACCCATGTGACTCATCTCAAATTCGTTTTTCATGGTGTTAGCAAACTCTTGACATAGATTACTACTAGTAGAACAAAAAATTATGTCATCAACATATATTTGTATGATTAAAATATCATTCTTAATTTTTCTAATAAACAAAGTAGTATCTATTTTACCTATTTCAAAACCTGTTTCTAAAAGAAAAGTCTTCAATCGATCGTACCAAACATGATGTGCTTGTTTAAGACCATATAAAGTCTTTTTCAATTTAAAAACGTGATTTGAAAATTGTTCATGTTCAAAACCTGGAAATTGTTTAACATTAACATCTTCCTTTATAAAACCATTAAGGAAAGCACTTTTAACATCCATTTGAAAGAGTGTAAAATTCAACGTGTATATCAATCATTGCTAGGTGCCCCTTGCGCCCTCCCATAATCATATAACGACCACTCATGGTGTGCCCCAACGTGTATGAGCCTACGTCTGCACACTTACAAGAAAGTTTAACCAACATGAATATAAATATTGAAAACTATTTTATAGCATGGGAATATCAATTCTATAAGGTGACCAACTAACATTTGAAAAGACTGTTTACCAGGTAAGATCATATCAAATGGCTTTCTTGAACTGTTAATATCCACTTCTTTAAGTATAGCCTCTTGTTTGATCCTCCACGTCTTCTCCAAGCCTTCAGCCTCCAAAATGCCTTCCTCACAAGGCCTAAGCCACTATAAAAAACTTAAAATATGTCAAAGTAAGATTGTTGTAGTTGCATACTTTAAGAAATAAAGATAGCTGCCAATGACCTTCAACAGATAGTATGGTGTATATGACTAACATTGCCAATATAAGTTTTTTTAACAGAGTAGCCTTTAATGTAATTTTATAAAACAAAACACCAACCTTAAATGAATGAACAAAGACTACGCACCAAAGCACCAAAGCACCAAAGCTTACTAGATTGCTCGACCGGTTTACCAATTTAGTTTTCAAATATTAGCTGAGGCAAATAATAATGTATTGATTCAACACTATAAGAAAGCAAAACAATAAACAAAATTAATATTTGTTCAGTAAATTGGTCATTTTGAGGAATCAGACAAAATTTTGTTTCTAAACATGCTCAGGAAAATTGATAACACTGTGTGAAATCAGAACTAAATCCACTAGGCATTCACATTACCAAGGGATGGTGCTTGTACTTCTACCAATGCACAATAAAAACAATTATCAAAGTGTCTTTCTAAAGTAGCAACATAATAACTTCAATCTAATTCCAAATATCGTGAACATGAACCCAACAGTCAAGCTATACTTGAGATAAACACTTGATAGTCCTCACCAAACAAATTTAACCAATACTAAAAGCTACACCATTTGAAAACTAGCATTACTTGTTTGATTAACCTTACATTGTAAAATAACAAGAGAGAATCAACACAGTACTAAAGTAGGTACTAATTTAAAATACAAAATCCGATTAACAGAAAAAAAATGATATTAAACTGCCGACCAAGGTAGGGCATCTACTAGGAAGCAATGTAAGTTTTAGGACATGAATCGTTATCTAACAGCAAGTTGCAGATTAAAACCCAGAAACCATAATGGAGAACCTACACATTCTTTACAATTTCTGGCAATTGTGACCCAAATTTTGCTGATCTTTCAAAACCACTAACAACAAAATAAAGATGAAATGGTTACCAAATTTGGAATGAAGGTGAGAAGACGGAGTTGGGAGGTAAGCATCGCCAACATATTGAGCAAATTTTGTAGCTGACACCAACAAACCCTTTACGTACAACATTAAACAAACAACAACAACAATCAATCAATCTCTTCGATAAATCATGCAAATAAATTGAGAATCAAGAAAATGGACCGCGAAGAAATGAAACCAAAAATCATAATCGGATAAATCCAAAAACATGAAATAAAGAGAGGCGAAACTTACCAGAAATTGATGGAGAAAAGGGGTTAGCGTTAGAGAATGAGAGGGAGGGGTTTGGAGTTGGGTTGGAGTGGAGGCCGAGTTGACTGGAGACCGGGTTGGACTGGAGATCGGAGCTGGCAATGGAGGTGATGATGATGGAGTTTGAGTTGGGTTTCGGTGGAAGGGGGAGAAGATGATGGTGATGGTGGTGATGATGGGAGGTCGGGCTCGGGAATTGAAGAGCAAGGGAGGCGTCGGGCTGGAGATTGGGGTACAACGACGGGGAGTGGGGGACGACGATGGCGAGGGGGCACGTGGATGATTGAGTTTTGGATGTGGGTTGTTGTGGAAAGGAGACGAGGGGTGGCACGGCAACGACGACACAATGAGGATGGACGACGACATCGATGCGGGGGAGGGGGACAACGACTGTGAAGAAGTGGGGAGTGATTTGGGCTAGGGTTTGTGTGAGAAAATGAGAGGGAGAGAGGGAGAGAAATAAATTAAAGTATGAAATGTGCAGTTTTGGGATGTAGGGATTTGTACGGGTCTATTGCGGCGTTTACACCCAAAAACGTCGGGATAACCCATCTCTATCTCGACATTTTCTTGAAACGCCGGTATAGAGAGGGAAATATTTTTTTGGTCTTTTGTTTCAATTTCTATCCCAGCGCTTCTTCCAAATGTCGGGATAGAATCACCGGGATAGACATTTTATTTTGTAGTGTGATGAAGCTAAGATCATTTCTATGTGTGAATGCCTATACATTAGCAACTCTAGCCAAGGCATTAGGTGGGTCTTTGACAAAGGTGCTTCCTTTCATACTACATCCAAGCGGGAATTCTTTTACTCGTACAGAGAAGACGACTTCGGAACACTGAAGATGAGAAATGAAAGTTACTCAAAGGTTCTGAGAATTGGTGATATATGCCTTGAAACAAAAGTTGGCTGCAAGCTGATACTGAAAGATGTGAGACATGTTCTCGAGTTGTGCTCAATTAGATATCTGTAGGTGAACTTGACCTACAAGGTTATGAGCATTACAATAGCCATGGAAGACTGAAGCTTACAAAGGTCTCAATGGTTATTTGTAAAGCCAAGCTTTGTTGTACACTATATAGGTCATATGTTAAAGTCTATAAGGAAGAGTTGAATGCAATGGAGGATTCTTCTCTAGAGATATGACATAAGAGGTTAGGCCACATGAGTGAGAGCGACTTACAAGTTCTGGCAAAGAGGTCTTTCATTCCCTTTGCCAAAGGTACATATCTAAACTCTTGTGATCATTGTATAATTGGCAATGACAAACGGGTTAGTTTTTCTAGCACCTCCACTAGAAAAAGCAATTGACTAGATCTTGTTTATTCCAATGTATGTGATCCCATGGATGTGGAGTCGCTGAGAGGAAATAAATATTTTGTTACTTATATTGATGATGCTTCACGAAAGGTTTGAATTTATTTGTTGGAATCCAAAGACCATGTGTTTCAGACATTTCAGGAGTTCCATGCCAAGGTGGAAAGAGAGACTGGCAGATCTCTCAAATGCCTCCGTAGTGATAATGATGGAGAGTATACATCTCACAAGTTCTGAGACTACTGTGTAAAACATGAAATACGACATGAAAAGACTGTCCATGACATTCCATATAAAATGGCGTAGCTGAGAGAATGAATCGTACCATCATGGAGAAGACAAAGTGTACGCTGGAAACTGCTAAGCTACCTAAGCAGTATTGAGGCGGAGCTGTGAGAACCGCTGTTTATCTCATCAACCGATCTCCTTTAGTTCCGTTGGACTTTGATATTTCACAGGGAGTGTGGACCGGAAAAGGCTTGTCTTACTCTCATCTGAAGGTGTTTGGCTGCAAGATGTTTGTGCATGTGCCCATAGAGTAGAGATCAAAGTGAGATTACAGTGCTGCACCATGTAATTTTCTTGACTATGGTGAAGAAGAATTTAGCTACAGATTATGAGATCCGAAAGCAAAGAAGCTCATAAGAAGCAGAGATGTGATCTTTCGTGAAGATCAAACACTTGTCGATACTGATGAACATGTACAACAAGGAGCTACTATGAAAGCAGCTGATCCACTGACTTTAGATGGTAAAGAACAGCAAAGTGATACAAATGAAGTTTCTTTCGACATTTCTCAAGTAGATAATAATGAGATACCTCCAGAACCAGAGATTCTTGATCAAGGGGAGCCTAATCAAGATGAGACTAATCAGGAGGAGCCTACAGCCCCACAAGAAGATGAAACTAAACTCAGAAGATCCAATAGAGACCGAGTTCCATCAACAAAGTATCCCCATCTCAGTACATCTTTTTGACCGATAATGGAGAGCCTGAGACATATGAGGCCAAATCTTGTAGAGATGGTGACAAATGGATGAAGGCAATGAAGTCCGAGATGGATTCTCTAATCAAGAATGATACCTATGAGCTGGTACATCTTCCAGAAGGCAAAAAGGCACTCAAGAATAAATGGGTGTACAAGTTGAAAAGAGATGACAACATGACAAATTACAAGGCTCACTTGGTGGTCAAGGAATTTGGGCAGAAGAAAGACATTGACTTTGATGAGATTTTCTCACTAGTGGTGAAGATGGCTTCTATTCGAGTTAGTCTCGGTTTGGCAGCTAGCATGAATCTTGAGTTAGAGCAGTTAGACGTGAAGACCACATTCCTCCATGGTGACTTAGAGGAGGAGATTTACATGGAACAACCTAAAGACTTCGAAGTCAGAGGAGACATGGTATGCAAGCTAAAGAAAATTCTATATGGACTAAAACAAGCTCCAACACAGTGGATAAGAAGTTCGACTCAGTCATGGTGAGTCATGGGTGCAAGAGGACCAATGCAGCTCACTGTGTCTATATTCGTCAATTTTCTGAAGGTAAACTTATTATCTTGTTACTCTATGTTGATGACATGCTAATTGTTGGATAAAATGCCTCTATGATTAGAAAGCTAAAAGAGGAATTATCCAAGGCCTTTGATGTGAAAGACTTAGGTCCAACCAAGTAGATTTTGGGCATGCAGATTGTTTGCGATAGAAAATCCAAGACGCTGTGGCTGTCGCAAGAGAGGTATGTTGAACGGGTGCTTGAGTGGTTCAACATGAAAGAAGCTAAGCATGTGAGCTCACTTCTAGGTAATCATTTTAAATTGAGCAATAATTCATGTCCAAGTACAGTTGATGAAAAAGAAAAGATGACAAGTATTCCCTACTCTTCGGTGGTAGGAATTCTTATGTATGCCATAGTGTGCATTTGACTAGATAATGCTCATGTTGTAGGCGTTGTGAGCAGGTTTCTCTCTAATCCAGGCAAGGATCATTGGAGACCAGTAAAGTGGATTATCAGATACTTGAGAGGCACTTCTAAGCTATGCTAACATGGAAGTCTTGGAAGGATTCACAAATGCTGACATGGCAGGAGATCTTGATGGAAGAAAATCTACATCGGGCTACTTATTTACTTTTGTAGGGGGAGCTGTGTCATGACAATCAAAATTACAGAAATATGTTGTTTTATCCACGACAGAGGCAGAGTACATAGCTGCTACAGAAGCATGTAAATAGTTGTTATGGCTGAAGTAGTTTCTCCAAGAATTAGATTTGAAGCAAGATAACTATGTTGTTTACTGCGACAGTCTAAGCGTTCTTGATTTGATCAAAAATTCTACATATCATTCCCATACCAAGCACATTGACATACAATATCATTGGATTAGAGATGCAATCGAGAAATAGTTGCTCGAGCTAAAGAAGATTCATACGGACAATAATTTGTCAGACATATTAACAAAAATTGTCACAAAGTAGAAATTGAATTATTGCATAAAGCTCGTTAGAATGGGCTTCAAGTAGTTCGAAGTCGTGATTGGTGTTCTTCCCTCATGGGATGGAGGGCGAGATTGATAGTGTACCATGGGCTAATCCAACCCATGATGGAGCTTTGTTTCTCTAGAAATACATAGGAGAAAGATCTAAGGAAATAGTTGGTTTTGGAAATCTAAAAATACTAGTGTAAACATGGTGATGTTGAAAAACTTTCACCATGGAAAATGGTGATGTTGGAAAAATAAATTGGTGTATGTGAATTAAAGTACATACCAATTACTAAGCTTCTACATTCCCCCTACATTGTCCCCCCCCCCCCCCCCCCCCCCCCCCCCCCCCCCCCCCCCCCCCCCCCCCAACAATAAAAGGATGTGATGTTCCTCATTTTGGTATCAAGCAATTGTAAGAGTTTTACTCGAAACTGAAGTGAGGTGTTTCACTCCAAGTAGAGAGTGAAAGTTCTTAGAGAGTTGTATACCACTTTAAGTTGAAAGTGAGAGAGAAAGTTCCACCACAACTACTGTGTGTGAGAATAAAAGTGTGATTCTAGTGTTTTCTTGTTGTACCCATTATTTTAAAAGTGGAAGAAGTATTAATACTGCCCGTGGTTTTCTTTCTTAGTTGGTTTTCCACGTAAAATTCATTGATGTTTTTGCTTACTTATTTCTTTTGAGTTTGTATGATTTTTTAATTTTGTAGTTATCGATCCTAACATGCGCCCCGCCCAAAATTTTAAAACCCCCCTCTTAAGACTACTGAAAAATTCGAAAATTCCCCTTAAGTCTATTAAGGTTTATATAGAAAGTTTTTATTTATCTATATGTAGCCATAGGATTATTTCTTGCCTTCCTCCCTCCCTCCGCGGTAAAATTGTTCTGTCTTTGTCCCCTATCCATATTCTTTAGTAGCTCTCCAGCATTATCCCTTTCCGTACTGAGCTGCAGATTGTCTGCACGTGCCTCACTCAACTCTCAACTCAAATGTTTAGATTCCTCTGCTCTCTCCATAGACTTTTGTTGCCTTTTTAGATTGGCATTGTAATACCCTGATTTTCCAAATATATGAAAGATTATTTATTTTTACATATGGTATGCATGTGTAGCATGTTGACTATTATTTCTCAACATGATGAATAAAGAGTATTGTCTTCTATAAAGCATTTTCCTAAAGCCCAATGTTAGTTTGCTTATTTTCTTTTAAAATACTTATTTTGGCCCAAATTAACTTAAGCCCATGGTTTAATCCTTTTATTTTTGCAACTTGTTTTGTGTAACACCCACTTTTTATAAGACTTGTTATGAGTGTACAAGTTTTATTAGTGTGGCTTGTTCTTGCACGTGCACTCCATGTACACGTGCATTGAGCACTCTTGGTGGCCGGTTGGAGTTAGAAGTGGGGATCAAGTCATGGGTAGTTTTGTAGAGTGTGGGTAGTTATTTCAACCCCCTAGTGCATCCTAGCCCTTGATCCATTAACCACCTACCGAATCCTAGCCCTCCATTCCACTTATTTTCTAATATAAATACCCCCTCTCTTTCCCTATCTCTTTTACACTAAAATCATTATTGTAAGAGAAATATTGTGAGAGAGTTGTGTGTGCTTTTTCTGTGGAAACCGAGTAGCATTTCTGGAGTTCGGTGTGAAGCAAGGAGCAAGAAGGCATTCACTACATTAAGGAGCTTTGCTGGATTTCGCTTACCTCGTCAAATAAGGTGGGTGTTTCTCAGGACTTCTAATGTAGGATTTGTACCATGATTATTATAATTGTTACCATGTTATGAAAAGTAAATTTAACGTAGTAGAAATTGCCTGAGCATGTTGATGATCATGAAGGACAAATAGCGTAATAACGACTTGTAAATAAGAACAAAAGGGTCGGTACAGTCGACTGTCACATGAACAAGTCGACTGGTACGAGACAATTATTTTCATGATGTGATAATAAACATGTATGCAAAACAGACGTAATAGTACGATTGCTAAGTTCATACTTCCCCATGTTACATATGATGGAGGGAAGGTGAACGGATGGAAAGAGCTAGCGATGATTAATAAAACTAAGAACGGCCTGTGCAGTCGACTGATGATGTAAACAGCCGACTGGTGCATTGATTTAATTATGATTTTTCTGCAATTCCATGAAATGAGATATGTTTTCATTGTGATTGTCTTAGTGTAATTGAGAATCATGTTTTACCTCTGCACGAAAGTTATGAATAAGTGTAAATGCATGTTTAAAGTATTTTCTCAAAGAAAAGATAATGTTAGTAACTTGAAATTCCATGCTGCGATGTTACTGAACAGTAAGAAGTGTTGTGCTTATGAAACATGAATATATGTATATTGTGATTTAACATCATGATGCAAGTGTATGTAAGAACTATAAGAAAGATAATCCCTTAATTGAATTATGAATCTGTCCAGTCGACTGAATGCGCGTTGCAAGTCGACTGAGCTGAATCTGATAATGTACTGTTAAAAATCCCAGGACAGACGACTGATGGATGAACAGTCGGCTGTCACGTGGATAACATTTTGAACATGAAAAGTGCGGGACAGCCGACTGGCCATGTCAGCAGTCGACTCTCCCGAGTATTTTATGATGAACTTGTATTGACTGTACGAGTCGACTGGTATTCTTCCAAGTCGACTGTACAGAGTGATTTTGATATGTAAGGGATTTCATTTTTGATTACTGTTGAAAGTTGTGAACTGTATGATTGATGTCAATGAACTCTTATGGCTGCATGAATCTATATGAAAAGAATCATAGATATGAGTTGAGAATTTAATGAACATGAAAAGGCTAAGATCATGATAAGAAAGTCTGTGAGACTCTAAATTGAACTATGAGCTGAAGGTGCTCAATCGGAAGTTGTGAATTGTAAATTGAAACCAAGAGTAGCTAAGTCTCCCCCGGCAATGGAAATGAAATGAAATTGAAAAGAAGACCAAGGTTGGTCATGTGTAAATGAAATGAATAAGTCCGGTTTGGTGGAGAGGCTAACTCTAGAGCTTTGATTTGTATTCATGATTCTAATATTTAATACATAGTGGAGATGTGATGAAAGTGAGAGAAAACATAAGTATGAGAACTAGAGTTTACGGTGTGGGTGTGTGGGCTGCAGAATGCATGCTTGATGAGTCAAGACATGGCGCGGGCACAACTCAGAATGATCGGACTTTAGCCACGCTTGTGGGATGTTTTGGTGACTGCAAAAGGATCGTGTTCAGGGAGGAGGCTGAATTGCCGCAGAATGCATGCTTGATGAGTCAAGACATGGCGCAGGGTTCCCCTCCAGGGGCCAGGACACGTGCTTGTACTCATAGATCATCTAGGATACTCACTGTAATTACAGAAGTAGAGTAAGTCATGGCGAGGGATTGAACCCTACAAAAATGAAGAGCGATTAAGAGGCTTGCCCGCGGACCTATGTAGTATGGGATGCATAGAATCCGAACAAGTGCGCATTAATGTCATGTAAATTAAATAATTGCATTAAGGATTAAGTGCACAATCACGACACGACATCATTAAGAGTTTCCCCTTTGATTTATATTTATATTGTGAACAAGTTTGTGGTTTGTTAAGAAATGAGATTCGTTATACTGTTTCTGGCATAGAGAGGATGGCCATGTATAACTATCGTCGGTTGAATAAACTGACGTACCCACAGTTTGTATGCAGGAAATTGCATGTTAAGGAGAAATGGATGCATAAAGATTTTTTACCATGTTGTTGTACATTTATGTAAATGTTGTATATTTTTACTTCCGCTGTGCAAATAAAAAGTGTAATATGATGTAACTCTGATGTAAAAAGAAAAGTTTGAATTTCCTTGTAAAATTGTACTAAAGAAAGTGAAAAGAACCTGTAGAACATCTCGAATTCAGTGATTTGGGATTCGGGGCGTTACAGGCATGGAGGGTTTCTGGAGAAAAAGATAAAAATTAGTAGCATGAGAAGTAAAGTGATAATAACAACGCTTATTAATGCGGCCATCTCAAATCTTCCAACTTATTATTTGTACTTCTCTGAAATGCCGCGGTGGGTTATTCAGAGAAATGATTGAACTCGAAAACTGTTTTTATGGAAAGAGGCAAGCCCGGATAGAGGCGGCTATCACCTTATCAGATGGAAAAAAACATGCATGAAAAAGATACACGGAGGACTAGGTATTATTGATGTTTGAGATATGAATCTTGCTCTTCTGGGTAAATGGTGGAGGAAAGTCTTTCACCCTAATGGAGAAGGGTGGCAAGAGTTCATCAAGGATACCTGCACGGAAATGGGACGAGAAATTTGGGCTTCAGGGTAGGTCCACGTGTATCCTGGTTCTGGAAAGGTATCGCTAAGGCTTACAAACCCTTCATTAGCTGTGTGACTTCGGATATCGGTAATGGAAGACTCACCAGGTTCTGGTGGGATAAGTGGTGTGGTGACCACACACTTAGAGCACTATTCCCTGATCTGTATGATCAAGCGTCACAACCGTACTGCATGGTGGCCGCAACCTGGAGAAGAAGCACATAGAAACCGGCCTTTAAACACCAGCTGGACTCGGGCTTTCAGCCTAGACTCATGGAACTTCAGACCTATATCGCCAACGCTAGAATTACTTGCTCTCAGGGTCCCGATAGAAAATCTTGGGGACTGGAAAGGAATGGCACGTTCACCGTTCAACCCCCTTTATAACTGCATTCACTTTAGGGGATGTAGCCCAAATTGGTCGAACGTTATTTGGAGGACGAAAGCCCCACTGAAAATTAAAGTTTTTTTATGGTTGGTGCTGAACGATGCAATTTTGACTAGAGAGAACCTTACTAAATGCCAACCGAATGTGGATTCTTGTTGAGGGTTTTGCACCGTTGCCCCCGAGACTAGAGACCATCATTTTCTAGAGTGTCCTAGGAGCAAAGCGGTATTCGTTGAGGTACTCAGCACCCTGGGGACGATCAGTTCCCTATTGTGTAAAAGGATCTGTGGGTAAGGTTAAAGTTCGCTACTGGGAGATGAACTATGAGAGAAGCTTGGTTTATCGCTATCGCCGTTACGACCTGGGTTCTTTGGCTAGACAGGAATAATTGTTATTTCCGTGGGACTTGTAATAGTATTTCTGGTAATTTGACTCACATAATGCATCTTATTTTCTTTTGGTCTAATGTTGCTGCAACAGGTCCTAGAGGGAGGATTGCGAGCGTCGTCCAGGTGGAGGAGTATGATGATGACGAAGTTGAGATAGGACCGACGATCGACTAACTGCTAGCTTGTCCTTCTACTGTTGATAGATCCCCACCACCCCATCGTTTGTTGGGGGGACTTGATGTATTTTGTTTAGATGCATGTATGTTTTTGCCCATTCTCTTCTTTTATCCCACCCTCTATGCTCGTGGTGGAGTTATGTACTTTAGTTATGTTGTAGGACCGTGTACTTGGCTCAGTACTCTGAGTTTGTTTCCATTTTTTTCTACAGTAAAAAGGTAAAGATGGCAGCCGATAGCAATATGCATATTATCCGTGACGAAACATCATGTTTCATCTGCATTATTTAATTATTTTTTAAATGATCGGATGAAACAAGATGTTTCGTCTGTAATATTTTAATTTATTTTTTTTCATCAGACGAAACATGATATTTCGTCCGATGAAATTCTGAATTATTAAAAAAAAACAAACAAACTTAAACTCCTAATTTAGTTAATTAATTAATATAGTTAGTATTTTAATTAAACTTTTAGTTAAAAAAATCCCAAAAAATCCAATATATATATATTTTTTCAAAATTCACTTCGGATGAAACATCATGTTTCGTCCAATGTGAATTTTGATTATTTTTTTCCTGGGACGAAACATCATGTTTCGTTCCATTTATTTTAATATTAAATTTATGATTTCTGCGAAACAAAATTCATTTAAATTAATTTTTTTCTCATAGACGAAACATCATATTTCGTCCGTTTCATTTTTTCCAATTATATACATTTTTTACCTTTTCAACGAGATCAGCAGTCCTTTAAAATGCTAAGGTAAAATATGCATATACCTTACACGACCGTGGATCCTCTAATACACCACAACACAAGTACAAGAATCATATATCAACTTACTCATAGATGCTAGTCAGTAGTAGGAGACTCGATGCTAAGAACAAAGCAAATGAGGAAGTGAATCTATATAATTAAACACAAAGAAAGCTATCAAGTGGCTCTCCTTCAATCCCCTCAAAATCAAAGGCCTAGATCTAACCTCAAAAAACACATTTTTTCCTCCAAAAGTTTCTCCCCAAAACTCATACAAATCTCCCCACCCAAAACAACTCCTTTATTTATTTAATTATTTCTCTCTTTCTCTTTCTCTTCTATTCAAAAAATTAATAAAAAAAAAATTTAAAAAATGAAAAATTTAAAAACTAAAAATTTAAAATTTAAAAACTTTAAAAATAATTCAAAAATATCAAAAAAAAATAAAAAACTTACAAAATTTTTAAAAATTTTTAATTTTTTTAAAAATATATATTTGATTAAATATATAAAAAATTTATTTTTTAAAAAATTTTAGAAATTTCAGAAATTTCAGAAATTTTTAAAATTTTAAAAAAATTAAAAAAATTAAAAATTTGAATTTTTTAAAAAAAGTTTAAAATAGTTAAAAATTAAATATTTTAAAATTTGAAATTTTGAAAAATTTTATATTCTGAAATTCTAAAATTTTGAAAATTTTAAAATCTCAAAGCAAATCCAAATTCAAATTCAATGTCGAACCCCAATCAAGAGGTCGTCGTTGATATCTGATCCGCTGTTGATTCCGTATCGGGGACTCCCCTCCCCCAAATCGAGCGCGGATATCAAGCGACTCCGTATCAGCGACTCCCCTCCACCGAATCGAGAGCCTCTATATGTGATGCGACGACTCTAATTTTATCTCATTAACCGAATTCTCATTCTAATTTTTAATTTTCTGTGTATGCAGGGGATTACTTAGTTTTTTGCTGACTTGAATTTTGTGTGTGCATGAGATCTAAGTTCAGAGAAGTTTGATTGTTTTATTTTTGAGTTTAAAAATTTTTAATTTGGTGATTTATTTGATGAGTTTTTTATTGGCTTTGATTTAAGGTGTACGCAAGTGAGAGATGGATTATTTTGTGGCTCAATTTGGGATTACAAACCATAGCAGGACAAGTAAGCTGACTAGAAACCTGAAATAACTTGGCAAATATACAACATTAGTTTCTTTACTACAAGAGAAAATACTACCGTGAAGTGTTTCTTTCCCTGTTTATTAGAAACCATGGATAACATAACATATAAAAACTTTTAGTGTATATTTGGATATATAGGATTGGGATGACTGGAGTTTACCAGTAAAGGGTGCAAACTCTCCACTCAAGAAGGACAGCTAAAGTAAATTTTTTATTTATCCATTTTAATTTTTTTTTATAAAGGTGCAATGAGGAGACAAAGTGGAGATAAAAGAAATTATTAGTTTGGATTAGAGTTTTGAGAACTTCATGTATTTCATTTTGGTTGAAATAATAATAAGAGGTATTTCAATTCCAAACCGAGTCTTAGACAAACAAATGTTTAGATTATTGGTATTGTAGATACCTTCACACATGCACATACGTTACCATTGTATTTAGACATGCTCATAGTGGTTATGGAATTAGAGTAAGCTCTATAAAACCTATATGATAATGTCCTTGCATAACTATTACAAGCATCTAAAAGTGATGCTGAAGTTTAAAAAAAACCCTATGGAGTGTTTCTAACAAATTATATGCATTTCAGGTAAGTTCAAGCTAATGATCAAGAAGGCGATGGTTGAGCTTAAAGGTAGATATACTGCTTTCTCATATAATATGTTTGCTACTTCAATTAATTTGTTGGACCTCCAAACTATTTTATATAATCAAACCAGGTGCATCGTTCCGAAGACGTGTTGTAGACGTTCCTCTTTCTCCCCCTGTTGCAGTCACCCGTCAGCACCCCCGAGCACCGCGTCGCCATTCGCCGTCAGTCGAGGCGCCCCTGCCACAACTCTGTTGCTCTCTTTCTCTCTCCTCCGCTGTGTGCTGTTTGGGAGTAGAAGAGTGGGATTTGGTGTTTGCTGTCCGGGAAGTAGGGGGTTGATCTTGCTGTGTTTGGTGTTTGGATTGGAGATCCGGTGTTTGCCATATTGTGTGAGTGTTGCACGTAGTTCACATGTGTTTTGTGGGTTCGTAGGTTCGTTGCTTCGGGATTCTCATACCGTTATTCTTGGTATTCGTTTTCACCGTTTATAAGGTAAGTCATTGTCCTCTTGAATTGTTAATTGTATCAAATTCAAGTTTTATTGAAATTCTTGCAAGTAAATCCATTTGTTTATTGTATTGTACATTGTTCATCTCCTTCGTTGGGTCTATTGAGGGTTTACACGAGCTAACCCAAATATTTTTGACATCGTGTTACTTTGACTCCAAAAATATTGAATCTTACATACATCATATAGTATTGATGATAGAAAATTTTCATGCATCTCATAACACGATTAATTATTATAGAGATAATTGCTAGGTTGTATGTTGTTTGATCGATTGATGGTTGATTGATGATAAATTAATGTATGCATGTGTTATTAATTTTATTCATCTTGTTATTGCACTCATCATGCTGATTATAAAATTATTGACTAAAGAATCGATACCCATCACGTTTAATTAAATTTATTCCCTGAAAAATTCCCTAAAACATGTATATTACTTGCTGGCTGTATATTGTCTGCTATTTTCGACTCAGTAAATGATTTCAAAATAATTTACTTTCTAAATAAGAATTGTAGCATTATCTTTCTATTTTCCAGAACATCTTGAATTTCTTAATTCCGAGTTGTGTAGCAAAAGTTATGTCCGTTTTACCACAGCTGTGTTTTTTATTCCATATTTTCAGATTTTTGTATCTTTCATGTTTAAACAGTAAAAAGGCTAATCAAATGAACAAATTTTACTCTGATAATTTCCAAATTGTTAGTAATCATGTTCAGGAGTCTAGAAAATATTTTTAATGAATTTATTATTGAGTTTTTGCTGATTCTAAAACTATAACAACATGATATTAAAATTCTGCCTGAACATATAATCTATAAAGAACAATGTGTTTGACCTAACTACTGTTGTCGAATTTGAACTTTAAATATGCGTTGGAACCGTGTGGAAGTCTAGTTTCTAGAACTTCTGACGGATTCAGTTTTCGAGTTCTGAAACAGCGGGAAACTACATCTTTGTGCAGACCACTCTTGCTGTCCAAAATTTTATATTCTAGTTTTTAATAATTTAATTAATCATATATCATTGTATTGCATGAATCAAAGTGTGTATGTTGCATTGCATTACCCTAGTCTCCTATTGTCACCATTCTAATTATCCTACTTCATGTCACCATCTTATTGTTCCTCTATTTCTATTATTGTTCATCTCATGTCTCAAATTACATATTGTATTATTACATCGATAAAATAATTAACAAGCCGAAGTTTAAGGGTTGACTCTAGTAGTGGACAATATAGGGACTGTACTTGGAGGAGGGGCCCGTGTTTCCCTAAATAATATTCCGGCGATTGTTTTATCGTACGATTGTGGATTACGACCGTAACCCAATTTATTGTGTATTGTATCGTTGTCGAAGACCGTATCGTGCATTGAATATTGAATCGTGACTATTGAATATTGATTATTGTTGCCGATTACATGAATTATAAAATCAACTACTAAGTCTAAACGTCACTTGTTTGTATGTTGCAACCATGTAGTAAATAAATGGGACGCATGAAGTGCTACATTAGTTAGGATTAAAATGATTAATAGACTTAAGAATTGGCACGACATCGACACTGCATATTGTTCCTCATTATTCCTATTGATATCGATATTGGCTAAGTGTTATTGCTATTTGTAAATCAACCGGGGGGGGGGGGGGGGGTGAATAAAGTAATTGTGCAGAATTAAAAAAAAGTTAAAGAAAAATTAAAAAAAGAGTTTCAAAGTAAATGAGAAGAGATAAGAAATGCAAACACAGCAAGCGCATGTGACGTAGCGATATAACATGGTTCGACCCCCAGGTCTACGCCCACACCACCCACTTGTAGCAATTCTCCGTCACAAACGTTCCACTATACTCAAACAATTGTACAGTGATTCTCGAATTCAGGTCGAGAGACCTATTATACCCACAGGACTTCTAACACAAGTCTCGTCAATCTCACCGAAGTGGAAGAAAAGAAAAACTCAAGATCTTTAATGATCCTGACTGAAGAAAACAAATAATTATCACACACACTCGGATTGATTGTTGAATTCATTAGTTCAGAAGACTTTTCTCAAAGTAATAGGTGAAAGAATATACAGTGGGTTCGTTCAAATATATAGACTAGCAAGTATATCTATCAAAAATAGAACCGATACATTCCAAAAAAGTGAACAACGCAAGATACGGTCGACCGCAATTAAGGGACAGTCGATCGTTCATCTTTAAAAGAAAATTTGAAAGATGAATGGTTGACTATTTCATTATATTGCTATAAGGTGCAGTCGACTGTGGTGCGGTCGACCGACATGAATTGCGGTCGACCGCAATCGTGCTGTTCATGACGAATCCACTTTATATTCTTACCATATACTAATCAATCATCAATCAATCAAATACAGATAAAATCTCACAAATATGGAATGCCAACAACTGGTCTTGATAGCTTTATTGGGCACTAATTATTATGTGCTTTTTTGAATAAATTCTTTTTTTACTTGATTTTGCAATCTTTCTTTATTACTTTCCTTCTTTGCCTATTCTTGAATCTCTGTTGAATCTCTTATTGATATTATTTGATCCTGAAAATCTGAACAACCCAACTTAAACTTATTAGTATTTATAGACACGTTTTGTGCATACCAAACTAAGAGTCAACAATCTCCCCCTTTTGGTGTGAACAAAACATGCCTTTGAATGTTGAAAAATAAAAATAAACAATAACGCATAAAAATACTCCCCCTTAATTCAATACTTCCTGTAATACAGATTTTCATAGATAAAGAGCATTTAAGAGAGAATTGTACATACTTCCCCTTAATTCAATACTTCATGTTATACAAAGTTTCATAGAAGATATATAGTAAGAAAAACTTTTAAGAAGAAACATTTATTTATTTTCAGTAACTTTTAGTTAAAAACATTCATAAAAAATTCTCCCCCTTTTTGAAACACACCAAGAGGGAGCAAAATAATAGCAAAAGTTAAATGTATTACAGACTCCCCCTAAATCCATTGTAAAATAAGGTACCATACAGTAAGAAAAACAAGAGATTAATTAGTGGAATAGAATATTTTGTAAAGAACATGAGGAAATTCTACTTACATGATACCGTTGATCGCGAGACTCTTTGATATACAATGAGAGCTCTTCATGATATCATAGATTTGAGATTATTCCAATACAAACACGTGGCAAAGAGCAAAATAAGAAGAGTAAATTTCAAGCAACCAAACTCATAGCAAATAGCAAATAGCAAATATAAAAAAAATGAGCATCCAGGGAAGAAGCCGGTCGACTGCACGGTCGACCACAAAAATCAATTCAGCTCATAAAACAAAGAACCAACCCGAGAGCAAACCGGTCGACCGCACACACTTTAAACACAAATTTGATGAAAAATGAGAGACAGAGAGGTAACCGATCGACCATAGAAACTGAAAGCAAACATTTTTGAAAGCAGAGTGTTTCTTAGAGAAGATTTGTGTTCTAGAGTCGAGATGTGTGACCGGTCGACCGCACGGTCGATCGAAATACTGATACAGAATAGTGAAACAGATAATCAACCAGATATGTGAGATTTCGCAATCATGAAGTCATTCCTACATAGCATATTACAAGAGATTACATATCATTAAAGAGCATTTATGCAACTATTTGGTCATTTTACATCTAGCTATTACAATCTACTCATTATCTCCACCATCATCTTTGTCGTTGTCATTGTCGTCATCATCTTCCTCATCAATTTTCTCATCATTTGGAGGAGGAAGAATTTCCCAATCTTCTTTACCTTGCAAGTACTCAATCATGTTTACATAATAGCCATGCACTTGCATTTGATGAGCAGCAAACTGCTCATGAGTTACGAATGAAGATGAGGAAGAGGGGGCGGTGTTCTTGCGACGAGAGGAGGAAAAGGCCTGTGGGGGCTGTTCAGCTTGGCGCTCTTGTTGTTGAGCTTGACGATGACGCGCTCGTTGGTAAACGGTACATCGATGCCCATTTATTGAGGAAGGATGGACATAAGATTTTTGCTTAAAAGAAAATTCCCAACATCGATATGGGAGTCAATGGCAAGATTGTAGATGAGAGAACTGAAAGGAAGGCCACGAATAGTAGAAGTTTCATAATTCATTGTGCGAATGATAAAAGTGGCAAGATTAAATTTATATTCACCAAGAATAAGAAAGATGATAAATGATTGATCGAATCGAATTCAGACTTGTCATTCTTTTTGGGCCAAATATTGGCATTGACAATTTTGTTTAAAACACGGGCTGAATCAGTAAAGTTTATGGGAGCGGGACGAGAAAGGTGAGAAAACTCAGGTTGAACAATCATGGATTTGACGGTATATTTATTATGGCTTGGTTTATAATGGAGGGATTTGAAATCTAGATGATACACGCCAAATACCTCTTCGGGAAATTCATATCTCCTACGGAGATATTCGGGAGTAACTTTAACTCTTCTCCCAAGAAGGATAGAGGAGAGAGTGAGATCATCGTCTTGAAGACCTTCAAGATTGGCATAGAATTGACGAGTCAATGACTCTGAGTGGGTGCTAGGGGTAGAAAGAGTTTTCCCACCCAAAATCTCTAAGAATTCTAACCATAACAGAAAACTGACCCTCTAAGGATGTTAAGTTAATTTCCCGATTGGCAACAACGGGGGCATTCCAAAGAGCAGAAAAGTAAAGATTAGCGCAATTTGAGTTTCGAAAGACAATACCCTCTCTAGTGACGTATTTTGAAGCAATGGCTTTCTTGCCCTTCGATTTGTGAGAGGAGGAAGCAATGACTCAAAAAAGGAGAAAGCAATCAAGAAATTTGACGAGAATAGTAAGAGATGTGAAGTTTATTTGATGGATTTGTGTATGGGGCTAGGTTTTTTTTGTGTGATTTGAGAGGAAGGGGATGAAGGGATATTTATACAGGAAAGAGAAAAAAACCAAGACAGCTGAGCGGGTCGGTCGACCTATTCACATATGCGGTCGACCGCATCTCTCGAGAGAAGGAGTCTTGATGGAGAGGTTTTTGACAGAGAGGTGGACGGTCGACCGTGCGGTCGACCGGTCCATTTTTGACTGATCAAGTTTCAATGTATAGCATAGTCGACTGGTCGGTCGACCGAACAGGCAACTGACTTTTTGGTTATTGCAAAGTTGTTTTTCCTCAAATCAACATAGTACTTTTAGATCAGATTATGACACATTTATGTTGTTCACACAATTTATGTATAAAATGCTCTAGACATTTTATTTTGAAGATAAGTAATCTTAATATAAATTTAAGCAAGTGTAAATTTTACCCGGTGCTATACCTATTGGAAAGGCCAAGGTCCTTCCCATTTTTCCTTGATAGAGACGCAGATTTTACTAGTATAACTGTTGTGACTATCGAGCATCTTCTATCAAGGTTCTTGCGATCTTCTAAGTTGAAGGCATCGAACCATCTACATGGAATTTTGTAGGTGTCCAAGTGGGTTTTGAACCTGCATTTACATTCTTTCTTATCCAGAAAAAATTAATATTCATTTTTAATGAACAATTATAAGAAATATGCCTTAGTCTACAGCAGTAGTGACATGTGATACGATTATGCCTCGGGTCATGCACACTTGCGTAGTTTTGAGTTGGTTTGTGATTATGTTGATGACTGTGCAAGTGTGCATGACATGATGATTTAGGTTTTTGATGGTGTATTAGCTCTTCGTAACCCATTCCTCGATTATCATGATAAGATCTTGAATTTTTTATAATAAGGTAACTGGGCCCTTCATATTTTTCAACAATTTTTTCGAGCTCAGTTACTCTTTTACAAAGTCTTTTCCTAGTCATCTCATCGTTTTTTGTGTTCCAACGAAGAGTGTCTAGTGTAACATCAAGTATTATATTTTGCTCAAGAGCTTCATTACAACTTTCCACTACCTCATCAAATTTTCTTTTACATTCTTTTAAATCATCAGTGAGCTTAGCAATATAAACAAATTTCTAATGAATTTCTCTTTAGTGTTCATCATGCGTTGCTAAGGATTCTGGAATTTGTTGTTTTAAGAGTTCATTTTTCTCTAGCAATACATCATGATCTTTTCTAAATGACTCGAATTTTTCCATGATCAAAGAATTTTTATTTTTCAGTTTTTGATTTTTAGCGATGCAAGAGTCATGAGATTCATTTGGAATTTGTTTATATTGTCTTAGTTCACGACTCAATTTCTTAGCATAATTTTTTAATCCATCACACATATCTACTAACTCATCATAAGTGGGTTATTCGATTACCTCTTCTTGAGATGGTGATTGCACCTCACTATTCCCAAGAGCCATGAAGCCAATCGTGGTGACCTTGCTCATCCTCACTTGAGTCTGAGTCTAGCCACGTTACATTCAACGCCTTTTTTTTCAACCCCGAATTTGAGTGTTAGTAGTCCCTATTCCTGTCCTGTGAAACGGGACAATTTGCCCGAATGTGTCCAGGCTTCTTGCATTTGTAGCATACATCATCTTTATCTTTTTCTCCTTGGTACCTGCCATATTTTTTATGTTTGAGATACTTACAAAATTGCTTAGTCAATAAGGTGGTGTCTTCGTCTGACTCCTCACGGTTTGAATCTACTTTTGATGGTCGAGATTTCTCTGCTTTTAGGGCGATGGTCCTCTCTTCAGTTTTTGGTTTAATCCCGATGTTCTGTCTGTATCTTTTAGTTTCTGTCATCTCCATCTCGTATGTCTTTAGCATTCCTTGGAATGTATAGTAATCGAATCCCTTTTCTTTAAGGGTCTCCCTCATTGTAGCAGTTTGTACATCTCACTCGGGCGTGAGACAACTTATGAGTTTTCCGACCTTTCGGTCATCGTCCAACCCCTTACCTAAGCTCTCAAGCTCGTGTGCAATGATATCGAAACGAGCAAGCATTTGATCTACGTTTTCTCCTGACAACATACGAAAAACATCAAACTTATAAAAGCATAAATTTACTTTAACTTTTACCTCAGAAGCAGTTCCCTCATGCCATTTCAGCATGTTGTTCCAAATTTCGTATATTGTCTTACAATTTCGCCCGCATCGTATTAATTCCTCATTGTTCAACCCTACACAGAGAGCCATCATAGCTTTGGAATTTGCAGTTTTTAGTGCCAGCTTTGCTTTTGAAAAGGCCATCTTTCCATCGTTGACTAGAATATCTGTTTTGTTTATGCACACATTCCATACTTCCTCTCCAAGCATCTGTAAGAAATGAGACATACGAACTTTCAAAACATCATAGAACTTTCCATCAAAATATGGTGAGCGTGTAAGACTTGTCCCATTGGAGACGAATGGCTCCGATGAGTACAAGTTTTCGGGAGGAGGGATTTCGGCTATTGGACCTTTTGCTTAAGCTTTTAAGCTTTTGATAAGCACCTCGCTCTAATACTACTGTAAATCACCCTAGGGGGGTGAATAGGGTGATTGTGCGGAATTAAAAAAAATTAAAGAAAAATTAAAACAGAGTTGCAAAGTAAATGAGAAGAGAAAAGAAATGTAAACACAGTAAGCTCAGGTGACGCAACGATATAATGTGGTTCAACCCCCAGGTCTACGTCCACACCACCTACTTGTAACAATTCTCCACTACAAGCGTTCCACTATGCTCAAACCCTTGTACAGTGATTATCGGATTCAGGCCGAGAGACCTATTACACCCACAGGACTTCTAACACAAGTCCCGTCAATCTCACCGAAGTGGAAGAAAAGAAAAACTCAAGATCTTTAATGATCCTGACTGAAGAAAACAAATAATTATCACACACACTCGGATTGATTGTTGAATTGATTAGTTCGAAGACTTTTCTCAAAGTAATAGGTGAAAGAATACATAGTGGGTTCGTCCAAATATATAAACTAGGAAGCGTATCTATAAAAAATAGAAACGATACATTCTAAAAAAGTGAACAACGCGAGTTACGGTTGACCACAATTAAGGGACAGTCGACCGTTTATCTTTAAACGAAAAGTCAAAAGATGAATGGTTGAATGTTTCATTATATTGCTATAATGTGTAGTCAACTGTGGTGTGGTCGACCGACATGAAGTGCGGTCGACCGCAATCGTGCTGTTCATGACGAATCCACTTTATATTCTTACCATATACTAGTCAATCATAAATCAATCAAATACAAATAAAATCTCACAAATATGGAATGCCAACAACTGGTCTTGATAGCTTTCTTGGGCACTAATCAACATGTGCTCTTTTTGAATAACTTCTTCTTTTGCTTGATTTTGCAATCTTTCTTTATTACGTTCCTTCTTTGCCTATTCTTGAATCTCTCATGAATCTCTTATTGATATTATTTGATCCTGAAAATCTGAACAACTCAACTTAAACTTATTAGTATTTATAGACATGTTTTGTGCACACCAAACTAAGAGTCAACATTATTGACCAATGATATTGTTACCGAACATTGAATCATTGTTACACCATTGCATCAATTATCATATATTGATTATTGTTATCGTGCCATGTTATTGATTCTTATTGATCCATTGAATTCATTGTTATACCGTTCTTCCGTTGTTCCTTGTTTTCTCCACTTGCTGTCCATGACTTGCTCTAAGGACAAATTTTCTCCTCTTTTTAGATGAAGTGTTCACAGGTAATGAAAGAGAAATGCCTGCTGGGATTGGAGAAAAGACTTTCTGAAGACTTAATGCTTTTAATTGCTTATTGTTTTATCAAACTTAATGTATTGAGACTTATTATCTATTTGTGATTGGATTATTATTGTATTGGGCTTATGACCCAGATTTTGTTATTATTTCCAGATGTTGTTTATTGTATTTGGATATTTCATATTGTTTATTTCAAGTATTATTGTTCATGAGATTATTATTATTGCCTGCACAATTGTTCTGTATTGGTTATATTGTTGAGTTGATCGGATAAACAGCTTATGGGTGACGTTAGTCATTCGCTGGGCCAATGTCATGTGCTCGTATTCTGTATTTTTGGGAAGCAGGGCGTGACAAGGTTTTTAGTGGTATCAGAACCCTGGTTTGGATACTATATCAGTTAAATGTGACTAACGAAAGGAAGTTTGGTTTTGATTGATATATTAATCAAGATTTGGGTTTTAACTGATTTGACTCAACAGTATGTGCAATACAGGAATCCCATGAACAATTGATAACCAACTTATGATCTGGAAACTAGTCTTATTTGATTCCTCTTTGATCCCTTCACATTAAGTTCCTTCATTTCTTGTTGTCTTTTGTCCCTTCCATTCATTGATTCCTTGTTGGATATAATTTTATTCTTTTGCATCCACTCTTTTGATTCTAGTGCTATCTTTTTCTTTGATTACTGTTCGGTTTATCGATCGGCATCGCTTGATCTACAACGACATGTCTACAGCTAGGAGCTTCACCATTAGAGTGGCGTAGCAGAAGCGTGGTGGGCTCATAACTCACATGTACCAGGATCCTCTTGTTGCTTCTCTTCCTTTGCATTGTTTACTTCCTTGTTCATTCATTTGCAATTGTCATTTTTCATGGAATCCTTAATTAACATCATTCTTGATCACTTCATTCATATCCATGTCCTTTCTAATTCTGGTGTTGCCACAATTTTACCTCTTTTCCCTTTATTCCCAGTTTATTATTTCACAAATTTGCTTTTTCTTTGTCCTATGTACCACCTCAGAAAATTTCGAGGATGAAATTTTGTTGTAAGATAGGTAGGATTGTAATCCCCATTCCCGACAATAGATATTTTCCGTATATTTTCTATAATTTGATTTTTATATATATATTTTTTTTGCTAAAATTTTCCGGATCTTTTGTTAAAGTGTTTTCTAATAAAAATTTTATTCATTTCGAATTAGGGGGTATTTTAACCTTACTTTCTATTTCTTATTGATCAACTATTTATATTTGAGCCAAAGTAAATGTATTATTGCTATGTGGGTTAATTTAATAAATTTATATTTTGTTATATAATCTTATTATTATTATTGCTACTTTTGATTGTTTATTAAAAATCTATTTCTATTTATTAATTATATTTGTAGTTATTTCAATTAAATTTCTATATTGTAATACAAATTATATTTTGTTATAACTCCTATTTTATTGGTTATTTATTTCCCTATTGGATCTAGAAACCCAAAACCATGTTATTTCTCCTATTGGATATTACCCAAAACCCAATATCTCAATAAACCCCTATATATACTAACCTAAAACCCTACCCTACCCTACCTAACCCTAGCCTCCTTCCACTGTGCAGCCGCCAACCCTTTCCTTCCCCTTCATCGTGTAACCCCAACCCTCATCTCCACTTCATCTCCTACCCCCGACCCTACACCCTCCTTCCTCATTTCCTGCCGTCGTCTTCCTCAAGCCCACCGCCGCTCGAATTGCCCCCGCTCACCTCCATCCCATCTCCTCGACCCTTTTCCCCGTCGCCAACCCCCGATCGTCCTCCTCCACCTTGCCTGCCTTGCTCCCCTGTTCCCCTCGTCGTCCTCCTATCGCTCTACCACCGCCATCCCCTCGTTGTTTTCCCCATCCGCAGTTGTCCCCTACCTCCAGCCTAGCTGCTTCGAACCCATCGACGTTTTCCTCTTCTGCTTTTATACCCATCGAGTCCCGCCAGTACACTACCATCCAATCCTCGACTGCTCCTCTTTCTTTGTCTGTTGCAATCACCCGTCAGCACCCCCGAGCACCGCGTCGCCAGTCGAGCCGCCCCTGCCGCAACTCCGTCGCTTTCTCTCTCCTCTGCTGTGTGTTGTTTGTAGAGCTGGTTCGGGTCCTATCGGGTCGGGTCCTTCACTACCCGGACCCGGACTCGGTACCTCACGGGTCCAAAAATTGGACCCGGATCCAGACTTGCTAGAAATAGGTCCGGATCCGGGTTCGGGTCCTAGTTAAAAAAAATTACCCGTCGGGTCCGGTAGTAGAGAATAAATTTTTGCACTTAAGTATTTTTGCACCCGATATCCTACGATTCTAACAAATTTTGCACTTAAGTAAATGAATTAATATTATATTTACATAATATCTTCAACAATTACTTTTATAGGTATATTCCTATAACCCTATTATTCAAATTCTATATGTTTGGGTATATTTTTTAACGGGTCCGGGTCCGGCTTTGAGTCGGTTCTATTTTGAGAGGATCCGGACTCGGATCCGAAAGTGCATCGGGTCTTATTTTAGGATTCGAACCCGTATAGATCGGATCGGTTCCGGTCCAATTCCGGGTCCGGATCGGGTCCGGATTGGGTCCGGATCGGATCCGGATCGGGTCCGGACATCGGGTAAATATGACAGTACTAGTTGTTCGGGAGTAGAAGGGTGAGAATTTTTTCAAAAAAAAAAAAAAGGGTTGTTTGAGATTTTTTAAAAGTCGGCAATACTTGAATAATGATTTTTTAGCCAAAAAGAAGAAAAAATGTTACGCTGCTTAGTCAGCGTAGCCAGATCATCTATTTAACTTAGAAAAGAGTAATTCGTTAAACCTAACTAAACCAACAATTAGACTAAAATCGCTAACTCCACATTAGTATCTCGATTAATTCCAAAATTGAGATCGCAACATTATGAAATTATGAAACTTCTTATTCATTGAAGCTACTCTACACTCGTTATCATTGGGTAGGCCCACCGCTTGAAAATAAAAATGTGGAAAAAAAATCCTAAAAGACAGGGCTGTGAATTTAAAGGAAGAAATGAAAATGGTGTACTTTCAAAGTTACTAAATTAAAATAATAAACCCCACTCAATAAATTAGATTTATTTAATGATGTAAATAAGCTAATGAAACTTAAAGCACGGCTGGGTAAAAACTTGTTCAAACTCGTTAAACGATAGTTAGATGAACCAAACTTAAATATAAATTTGTTTCCATTTAATTAAATGAACGAATATGACCAACTCTTGTTTGAGCTCGAGCCATTTAGAGCTCGCATATGAACGCTTATGCTTGACTCAAATTAAGGCTCGAGGCTTGATTCATTAAGACTCGTCAACTTCAAGTATATTAAACACATTATGTCATTATATGTATGTGGCATATGAGTTAATTAAGTTTAGTCTTATTTTTTGTTAGATAATTAAATATGCATATTAATTGTTAATTGCCAAATCGAGTACAAAATTCCCTCTATCTAGTCAACCACAACCTTTTAATCAATTGCCTCATAAACCTTGCAAAAATAAGAAACTCAAAGAATTAAAAAACCTAGGAGTTTTAGTGTTTGTAAACCTCTCAATCCATTAATGTTTGTCAACCTGCTTGAGCATTGCTTAAATTTTAATAAAGTTGAGTCAAGTTTGAACAAGTTTAAAATCAAGCTTTAGATGAACAAGTTCACAAGCACAAAATGAGCCAAGCTTTAAAGACAGATAAATGATGAACAAAGGGCTCGTTCAATTATAAATAAACATAAATCAAACTTGAACGAGCATTTCAATAATCAAGCCCAATAGGGCTCAGCTCGAGTCACTCGAGTCGCTCGAGTCAGGGCCGACCCTGAGTTTAAGGGGGCCTGTGGCGAACTCCCAAAATGAGGTTCCCATATAAAATTTATTTTTAAATTTTTTTTATAACAGTTGATGATGGTAAAAATCGCAGCAGATCAGAGCCGTACGATCATTGCACGGATTTCAAAGCCTCTACAGGCAGATTAGCCACCACATGCCTATTTTACAGGCCTGGGCCCACTCCAAAACATAGGCTTCTCTCAAGCCCATAAAAAGTGACAGACTAGGCCCACTAAGAGAGACACCCAGCCCATGATGGCTAGGAGTCTCATCTCTTATCCTCTCACAGGGATATCCTATCTCTTCAGGGGGGGAGACATGAAAGATCCGACGGTCACGATTCGGCTTCTTGAATGTCTCTCAAGCCTATAAATACTCCTCCCTCTCCCCAGTCTCCAGGTAATCAACAATTCACCAGTTTTTACTCTCTTTCTCTCTCTTTCTGGTTCTGACTTGAGCATCGGAGGGTCTGTCGCCGGGGGCCACCCCTCGGTGTTTCAGACGTTTTGCAGGTCCATCGGCCGCATCAACAACCGTCGATTTCAGGTCACAGGAGGTCAATCAACGATCCAGATTCAATCTCAGGAGCTCTAACGGCTTTTAACTGGTCAAGGCACATGTTTGACTTTTAGTAGTTTCCATCCATTATTAACTCACTATCTGTTTGCTCCTACACCGAAAAAAGCAGCAACAACAGTTGTTGGAATTTTTTTCTACAATTCTAAAATACCGATATATATGATGAAATAAATGAATATTTAGGGGTTTGAGAAAAAAATCTCAATACAAATCCAACTTCAACTAAAATAAGCCGGCCAAAATACTAATTTTAAAAATAAAAGCCGAAAAAATTAAATTTAGAGACCCCTAAAAAAATATTACTAGCAAGATACGTACATATAAATACAAAGAAAAAATTTAGACCCTAAATTGTAAAAAATTCGGGGACTGAGGCGGCCGCCTCCCCTACGGCTCGTTTCACTTCCTAGATTTAATGTTGATGTTAAATTATTTTGAGTACTAATTTTCAAACAATTCACACAACTCTTTTTTCCCCCCACTCAAGTACAAAATTTTAAAAAGATGAGTTCATACATTCCAGTGTTGGCTACCTAAAACTGTAAGAGCATCTGTAGTGTTGGCTATTTTGTCAAAATTTTCAAAAAATAGAAATTTTGGTGCTGCAGTCGTTGGCTATAAACTGAAAATTTGGTTTTTAGATGAATAGTGGTCTCCCAAATTTGGCAGACGAAATAGCTATTTGGAAAAAATAGCCGACAAAAGATGATTTTTCGTCCGTTCGATCAGACAACAGATCATTTTTCGTCGATTGTTTTTTTAAAAGATTTTCCCCCAACGGACGGTAAATGATTTACCTTCCCAAAAAGCGCGTAATTCTCGGATGAGGGATGATTCCCCGTTTTTTTTTTATTAAAAATGGTCGGACCGGAAATGATTTCCCGCCCGTTCCATTTTAAGGAAAAAAATTGAAATGTGCAGGGACAGGAGATGAATCCCTGTCCCATACATTTTTCACCTTTTAAACCCTATACAACCACCGTATAATTATTTCTATGGGTTAAAATTAGGTTTAAATAGTAATTAATTAGAAACTAAGAATTAACTAGGATTAATTTAACAATTTTTTTAGGATTTAATTAGGATTTAAATTTTTTTATTTTAAAAAAAAATACAACGGACGTGAAATGATTTCCCGTCCGTTGTTTTTTAATTTAAAAATTAAAATAAAAAATATCGGACGAGAAATCATTCCTCGCCCGTTCATTTTTTAAAATTAAAACCCAATATTTGGGTCCAAATGACTACAGCTAAACTCATTTTTCCTACTCCTATATGCCAAATACCGAAAATTTGGCTCCTAACGACTACAGACGCTTTAAGAGTCGTTGCCTTTTCTATATTTTCACACTTGGCTATGATATTAATTCGAACTGTTTGTTTCATCATCATTATATTCATGGCAAAATTTAAAATAACGTCACAATAGTTTGGCCCAGTTTAAAAAAACGTCACAAAACTATTTTTTAAAAAAAAAACCGCACAAAGTTTAACTTTCAACTCACAGAGTTACCAACCGTTAACTGGGTTATACGTGCACTGCACGTACTCAAAAAAATTGACCAAAATACCCCTGACCTCTTCCTTCTCCTTATCGTCAAAACACCCCCAAATCGATGAACCCTAACTCACCCCATAGATTCAATCAACAACGTGCTCCCAAATCGATGAACCCTAACTCTTCGATTCGGCAATAGCTCCCAAATCAAACAAGGTTGGTTGTGAAATTATTATATTTGTGTATGTTGGTATTGGATGTATAGAAATGTTTAAAAAAACATCACAAAACTATTGTGTTGTTTAAAAAAACAACACAAAACTATTGTTCTGTTTAAAAAAACATCACAAAAGTAACAATTTGTTTTAAAAAAACATCACAAAACTATTAGTTTTATTTACAAAACATTCCTAAACTATTGATAATGTACAGAATGTACACATGATCAGGTTTTCCTTTCAAAATTGTTAGTGTGTATATTTCACACATTCACTTATACTGACAACACATATACAACAAATTGACACATTGCACATTCGACAAAATTCCAACACCTCAAACAAATGACATCTACAAATTGGAGCATCCCCAACAATGCAAATCAGATCTTGCTCATTGAACACATTGCATTAAACACATTGCATTAAATCAGATCAATCCACAAAAATGAGATCAAGACAGCTGAGATGTTCAACATATTGCATTAAATTTCATAGTACATGACAGTACAAAAATTATTATATCCCCTAGGAATAAAAAAAAATGGGGTAACCCTGTACACAAAACCATTGAAACCCACTGACCCACTGATGTGTAATATGGTAATCCTGTACACAAACTGATCCCTTAGGAATCAACTGACACAAAATGTGGTAACCCTGTACGCAAAACACCTTCCACGATAGCTCAACTTCAAATCGATCACAAAACACCCTCAGAAATTCCAACTTTCGATGGATTTGCCCAGCACACCAATTGGGTTGAGGAATCGCTCAGTGAGGCACCTTCAAAAGCTTCATCACGTCTCGAATAGCTTCACAACGTCTCCAATTTGGGGGCTTTCAGTGAAGTATCTTAAAGACGCTTTCTTTTCCAGGGTTAGGGAAACAAATCGACAAGATTAGCCTCCAAAAATTAGGGTTCCTCTAATTTGGGTTTTTTTTAAACTCTTACTAATTGGGGAAGAAGATGATGGGAAACGATTCTAACCCTATTAAATAAGGGGGTATTTTCGTCAATTTTTTTGAGTACGTGCAGTGCACGTATAACCCAGTTAACGGTGGGTAACTCTGTGAGTTGAAAGTTAAACTTTGTGCGGTTTTTTAAAAAAAAATAGTTTTGTGACGTTTTTTTAAACTTGGCCAAACTATTGTGACGTTTTTTTAAATTTTGCCTTATATTCATTAATAAAACATAGTATTTCTTAATAAATATTTTTTTTTAAAGTAAAATCTCTGACATAATGAGAACTCGAACCTGGGACATTTTTTATATTAATTATGCATGTGCAATACATGCAAATTGGTATGTTTATAAATGTCAACTTCAACTCTCCCATTATAATATTAGAGATTGGATGGCCCGTCGTTTACCTTCGAAACCAAAAAACCGTGCAATAATATTTATTGCACTTAATTTTGGAAACATTTATGATTTTTTAATCTCTTTTTTTACTGTGACAATATGCTCCTGCAATTTGAGCATCAAAAGGTGGCAGATGAATGTGTCCGAGAGAAATAGAGAAATAGAGGTAGAGCTCAATATGAGAAATTTGTCCTCTACTACATTGCACTTGGAGTAAACATATAAGAGCATCCACAGTCATTTGCTATTTATCCAAAATATGCATTTTATAGCAAACGAAACACTGCAGTCGTTTGCTATTTATGCATATTTTGACGATTTCGCAACAGTAGATGGCTATAAATGAGAGCGGATATAAGAAAAATGCATATTATACAGGACGGATCTTTAAGGTCCGTCCCACTAAAAAAAATATTTTTTAAATTCTCAGACGGAACTACACAGGCCGTCGCTCTCGTAAAAAATTTATTTCGTATTAAAAATACCCAAAAAATACCCCCTGAAGATCCGTCCAGTGAAGGAGGGGCCCATTAATTTTTTTTTTCAACTAAAAAAATCATTTTAATTAGTAAAAATTTCAAAAAAATTATTTTTCAAATAGTGGGACGGATCTCGAAGATCCGTCCGATCTTATTTTTTGTTGTTGCTATATTATAGCAATTTACGACTGCAGCAAACTCACTTTACTATATCTATAATATGCATTTACCCATTTTTTAGCAAACCACGAATGTGGATGCTCTAAAAGGGAGTTAACCAACATCATTGGAGTGGGTCCACTGTCCCCGGAAAGAGGAAAATAACAAATACCCAAGATATTAGAGCATCCACAGTCGTTTGAGGTTGCAATTCGTAAGAATGCTGCAATCGTCAAAAATCTAAAAAATGCATAATTACGTTCAAAATGAAACATATGAAACATGATTTTTCGTGTGGGAGAAAGTTTTTTTTAAAAATGAATTAAAATAGGCAGAAACGTAAAATTTTATTATTAAAATAAACGGGACCCCATTATTTAGCTTTTTGCAAAATAACCAGACGAAACATGATGTTTCATCCGGGTTTTAAGGGGGTGTTTTTTGCAAAAACAATTGCAAATTTTTTTCAAAATAGTTTGCAAAAAA
Organism: Hemerocallis citrina; assembly: GCA_017893485.1. NCBI lineage: Eukaryota > Viridiplantae > Streptophyta > Magnoliopsida > Asparagales > Asphodelaceae > Hemerocallis > Hemerocallis citrina. The sequence continues at coordinate 183,282,757 of CM030358.1, read as the reverse complement.
TATTTGCAATTTTTTTTTAAAAATTGCAAAAATAATTTATAAATTTGCAATTTTTTTAAAAATTGCACCCAGTAACCAGTGATGGTCATTTGCAAAAGAATTTAAAAAAAAAAAGGGAATGGGACCCCTATGAGAATGGCTTGGACAAAACATCTTGTTTCGTCCCGCCATTTATTTTCTTCTTTGAGTTATTTTCTTTGATTTTTTTTTCCTTCGTCGTCCGATTATTCAAAATATATTTAAATAATCCAGGCGAAACATGATGTTTTGTCACGCAAAATATGCATAATGCTATCCCTGCTGCTATATTTTCCTTTCTACTATAGCAAAAATGCCATTTTATGCCAGAATAGCAAAGGACCGTGTCGGTTACAGTGACTTTTTCTGCATAAAATGAAAATATAACTCACAACTGTGGATGCTCTTATGAACTGAAGAAACAAATAAAAAAATTTGTAATTCTAATAGTTTTAAAATTTATTATTATTAATTTTTTTTTGAAAAATATGCAATTTTGAAGTTATTGTATAAAAATAGTGGACCCAATATACTATTACTAGTAATTTAGTAATTTACACGTGCGATGGATGCATTAATTTTTTTTAAAAAATTAAAGTAAAAACTCTGATTTACACGTGCGATGCATGTCTTAATAAATAAGATTAAATATTTTTAAAAGTAAATGTGAAAATTATAATGGGAGAGTTGGAGTTGCACGTGCATTGCATGTAAGTAGGTAGATTTACAACTCCAACTCTTCCATTATAATAGTTATCATATATTATATTATAGATAGATATAGATAGATAATTTACACGTGTGATGCACATTTAATATATTAAAAAAAATTAAAGTAAAAAAATATGATGTAGTGAGGACTCGAACCTCAGACCTCCTTCATATTAGTTATGCACGTGCAATGCATGCGTTGGTAGATTTACAAATGACACTAAGGCCTTCTCCCATTATAATATTAGAGATATTATTATATTATATCTATATTTCTCTAATACTATAATGGGAGCAGGGTCTGTAGTGCCCCGAATTTTCAAGAAATAAATATGAAAATACGTGGCACAATTCCCAGCATCCACCTCAATGTAATAGTAAACATAGCCAAACACAGAATAATTTTTTCATCTTTTATTTCATCTATTCTTTACATAGCACAGCGGAAAGTAAACACCTTGAATTATATTTTCTTTCTTTTACAACACATTCTTTTACAAGTTGCATAAGCCACATTATCATTCTACCACATGCATCCAAATCCCAAGCTAATGGTAACTACCTGTAAAACATGAGGCTAGAGATAATCCTAACCCCCAAAACTATAGGGATCAGCCATAACAGTGTGAGTGACATCAAAAGAATTACAATTTAAATGAAATATAAAGAATAAATTCGTAACCAACTTATTCCAACAGTAGTAACGAACAAAAATAACGATAAATAGAGCATGAAAACATCAAGCGAAACTAGGTTATGTGTCAAGTGTAAGAAAACAGAAAACAACATGCATAATACAAGTCAAGAAAACACAAATGTAGTATGATGACTCTCTAATACATACTTGTCAGATTCTATGCATTCTATACTACATAGGTCCGGTGCAAACCCTTATCGTTCTCCACTTTATAGGGTTAAATTCCTCGTTATGCAACTAATTCTACTACGGTGATAGAAACAAGATCTAGAATACTCCGTGAATAGGTCTAACAACCCTCGACGCACAAGCATCATGTAAGCATAGCTCTAAAACAGGAGAATCACCTCCCTGCCGTGTACCCTACGAATAGGCCTTCCGACCCTCGACGTGCAAATATACAGTACATCCCGTGAATAGACCCACCGATCCTCGACACACGAATGCACCGTATGTTCCGTGAATAGGCCTGCCGACCCTTGACACGCGAACATACCAACTGTCCTCTCGGGACACCAGCACAGTCCTGAAATACATTCGTTGGACTAATTACAGAGCCCATACTTACGTGTAACGCCACGATTTCCTTACACTGGGAAACCGTTACATAAGCCAGAATCTTTCCTTCAATTAGCCACAATACACAGAAAAACAGGAAAATTTAAAACTTTTTATTCAACACAAATGTATTACAAGTCCGAATGTTATAAAACTGCAATACATTACATCAGTATTACAATAATACCTTTACAAGCCTAAGTGTTACAATTTTCAACAAATTACATCAGAATACAATGTATAAAGAACAACACTTGGTACTTCACTTGGATGCTTCCCAACAATTAAATAAATTACAACAATTGTTCCAAATGAAACAATAGTAACCAACATATATTACAGCGGAAAATAAAATTGACTCAAGCTTCTCTTGCCTTGAGTCCTTCTGAATCCTGTACCTGTATTTCTACAATCCGGTACCTATTGAAGTGGGGACGTCAGTACATATACTGACGCTTTAAGGCTGATGACTAGCAGGAATTCTCAACTTTAAGTAAACAGATTGATGAAAAGAAAAACATGTATATATAATTGATGTGTCAGTGTATGTTATGACTTAGACCCTAGTGCAAGATTAACTAATGCGAGGATGCTCTTATTCTAATGCAAGCGATACTCTGGAACAATATGCAGCTCATACTACATACGCTCTATATCAAACCGTTTCTTCATATATATGGATTTGAACCCACGTCATGAATTCTACTTTTGTACCCATCCTGTTCCTGACATAATACTACATGACTGATGAGGTTGTAGGTACGATCTAGTTCCACTACTGCAGTACAATAGTGGTGTCCCCATTTTTCACTATTGCCCGGCGAACCGGACCTTACTAAAAAACCAACACGAACCACAAGATACTCGTCAACCTTCTTCCGTGCACTCAACTCGTCATGAGAAGGCATAGAACCTGATGGAATCGTAGGGTCTATTTCCCTAGGAAAACCTCCTGTTCTCATCATGGTACATTCAGGAATTAACAGGCGAGATATGGATCCCGTGCTCTCAACTTGTCATGAAAAAGCACCGCCCGTATCCCTTTCACAGGGATACATCCCAATAACAACTTCTAGTTTCAGCCTATAGGAGAAGTCGGATTGTAGGGTATCACCCCTAACACCAACTCTCACCCTTCGGCAATTTAAAGAAAAAAATGGCTAAGTAACTGTTACTACCCAAACGATGTCACTAACCATAACCAAACAAGCGAGATATGCCACTGTGCTCCAACTCGTCATGAAAAAGCACCATACGTGTCCCCCCTCTAACCAAACAAGCGAGACATGCCACTGTGCTTCCAACTCTTCATGAAAAAGCAGCGTACGTGTCCCTCTTCCAGAGTGTGTAACAATTTTTTGACACAATTAACCAAGTCTTAACCTAGATTTCACAAGATCTCCTCGGATCCACTCACAGCCTACCTATTCAAGACAATACCTACATACGAGCCCAATGAGTTTCGTACGAGACAACAACATACATACGAGCCAAATAAGCTACGTATGAGACCAACAACTATATACGAGCCAGACGAGCTACGTATGAGAAAAACACCATATAGAAACAACCATGCAGGTATTCTAACGACCTAAAAGCAACCAAACGTGCTTACTAGAAAAACTTTATCTTCTATAATTAGACGCAACAGAAGAATCTTATAACAGTTTAAAATAGATATACTACCAAAAAAAATCCGAAAGCGACATAAAAACCTTCCGACAGCCTAGGAACAATCAGTGCTACGCTTATCGGAATTCGACGAAAATAGACTTTTTAGAAAGGTAATAATATCTACCACAATTCTCTAGTTGAACACTTTTTTCAGATTCTGTAAGGAATCCAAAATCCGGTCCATTGAAGACACGCAAACAGTTTAACCCAACTGCAGATTTTCAACAAAAAGCTGAAACTTCGTAAGTTGGTAACTTTTGCTCTAGACAATTTGAAATGGTGGGAACATCTACTACAACTTTCTAGTTGACCACTTCCTCAGATTCCGTAAGGAATTCCAAATTTCTACCCATCGAACACACTCAAATGCTAACAAAAGCAGCAGATTTGACAAAAAGGCTGAAACTTTGAAAGCTTGTAACTTTTGTTCCACTTATCGGAATCTAACCAAATAGGACATTTTGGAAAGGTGAGAGTATCTACTACAACTCTCTAGTTGAAAACTTTCCCAAATTCAGTAAGTAAAAGGCTCAAAAATATTAAAGAGTCAAGACAGCAAGCTTCCAGCCAAAATCTGGTTGCTGTACCTTGTAAAAGGCATAACTTCTACTCCGCTCATCAGAGTCTAACCAAATAGGATATTTTCGAAAGGTGAGATTCTCTAATACAACTCTCTAGTTGAACACTTTTTCAAATTCAGTAAGTAAAAGATCCAAAAGCATCGAAAAACCCAAACAACAAGATTTTTAGCCTAAAGGTTGGCTGCTGCAAATTGGGCATAACTTCTACTCTGCCTATCGGAATCTAACCAAATAGGGCAATTTGGAAAGGTGAAAGTCTATACTACAACTCTCTAGTTATATACTTTCCCAAATTTAGTAAGTAAAAGATCCAAAAACATCGAAAAAACCCAAACAACGAGCTTTTCAGCCTAAAGGCTGGCTGCTGCAAATTGTAAAGACCATAACTTCTACTCCGCCTATCGGTGTAGCACCCCGAATTTCCAATATGATATCTCAGAAATACGTGGCACAATTCTCAGCTTCAACTTCAATTGCAATAGTAAATATAACCAAAACACAGATATTTTTTATTTCAAACTTTTATTACATCACTTATTTACAAAACACAGCGGAATACAAAACACCTTGAATTACAATCATTCTTTTACAACACTTTGTTTTACAATTTTACATAAGCCATGACATCGATTTAGCACTAGCATCCAAATCCCAAGCTATAGGCACCTACCTGTAAAACATGAGGCTGGAGATAACCCTAACCCCCAAACTACAGGGTTCAGCCATAACGGTATGAGTGACATCAAAAGAAAACAATATAAATAAAACATAAAGCATATAGTTATAAACAACATGTATTAACAAAAAGAATAAATGAAATAAGAAATAACAATAAGTAAAGCATGAAAACATCAAGAAATATAAGATAGTAAATAGTAGAGCATGAAAACAAAAAGTGAATCTAGACTAAGTGTCAAGTGTAGAAAAACATGCATAAAACCAATTCAAGAAAACATCAATGCTATATGCTGACTCTCTAATGCATACTTATCGGATTTTATGCATCCCACAATACATAGGTCCGGTGCAAGCCCTTATCGTTCTCCACATTATAGGGTTAAATCCCTCATTATGCAACTAATTCTACTACGGTGATGGAAACAAGATCCAGAATATTCTGCAAATAGGCATCACAACCCTCAACGCACAAGCATCATGTAAGAATTGCTTAACAATCGGAGAATCACCTCCCAACCGTGTACCCCACGAATAGTCTTGCAAGGCTCTCGACGTGCAGATACACCAGGTACATTTCGTGAACAGGCCTGCCGATCCTTGACACGTGAATGCACCCTGCATGCTCCGTAATAGGCCTGCAGACTCTTTGCACGCAAACATACAAATGTACTCTCGAGACAGAACAACACACAGTCCTAGAACACATCCGTTGGACTAACAAAACCAAGAGCATATACTTACGTTTCCCAAGTTCCATCACATCTCCACTAGTGCCTGTCCTTAAGGTGGTTATTATTAAAACACAAAAATCCTCATCTCTAGAGTTAGTGTATCCTACCGGACTTAATTTCACAACAACAACCCCAAGACCCAACTGGTCTAAATCAACAAAATCTCATCTGCCGGTTCACATGACTTCCACTTAATTCCTAAAGATTCACAACTCAACCATCAACACAAAATAAAACTTTCATCTTAATCATTTCCTTTTTATTTTATTGTTAACCTACTCACAGTGAGAGTTCCATTTATATTGTTTGTATAAGAGTATGTATATATGTATAGGAGATCCTCTTTACTTAAGTGAAGTGTGCACAAAGTGTATATAAGTCCATTTACTAAAATGCAGTTCTTGATTATGTGCATACATAAAAAATTCCCTTTCACTGATTGAAGTATCTGTGCATTTATATAACATATTTTGAAAACTCCTTTGTACTGAATTGAAGTATATACAGAAATATAGTAGATGGTCTTTAACTGAAATGAAGTATATGCAGAAATAAAGTAGATGCTCTTTAACTGAAATGAATCATATGTAGAAATAAAGTAGACGTAGAAAAATCCCTTTCGCTGAAGTGAAGTATGTGTGAAGTATGCACAAATGGGTATATATATATATATATATCTTTACTGATTTTGAAGTATGCAGGAATGGGTATATTTATATATCTCTTCATTGATTTTGAAGTGTGCATGTGTGTATCTGCGGAAATCTTCTTTACTCAAATGAAGTGTGCCCAAATGTGTATGCGTAGAAATCCCCTTTCACTGATTATGAAGTATGTATATATATATATGTTATAGAAACACCTTCTACTGAAGTGAAACATACACAGATTAACATAGAGCATATGCAGAAAATAGAAGATATAAACAACTCCTTTCACTGATATATGCATATATGAGTATATATATGATGTATGTAGAAGACTCCTTTTACTGATTGTAACATATGAGTATATACATATATATGATAACTGATATAGAAAGTATCCCTTTTTACTGAGTATAAAGTGTAAATGTGTATATGTAATATAGAAAGAAAAATCCCTTTACTGAAAGCAGTATGCACAAAGTGTATCTATATATTTTCTTTACTGATGAAGCATATGCATAATGGGTATATATGTGTGTATCTGATACATAGAAAAGAAATCCTTTTTATTGATATAAAGTATAAGTATGTATATCTGATATATAGAAAGAAACTCTTATTGAAGTGAAGTATATATGCAGATATAGAAGATGGACTTTTGAAAAGAAGCATAAGTGCAGGTAGTAGGAGGTACAGAAAATTTCTTTCACTGATAGGAGGTGTGTGCGTGTGTATATATTTATATATGATTTATGTGGAAGTCTTCTTTACTGATTTGAAGTGAAGAAACTGCAGGTGTAGAAGAAGTCTTCACTGCATACCCAAAAAGAAAACTACCAAACACTACATTTAAGGCTACAATTACTTAGACAAGATGCAGGTGGGGTAAATGTAAATTTGTTCATGTGTGCACCTGCACAAAGAGGGCAACAGCAATCTGCAGTTGTAACCTACAGTTGAGTATCTTGGTACTCAGACCAAAATTAATCCCTTCACTGGTTAATTAAAGTTTAAGATTGATTCTTCTTAATTGTAATTGAGGTGTACTTATATATATATAGGTGCAGTATAAAACCTATTCAGCTCATATCAGATTAGAGTTCTGGGTCTTTGTGCATGTTTCAAACCGATACACACTGAGACTTTGCAAACTCAAAATCTAACTTTCTGAGAGAATCCATCACCTCCAACATAACATATAGTGGTTATTTAAAGGTACACAAAACCTACCAGGTTCTCAATTTGAGATTTTCCTCAAGTTCTTCAAAAGTCAGTAAAATATAATGTGTGTGCATATGCATAGGTGATTACCATCAGTGATGTATACATGTACTCATATAGATATTAACAGCAGCAAGAAAATTCCTTTCATGTTACAAAGTAGTATATATATATATATATATATATATATATATATATATATATACTACTTTTTAACATGAAAGGAATTTTCTTGCAGCTGTTAATATATATATATATATATTAACAGCTGCAAGAAAATTCCTTTCATGTTAAAAAGTAGTGTGTGTGTGTGTGTGTGTGTGTGTGTGTGTGTGTGTGTGTGTATATATATATATATATTAACACCTTTCATGTTAAAAAGTAGTGTGTGTGTGTGTATATATATATATATATATACACACACACACACACACACACACACACACACACACATATACTAGATCAAGAATGCAATGGACCATTCACATCTAGTCCTTACATTGCCCAAAATCAACAACAGCAAAAAAATACACATATACACAGATCCGAAATACACATTTCTTCTTTCACTTCACAGTTTGTTTCTTTTAGCCTAAAGACCTTGATATATATACATAATCCATTCATCTACATCATTGAATCCATGATTATGAGCAATTTATAAGACTAATTAGTAGGTTTGAGGTATCGACAGTATGTATATGTTCATCTCACAGAAATAGATCTCGCTTATCTATTCTTTTATGCAATACATCTGACAATCCCTTATATATATTTCAAACAACAATAGAATGATTGAAAACATCCTACTCATGATCTCTATCAGGGTTTTCAACAATCACAGGTCATCGAAATAGGGTTTTTGTCATTAATAGCATGGTTTCAATAAAAGATTCAACATTTAGTTCATCTACCCATCAAAATTTCATTATACCTTCACATCATCATCTAATGTGCTTACTAAATAATAGATCAAATCATACAACATGCCTAGAACAATAAGAAAACAAAACTAAGTCACTCACCTCTATGAAGAAACAACCGAAGAAAAAATAAAGAATAAGAAAAATCCCTCCTTCACAAGAAAACCAAGAATACTCGCTTGAAAAATTCAAGAAACTAATAATAAGAAATCCCTTTGTGTTGTGCAACAAAGAGACGGCTGCACTCCACCTTTAAATAGGCTGGAAATATAGGTTTTAGGGTTTTGTAAATAGATTTGCAAAATATTTCTTTTAAATATACCTTTACATATATAAATCTCTATACTTGGAAATTAAATAAAACCAACTTAATTAAGATTTAAAACAAAAACAAATAACCTAATATTCAGCCGGCATTGTTTGAAAAATCCAGAAAATGAATTTACACTTTTACCCCTCTAAATGGCAAATTTGCAAAAAAAAGATCATTTTTTTATATCAAAACTTGCAAAATAAACCCAATTTATTAAAATAAAAATTAAAAATTTTCCCCCTAGGTTGACTAGGCATTATACCCAGCTCAAAAATCCAAAAATCTGGAGTTTTCACTCAAAGTGGTAATTTTGCACAAAAGTTAATCTTTTTGTAATATTTGTAAATAGCTCCAATAATTATCAGAAAAATCCAGAAAATTTAAAAATAATATCTAATAGTAAATAATGATGTTCCAAAAAATAATTTTTGACTTTGAACTTCTCAAGAAAATGTTTGCACATGTTTTGCACGTGTAAAAAGGTAAATTTCAGAAAAATATTTATTAAATCACCAAAAATCATTTTAATTCATTTATAAATCTTAAAAAAATTATTTAAAAAATTTGGGGCATTACAATCGGAATCTAACCAAATAGGGAAATTTGGAAAGGTTATGGTCTCTACTACAACTCTCTAGTTGAACACTTTCCCAAATTCAGTAAGTAAAAGATCCAAAAACATCGAAAAACCCAAATAGCGAGCTTTTCAGCCTAAAGGCTGGCTGCTGTAAATTGTAAAGGACATAACTACTACTCTGCCTATCAGAATCTAATCAAATAGGACATTTTGGAAAGGTGAGAGTCTCTGACACAACTCGTTAGTTGAACACTTTTCCAAATTCAGTAAGTAAAACACATAAAAATATTAAAGAATCAAGACAGCAAGCCTCCAGTCAAAATCTGGCTGCTATGTTTTGTAAAAGGCATAACTTCTACTCCGCTTATCGGAATCTGACCAAATAGGACATTTTTGAAAAGTGACAACATCCACTACAACTTCCTAGTTGGTCACCTTCTCAGATTCCGCAAGTAAGAGCATCTCCAAGGGCTCTCTAAATTAGCTAGCCATCGGTAAATTTGGCTAGCTTCTTCCAATTTTGCTCTCCAACGGCTAGCCAAATTGGCTCGCCATTTTGCCGATTGTGAACAGTGATTGGCAAAATAGAGAGAGAGAAGGGGGCTCGGCATAAATAAAAAATTGGAAAAAAATAGGATAACGGCTAGATTGCACACTACCATTACTTCAAATTTCTTGTATAGATTTGTTCTAAAATAAATTTCTTCAATACCTGAAAAAATTGATCTCCTTCTTGCGCGTTCCGGCCTTCAAAAGCTCGCCACTGCACTCGAGAACCCATCTCCGGCACCCTCCCAGTTTCCTGCTTGTCGTCCTGTACATCTTCTTCTTCAATAGGTAGTGGGTTTAGAGAATGAAAAGATTCTGAAGATGTGTTGGTTTGGGGAACGGGATGGGTTGGTTTGGGTTTAATTAAATGAAATGGGTAGTGGGTTGGTTTGGGATTTAATTAAGTTAAATAGGTAGTGGGCTGGTTTGGGTTTTGATAAGGTAGTGGGCAGTTAGTTAATTTGGGTTATATTAATGTGGGTTAGGTTTGAATTAAATTTGATGTTTATATTGTTTAATTAGTTAATTTAGATAATTTATATGTGCAAATGTTGCATTTTTTTTGGATCTTCATTCTTTTGAACATAATGTTGCATAAATATATTTAATATTTGGATTATTTATTTTTAATTTAATTATAATTCAAACAATAAATTTAATTATGGTTAATAAATTTATTTTGTCAAAATTTGCAGTAAAATATTAACATAGGTAAAATATGAACAAATCCTTAAAATGAATTTTATTTCAATAATCATAAAATATATATTATTTTTTTTTGAAAAATAATAAAATATTGGATAGCTAGTGAATTTGGCTAGCATGGTTGGAGATGAACCAAAATGGCTAGCCAAATTCACTAGGCAAAATTACAATTTTGACAATTTGGCTAGCCATTTTGGCTAGCCCCCTTGGAGATGCTCTAAGAGGCTCAAAAACAACAAATAAGCAAAACAGTGAGTACTCTCAGCCAAGGTGGCTGCTCTGTTTTGTAACGGCCATAACTTTTGTACCGCGTATCGGAATTTAACCAAATAAGGCATTCTGGAAAGGTGAGAACTGTTAGGGTTATATACTGAAAGCATCACTTTTGTATTAACTTTATTTCCATATTTTTTTTTGAGTGAGAATCATATGGGCATATGTTTGCATATTGTGTTTATTATAATATTAATGCAAGTATCTGATATTCTATAAGGTTGATAATATGGTGTGAGGTGACACACAGAAGATCATATTATCAGTTCCCTATGGAATATATAAATAGTTCACAACCTAGACGGACTTGGATAATCCATTGGAAAGGTTGTAGTGTATTCTGGTATTAGTCTATCTTGACTATAGGTTTACACTAGTACACTTTGTGTGTATTGAACAGGACCACTTGAGGTTGTTCTCTTTGTACTGACTATAAAAGAGAACAAACACCTCTGTTATTATGGATGCTTATGCTCTTAATTTAGATATAATAACAGACATGTATATGCAGTGTGCATTACTTTGACTCATAAAAGAGTGAGATTCATTATGGATCAACAACCTCTATGAATTGGGTAATAGCATTGTATGTATGATAGGCTGTTGATTGTAAAAGGAATCCATGTCCCGATACGTCGGGTTGATGATGTCCCCTTAAGGAGCTTATAAGGATTGTCATGTAAACCCTGCAGGTGGATTACATCCAACATGACAAATAAAGTTGAGTGGTACTACTTAAGGATAAAAGATGTTGATCAATATAGTTGTCAGTAACTTAATTTGATCGACGGACATTCGATATCTTAACATGGGGAGCTCAACGAGCATATAATAAAAGGAGCCCATAAATATAATTTGGGATTAGGAAGGTAGTGCAATAATAGCTCCTTAGTGGACCTAGCTATTGTTAATGGGCCTGGGTTGTGTGTTCGGGCTGAACACGGGATACCCAGATTCGTTAGGAGACCTAACCCTAATTTCTCCTTATGGTCCCTGCCGTAGCCTTATATATATCCTCTATTTCTCTGGCCGTCATTGATCATCTGAAATATAAGATTTTTTCTCTAAATTCGTGATTCACGTAAGGAGAGAAAGAGAGGTTAGCCAAGGAGAAGAAAGGTTGGGAGATCGTCGCCCACACGACGTCCAACCCGAGGAAGGAATACGTGCAGAAGATCTTGGGGTCGCTGTCGTCTTCTTCTCATCGCAGGTATAATTCGTGAACCCTAGATTCCGTTATATAGGGTTAGATCACGTATTTAATTTGTTAATCTTTTATGATCGATACGCACACCAATCTGTAGTCCTGGGAATCATCTCAGTTCCATCAAGAACGTCTACTACAACTTCATAGTTGAATACTTCTCCAAATTCCATAAGTAACCCCAAGTTTCAGCCTCTTGAACACACTACAAAACTAACCCAAAACAGCAAGTCGCTTGTTTTGGCTTAAACCTTCGTTGTTTTGGGGGAAACGGTTGTTTGGCCTATCAAATTAACCCTAAAAAATCTAAAAAAGTTTGAGCTTCGTAAAAACACATAAGAGAACCCCTAAAATAAATTTTGGGTCAAAACTCCACTTTTAACATAGGTAAATAAATCTAACCCTAGAACTACAAAAAATGAATCTTTATGGTTCTATTTTGTGTTCTACCACTTAACTCTTTGTGTGCCCCTTTAACCTAGTCCATAAAATGATTATGCACATGAATTTAGTCCAATTTGTTCACACAATAACATATAACAATAATAAACAAACAAAACAAACATGGAGTTGAGAACCCCCACCTTAAAAGTGTAGGAATAACTAGCTTGCTACTTCTCCTTCCTTGTTCTTGCTCCTCCTCTCAAGAACACCTCATGCAATGAAATCCATGAAAAACCCACTCCATTTCTTTCGATTCCCTCTTTCTTTTCTTTCTTTCTCATTTTTTTTCTAAACTAAACAAGTAGAAGAAGAAGTAGAAGAGATGGAGTGAGATGAGATTGAGAAGAACACACAAAAGAAAAGGGTTTTCTTGCCTTCTAGGGTTAGCCCGGGGGGGGGGGGGGGGAGGTGTTTATAGGAGAAGGTGAAGAGTTTTTGTGGGAGAGAATGAAGCCACATGTCCTCATTTCTCATGCTTAACAATTGGAAATCAATTTGCAAATATATATTGCAATCACACCCTAATCCAATCCTAACCCTTCATTTCATCATGGTTGAAGAAAAATAAAGGATATTTTTCTCAAATCACATACTACGTGATTTCGTACAAATGTACGAAATCGACATGATTCAAATATGTGCACACACACACACACACACACACACACACACACACACACACACATATATAGATAATTTGTATTAGTTAAAACGAATCAATCTGTACAGAAATAATTTAATTCTGAGAAATAAAAATAAAATAATTTATTATCGGCTCGGAAAATTTTTGTACCGATTTGATAAGATACAGCTATATACCGACGAGTATATATATATATATATATATATATAATGTTTATTAACAATTATTAACAAAACCGAGTGATATCCACCAAAAATATTTCATTTATGAAAATAAAAATAAAATAAAAATAAAATAATAATTTTTAATATCTGTCCGGGATTTTCCAGACATTTTCTAAAAAACGCATTTTTCAGGATTTTGTACCAGTGCACAAAACTGATACAATACATATATATACTTACTAGTATATATATTCAGATAACATTTTATTAGTAAAACCAAGTAATTTCCAGAAGAAATACTTTAATTTTAAAAATAATAATAATACAAATATAATATCCAACCGGGATATTACATTACGTTTTCCAAGTTCTATCACATCTCAACTAGTGCCTGTCCTTAGGTTGATTATTATCAATTAAAAATCAACTTCCCCCCTCTCTAGACGTGGTGTACCCTGCCGGACTTAATTCCACCAAAACAACCTCAAGGCCCCAACTGGCCGAATCCACCAAATCTCATCTATCGATTTACAGGAATCCCACTCAACCTCTAGAGACTTAAAAAACAAATATCAACACAAATCTTTCATTGAAACTCTTAATTCCATTATCAATTCATTCATATCAGGAAAACTTCTTAGAATCAAACAATTCCAAATTTATCCGAATACTCACAAATTTCCAGAAGTAAAATTTGAGATTAAATCCCTTAAACAATTGAGCTTCACATCTTGAAGTCATAGAAACATCACAAAACATCAATTCCATCGAAATCCATATATAATTCGCTTTCTAAAGTTATAGAAATACTAATTATATTCTATTATTAATCAAAATATAACTCTCTGTAAAATACAGTAGTCTGTAGTAAAAACTTCATCTAAAACAGTAGATTAATAATCCATAAGTACAAAGAACCATCATTTAAGAAAGTAATGAAAAATTCAACCAAAACAAACGGCACAGTGGCTGACGGTCGACCGACATGTTAATTCAAAAGACAGCGGTCGACTATTGTGCTAAAAATCCAAAAACCTACAACTGACAGTCGACTGACACTTTGTGTGTTAAATGGGAGCAATCGACTGACATGTTCAAGAAAACACAGCTTTGAATTTCGTGCACTTTTCTACTGATACATAGTTTATAATCTTTAAAAGCATGAATTTGTGAATTAAAAATCCTGAGATGATCAAATACAGCTTGTCTAATATACTGGAGTTCATAAATCAAATCAAACTCTCAACAATTTCACAAAAGAGTAATTTTTCATCAAAACTTCTTCAAATCAGTAAAAACTATATATGTATGTGTATGTGTGTGTTTATGCATCAGTAAACCATCAAAATTCGTATTTGATTATTATAATATTTAATTCAATCTCAGTATCAATATACATCGAAATCCAATCGAAAGCTTTACAAAACTTCAAAAAAAAATAAAAATAAAAATCAAATTTCGGCTGAACAATGTCAGACCTGAAATCAAAATCCACTTCATCTCATAAAAGCTTGATCTTTTTTATCCAAAACTTCTTCCTGCGCTTGTTATACTCCACTACAACTAGTTATATTAGTTTGCCCACGATTATAAGCGTCTACAACATGTATTAGTCAAGTTTTACTCATTCAAAAAAACATCAACAGATCACATATATCAATAACATCAGTAAATAACCCTCCTATGCATTACACATCATACCATTCTCAACATACACATTCAAATCAGCAAGAAGTTAAGAGAAACGGCATATTCATGAGTTCTACTAATTTTGTAACATTCTTAAGTCATCTACATAGAGATTTTATTCATCAATTGCATATTATTCATAAAAGTTCCACTTTTAATTATCCAACCATCAATTTATTCATTATATCATCACACAATCATCTAACATGCATTATACTAGGCAAATCTTCATATATAACATGCATAGATCAATAAGAAATCAAATATATGTCACTCACCTTATTGATGAATCAACGAAGATAATAAAGAATAAGAAAAAGCTCATCCTTTCGCAAAAATCCAAGATCCTTGCTTCGAAACTCCAAGAATACCAATAATAAAATAGATTTTTGTTTTGTGCAGAGGAGAGACGGCTGTAGCATCCCTCTAAATAGGCCGAAATATGGAGTTTTAGGGTTTTGAGAAGATTTTGCTAATTATTCTTTTAGAATATATCTTTACATATATAGATCCTTTATACTAGGTAATTAGATTAACCAATTTAGTTGAGATAAAAATAAAAAATAACTTCCCCAGATCTGGCTGACATCAGTTTCAAACCCAGAAAATAAATTTTGTAATTTTGGCCTCTAACTGGCAATTTTGCAAAAAAAAAAAAACCATACTTTAACAAATTTGCGAAATTAACCAATTATTTTAGAATAAAAATTAAAATCTTTACCTATGAGTTGGCTAGCCATCATGCTCAGCCCAGAAAACTGAAAATCTGGAGTTTATACTCCAAGTGGTAATTTTGCCCAAAAGCTCATCTTTTTGTAATATTTGTAAACATTCCGAATAAATATCAAAAAAATCCAAGAAATTCATAAATAATACCTACTAATAAATATTAGGTTTTCTAAAAATAATTTCTGACTTTGAGTTTCTCAAGAAATTATTTGCATGTGTTTTGCACGTGCAAAAAGATAAATTTCAGAAAATATTTATTAAATCACCAAAAACCACTTTAATTCATTTATTAATCTCAAAAATATTATTTAAAATTCTAGGATATTTATTGGAGAGTTGGGATTTTCATTCGTATACAATCAACCACCTAATCTCAACCATTCATTTTAAAGTGTGAGTTATATTAACCATTCAATTACTCAACTGCTGTTAGTTACCATACTGTCTTCAAAGTTCAAATTTATTTACAACATAATTATTTACAAAAGTGCCACTCATATAAAATAAAAGTTTGTGCCACTAGGGGTAATTTATAAAGAGTATGTGATGAGTAAAGGGAGGAGGCCAGATTACGTCTTATTATTTACTCTATAATATATATATTTTTAATTAGAACGTGCATCGCAAGTGCAAATTACTAATTATACTAATAGAAAAGAGTCTCTAATTCCCTTTCCTTGCTCTATTTTGAAATAGGGCAAGAAAAAGGAAAATTGGAAAATAACATGTGCTTTCCACATGGCACGTACAGTATGCACGTTTTTATATAAAAAAATAATAGCTCCAAACCCCTCCAAGCTAGTCATGATCTCTTCCCCTCCCACTTTCAAAATTCAAATCCTCCAATCCTCCCTACGCCCCCTTCCCTCCACGTCGTCACCACACCTAGCCTCTGCACGCACGCCGCAACACACCGTTGCTCTCACAGATCCATCTCACTTGAGGAGGGGAGGGGTTTGTTGAGCCATGGACACATTAGGGAGGAGTAGTAATAGAGGCAGAGGAAGTGGTGGCAGTAGGGCCAGAGGTGGGAGGAGCCAACAAGGCCGAGATGATGTGGCAGAAAGAGGGGGTATAAGGACAGAAGAGGCGGCAGCTTTGACAGAGGCGAGATGGTGAAGGGAATGTGTTAGGAAATTACTTAGGATCTTGTTGAGATATTCGATGCAATCAACACAAACTACCAAGCCCATATGAGATCATACTAAACACACCAAAATACACACAAGTTTGTCCCGGTTGGGGCTTTCGCCTTAATCCGGGGGAGAAGAAACCAGAGATGTTATTCAACTAGAGAAGATATAAGAATATTACAATTCTCACCATGACCTTCTCTCATGCCTCACCAGCAAGTACTAGTTATTTACAATTGGAGAACCTATCAAACTCTGCCTTCAATGAAGTGCTCTATCTCTTGGCTCTTAATGGAGGCCAATAACAATAATATATAGAGATATAGAGAAACTTTAATTTGATATCTTGATACAATAGCCATTATATATTACTGAAGAGATAATCCTACGATAAGAGCCACACGATCTAAAGTGAAGAGCAAGTTGAGTTTCTTACGAATCAGCCATATCCGAGCCCGAAACCCATCACCGCTGCAAATGGTCGACTGTCCAACAAAACCGATCGACTGCTCTCTTTGCGGGAAAACCCTGTACAGGGGATGGTCCGCACCCCAATATCGGTCGACCGCAACTTGCTACTACTGCCGCTGCTAACTGCTTTCTTATCGTTTCCACTCTGTCTCTAATCGTTTCGATCCCTCCATCACCTCATCATCTTCGTATCCAACATAGTATGCAAGACATAAACCCAACAGAATGGATGTGAATTTGCGGGATTGGAGGGTGAAGAAATTTGAGGAGGAGATGGGAGAGAGCCAGGTGAAGGAAGAGAGGAGGAGGGCGGCGTGGAGGAGGCAGTGGCACGGTCGGGGCGGCAGCGGTAGCAGGATGAGAGGCGGCGGGTGGGAGGGTTAGGGATTGTGATGGTAGAGTAATGCTGCTTTGAGATTGGTGACAACATTGGAGAATGGAGGATTAGTTAACGAGAGTCGAGAGAGAGACCGAGAGAGAGAGACTGTAATGTGTTTGATGATATTCCCTTGTGTTTCATAGAGGGTGTTTGATGGAATGCGTCAATGAGATGTGGTTGTTTGGGTGCCTTGATTTGATGGGTTTGCAGTTTTGGGCATGGAAAGCTAATGAATGATGTTTGAAGTTTTGTTGAGTTTGTCAAAGTGAAGAGATTGGGCGTGGAGGTTTAATGGACGATGCTTGGAATTTCGTTGAGTTGGACAAATTGAAGAGATTGGTAGACTATGTAGACCGGACCGACAACATGGTATTGAGTGATGGTCGTGATTACTATCAAGGTCTTAAAATTTTCAGGTGACAATGATCCAGTTACTATTATTTAAATTCGAATAAAACATTTATACTTATTGTTTGATAAACTACACACATCAAAATTGAACAATCATGCTCAATTGTTGAGATTAGTAATTCTTATATTTATCCTCGACATTTTTTAGTCAACTATATTTGTTAGACTACCCAGATGAAATTGAAACCTAATTAGTTAGATATTTCCATTATTTGAGGAAGAAGATATAGAATTATATATCTATATTAGTCATATTATATTTAGATAATTTAGATCAGCTGTATTAGTACAAATCTATACAATATATATAATTTTTGAGTTTATACAATATATAATTTAGTTTTAGTTATATAATTTGAACCATTTATGGATTTGTTGAATGTAGAAATACTTGATGTTTTTGGTATTGAGAAATCTTAAAATATTACATGATGTATATAAATGAAAAAAATGTACATATAAGATTCTACTGAAATTTTAGAAGAAATGTTGATTATCGTTTACCATTTTTATATATTTTTGAAAATAATGTATGTCAATTAATATGTTTTCAAGAGAATATATCATTTTTCTTACAAATTTTGTGCAATATTGTATGGGGTTATATTAGTTTTAATAAACGAAACCGGGGTAAAGTCATAAACCACTCACCCACTCCAACTTTACCCTTCGGAAATGTAAGCATGCTCCCCACTCCAACTTTAGTCCCCATTACCTTTAATCCTTAGTTTTCTTTTTATGTTTACTTTGAATTAAGAAATGATTATAATACCATTGTGAGGGTTCCATTCGTTTGTTCATCCACCTTCTTCACCACCCCATGCCCCTTAATCTTTACTCACTTTACTCCCCATCATCGCTAGCCCTTATTTTCTGTTTATTTCGAATTAAGAAAAGACTAAAAATACTCTTGATGTGGGTCAGATGACATGGCCCCTCCTGGGCCACAGGATCCCATCAAAAACCACTTACCCCTGATCATCAGGTTTGCCAGGTCAGCGTAAGTCCCACGGGCTTCTGCCACGTCAGGCCCACGGGCAAATGGGCCCAGATCCGGCCCAAATGGGTCCAGACCCGCTTCACACTGCCTATAAATACCGGGCTCTCTCCCACCTCCAAAGGTAATCAATCTTTTCCCCTCTAAAAACCCTAGCTACTGTTACTCTACAGTAACTAACTAGACCGTCGGAGGGCCTGCCACCGGGATCAACCCCGAAGTTCCTAGGCCGAGTGCAGGTACACGAGACCCCCGGATCCGAGATTCCAGATCCGAGCCGAGCATCCGGCCTCCACCTCACTCCCGCCTATTCCCGAGCCGTTCCCTTAGCTGAGGGTCGGGCATATAGCCAGTACCGAAGCTTCCACTAAATTACAAATTGAGAGAACTCACACATGTTGCAGCCACACCCCAAAAACAAACCGCATCAGGTTGGCGCTGTCTATGGAAACCCGGTACGGACCTCAGTCCGAACCTAGCCATTAACGGCATCCCTTCAATCCGAGCTCATATGGCGCCCAAGTCTAGAAGAGCTGTCACCTCTGCACGTCACCTGGATGCTCCTCCCCAGGACGTCCCTGCCAACACTCATGGATCTAACCATCTGAGGATCAATGGCAGACCCGGGCCGGGCGCTTCTCGCTCGGTTGTGACCGACCTCCGTCGGCAAATTCAGAACCAACAAGCCAGTCGAACAAGGGGAGGGACCGCTTCCAACTCGGTCCCGAACCATCCCAGGCACCCATCCCGAGGGCAGGAGCTGGAGCTCAGTCGTGCCGACCGAAGGCTGGCACCCCAACGTGACCCAGCCAGACAAGCTCCAGTCACCCGCCACGAGTTCCAAGACTTCCAGAATGAAATCCTGCAGGCCATCTTAGGGATCCCCGTGAATGAGACACTCCACCGATCTCACACTCTGTCGGATGCCGAAGCCAGCGAGTCTCGCGGCCTAACCCGGCCGCCAGAGCAAGACGAGGATGTCCTGCGATGCCTACAGAAAATGGAGAACCGTCTTGACCACTTCGACGATGGCGGCTCGAGGACGACCCCGGCTCATAGGCCGACCCGACCTCCTTTCTCCGCCGCATTCCTACAAGCGGAAATACCTCAGAATTTCTGCCCTCCCCAATTCGAGACCTATGACGGCGAGGGTGATCATACTGATCACATGGAGGGCTTCAAGACCCTCATGATGATTCACAGCACATCGGATCCCCTCCCATGCCGTGCCTTCCCCGCTACCCTCCGGGGTCCGGCTCGGGAATGGTTCTCTAAGCTCATCACCGGCTCCATCTACTCATTCAACCAGCTGGAGAGCAACTTTCTCGCCCACTTCGTGACCAGTAGGAAGGCAAAGAAGATGAGCGCATCCCTGCTGGGCCTCCGGCAGAAGGAGGGGGAGCCACTCCGACAGTTCGTCCGGAGGTTCACCACTGAGGCAAAGTCCGTCTCCTCCCTCGACACTGGGGTCACCTCGGCAGCCTTCCGGCACAATGTCAAGCATGGCCAACTGAAGGTGTCCTTGGCCAAGAAGCATTCCCTTGACTTCCCTGACCTTCTCAATCTAGTCGAGAAATATATTCGAGCCGAAGAGTCTCTGAATCCTGAGGACGTCAAAGAGGTTCCAGGGAAGGGAAAGCACAAAGCTGACGAGGCCGAGCCAATCAAGAAGGTCCCAGGGGACGGGATCGGGATGAAGAAGGCCCCTCTGATCCCGCGTTTCGAGAGGTACACGCCATTGACACAGAACGTGTCGGCCATCCTCCTCGCGATCGAAGATGGGGACTTTGTCCAGATGCCCCCTCGACTAGCCAGTAACAAGAAAAGGGACCAGCGGTTCTACTACCGCTTCCACCGGGACAATGGACACGACACCGACTACTGTTGGGCCCTGAAGGACAAAATCGAGGTCCTCATCCGACGAGGGTATCTTAAAGAGTTCACCCAGGAAGACGCCCAGGACAGGAGGGATATGAGGAACCGGAGGCCTTCTCCTCCACCTCGCGCCCCCAAATAGCATCCCGAACGGGACCCGGAGCCTGAAGAGAACGGAGGTCAAGCCAGTCTGCACTGCGTCCATAGAGGGCCCATGGGAAGAGAGTCTAGCACTTTCCACAAGGCATTCGTCCGAGAGGTGAACGCCATCCGAGGCCTCCCTTCCCCCCAGGTTCAGTAGCTTCCCGTCTCCTTCTTAGGGGAAGACTTGGAGGGGGTCCGCCTCCCGCACTGTGATGCACTCATCGTCAGTCTCGTCATGGCGAACTATGAGGTCCATCGGGTCCTCATAGACAACAGAAGCTCGGTGAACATCCTCTTCCTCGAAGTATTTGAGAACCTTAAGCTCCCCCGAGATAAACTGAAGCCCGCCGGGTACACTCTGCACGGGTTCTCCGGCGTCCCGATACCGATAGAAGGGATAGTGACCTTGGATGTCACTGCTGGTACAACCCCCTACCGAAGGATGGAGTCGATGGACTTCATGGTTGTGAACGTCAAAGTAGCCTACAACGCCATCCTCGGCCAACTGGGGCTCTGCTTTCTCCAAGCTGTTCCCTCGGCCTACCATCTAAAGTTGAAGTTCCCAACCGAATCAGGTGTTGGGGTTGTTCAGGGGAACCAAGAGGCAGCGCGAGCATGCTACATGACGGCTGTTGGGGTCGGTGTGTTCCCCTTGGACGCCGTCGAACTGCAACCTCCGAGGAGCTAACCAGAGCCCGAACAGGCAGAAGAACTGGAAGAAGTCTCATTCGAGATGGAGGACAATTCAAAATGGTTCCACGTAAGTTGCTCCCTCGCGCCCAACCTAAAATCCAACCTGATCGATTGCATTCGCTGCAACGTCGACCTCTTTGCTTGGAAGCCATCCGACATGCCCGGGATCTCTGAAGACCTGATCATGCACAGGCTGAGCGTGCTCCCCGGTTCAAAGCCGATCATCTAGAAGAGACGTAAGTTCGCCCCGAAAAGGCAGCAAGCTGTGAAAGCGGAGGTGGACAAGCACTTGTCCGCCCGGTTCATCCAAGAGGTCAGCTACCCCGAGTGGTTGGCGAATGTCGTGATGGTAAGGAAGGCAAGCAGGAGCTGGAGGATTTCCATAGACTTCACGGACCTCAATAAAGCATGCCCCAAAGATCCGTTCCCCCTCCCCCGCATCGATGCTCCGATCGACGCAATGTCAGGTCACGAGCTACTGTCCTTCATGGATGCCTTCTCCGGATACAATCAGATCCGAATGTTCTCCCTTGACATATCCAAGACATCCTTCGTCACCGACCAAGGTCTCTACTGCTACCGGGTTATGCCCTTCGGGCTGAAGAATGCCGGAGCAACCTATCAGAGACTCGTTAACCGAGTCTTCAAGGACCAGATCGATTGCAACATGGAGGTGTACATCGACGACATGCTCGTCAAAAGCCAGAGGGGACAGGACCATGTCACCGACATGGAAGAAGCCTTTGGCATCCTTCGGACCCACAACATGAGGCTCAATCCGGCCAAGTGTGCATTCGGCGTCTCCTCGGGAAATTTCTCGGGTTCATCGTCAGCTTTCGTGGCATCGAGGCGAACCCCGAAAAGATCCAGGCCATAATCGACATGGCCCCTCCAAGGAACATCAAAGAAGTCCAACGGCTCAAGGGGAGACTGGCGGCCATCGGCCGTTTCCTCTCCAAATCTGGGGAGAAGTTCCTCCCGTTCTTAAAAGCTCTGCGCGAAAGAAGAGGCTTCGAGTGGGGCACTCAGCAGCAGGAGGCATTCGCCCAATTGAAAGAGTACCTCGCCAACCCTCCGCTCCTTAGCAAACTCGAACCGGGCGAGCCTCTCTGGCTTTACCTTTCGACCTCGAAAAGCGTTCTCAGCGCTGTTCTCGTACGGGAGGAAGACAGAGTCTAGAAGCCTTTGTACTATGTGACAAGGTTCTGCTCTCGGCCGAGACCAGGTATGCGAAAATGGAGAAGGTGGCATATGCTCCGATCATGGCCGTGCAGAAGCTCCGCTCTTACTTCCAGGCACACTCAATACAAGTCCTTACGGACCAGCCTCTGAAGGTCGTACTCCACAAGCCCGAGAGCTCGAGTTGATTGGTAGAGTGGTCGATTGAGCTCAGTCAATACAACACGGCTATCAGCCAAGAACGGTGATCAAGGGACAGGCCATCACCGAATTCATCACAGAATGCATCATCTCCGAGCACCCCGATAGTCGGGAGGCCGACCAGACGTGGGAAGTCTACGTCGATGGCTCCTTTTGCGAAGCGGGGAGTGGCGCAGGCATCATTTTGCCAGGACTCGACAACTTCATTCTTCAATATTCTCTCTGCCTCAACTTTCCAGCTTCCAACAACGAGGCAGAATATGAGGCTATGATCGCAGGACTCACCCTAGCACACCAAGCAGGCGCCAGACAGACTAGGGCCTTCAGTGACTTTCAGCTTATGGTCAACCAGATTACCGGAGAGTACGAGGCCCGCGATGATCGGATGATTCGGTACTTGGCCGTGGTCCGGTGGCTCTTGACATCCTTCGACGCCTCTGCGGTTCTAAGGATCCCAAGAGAGCAGAACGCCCAGGCCGATTACCTGTCGAAGCTAGCCTCCTCGTCCTTTGAAGGGCTCGACCGAACCATTCTGATCGAGGTATTCCTGAAGCCAAGTATTGACCTTCCCCAGACCCTCTGCATAGATGACGGAGCTCAGCTTGACGATTGGACCACTCCCATCAGAAAGTTTCTAGTCAAAGGAGAGCTCCCCGAAGACCGAGCCGAAGCAAGGCGGATCAGGGTCCGCTCTGAAAGGTTCGCCATAATCAGCAAAACCCTCTTCAAACGATCGTACACCACAATGGACGGAAGGCCCTACCTTCGCTGCTTGACCCCCCAACAAAGCAAAGTATGCTCATAAGGAGCTCCATGAAGGAATCAGCGGGTGCCACATGGGGAGCCAATCGCTCGCCCGAAAGGCACTGAACCACGTGTATTATTGGCCCACGATATTGCAAGATGCTTTGGCCCTGGTCAAAAAGTGTGGCCCTTGTCAAAGGTTCTCCTCGGTGAGAAGGGCTCCACAAGCAAACCTTCACTCCCTGGCCAGTCCGACTCCCTTTGCTATGTGGGGGATGGACCTGATAGGCCCATTTTCGAAGGCAACGGGCCAAAAAAAGTTTCTGATAGTTTCGATCGACTACTTCACGAAGTGGATCGAGGCCGAGCCCCTGGCCACAATCACCGAGCAGCAGAACCAACATTTTTTTTGGCAGCACATCGTCTGCCGATTCGGGATTCCACACATACTCATCACAGATAATGGGACTAAGTTCGCTGGTAAAAATTTTCGAAAGTTCTGCGAGGATCTCGGGATCCAGCAGCGCTTCTCTTCGGTATGCCACCCGCAGTCGAACGGTCAGGCCGAGAACGCGAACTGCCAAATCCTTGACGGTCTCAAGAAATGACTTGATAATTCTTCCAACGGGTTATGGGTCGACGAGTTGCCAAGCGTTCTCTGGGCCCATCGAACGACTAAGAGAATTCCCACGAGAGAGTCGCCATTTAATCTGACTTACGATGCGAGGGCCGTAATTCCCCTCAAAATCGGGCTCCCATCGCCCCAAATCATGGCCTTCGACGAAGCAAGCAACTCGGCGCAGCCACATGCCGATCTGGACCTCATAGACGAGGTCAGGGAAAAATCTACCATCAGAAGAAATACATACCAGTAGAGGATCGAGAGGTTCTACAACAAAAGGGTGCGACCCACTGACATCAAGCTGGGGGACCTCGTCCTCCGAAAGCTGGCGGTATCTGACCCCGGCCAAAAGAGGAAGCTAGCCCCAAACTGGGAAGGCCCGTACAATGTTTCTGAAGTTGTACGCCCGGGTACGTACCGCCTCATCGACCCGAAGGGCAAGGCTGTCAAGAGACCCTGGAATGCTGAGCTCCTCATCAAATTCCTCGAGGGAGAGGATTAGCCTCTATAGATACCCCCATGTAAATTATGAAATGTAATCGGCACGCCGTAACTTGTTTTGTAAAGTCAGTATGATGTAATTGTGCCAGCTTTCTTAAAACAAGCTTCGGCTATGTGCTAGCTTCCTTAAAACGAGTCCCGGCTCGGATGGAATCGCGAGCCACAAAACGCTTCTCTTACAAGCTTAGGCTCGGCGTTCGGATGGAACTGCGAGCCACAAAAAGCTTCCTTCTCAAGCTTAGGCTTGGCGTTCGGATGGAACCACGAGATACAAAAAGCTTCTCTTACAGGCTTAGGTTCGGCGCTCGGATATCACCACGAGCCACAAAAAGCTTCTTTTGCAAGCTTAGGCTTGGCGTTCGGATGGAACCGCGAGCCACAAAAAGCTTCTCTTACAAGCTTAGGCTCGGCGCTCGGATGGAACCGCGAGCTACAAAAAGCTCCTCTTACAAGATTTGGTTCAGTGCTCGGATATCACTGCGAGCCACAAAAAGCCACTTCTAAGGTATGGGGGTTGGGCATTGACCTCAAGCAGGGTCTCGGGTTCTTCAAGCCATGCTACCCATGCGCTCGGCGATGATCTTTAGCTACTCCTGTACTATCTACCCGAGAACAAGGTATGGATGCTCGGCATCGACCTCGAGCAAGGCCTTAGCTATTTCATGCCATGCGACCTTTACGCTCGGCGATGATCTCCGACTATGCTCATAACAGCTTCTCTTAGTATGGGGGCTCGGCATCGACCTCGAGCAGGATCTCGACTTTTTCAAGCCATGCTGCCTATGCACCCAGCGATGACCTTCAGCTACACACATGCTATCTACCCGAGAACAAGGTATGGGGGCTCGGTATTGACCTCGAGCAAGGCCTTGGTTTTTTCAAGCCATGCGACCTTTACGCTCGGCAATGATCTCCGGCTACGCTCATAATAGCTTTTCTTGGTATGGGGGCTCGATGTCGATCTCGAGCAGGGCCTTGGCTTTTTCAAGCCATGCGACCCATGCCCTCGGTGATGACCTTCGGCTACATGCATACTATCTACCCGAGAACAAGGTATGGGGGCTCGGCATCGACCTCGAGTAAGGCCTTGGCTTTTTCAAGCCATGCGAACTTTACGCTCGGCGATGATCTCCGGCGATGCTCATAATTGCTTCTCTTAGTATAGGGGCTCAGCATCGACCTCGAGCAAGGTCTCAGCTTTTTAAGCCATCCTACCTATGCGCTCAACGACGATCTCCGGTTATACTCATACTATCTATCCGAGAACAAATCCGGGGGCTCGGCATCGACCTCGAGCACAGGCTTTGGCTTTTTTCAAAGCCGTGGACCTTTACGCTCGGTGATGATCTCCGGCTACACCCATATCAGCTTCTCTTCCTAGGGGGTTTGGCATCGATCTCGAGCAGGGTCTCGGCTTTTTCAAAGCCTCATGACCTATGCGCTCGGCGATGACCTTCAGCTACACCCACACTGCCAAAGTCAAAAGTTTTCATTTTAGATTTAGGGTGCTCACATTCGGCAAATGCCCTGAGTCCCGAATCTGTGGATTGACCCACCTCTCACCCGCTGGTAACTCGGGGTTAAAGGCCCTTAGAGCCAAAACCCCGAATTGTCAGAGGGTGGCAGAAGACACACCGATCCGAGAATCTCGTCCAAGAATTCTATCCCCGGATCGTCAGTTGACCCACCTCTCACCCGCGGACAGTTCGGGGTTAATGGCCCCTAGAGCCGAAACCCCGAATTGTCCGAGGGTGGCAGGGGAACCACCGACCCAGGACTTTTGCCCAATAACGCCTCGAGCCTCGGGCCATTGGTTTACCCACCTCTCACCCGCGAACGACTCGGGGTTTACAGCCTTCAGAGCTAAAACCACGAATTGTTTGAGGGTGGCAGGCGAGCCACCGATCTGGAACCCTAGGCAAAAAAATTATACTTTGCGGGCACACGCCTTCGGCAAGCACCGTGGATCTCACCCCCGGATCGACCCACCTCTCACCCACGAACAGCTCGGGGTTAGCGGCATCGGAGCCGAAATCCCAAATTGTTCGAGGGTGGCAGATGAGTCAATCTTAATTCCTGATGAGAAATGAGAGAGGGGGTGAGGATTATATAAGCCACCGGAGAGGCGCATTGATTACATTGGGAAGTCCAAACGGAAGAAGGTGAAGCGTCGCCATTAATTCTTATCGGAAGGCGAAACATCCCTTATTGCACGTTGTATGCCAGAAAATGCGGTTTGGCTCCCGAGCGAACTGCGGCCTGATCACCCCTTCTGCCTTGCCGGCGACCTCAAGCGAAGCCCTACTCAATAAGGGCCTCAAACTATGACCCCGCCAGTCTCACTTAACAAATTATCAAAGCAAAGAAATCAAAATTTTATTACTCATAGAGCGCCAGAAATGACCATGCAATACGATGGAAATTTTACAAATTGCTCATTGCTCGGCTTAAAACTCAAATTCAGTGCTCCCCACGGGACCCTTCTCGCGCTCCGCCGGTCTGCCCAGCGAGGGCACCCAGGCAACAGAGCTCTGCACATCGGTGGCCTGGGCCGTCTCCAAGAAAAAAGTCAGAGAAAGCCCCAATACCGAATTGCTTGCCTCCTCGAGCAGACCGATGCCTAGCATGAGCTTCAGCCTACGAATCTCCAACTCTTTCTCTACAACAGCATCTCGAAGAAAGGACTCCGTAGCCGATGCCCAGTCAAGGCATGCGAGGCCGTCTAGTTCGTCTCAACTGCCCACTGGTCTCGGTCGGCTATGGCCTTCTTCAGGCAAGTGACCTCCAGGCTGAGGTTCCTAGACTTGTTCATAAAGTAATTCATAGCGGTCTCTCGATCCCGAGCCTGCTTATGATGGCGAGCCAGGACACTCTCCGTGGCCCCAAGCTTAGCTCGGATCCAAGGGGCCTTGGCAGAGCCAAGGTCGGTGCCGAGGACCTTATTTGTCTATCAAGAAGATGGGAAAAACCACAAGTCACA
Source organism: Hemerocallis citrina (assembly GCA_017893485.1). Taxonomy (NCBI): domain Eukaryota; kingdom Viridiplantae; phylum Streptophyta; class Magnoliopsida; order Asparagales; family Asphodelaceae; genus Hemerocallis; species Hemerocallis citrina. The sequence goes on along the minus strand of CM030358.1, from coordinate 183,254,698 downwards.
AAGAGAAGCGAAGAAAAATGCAAGTCATAGAGCATCGGCAACAAATCTTTAATAAATTCAAAAAGTTTGTACTACAAAAGACGGTGGCCAGTCCGCGTAAGGCGTTTACAAAATCAAAAGAAAGAATCCTAAACTAGTTTTGAGGGGGGCACGACACCTCTTCGTCAGCCGGGTCGCCCCCGACCTCCTCTTGCTGAGGGTCCCCTATCTCCTCGCCACCGGGCGTGGGCAGATGCTCTGGCTGCCAGTTGTAATGGAGGTGATCGACCCTCTTGTCCAGGTAGATCAGCTAGAAATGCTCCTTCGCTTTGGCATAGGCCTCATCTTGGGCTAGGATCAGAGTATCTGCCATGGTGATCTCCTCCATCTCCTTGGCCTTCTACACCTTCTCGGCCTCCGCCTGAGCCTTCGCCTTAAAATGCGTCAGCTCGTTATTGTGATGGTCGGTAAGCGACGCTATCTGAGCTCGAAAGACCGCCTCGTTGCTCTGGGCCTCCTTCAGCTCGTCCGTCAGCTTTGTCGCCTCGCGGAAGTACTTCTCCACATTCCTCCTCTCGACGAGGACCTCCTTCTCCAAGAACTTGTAAAAGTGCTTTCTGTGAAGCATCGCCTGTCCGAGGAAGAGAAAGTTAGGGGAAATCCTTGATTCTACCCTCAAAGCAAAATTCCGAGCACTTACCGAGAGCTGGGCCTGAGACCACCTCATGTAGGACATCTCAAACGTCTGCATCGCTAGAGCCATCCGATCCCGCTCTGTGACGATATTCTTCACCACCTCCATGGCCACCGGGCCCTCGCATAGGGTATCCCCTGCCTTCACCGCCCAATCTGGAGTGTGCGGCCTCAGACCGTGCCGCCCCACCAATTGCTCGGCATTGGGGCGGGGTGGAGGGAGCCTCTGCCCCGAGGCCTCAGCGTCCTTTCTGCTACCGGAGCTCGCCCTGGGTTCCTTCGACCACCTCGGCGCGTGGTGGTGCTTCTTCGCCTTCTTCGGAGAGGGCTCCACCGTTACCGAGGTCGGCCCTTGACTAGGACCCGTGCCTGTGGCAGCCTTCTTCTCCTTGTTCGCCCTTCTCTTGGCGGTTACGTCCAAGAAGGCCTGTCTGTTGTCGAGCTGCTTGGCCGTCATCTCTGCAAAATGGGAGAAAAAGAAGCAAATGTTAACACGAAGGCAGAAAGATAAATGCATTCTGAACAAAAACATACTAGGGTCGGCTGGGCTCAGTCCAGCTCGGGCCAAGTGCAGCTCCGTCACTCGCAGCCACCCTATACTGTGCCCCCCAACGATCATCTCCACCTTCGCCCATTCTTTCTCCGACAACTCACTACGCTTCGGGGACTTGTGGTTTGGCTTGCCGAAGTTCCAAGCGGTTGGAATCTTCCGAGGCTGCTCGTTCTGAACTATGAAGTACTTCTCCTTCCACACTTTGATGGAGTCCGAGTGACCGTGCATCACCTTCTTGTGAGGTCGCGGCGATAGGTAGAAGATCCCCTCCGCATCGCCGAGCGAGCCCATCCCCAAGATAGCACGGAAATATGTAAGCCTCGGCTTGATCCCCTTCTCCTGACACTTCAAGATAAAGTAGATCAAGTGTTTTCACGAATTGAGACCGTACTGCATCAGACTCAACTTTGCCCAATTCAGAACCCTCTCGATGAAGGGGTGCAGCGACAGCCTAATCCCCGAGACGAAGGCGTCATCAGGAAACATGTAGTAGCTCGACACAAGAGTTGTGGTCGGACGGATTCCAAGGTTCGGTATCAGAAGCTCGAACTCCTTCGGGACGAAGTAAGCCACCCTCAGGATATGCAAGTAATCCGCCCTCAAGATGCACTGGACGCTGTCCATCTTTATCATCTCCCGACCTCGTCCCGCAGCAGGGAGGTGAATGCAATAATGTCCTCAACATCGTCAGGAAACATCCCGATCGATCTCGAGTTTCTAGAGGAAACGGGGGCATACTCGAACCCCGGTCCAGGACCATATTTATCTGGCGTAGGGGGGCTATCCGGACGGATCCACTCCCTCTTCCTCCTACGAGGGCGAGGCTTCCTCTCCGGGGATGGGGTCGGTAATGGGGGCAGAGACGGGAGATCATCCTCACCCTCGGCTGCCCCTCCCGCGGTTCCTTCCTCCTAGTCTCCTTGACCATCGTCTCCCTCGGTCCCCTGATCGGGCTCCTCCTGGTCATCCTCCAGACTGAGCTCCTCCGCCTCGGGGTCTTCTTCCTCGCCCTCCTCGTCCTCAACACCCTCCTCCGCCTCGGGGTCTTCTTCCTCGTCCTCTTCGTCCTCAACACCCCCCTCTCCCTTGGGGTCCTCCTTGTCCTCCTCGTCCACACCCTCCTCCACAGGTTCCTTCCCTGGCCTACGGGTTCTCAGGGGTTGCACAACAAAAACTACATTGTCCCTGCCATCCGACCCTAGATCTGACTGAACCTCATCCTTGATTCCATAATCACCCAAAGACCAAGATGTCGATGGTGACTCAACTTCCTTCTTGGAACGGCCTGAAGAGCTTACCCTGGAGCCAGACTGAGCACGCGACATTACGAATCGGAAATACTAACATAAGAGTATCGAAACGGAAAGATAACTGGAATAAGGTCGTCGACGGCAATGAAGGAAAATCCTGTTATGAAGAGAAAAAACACAAGTGTGGAAATAACGGAGAGGGGGAGGGGGGGGAGAGATTTATAACAGAGGACGAGACTCATCAATTTCTGCAAAAAGATTTAACCATTGGATCTTAATCATAAAGATTCAACGGCCACTAGAATCTGAGTCGCTTCGATTCTTGCGCCTGTGACGTCAGCATGGGGCACAAAATTACCTTTTTATCCTCATCCCTCTTAGCCGATGCAACAGCTCGGAATGCATGGCCAGCTGCTCATGTCTTGAGAATCGGCGTTCGGATGGCACCGCAAGCCCCAAATTTCTCTTCTATTCAGCATGAGGATCGGCGCTCGGACGGCACCGCGAGCCCCAAATTTCTCCTCTATTTAGCATGAGGCTCGGTGCTCAGACGGTACCGCGAGTCCCAAATTTCTCCTCTATTTAGCTTGAGGATTGGTGCTCAGATGGCATTGCGAGCCCCAATTTTTTCCTCTATACAGTTAGAGGCTTGGCGCTCGGATGGTACCGCGAGCCCCAAATTTTTTCTCTATTCAGCTTGAGAATCGACGCTCGGACGGCACCGCGAGCCCCAAATTTCTCCTCTATACAGCTTAAGGCTCGGCGCTCGGACGGCACCGCGAGCCCCAAATTTCTCCTCTATTCAGCTTGAGGCTCGACGCTCGGACGACACCGTGAGCCCCAAATTTCTCCTCTATACAGCTTGAGGATCGACGCTGGGACGACACCGCGAGCTCCAAATTTCTCCTCTATACAGCTTGAGGCTCGGCGCTCGGACGGCACCGCTAGCCCCAAATTTCTCCTCTATTCAGCTTAAGGCTCGGCGCTCGGATGGCATCGTGAGCCCCAAATTTCTCCTCTATACAGCTTGAGGCTCGGCGCTCAGACGGCACCGCGAGCCCTAAATTTCTCCTCTATTCAGCTGGAGGATCGGCACTCGGATGGTATCACGAGCCCCAAATTTCTCCTCGATTTGGCTTGAGGCTCGGCGCTCGGTTGGCACCGCAAGCCACAAAAAAACTCCTCAATTCATCTTGAGGCTCGTGGTGCCACAAAAATCTCCTCAATTCAGCTTGAGGTTCGACGCTCGGATGGCACCGCGAGCCACAACAATCTCCTCAATTCAGCTTGAGGCTCGGCGCTTGGATAACACCGCGAGCCACAAATTTCTCCTCAATGCAGCTTGAGGCTCGGCACTCGGATGGCACCGCGAGCCACGGAATATCCCGCAACAAGTAAGGGGGCTTGCTTCTCGACCTTTGACGCTCGGCAAACCGATCCACTACCCCTAAGGCCTCAACGTCCTCTTGCTTTTCCAACAAGTGAGGGGCTCGCCCACTGACCTTTGACGCTCCACAAACCGAGCCCCAACTCCTAAGGCCTCAACGTCCCCTTGCTCCCCCAATAAGTAAGGGGGCTCGCTTCCCGACCTTTGACGCTCGGCAAACTGAGCCTCTACCCCTAAGGCCTTAACGTCCCCTTGCTTTTCCAACAAGCGAGGGGGCTCGCCCACCGACCTTTGACGCTCGGCAAACTGAGCCCCTACTCTTAAGGCCTCAATGCCCTCTTGCTTTTCCAACAAGTAAGGGGACTAGCCCACCGACCTTTGATGCTCGAAAAACTGAGCCCCTACTCCTAAGGCCTCAACGTCCCCTTGCTTTTCCAACAAGTGAGGGGGCTCGCCCACCGACCTTCAGCGCTGGGCAAGCCGGGCCTCTACTCCACAGGGATAAGAGCAAAGACTTGCAAGCAGATGTCGATGTCCCCTTGCTTTTCCAACAAGTGAGGGGCTCGTCTCACGACTCTTGGCTCTCGGTAAACCGAGTTCCTACTCTTTAGCACTCGACACCTCTCGTGACTCCAAGAGAGGATCCCCTTCATCCTACCCTGCTGACCTCTTCAGGAAGATACTGATCCCGTTCTTCCCCGTACACACCACTCTGCTCTTCCTACAGAGGCAAAAAACCACTCCTAAATGACTGGATTATCCAGTCCTCCAGGAGTGGGGGGCTCCTGATGTGGGTCAGATGATGTGGCCCCTCCTGGGCAATAGGATCCCTTCAAAAACCATTCACCCCTGATCATCAGGTCTGCTAGGTCAGCCCTAAGCCCCATGGGCTTCTGCCACGTCAGGCGCACGGGCAAAAAGGCCCAAACCCGGTCCAAACGGGTCCAGACCAGCTTCACACTGCCTATAAATACCAGGCCCTCTCCCACCTCTAAAGGTAATCAATCTTTTTCCCTCTAAAACCCTAGCTACTGTTACTCTTTAGTAACTAACTAGACCGTTGGAGGGCCTGCCACCGGGATCAACCCCGGTGTTCTTAGGTCGAGTGCAGGTACACGAGCTCCGGATCCGAGCCGAGCATCCGGCCTCCACCTCACTCCCGTCCTATTCCCGAGCCGTTTCCTCAGCTGAGGGTCGGGCGTATAGCTAGTACTGAAGCTTCCACTAAATTACAAATTGAGAGAACTCACACCTGTTGCAGCCACACCAAAAAAACAAACCGCATCAACTCTTTTGAGGGTTTAATGAGTTTTGGGATTGTTCATCCGCCGTCTCCACCATCCCTACCTCTAGCTCTTCCTCTTTCACTCCTAAATCATGACCCACCACTCCACCCAAAATTCTTTTACCTCAACTGCCACACTGTCAGCACTATACCAGTGCACAAGATCTTCTTCTCACTCTCTTATCTAGGGATGAAAATAAGTTCGTGAAACTCAAAGCTTGGCTCGGTAAAAGCTTGTTCAAGCTTGTTCGATAAGGGTGGGCCAAACTTAAACATAAATCTTTGTTTTTTTAATTAAGGCTAAATTGCATGATAATACCTTAAACTTTTGGGTTACTTTTACCATTAAGCATTGTTTTGGATGGTACAAGAGTGAAGTACAAAATTGTGGCTAAATTGAGACATTGTGTTCGAGGCTTAGACATCTTCAAAACTAGTTTTTTTAAAGTAGCCTAACTTGCTTTAATATGCAAAATTTTCTAAAACTTTCATTTTTAATAAGAACTGCTACATTCAAAATTGTGGCCAAACTGAGACATTGTGTTCGAGGCTTAGACATCTTCAAAACTGAGTTTTTTTAAAGTAGCCTAAACTTGCTTTAATATGCAAAATTTTCTAAAACTTTCATTTTTAATAAGAACTGCTACAATTATGAGAATGTTGTGAAATGAGTTTGAAAGTATGATTGTAATGATGAGAAAATGCGGCTTTTGTTTATTTCATGTAAAATGTGTGAGGATTTAAGCTCATGATCAATCTTTCATGCTCCCAAAGCAAAAGGGAGCCTTAATGATTGTAATATGCACTGTGCGTAATGGATTGGATCAGTTTGTTTGATTACCTTCCTCCTCATCTAAGGGTGTTTTTGTAGGTGTTGAATTATGTGACGAAGTTTTCATGGTTTGGTGATTTTCTTATTTCTTTTGATTGTATTTTGCAAACTTGGCCATTATTTCTCGTTAATGAAATTCGAAAAATTACAGAATGATGCCCAGGCTCTTGGCAGTCGCAATATTGTGTACTGAGTCGACTTCCCTAACGAAAGCTTTGTGGGAGGAGTTAGAATCTCTCCCCCTTGGATCTCAGTAAATAGAGTGGAGAATGACCATATGTTCTGAGTCTTGGGATTTGGTGGTCTTCTCTTGGCGCTTATTAGCCCCCCGTGCCGGAGGGATTTCGGCGTTGTTGTTTTAGTGGACAAATTGAGAGAGATAGCCCTGGCAAATTAGACCTTCAAGTTCTTCTTTGAGGGCTCGACAGTTGTCGGTTGTGTGTCCATGATCTCTATGAAACGCGCACTACTTGTTCCTATCCCTTCTATTGCTGCCTGTGGTCATCTTGGGAGGATGGCGGACTATTGCTTCCTTTTTCAGTTACCATGAGGATGGCTGGCACACTTGTGTTAAGGGGAGTGAACTTGTCAATGCGTGGTGGTGGAGGCGGACGACATTGATGTGCACCATCTTTCTGAAACTTCCTAGGTCCTTCCTCACTTGCATTCTTCCGTTTGTTCCCGGAAGGTGAATCATTCTTTCCTTGGGGATAAAGAGCTTCTTCGGCTCTGATATACTTGTCAGTTCTTTCCAGGAGCTCGGTGAAATCATTAGAAGCCTTCTTCGCGAGGGAGGCCTTCAGGACTTTGTGAGTGTGCGGAAGGCAGCAACTGCCACTGACAAGTTCAGGGAGGAGATGGACCTTGCTTCGGCTGTAAAGCGCTTGATAAAGTCTTTCAGCAGTTCTCCGTCTCTTTGCTTCAATTCCATCAGGGAAGCACTTATTTTTCAGCCTTGCGGTTAGTAACGAAGTGGGTTATGAATAGCTCCTCGAGCTGGTCAAAGGTGTATATTGACTGTGGAGTAAGGCAGGAGTACCATTTCCTTACTGATCCTTTCAAAGTTGCGGGGATTGTTCGGTATATGAGCGCATCGGTAACATTGTAGACCATCTGAGAGTTTTAAAACTCTCAATATGGTTAGCCGGGTCAGATTCACCATCGTAAAATTCAAGCTGAGGAACTTTGAAGTTCTTTGGAATGGATGCGTCGAGGATGTATTTGCTGAAAGGAGGTCGACTGGGGTGGTAAACCCTGCTGGAGTGGTTTACTTCATGTTTTATATATTCTAGGCGATCCTCTACTTCTCGGATACGATGAAGGACTTGGTCGTCCTTCTCCTTAGATCTAGTTGAGTCGCTGGATTCTTCTTCTCTCAAGGGAGTAGAGTGGCAGTTCCATGAGTGTCGACCGTGACTATGAGTACCTTGGATGGCTGGAGGATGTCATGCTTGAATTTTTCCTGTTTGGCCCTAGTGATTGGAGCCTCTTGCTCTTTGTTCCTTTCAAGATGCTTTTGACTCCCGCGAGTTGGGCTTCTTGCTATAGTGCGTCTCTTATGAGTGGAGGAATGAATGTGTAACACCCTGCAAAATTGAGTGATGCCAATTTTGCTCCTCGTGTGTTACGCACATATATTTTGTACTGTTACGAGTAATATCCGTAACGTATTTTTATATAAATGTCATATGTATTTTATATTCCGATTATTTATATATTTTTCGTTCTCTCAAAATTTATTTTTATCCTATTTTGAGCCAACTCAAATATTAATTTTAATCTTTGTATTTTTACGTGTATTGTACGTGTTTTTAATACACGTGTCGATTACGTATGTTTATTGTTACATGAAATATCTGTAACCTTATTAATATACATTTTCTACATATTTTATATTTTGAATGTTTTTCATTCTCTCAAAATTATTTTGTATTCATACTCGCGTGTTTGCAGTGCACATGTTGGTTCCCAAAATTTTCTTGAGTTATGAATATTTTTCTTCTCATTTTTCTAGTCACAATGGTGTCATTTATTTTTAATTAAAATCCATTAGGCCTAAATCCATTTTGTAGCCCACTAAAATTAATTTAAAGCACATGATTAATTTTGTGTGCACTAAAGTGTACATTTAAAATATAGTTAGTTTGTTACACTTTCCATGTATAACACACACATCTAACTTAATAAAAATTAATAATAAAATTTATATGAAGAGTGTGCACACATATTGACTACACATGCACGTGTTTCTCACCATGGTTGACAATGAGGGAGAGTGGTGTGAGTCAGTGGAAAGTGGGAAGTTATTTTGGGAAATGGGAAGCTATTTTGACCACACAATTTTCCTATAAATAGTCCATACTTTTGTCATGAACAACACAATTCAAAACAAAAACAAAATAGAGAAAGAGGGAGAAGAGCTTGGGGGTTGTGCTAGGAAGATGCCGACCATTTTTGAGGGAGCTTGGAGCTTTGCAACATTATTTTCTAGGAGTTCTAACACTAGGAATTCTGCATTTGAGGTAGGTGTTTTCTTAAACTTTCTAATATAGTTTTATTAGTAGAATGCTTGACATGTGTGAATTGTTAGATGCATGATAACTTATATAGATTGAACATTCATGTTTAGATTATTTATTGTTGATTAAGTGTGTGAAATTAGGATGTGTTTGATTTGGGGGCATTTTCATAAGGTTCTGTTTTGAGTTATAGTTGTACTTCAAAAAATCATAACTATTAAACTAGATCGAATATAGAACTAAAAATTTTATAAGAGTATCTCATATATGTTAGGAACATCTCCTTAGGATTTCATAATATTTGGATTTCGTTTGCTATTTTAATAAAATCCAAACTTGGGACTGGCTGGCGATTGACTAGTTGCTGGAAATTTGTATACATTTCAGATTTTGATCATTTTGGCATCTTAGATGCAATATTTTGAGAAAAGTCAAAACTAGGAACTTGATGTATACTCATTAAACTTTCTGTAATGTCAAAGAAATTAATTTTTCATAAAGAATTGAATTTATAATGAATTTTACAAGACTGAACAAGTGGCAGTACTTTAACATTTTAACTCGATTGTAGATTTCGAAGAATTTAGGATTATACACACAATATTTTGGGAAAACTTATAACTAAAAAGTTATAGTAGACTTTTATACCTTTGATTTGATTTAAAGAATTTCATGAAGTATAGAATTTTCTATGATTTTTACAAGTAGCATGAACTGCAATTTTCAAATTTTGAACTTACTATTTTGCAAATATATTTAGACGAAGTAATTGAGGATGACTGTAGATGATCTTAACTACAAAGTTATAGTAGACTCATTTATGATTTCTATGAAACTAATAAATCTATTTTTTAGTAGTATTGGAATTTAGATGATTTTTTAATACCATTGGGTTGATGTCTTTTAGCTAGTTGTCCTAAAACTTTTACAACATATAAAATTGGATTTAAATTTGGAAAGTTAGTAAGATGTACCTTATGAGGAATTAAGAAATAATTAAAGGATGAAGTTGGAATATTAAACATGTGATGTCTATAAGGGTTTTAACTCATCAAGTGTTATTGTATGTTGCTATAAGAAGTTTGTTACTTCATGATTGATAATAGTAAAGAGAATAATTTGATATGTGAATGAATAAAATTTAAAAATGTGAATAAAGAGGGTATAAATAATCCATGATGTTTGAATATGAATTGTGAATACTAGAGGCTAAGTGAGTCATAGTACCGGTAAAGTGATGAAAGTGATTATTAAGATTTGAGAAATGGCCAATATGGGCTATCATTCTCGGTATATTGTTTAAGACCGGTAGGAGGGTAAGCTAGCTCTAGGTGGTACTATTATTTATGTTTAAATTTAAGGGTAGGGACTAGAAGGAGATGTGCTGAAACTTGGGCAAACGTAAGTGGAGTGCCTCTATATAGTATGACAGTGGACTCTAGGACTATAGACCAGTTTGACGTTGAACTCCGGGACTGTGGTTGCTTTCGAGGTGAGATGAGCCTTAATTAAATCCAGGACTGCAATTGATCCAACGGTGAACTCCAGGATCATGAATAGTCGGGAAGATGGGAGGCAGATTTCCAATATATATGTATATACCGGGGCTAAAGGGACACTTGCGAGATGTTCGCACGACAAGAGTTCTCTATAGTTTGATGGTGGACTCCAGGATTGGAATCCGTACTCTTGGAATGCCTAAACTTGCTTTTGTTAACGTAGTAGGTTTTGCATGGCGAATGATTGAACCCTATAATGTGGAGTACGTAAGGGTTTGCCCTCGGACCTATGTAGTATGGGATGCATAGAATCCGAACAAGTATTCATTAGTGTCATCGTAGTGTAATGTTTGCATTAGGCATTAAGTCATATCATAAACTGACACGACTAGGATAATCACTTTTCCTCTTTGCATTCAAATTTGTGTCTGCTAAAGTAGAAGAATCACTGTATTATAGCATTACATCGGTTGTATGCAACTGACGTGCCCACACAGTTACAGGATTGGACTTGGCATGAGCTAGAAGTCACTGTGATAAGTTGATTACAAGATTGAAGAATTTTCATTATTGTAGATTGTATTGTATTCATTTAATTCCGCCGTGCTATTGTAAATAAAAGTTTTAAATTCCTTGTAAATTTGTAGGAATTTGAAGTAAAAAACCATGTTTATGCTACGAATTACCTGTATTTGGAATTCGAGGCGTTACAGAGTGTCTTGATCTCTGCATTCGGGGAGAGTTGCTTCTCTGATTCTCCTGACGTTCTGAGAGGGAGAACTCGCCTCGTGCATGCCTCTCATCAAAATGGTTCCATAGGTATGTCCCTTTTTGTCTGGTGTTGATGATTTGACGGAGATCTCTTGACCCCCGGGGACCTCGTGAGGTCATCAAGTTACCGGCAGCATTATGGTCTGAGACGTGGTCGTATTGAGGGTGCTGATCATGATGACTTTGTCGGGAGCCCCCGGTGCTCCTCCATTGATAAAAACTTGATTATGCTGTTGGGGCAAATCCGGCTAAGAGGAGGAATAGGGTCCTCCACAGGAGGAGCTTGCAGATGAAGAGGGTTGGCTAAACAGCTTGAGACCATTGCTCTCCCTCTTAACATCGGTGACATGGCGGGAGAATTTGGTGTTTCTCACGGTAAGGTATGATCTTTGATGTATATCTGTGTAGTTCAACATAGACGGTGCCAATCTGTTACTGCTTATTTTGGTATGCGAGTAAACAGATAGTAAGTTTATATTTTGAAGGAAACTACTAAAGATATAACATTTGATCGTCACCGTAAAAAGTGGTTAGAACGATTTAGATCGTTGAAAGAGCACCTTGATCTGAATCAGACGGTTGCTGATGCAGTCTATAGGCCTGCAAAAAGTCTGAAACACCGGGGATGGCCCCGGCGATAAACCCTCCGACGCTCAAGTCAGGATCAGTGAGAGAAAGAGAGTTTGAGAGATAAATTGCTGATTATTCATTACCTTCTGAGGGGAGAGGGTATTTATAGGCCTGAGAAATAGTTAGAAGATTGATATAAATTTATTATCTCCTCTTAATTCTCCCCCTTAAGAGATAAACTAGGTTATTCTTTTGATGGGGACAAGAGATTGACTTAAAGTCCTCATGGGCTGGGTGTTTCTCTTGGTGGGCCCAGTCGCTTTTAGTGGGCTTAAAAGCGGTCCATATCTTGTTAATGAACCTGAAAATGTCCGGACTTGTTAGAGAGGACCGTTTGTATAACCTTTAAGATTTTTGCTGATATTATATGGCCCTGATTTGCTGTGATTTTTACCATTATCATCCACCCTTTCAGGTTCCCACCATGGAGATTCTGGCAATTGACCCCAACGAGTTTTCCTCTCAAGTCTTTGACTAATCTGTTGTTGGCGACATCGATGACGCCGTCGAGCTCGCACTCCTCAGCCATTCTCCAACTTCCAAACTCTCAAAACAAACAAAAAAGTGATGGTTAATCGCCAAAATGAAGGAATGATGAGTTTTTATTAAACATAAATCTCTACTATTATAATGGGAGAAGGCCTTAGTGGTATTCGTCATCATTTTTTTTTTGTTGTCATTTTGTCATTTTGAAGCCAACACGTGCGCTGCACGTGTTGGCTTTTTTTTCCCTTTTTTTCCTTTCCATTCCCCTCCACGTGCATCGCACGTGTTGGTATTTTTTTTCCCTTTTCGTTCCCCGCCGCGTGCATCGCACGTGCATTATATATATATATATCTCTCTACTATTGTAATGGGAGAAGGCCTTAGTGGTATTTGTCATCATATTTTTTTTTTGTCATTTTGTCATTTTGAAGCCAACACGTGCGCTGCACGTGTTGGCTTTTTTTTTCCCTTTTTTTCCTTTCCATTCCCCTCCACGTGTATCGCACGTGTTGGTATTTTTTTTCCCTTTTCGTTCCCCGCCGCGTGCATCGCACGTGCATTATATATATATATTTTTTGGTCCTTTTCATTCCTCTCCACGTGCATCGCACGTGCATGATACTAGTATAAAGAGAGTGAGATTGCTTAATTCTCAGTGTCAATCTTGCCACTTAACCCCGCCGCTCTGATCTCCAAGGTCTCCTCTTTTGTAAAGTGCAAGATTCTTTAGGTTGTGTTGAATTCAATTATTTTGCATTCACTCATTTAATTGGGAGTTCGTTTGCAGGTGGAATAAACAAGTGGAAATCCAATAAATGCAGATCAACGCCGCCGTGAGCCTTAACATCACTGTAACGAGCCTGCAATCCTTATACCTTGTAATTTTTATGTTTTGGTGAGTGTTGCTGCTTATTTCGGTGTGGGAGCAAACAGATAGTGAGTTAATAAATGAAGGACACTACTAAAAGTCAAACTTGTGACCTGGCCGTTATAAACTGTTAGGGCTCATAAAAATGGATCTGGACCGTTGATTAACCTCCTGTGATCTGAATTGGATGGTGGATGATGCGGCCGACGGACCTGCAAAAATGTCTGAAACACCGGGGTGTGGCCTCGGTGACAGACCCTCCGACGCTCAAGTCAGAACCAGAAAGAAAGAGAGTAAAAGAGTGAAAACTGATGAATTGTTGATTACCTGGAGCCTGAGGAGGGGGAGGAGTATTTATAGGCCTGAGAGCCATTCTAGAAGTCGAATCGTGACCGTCGGATCTTTCATGTCTCCCCCCTGAAGAGATAGGATATCCCTGTGAGAGGATAAGAGATGAGACTTCTAGCCATCATGGGCTGGGTATCTCTCTTAGTGGGCCTAGTCTGTCACTTTTTATGGGCTTGAAAGAAGCCCATGTTTTGGAGTGAGCCCAGGCCTGTAAAATAGGCCTCTGATGACTAATCTGTCTGTAGATGGTTTGAGATTTGTGAAGGGATTGTACGGCTCTGATCTGCTGTGATTTTTACCATCATCATAAGCCCCCCACTTTCGGAAGGCGATTTTCATTGCTTTTGGGAAGTAGTACGTCTTATTTTTAGAATCTGGCGAATAATCTTAGCAGTCGGAGTGTTTGGAGATACCTGGAACTGATATGTGACTTCTGTAAACAATGAATATATTCCTGGATTTTTCCATATTTTTTCAGATTTTTCCGAATTTTCTGGGAATTTTCTGGGAATATTTCCATAGTTCTTCGGATTTCTCCGAATTTTATGGAATGTTCTACAATCTCAAAATCACTATTTCAAATTTTATAATTAATAAATTCAATTCTAATTATTTTTTCGGATTTTTTAAATTATTTTTCCGAATTTAAATAATTATTTTTGAATTTTTTTAATTAATATTTCGAATTAAAATGAATTTTCGGGGTCTTTTTTGTAAAAAACCTGGCTTGCACTGATCTTGGAGTGATCTAGGGTGCTCATCAAGCGGCAGCTCGCACGTCGAGAGGATTGAGCGGTTGTGATCTCAGCGCCAGCCCTAGGGACAATGTGGCGCGATCGGGAGCACTCATCACGCGGCAGCTCGTCTGCTGAGGGAGATCGAATGGCTGTGAGGCTTTGATCAAGCCGAAAAAACCTGAAGCGCTGATCATGGGCTGACGCGAATATCATGGAGATCGAACAGCTACGGTTCGTCTTCTTCTACCCCTTAGCTCGGCGAACCAATTCGCCGAGCTACTCTCTTCTCCTTCGACGCGTAGCTCGGCGGAGGCTTCATTTGGCAACGGCAGAGCCATGGGGGTTGATCATCTTGGTCGAGCTACGGATTGGAGACTCCAGATCTTTGTTCTCGTTGAGTTGGTTCGATCGAGCTACGGAATTGAGCTCTCTCCGAGTTACAGGATTTTGCCGAGCAACGGGATTGAGCACTTCGCCGAGCTATGGATCCTCTTCACCGAGCTACAGGATTTTGCCGAGCTATAGAGCTCTCGAGGCTTCGCCGAGATACGGAATCATGGGTTTTGCCGAGCTACGGGATTGAGCACTTCGCCGAGCTACAGGATTTCTCCGAGCTACGGGATTTTGAGCACTCACCGAGCTATGGGTTTCGTCGAGTTACGGGATTTGAGCGCTCGCCGAGCTATGGGTTTCTCCGAGCTACGGGATTTGAGTGCTCGCCGAGCTACGGGTTTCACCGAGCTACGATGTTTTGAGCACTTCGCAGAGCTACGTGTTCGCCGAGCTATGGGGATCGCGTTTCTCGCCGAGCTACGAGTTCCCTTCGCCGAGCTACAGAGTTAGAGATTTTTGAGCTCTGTTTTTGGATTTCATGGGTTTCAGTGAAGTGGGAGGTGCTCGAAGACGGAGCCCTGTTTGAGGAAGCTCAACGGCAGAGCGGGGGCACGAGGCTTTTGGCGAGATAGGAGCTCGAGGCCAGAGTCGGAGTGAGGTGGAGAAACCGAGTTCGCGCGATGGTTGAGTTCGAATTTTTTGGTGCCAAAACTCAAATAAGAAAGAAGAAAAAGGTGAAGCGGAGCGGTTGTTTGGGAATGGATCGACCTGTTTCTCCCTTTGGGCTTTTTCTTTGATTTTTGTTGCGGGTTTGGGTCGCAGACCCGACCCGTTCCACCCCTTTTCCTCTTCTCAGTTCACCGAGAGTGCTTTTTTGGGATTTTTTGGGAGTATTTTTGAGCTCCAAACTAGGGATTGGGTTCACACAAAAATATTCGTATAATTTTCGTGTATCGGCAATAAATACATATACATGCATCTTCATGTGAGCATACCCATCATCTAGTTTTCTAAAACAAATATCGCTTTCGCTCGGAGTTGAATTGTCTTCGTGGTGGTGTCTTCTCGTTGAGGTAAGAGTAATATTGTGCTTGGATTATTGAAGTTGGTTTCAATCGAGAGAGTTTTGATCAATCTTGGAGCTGTCACAGGATAATAGGCTTTGTCTCAGGTGGAGCTTGATGAGTAATGGGCTTTTGTTGGTGGTGTACATAGTGTCCACCAAGTGTTTGTAATTTTGCTCACCTCACCATAGTCACCAAGTGGTTGAGATTGCCTCTTCCGAGACGTTCACAAGGTGTTTGTGAGTTTATCTCTTCTAGGACGTTCACAAGATGTTTGTGAGATTGCTCCTGGGTGTTGTCTCTTCTGTTGACCGAACATTGTGCCGACCATTCGTGTTGTCAACTGACGGTCTGGTTGTTAAGTTACTGCTGTGGTTGGACTCGGATCGGGGTGATTCGATCGTCGATTTGTGGAGACGTGCTCAGATATCGCCATGTGGCGATTTTACCCTCTCTGGTCCTATAAATAAAGGTTGATCCTATCCCCCCTTCCTTATTTACCACAATCCCTTTCTCTCTCCTAATTTTTTTTGGAGAGCTTCTCTCTCTAGAAATCGCGGCGTTAAGTTTGGCGGTGCTAGTTCCAGTTGTTGGTTCGGAGTTTCTTCCGCTTGGACTAGGTAACTTTCTTGCGATTTTTGGTTGCCATATCTAGTATTCCGTCGGTCTGTGCCTCTACTAGATCCGCTGGTCTAGATGGGGAAGAGGGCGTTATGCCTGATCACCCTCCTGGAGTGAAGGGCATTCGTGGTGAGTCTGATCGTTCCTCCATTGTGGAAACGATCGTCGAACCTGAGAGAGATGGGGGAAGTAGGCTCCAGACCCCGTTGTTTCTTATCTCTGAGTTGATTAGGGAATACTCTGTAGTAGATCACCAGTTCCTGAGGAGCGGCATGGAATATGACGAGCCAGAGCTTGTTCATACTACCGAAGCTAATCAGACCGCCATCATTCTTACACGCGATGAGTTGATCATGATAAGAGCAGGTTTTGGAATTCGTAGTGAGTACAGCCTACTCCTGCCAGGGCCTGGTGTCAGGGTGTGTTATGCCACGTTGGAGGAGTATTGTTTCTTTCCTTGTGACACTTTCTTCGCTGGACTTCGTCTACCCCTCCATCCTTTCATTAAAGAAGTACTTAATTGGTATCGGCTGTGCCTGGTGCAGCTGATGCCGAACACATGGAGGCACATCATTGGCTTCGTTTAGCAGTGCCGCCAGCTCGGAGCTGTGCCGAGCCTCACGGTGTTTAGAAGACACTTCAAACTCAGCCGACTCAGCCAAATGGAGGAACGTTGGTATCTCAGCCCTCGCAAGAATAGGAGGCTGGTTGATACTCCTCGATAAGTAAGATGCTGGAAGGAGAAGTTCTTCATTGTTCGCAGTACCGAGCCGTGGGGGATTCCCACTACTTGGAGGGAAACGGTTCCCTCGGCCATGCGGATGGAGCCGATAATGAGTGTAGAGGAGAAGAATCTTAGCGACGGACTTCTGGGGTTGAAGGTGTTGTCGTGGCAAGATATTACCAACGAAGTGCTCTTTGAAGGCGGCCTTGGACCGACCGTTCCTAGTATGATTTTGTTGTTACTATTTTCATGCCTTGTTATCCATGCTTTTGTCGATCTCTAGCTTTTTGATTTGTGCCTCTACTGCTTTTCTTTGATTTTATGGTTTTTGACTATTCCGTGTTTCATCTTGCAAGCAAGACGGACATGGATTTTGAGGATATCTTTGCAAAGCTGGATGCGATACAGAACAAGAGGGAGGAGGAGCCAAGGAAGCGAAAGAGGACGGTGTTATGTCCTACTCCTTCCCCGAGCTTACCGCCCATGGTCCCCGTTGCCCAGACTGTGTCCCCCGTAGGAGTGCTGTCTGCCGGTGGGCAGATTCTTCTTTAGCTGCGATCGTGGCTAGTGCCGCATCAGCCCCACTGACTGCTACGGCTGCCACAGTGCTTGTTAGTCCGAGAGACATTTTCTACACTCCCGACTGGAATGTGAAGGCCCAGGAGAACTTATTGGGGAACTATGCTGCTTGTCTTGAGGCCTGTTGCCACCTCCCTACTCCTTCTGACAGGAAGAGGTTGAAGATGAAGCCCTCCAAGAGATCGGTCTTGGAGATTGCGAGGGCGCATGTTACGGTATGGCCCTGTTTCCTTAGTTATTTATGCTGTGCTTCCTTTTCTTGTATCGTTATGTTTTTAACCGATTTCTCCTTGTTCCAAGCGATGAGCCACTTCGGGCACTTGGTAGACTTTAACGCGGCCGAAGAGAAGAACATCAGGGCTCGCATCACTTTTGCTGAAAAAGATAAGAAGAAAGCCGCCAAAGAGTCCAAGACGGAGCTGGAAGGGATGAAGAAGAAGGAGCAGGAGGCACGCCTTGAGTTGGAGGCATTGGCCGCAAAGGTGGAGGGGATGTGCCTTGAGCTAGATGCAACCACGGAGAGAGAACCGGCGTTAGAGAAGAAGAACGCCGATCTTCTGTTGGAGCTGGAGAAGGCCTGCGCTGACGCGGCCTCGGATGTGAAGGTGGAAGTGGCCAAGGTCCATGCGGAGTGTAAATCGAAGCTTCGGGGGGGGGGGGGGGGTGATGTTGAGGTCCTATGCCTTGGCAATCTCACATGTGGTGGAGCGCGTTCCCGATTTTAACGGGAAGGGCTACCATGTGACGCTTCGATTTGGTGAGCCTCTAGATCCCAACAGGAAGGATGATGTTGAGGTTGATACTTTTACAGGAGGTGCAAAGAGCGGTTCTGGGAAGAAGGACAAGGGGAAAGGCCTAGCTGGAAGTGCCTTATGAGAGATGATACCGAAGCAGGTAGATGCTTGATTCACCTTGGTGTACTTTTTGTCTCTCCAGTTTATTGTTGGATTGTTTCGTCTTAGACTTTGTAGTTTGCTTCTGTGTCTGATTACACTTTTGCGCTTGCTGACAGGTGAGCATGGGATCTGACAAAGATTCCCGTGGTGACGAGGTGGGGTGCCTCCGCAAGCAACTGCACATAACAGAATTGGTGGTCGACCATTTGCGTGTTCAGTCGGATGAGGAATAGTTGGAATCCGTTCACCTCAAGTCGGCGCTAGTTGAGTGGGATTGTGAGTTAGCACTCCTATATTCCAGTTGTCTGGCAAGCTTGCCACTGCTTTCGAAAGTGACAGGATAGCATTGGGGAATGTGCCCTACTCAGAGAGATCATTGTTGAGAAGGACTTGGAGCTATACCGCCTCCAAGCGAGGCTTGGTGGGTTGGGGATGGCAAGCACCACGCATGTTGTCGGTTCTGGGGAGGACCAACTGGTTGGAGCGAAGAAAAGCACCACAACTGTTGCGACAGATTGTGTGACAGTAGGAGGAGTTGGGCCGAGTGTCGAGGGAGCTGTGCAAACAGCGTTGGTGCCCTTTCAACACCCCGTAGGTGCCCCGAGAGGAGCGTCGGCTTTGTTCAGTCTGACTTTGGTTGGTGGAGAGTCACGCACCTCGTGTGCCGGTCAGTAGTCACAGTCGCTCGGATCGATGTTTGCTGTGCGAGGTGTTGGCAGCCAAGGGAAGGAGGTGGCTATCAGGCGTTCTACAAGGAGGCTCGTGTCTTTCAGGAACAACGTTCCTCGCCCAGTGAGTCGCAGGGATGGCTTGTAAATCGAGTTGTATGGCTGATGTCTCCTTACATGTAAATATTTGTAGTACTGTTGAATATAAAATTGTGGACTTGTGATAATTCTACAACTCTTTTTACGAGCCTAGTCCTTGTTGTCGTGGTTGAGATGTTATCGACGGGTTCTTTGTCACTAAATAACAGGGCCTAAAGTCTGTTGCGTATAGCTTAAAGAGCTGTCGATGGTGTAAGACAGAGCTGAATTCATTTTCAGTCCTATACCCAGCTAGTTGTAGGGACAATTCTGAAGGAGAATTGTTTTCCAAACTTGCTATATGGATCCTTTAATAGATTGTTAGAATCACATCGAATGGAGAGTTGAACTCCAAGCGTGGATTTTTACAAGTGTTGCTAGAGTAACTCCGATCCATGATTTTGGACCTCTTAATCTGTTGTTGAGGGAATTTAACTAGTTGCAGGAACAGATCGAATGGCGAGTTGAACAGGACTTGTTAGTTTAAGTATTAATAGGTTGCAGGAGCAGCTCGAATGGTAAAGCGCACTCTGTACTTGCTTCTTAGCAAATTGACAGAGTCTCTTTTGAACCATGAACATGGACTTCGAATTGGTCGTCGAGGCATTAAGGATTGCAGGAGCAGATCGAATAGCGAAGTGCACTGTGAATTTGCGTGATTACAAATTGTTATAGTCTCTGTCGAGCCATGGGTATGGATGCTGAATCCATCTTACGGGGAGACTGGAAATGAGTGTTTAATGCTACTTAAGTGTATAAGTGTGGCACTCAACTCGCTGTTTCAGAGCCTCCAAGGAAGTTCAGCTAGTTGCAGGAACATATCGATCGGTAAGTTGTAATCTAAATGTGCATGTTCACACGCTGCAACTCCTGAGTTCTGGATTCCGAACTTGAGTTGTAAAAAGCTTGTAACGAGTGTTAAGCACCGCTTTTAAGTATGAGTTGTTCTAGCTCATTGTTAGCTTTTCTCACTTGACCAAGATGTAATGAAATAAACTGGCTAATCTTTATTGAAGAATAAACTAGAAGGGCTGCTCTAATGGCTGGCCCTTATTACATGCTTGGCCGCTTTAATAATGGCGGTTCTTATTGAAAGAAAAACTAAATGGCTGCTTTAGTGGCTGGCCTTTATTATAAAAAATTATAAATTCTGCAGAAATTAGGAGAGCATGTTTCAAACACTCTCGTTGTACTCCATAAGGTGTTGCTCACTTGAAATCCCTACTGACACATCCGTGCCCCCCGGATCTTCAAGTTGGCAAGCTGTCAGGCGAACAACTTGGTCGACCTTGTCTGGACTTGCTTGTTTCTGGGAGATGCCCGCACTATCCTTCTTAGAGTTCCGATGGACTGATGCGCTTAGGCAAGATTGATTGTTTATCATGACTCAGTGGTGCGGCTTTGGGTGAGGGAGTTAAGTGGACTATTAGGTTCTGGTGAGGATATGTTTGGAGCAGGGGGGGGGGGAAGTAACTTGGCGAGTTCGAAAATTCCTGGTTTGGTTGCCCAGTGTAGCAGCTTCGAACTCACTTACTGGCTTTGCGAAACAATGATCATTTTCCTGAAGTAGTTCTCTAGCATGGAGAGGGAAAACCGAGCCCCCCATTGTAGCAGTGTAGCATGCGCGTGCCGCTTGTTGGCTTTCTACTACTTGCCCTACGCCTACTGTTGTTAGAAATTTCATTTTCATGTGGAATGCGGAAGCAACGGCGTGGAAGGTGGCTAGTCCTGGACGGCCGAATATGGCATTGTATGCGGATTTAACATCGACTACCAGGAAATCAAAGGACTCTGTCTGAGTTGTCGGTGCTTTCCCTGTTGTTACGTCGAGTACGACAATTCCCTCGACTTGGACAGGTGCATTCGAGAAGCCATGAAGGGTATAGCTGACCGGCTTGAGACAATCTCGGGAGATCTTCAGTGCATCAAATGCGGCCATAAACAAGATGTTGACGGAACTGCCATTGTCAACGAGGATATGTCGCACCTTTTAGTTTGCCATGCCTAGATTGATAACCAGTGCATCGCAATGAGGTGTTTTGACGCCCTCAAGATCTTTGTCAGAGAAGGAGACTAAGAGTCCCGAACCCTTCAGGGATGGAGTGTTATGAACTGAATTTACCTCTCTTACAAAAGCTTTACGAGAGGAGTGAGAATCTCCCCCCATCGGCCCGCCATGGATGGTGTGCAAAATGGCCATTTGTTCTGAGTCGCTGGATTCAGAGGGTCTTTCAGGATGCTTGTTAGCTCTCCGTGGTGGAGGGTTTTCGGCATTGTTGTTTCGTTGGACAAACTGAGATAGGTAGCCCCGCTGAATTAGGTCTTCAATTTCTTGTTTGAGGGCTTTGCAATTATCAGTTGTATATCCGTGGCCTTTGTGAAAGGCGCACCATAGGCTTTTGTCTCTTCTCTTGTCGGGTGTCGTCATCCTAGGAGGAGGACAGACTATTCCATCTTTCTCAACTACCATGAAAATGGTAGATGTACTTGCATTTAGAGGAGTAAACTTTTCGAAGCGAGGCGGAGGAGGAGGGCGACACAGTCCTGCACCATTTTTTAGAAACTTTTTGGGCATCTCCTCAGTTGGGATATTTTGTTTGTTCCCGGAGAGTGATTCTTTCTTGTCTGGAGGGTTGAAGGCTTCCTCAACTCTAATGTACTTCTCACTCCGTTTTAGGAGCTTTGTGAAATCGTGAGGCGGCCTCTTGGCCAGGGATGCTTTTAGCTCTTTATGCCTGACGTTGTGGTGGAAGGTGGCAGCCGCCACTGAGGAGTCTAGAAAGAAAATTGATCTTGCTTCTGCTGTGAATCTCTTGACAAAGTCCTTTAGCAATTCTCCATTTTTTGCTTCAGTTCTAGCAGGGAGACGCTGGTCATTTTAGTTCTTCGGCTAGTAACGAAGTGTGTGATGAAGAGTTCTTCAAACTGGTCGAAGGAAAATATGGACTCGGGCTTCAGACGTGCATACCATTCCTTAGCTGATCCTTTCAGTGTAGCAGAAAATGTCCGACACTTGAGTACATCGGTGGCATTGTAGACCATCATGAGCATTTTAAAGCTCTCGACATGGTCCGTCGGGTCTAATTCTCCGTCATAAGATTCGAACTGAGGGGCCTTGAAACCCCTTGGAATAGGTGCATCGAGAATAGTTTGGCTGAACGGAGGTCGACTAGGGCGGTAGGCCCTGTGGGAGTGGCTCCCCTCGTTCCTTATTTGTTCGAGACATTTCTCTACCTCTTGGATTCGGCAGAGGACTTGATCATCCTTCTTTTGGGATTCAATCGAGTCAGTGGATCCTTCGTTCAGGGGAAGGCTCTGAGCTTGACTTCCTTGGAGAGCATAGAGAAGGTCACGCTTGAATTGATCGAGCTCGGCCCTAGTGACTGGTGCATTCCGATATCTATTCTGCCCAGGTTGCCTTTGATCATCCTGTGTTGGGTTTTCCCTAGCTGGTTGCCCTCTGTGAGAGGAGGACTGTCTTGATACTTGTCTAGAAGGTTGGGCTTTCTGGCTTGCTTGATGTCCTGAACGAGAGGCCTCAGATCGGGCATGCCTCTCATTAAGCTTTATTCGCAGGTCTCCTTCAATTTGGTTGAGATTTTTAAATCCCTGTGGGCCTCGTGTAGCCATTGAATCAGTCGAGGCATTGTTGAACGAGATGTGTTCATTGTGAGGATGCTATTCAGGACGGTTCTGTCGGGAGCCCCCCGGCACCTCCCTATTGAAAGGAGCGAGTTTAGGCTCCAGGGGCTGCTGTTGAGGAGGATTTTGATCTTCCATAGGAGGAACCCGAGTTGGCTAACGAAGAGAGTTGGTGCGACGGCTGGAGCTTGCCCCTCTCAGTTTTGGTGGCATGGAGAAAAGTTCGACTTGTGCTGGGGTTTCCCACAGACGATGCCAATCTGTTGCTGCTTATTTCGGTGTAGGAGCAAACAGATAGTGAGTTAATAAATGAAGGACACTACTGAAAGTCAAACCTGTGACCTGGCCATTATAAACTGTTAGGGCTCCTGAAAATGGATCTGGACCGTTAATTAACCTCCTGTAATCTAAATTGGACGGTGGATGATGCGGCCGACGGACCTGCAAAAATGTCTGAAATACTGGGGTGTGGCCCCGGCGACAAACCTTTCGATGCTCAAGTCAGAACCAGAAAGAGAGAGAGTAAGAGAGTGAAAACTGGTGAATTGTTGATTACCCAGAGACTGAAGGGGGGGGGGGGGGGGAGGGGGGGAGTATTTATAGGCTTGAGAGACATTCTAGAAGCCAAATCGTGATAGTCGGATCTTTCACGTCTCCCCCCTGAAGAGATAGGATATCCCTGTGAGGGGATAAAAGATTTGACTCCTAGCCATCATGGGCTGGGTGTCTCTCTTAGTGGGCCTAGTCTGTCACTTTTTATGGGCTTGAGAGAAGCCCATGTTTTGGAGTGGGCCCAAGCCTGTAAAATAGGCCTGTGTTGGCTAATCTGTCTGTAGATGCTTTGAGATTTGCAGGGATCGTACGGCTTTGATTTGCTGCGATTTTTACCATCATCAGTGAGGTTTTGCTTTTGTTATTGATAGTTGTACAACTATCTTTTATGGTTAAAGTTTTTCTCCCGCAGACTGTGATGCATGCATTTGTTGTTAATTTTTCTTTTTCCATATAAATTGTGAACAATGTGTTTAGTCTTAAAGGTAATTTTTGTTCATTATGTTGGTGGATTTGGTTCTTATTGTCATTGTTGGGGTTTATGGATCTCAATACACGATAATGAGGTTGAAGAAAATAGACGAGAAGAAGAGTCGAAGTGGGAGCAAACAGTTCAAGAGCAGTCTGAAGCTACAGCAGAGTTGCGGTCGATCGCAACCCCGACCGACTAAGTACAGGTAGTGCACAGTCGACCGCGCAGTCGACCGTCTTGCCCTCTGCTGCAACCCTGTACACTTGAAGGAATGACCGATCGACCACGCATTCGACCGAACCACTCTCTGTTAGATCCTGTACAGTTGAAGGCATGAACCGGCCGACCGTCCAAGTGTTGTAGTTGACCGTCGCGACGCTGATTGTTGAGCGGCTGAGATTAGAAGTTGTGTAAACCTATATATATTGTATTGTGTACGATTTTAGGCTAAGGTGAAAAGAAAAGTCAGATCTGTCAGCCGTCATTGAAAGTGAGGGAGATAGAGAGAAACCCTACACCTTGGTATGAGTTCTTGAGAAATTTGTAAACTTATTCTTTATATTTTTAGTGAAAATCGCAGGAGTGACTTTGCGTGTAACAGCCCGCAAAATTGAGTTATGACAATTTTACCCACGGGTGTTACACACATGTATTTTGTACCGTTACAAACAATGTTCGTAACATATTTTAATATAAACATCCTACGTATTTCTGTATTTCAATTATTTATATATTTTTTCGTCCTCTCAAGATTTCTTTTATCCTATTTTGAGCCAGCTCAAATATTAAATTTTATCATTGTGTTTTTACGTGCATTGCACGTGTTTTCAATACACGTATTGTTTACGTATATTTTTCGTTACGTGAAATATCCGTAACTTTCGTAACTTTACCCATATAAATATGTTTACGTATGTTGTATTTCGATTTCTTCATTTCTCAAATTTCTTTTTCTGTTCTTGAATATTTATTGACATGTGCGTCGCACGTGTTTGCAGTGAATGTGTCAGTTGTATACTTTTTCAAAATAAAATTTATAAAGTGTGCATATTTGCTTAATTTTAATATACGGAATGATAGATTTTTGAATATTTTGGCTGCGCGTATTTTTGCACGTATTAATCGTTTGAGTCATGAAAATATTTTCTCCAATTTCAAAATTTACAACTATGTAGTTTATTTGAATAAAATTTACTAAACTTGAATCTATATTTTGTAACATAGTAAAATTTTATTTAAATCCCAAAGTACTTTTTTGTGCAATGCACACACAAGTTTTCAAAAAGAAAAAAGAGAAATGAAAACTACACCTTGTTGTTGCTACCGATTTGGTTGTTGGGAATTTTCTCTTGGGAGCGGTTTTCGAGGAGGATTGGAGAGATTTAGGAGTTCATTTTGGATTTTGTCAACTAGGTGTGTGTTTCTTCAACTTTCTAATATAGTTTTTATTAGTAGAAAGCTTGTTATGTGTGGATTGTTAGATGCATGGTAACTTATAAAGATTGAGTATTCGTATTTAGATTATTTGTTGTGAATGTGTCAAATTATGATATGTTTGATTTGGGGATATTTTCATAAGGTTCTGTTTTGAGTTCTAGTTGCACTTCAAAAAAATTATAACTATTAAACTAGATGAAATATAGAGATAATTTTTTTATAGGAGTATCTTGTATATGTCAGGAATATCTACTTAAAATTTCATAATATTTGGATGTCATTTACTATTTTAATAAAATCCAAACTTAGGGCTGGTTGGCAGTTTGGCTAGTTGCTGGTAATTTGTACACATTTCAGATTTTGATCATTTCAACATCTTAGATGAAGTATTTTGAGAAAATTCAAAACTAAGAAATTGTAGTAGACTTGTCAACCTTAATGTAAAGTCTAAGAAGTCATTTTTTCATAGAGAATCGAATTTATAATGTTTTTTCCGAAATCAAAAAGTCGTAATATTTTTACTGCAGTATAACATTTCGACCCTACTGTATATTTTGAAGAATCCTGGGTTATAGACATAATATTTGGGGAAACTTATAACTAAGAAATTGTAGTAGACTCGTTAAACTTTCTGTAAAGTCTAAGAAGTCAATTTTTCATAGGGAATTGAATTTTTAATGATTTTTTCAAAATTAAATAGTGGCAACATTTTAACAACAATATAACATTTCAACCCTACTGTATATTTCGAAGAATCCAGGCTTATAAACATAATATTTTGGGAAAACTTATAACTACAAAGTCATAGTAGATTTGTATACCTTTAATTTGATCTAAAGAACACAAAGTTTCATTAAGTATATAATTTTCTATGATTTTTACAAGTAGCATGAGCTGCAGTTTTCGGATTTTGAACCTACTGTTTTGCAAATGAATTTAGACGAAGTAATTGAGGATGAATTTAGATGGTCTTAACTACATTGTTGTAGTAGACTCATTTATGATTCCTATGAAACTAATAAATCTACTTTTGGATTAGTATTTGAATTTATATGATTTTTCAATACCATTAGGTTGATGTCTTTTATCTAGTTGTCCCAAAAAATTTTACAATGTATAAAATTTGATTTAAAATTAGAAAGTTAGTAAGATGTACTTTATGAGGAACTAAGAGATAAGTAAATGATGAAGTTGGAATATTAAACATGTAATGTTTATAATGGTTTTAACTCATCAAGTGTTATTGGATGTTGCTATATGAAGTTGGTTACTTTTTGATTGATAATAGTAAAGAGAATAATTGGATATGTGATTGAAATTTCAAAATGTGAATAATGAGGGTATGAATAACTCATGATGTTGTGAACATGTATTATGTTAATTCTATAGGTTAAGTGAGACCCAGGTACCGGCAAAGTGATGATAATGATTATTGAATTTGAGAAGTGGCCAATATGGTCTATCGTTCTCGGTGTATTGTTTAAGACATGTAGGATGGTAAGCTCTCTCTAAGTGGAATTATTATTCATGCTTCAAATTTAAGGACAGACACTAGGAGAAGATGTAATAAAACTTGGGCAAACGTAAGTGGGGTGTGTTTATATAGTCTGACGGTGGATTTCTAGACTATAGATTCAGTCAGACGGTGGATTCCTAGACTGTGGTTGCTTGCGGGGTGAGATGATCCTCAATTGAATCTGGGACTATCATTGATTTGACGGTGGATTCCAGTATCATGAATCGTCGGGCGGATGAGAGGTAGTTCACCATTATATATTGTTACCGCTAAATCTGGTGTGGGGGTAAACAGATAGTATTTGTGGATTCTTGGAAAACTTGAATAGCAAACTTGAAACCTGTTCCGCCGGAGTTTGACCGTTGACTCCCACCATTCACCTGCAAGAAGTGCGAGACACCGGGGTTGATCCCGGCGACGCACCCTCTGACGCCCAAGTCAGTAATCAGGAAGATTATGAGAGAGCGTAAATTGGCAAAAGATTGATTACCTTTTCATGGTGGTGGAGGGGGGTATTTATAGCCGCCTTTGGGATCAGATTAGAAATGTAATCCCTATGACCAGATAAGGAATGTAATCCCTAATTCCCAGTGAAATGATAGATGTGAATCAAGGCCGTTGATTAGGATTAATCAGAAACCCTAATTCTATCATGCTGGACCGGGTTTGTTACGCGTTGGAACCCGCACCCAGTCGAGATGGGTCCGTTTATGGGTTATTGGGCTTTGAATAAAGCTCCAGTTCCCATTTCAGACCCGTTAGTAGGTGAAATTACCATTTTGTTCCTAGGCTTTAAGATTCGCGCCCGATTTGGACGGTTCCGATTTAACCCCATTTTTAGCCATATCACGAGCCCCCCACTCCCGAAGAGTGAGTTTGATCAGCCTTTGAGGAGTAGTTTTACTGTTTTAATGGCTTGCAGAGTTGTATCGGAGTCCAAAGGAGGGGTTTCGAATCTTTGTGCGAGGTAGTATGGTGATTTTCCAAGTTAGTTGCGCACTCTGAGTCGTTCTCGAGTTCTCCCGAGTTTCTGGCGCCTGTTCTTAATTTTCATCTATTTTTCGGATTACTTATTTAATTTTGCGAAGTGTTGATTCGTCGTTTGGGGGTCTTAATGAATCACTCCAAGAAATTATTATTTACTCGGGGGCTCAAAAATGTTTTCCCGAATTTATAATTATTTCCTAGAATTCTTAATTAATTTTTCCAAATTTTTAATCATTTTTTCGCAATTTTTAAATAAATAAAACAATTTTTATAAATAAAAACTAACTTTCATATTGTATTATGACGTGGCACGATCTGGACCCTTCATCAGGGCTGTGCCCGCTTTTCTGGGAGATCAGACGATTCGAGTGGGTCGGCCAGTATTTTCTCCGTACGTGAGGGTCGGTACTTCGGCACCTCGGTAGATCGGTTCGGAGCGCTGGGATTTACCGAGCTACGTGGCACGATCCTGAGCGTCCATTATAGCCAAAATCCCCACAAAACGCTATCTTGTCGTTTTGTGGGCATGGCATGATCTGAGCCGTCCATCACGTTGAGCACTTTTTTTTGGCAAGATCCAACGGCTGAGGAGGGTCGGCTCCATTTTTCTCCATATGTGGAGGTCAGTACCTCGTCCCTTCGGCTCGGTAGCTCGGTGAGGCGCTCTGGTGGCTCGGCAGCTTGCTCTCTGCCCCAGTAGCTCGATTGCTCAGCCAAACTGTTCGGTAGCTCGGCCATGCACTCCGGTGGCAGGCAGCTCGGAAATAACGCGTGGCTCAATATGGAGCGTTCATCACAGCATGAATCACGAGGATGGGGTTCAGATCATGAGTAAACGTTATCTTGTCGTTTGTGGGCGTGGCATGATCTGAGCCGTCCATCAAGTTTTGACACGAAATTTGGGACGATCCGATGGTGAATTTGGCTCGGTAGAAATTTTCTCCATATGTGGAGGTCGGTACCTCGTCCCTTCGGCTCGGGAGGATGGTGGCTCGGATGAACGCTCGGAAGTTCGGACCGAGTGTTAGGACCACACGGTGAGATCCGAGCCACTCACCACGGTGCGTATCATGAAGTTGGGGGTCCAGAGCACGAGAAAATGTTATCTTGTCGTTTTGTGGGCGTGGCGTGATCTGGGTCGTCCATCGTGTTTTGATACGCATTTTGAGGCGATCCAAAGGTGAATTTGGCTCGACAGAATTTTTCTCCATATGTGGAGGTCGGTACCTCGTCCCTTCGGCTCGGGAGGATGGTGGCTCGGACGAATGCTCGGAAGTTCGGACCGAGTGTTACGACCACACGGTGAGATCTGAGACACTCATCACGGCGCGTATCACGAAGTTGGGGGTCTAGATCACGAGAAAATGTTATCTTGTCGTTTTGTGGGCGTGGCGTGATCTGGGCCGTCCATCGTGTTTTGATGTGCGTTTTGAGGCGATCCAACGGTGAATTTGGCTCGGCAGAATTTTTCTCCATATGTGGAGGTCGGCACCTCGTCCCTTCGGCTCGGGAGGATGGTGGCTCGGACGAACGCTCGGAAGTTTGGACCGAGTGTTAGGACCACACGGTGAGATCTGAGCCACTCATCACGGTGCGTATCACGAAGTTAGGGGTCCAGATCACGAGAAAACGTTATCTTGTCGTTTTATGGGCGTGGCGTGATTTGGGCCGTCCATCGTGTTTTGATGCGCATTTTGAGGCGATCCAACAGTGAATTTGGCTCGGTAGAATTTTTCTCCATATGTGGAGGTCGGTACCGCATCCCTTCGGCACGGGAGGATGGTGGCTCGGACGAACGCTCGGAAGTTCGGATCGAGTGTTAGGACCACACGGTGAGATCTGAGCCACTCATCATGGCGCGTATCACGAAGTTGGGGGTCCAGATCACGAGAAAACGTTATCTTGTCGTTTTATGGGCGTGGCGTGATCTGAGCTGTCCATCAAGTTTTGACATGAATTTTGGGACGATCCGACGGTGAATTTGGCTCGGCAGAATTTTTCTCCATATGTGGAGGTCGGTACCTCGTCCCTTCGGCTCGGGAGGATGGTGGTTCGGTGGCTCGTTGAGGTGCTGGTCGCCGAGTGATGGAGTTAAGCGAATCGACGAGCTCTCGTCTTGAAACGTCGCAACTCTCCGTTTTGTCGTTTTGCCTTCCTTTAGTGGAGTTAAATGCTTAGAAAGCCCAAACGTTGCTCTCTTGGCTATAAGTCCCCTACTCCCCTCACCCCCTAGCTCATTTATCGCTTTCACTCTAAATTTTTACTTTTACTCTCAGTTTCGCTCTACTAGCGGTGATTTGTGCTCCAAGGCGGTGGTGCTAGCTGTCGTGTAGGCCAGGCAATTTCCGGCAAAAAAATTCCGACCGTGAACGTCACTTCCAAGTTTACGTCACAACAAGGTTAGTGTTTTTGCCTTAGATATTTACTAAAGATGTCAAGGGTAAACTCGGGAAGTGAGGCATCGTCCTCTGGAGATAGTGGTGCCGAGGAGAGAAGGCAAGTAGCGAGCCGGAGGAAGGGGAAGGAAGTGGTAGGGTCGTCTGCGGCCGAGAAGAAGAAGGTAGTGACCCGGTTTCCCATAGTCGGGGAGATCGTGGAGCCTGAGAGGCGAGCCCCCGAGTCGGGCCGGTATCCTGGTGTGCTGTCCGGTCACGCCGGTATTAGGCAGTACGAGGGTGATCTGCTGAACAAGGCGATCGTTGGTCTGTCGGCAGCTTACGAGGAGAACGCCCCGAGGGAGATCACCGAGGTGGATGACCTTGCTTCGGTGTTATCCGAGAGGGACATCCTCCGGATCAGAAAGGGGTTCGCCATACCTCCGGAGTACAGGCTGATCCTCCCCGGCCCTGGGATGCGGGCGAACACCGAGTTGTCGCCGGACACGTGTGTGTTCGACTTCGACTCTTTGAGCACCGGCTTGCGCTTCCCTCTGCATCCGTTCGTGTTGAGGGTGCTCCACTGGGATTGTCTGGCACCGGTGCAATTTATGCCGAACACCTGGCGCCACGTGCTCGCCTTCTTGCTGCAGTGTTGCATCGCCGAGGTCGAGCCAGACGTGGTAATCCTCCGGAGCCTGTATCGGATCAACCGAATGTCGAAGGCCGAGCCCCGCTACTACTTGTCACCCCAGAGAGGCGTTAAGCTAATAGAGAATCTGGATTCGATAAAAGGTTGGAAGGAGAAGTTTTTCCTATTGAAGGGGCCCTCGACGTTGGACTTTCCGACTCGGTGGAAGGCAGAGGTGCCGAAGTTTGCAAGGGTCGACCCGGTGCTGACTGCGGCCGAGGAGGAGGTGGCGGCAAAGCTCATTGCTCTCCCAATGTTAAGCTGGAGAGAAATGACTGAGGAGGTGCTACACGGGTCGGGCTTTAGTCCGATCGACCCGAGTATGCCCCTGACATCTCGCTGCATTTTTTTCCCCTTCTTGTGCGATTTCCTAACTTGTTGTTTTTTGGTTTCGTTGTTTGGAACAGAGGCGCCGAAGATGGACTTCATGGGAATGATGTCTGAGCGAGGGAAGGTCGCCGGTGGTAGGAAAAGGAAGAAGCCGAGCACCGGGCTCGCATCCGGCCGTCCTTCCAAGGCCCCCTCGGTAGTTGCCGACCCTACCCCTGCTCCTCAGGCGCCATCTCCGTCGGTGGCCGTCCTTGTAGGCCCATCTGCCCCAGCCTCATCTGCCCCGGCCAGTGGGACCTTTTCGATTTCGGCGGCGCTAGCTCTTCAGGCCCCGCCTCTGAAGCCTCAGGCCGAGCAGATCTTGACCACAAGAAGCTGTTCGTCACCGACTGGCGGGTGAAGAACCACGATCGCTTTCTTGGTGATTCGCAGATGTGCATGCAGGCCGTCAAGCATCTCGCGACCCCAAAGGACCGAGCCGCTCTGAAGGCGGGGACGACTAGGGACGACACCTTCGAGATCGCTCGGTCGCTCATGTCGGTAAGTATTTTTCTTTGAAAATTTCTTTAAGTCCATAACTCGGCTCTTACAACCACCTAACGTTCATTCATTGTAGGCCACTTGTCACTTCGGCCACCTTGTTCAGGAGTTCGCCGAGCAAGAGATAGAGCTGAAAGCCCTCTGTGACAATGACAGGGCGGAGAAGGTGAGGGCGGTGAAGCAGTTTGAGGCGGAGCAGCGCCGCTCGGAGGGCTTGGAGGTTCGGGTTGCCGATCTTGAGACAGCCTTGGAGCGAGCGAAGGAGCAGCTCACCGCAGAGGTTGCCAAGGTTGCTAAGGCTGCCGAGGAGCTGGCCGCATCGGCGAAGGCCCTAGAGGTGGCGAAGGCGGAGAGGGACGCCGTGGCGGAGGTGGACTGGAAGGAGGTTGAAGCGGAGGCGAAGGAGCACATGGCTAGGAACATGGAGTCGTCCTATGCGAGAGTGCTTGACCACGTCGAGGCTCGTGTCTCCGGCTTCGAAAGAGTGGGATATTGCCTGTGGCCCGGCGAAGAGCAGGAGGGCGAAGAGGAGGGGGGTGATCATCGGGACGGGGAGGTGCCTGCCGACCCCAAGACTGTGGCGGTCGACCCCCAACCCGGGGCGACAGGGGGCGAGGGACCATCTGGCGAGGCGCCTGTGACCGAACCGCCGCCCCAGGTGGATCCTTGATCTCCTGGTCTTTTACATAAATTTTTTTTTGTAAAGCCTTATAGCGGACTGGCCACCGCTTCTTTTTGATATGAATGAAAGATTTCTTTTTTGAATTTGTCCAAGTGTTTGGCATGGAACTCGTCTTCCAATGGAATGCTTTGGTTTTTCAGATCGTCGGACTCGGTTTGGACACCGCAGCAGCTCGGCGGCACACGAAATTATTTAAGCGATCACACGAAGCTTGTCTCGAGGGCGAGACTGAGTTGATTAGGAAGGTGCTTTTCAATGTGGAGAAGACGAACATCGAGTTATTGGCTGAGATTCGTCACTTGCAGATAGTCAAAGGAGAACTCTCGGCAAAGGAGGGTGAGTTAACCTCGGTGCTGGCCGAGCGCGATGAGCTCGCTTCGAAGGTTAAGCAGCTAAGGAGGTTTACGGTCGACAAAAGCATCGAAGTGACCAACCTTCGCCGAATCATAGCTGACTGTGCCGGGGACGCAAGCTCGGCAAAACTTCCTCGGTTCAAGATGTCGGTGAAAGATGATACTTTGAAGGATAGGATCGTCAAACTTGAGGAGGAAGTCACTCGCCTTAAACCTCAGCCCGTGAGGATTAACGTCCAAAGCACTTCGTGCACCCGCGAGGAGAGGGAGAGGGGAATCTCCTTCTATGAGATCGCGACTCGTCCACTTGTCGTTGGGAGGAGTCCGACCGATGCTCAGAGCGGCATGGCTGTTTCGTCTAGTGGAGCCTCGGTCGGAGCCACAGTTAGAGGCAGTGCCGAAGAGGCGTCTCGGTTTGTCGGCCTAGAAACAAGCTTGGAGGTTAAGCGGCGCCGACCTCGCGTGTCTTTGAGCCGAAGCGTCCCCCTCCTGAGGAGGCGTTGAAAAAGTTGTATTATGCTTTTTGAGTTTTTTTAATTTTTTTTTGTAGCACCTTCTTTTAGTAGCTTGGTCTTGTAACATCATTGAAGTTGTTTAATCAAATTAGGGTTCTTGTGCTCGGAATGTAGCGAGGTCACCTTACTTTTGAAACGAATCATAAGAACCAAAAGTTAGCTCCTTTGATTGTCCTAGCTGTAGAATTTTTGCGGGAGCAATTCCGCGGTGACGAAGCGATGAGGGAGTCTTTCGACAGTTGTGGGAGCAATTCCGAATGGCGAACCACTTCTAGCTCGCTTAAGAGCGAGCTGGCGAAGCAGGGTCGAGCCAAATGTTGGACTCCGAACTCGTCGTTTAGGTTAGTCAACGGTTGTGGGAGCAATTCCGAATGGCGAACCACTTCTAGCTCGCTTAAGAGCGAGCTGGCGAACGGAGTCGAGCCAAGTGTTGGACTCCGAACTCGTCGTTTAGGTTAGTCAACGGTTATGGGAGCAATTCCGAATGGTGAACCACTTCTAGCTCGCTTAAGAGCAAGCTGGCGACGCGGAGTCAAGCCAAGTGTTGGACTCCGAACTCGTCGTTTAGGTTGGTCAACGGTTGTGGGAGCAATTCCGAATGGCGAACCACTTCTAGCTCGCTTAAGAGCGAGCTGGCAAAGCGGAGTCGAGCCAAGTGTTGGACTCCAAACTCATCGTTTAGGTTGGTCAACAGTTGTGGGACCAATTCCAAATGGCGAACCACTTCTAGCTCGCTTAAGAGAGAGCTGGCGAAGCGGAGTTGAGCCAAGTGTTGGACTCCGAACTCGTCGTTTAGGTTGGTCAACGGTTGTGGGAGCAATTCCAAATGGCGAACCACTTCTAGCTCGCTTAAGAGCGAGCCGGTGAAGCGGAGTCGAGCCAAGTGTTGGACTCCGAACTTGTTGTTTGAGTACGAGGAAGGTAAAAACAGAGAGATACAAGCAATTCACAAGTAAAATATGAAAAAATATTCTTTATTGAAAACTACTAGCCGGCCGCTTCTAAGTTGCGAGCCGTTTTACATTGGAGAAAACAAAATCAAAATACAAGTGAAAGGAATGGAACGGTTCGACATCCGAAGGTACTTAGAGAGGCGTCGATGTGCTCTCTTGGTACTTCAATAGATGGTCGGCATTCCAAGTCCTTGGGATCTCTCTGCCTTCAAGATCTTCTAGACGGTAGGCTCCAGGCCGAACTACTTTGGTGATCTTGTAGGGTCCTTCCCAATTTGGAGCTAGCTTACTCTTCTAACTGGGGAAGGAGATGGCTAACTTTCTGAGGACTAAGTCCCCTTCTTTGAGGTCGGTGGGACGGACTTTCTTATTGTAGGCCAGCTCGATCCTCCTTCGGTAGCTTTGTTGGCGAATTGAAGCTCTTTCCCGGAGCTCATCAATCAGATCTAGGTTCGCCCAAAGTTCACTGGCATTCTGCTCTTCTTCATAGGCAATGAGGCAGGGAGAGGGTACACTGACTTCCAAGGGGATCACAGCTTCCGACCCATAGGTGAGATTAAATGGTGACTCTCCTGTAGGGGTCCGTTTGGTAGTGCAGTAATTCCACAATACATTTGGCAGCTGGTCGACCCATAAACCCTTAGCGGACTTATCCAGCCTCTTCTTAATACCGGAGAGGATTTGTCGGTTGGCATTCTCTACTTGACCATTTGACTGCGGGTGGGAGATGGAGGAGAAGCGTTGTTGGATGGCGAGGTCTTCACATAGAGTTCGGAATGCGGCCCCTGTAAATTGTGTTCCATTGTCAGTTATGAGGACCCGAGGGACACCGAACCTGCAGATGATGCTCTTCCAGAAGAACTGAAGGACTTTGTTCTTGGTGATTGTAGCCAAGGGCTCGGCCTCTATCCACTTTGAAAAGTAGTCGATCGCCACGACTAAGAATTTGAGCTGACCAGGAGCTGGGGGAAACGGCCCTAGTAAATCCATTCCCCACACTGCAAAGGGGATTAGACTTGATAGGAAGATGAGCTGAGCTTGAGGTAGGCGACGAATGTTGGAATGCTTTTGACAAGAGCTGCATTGCCGAACGTGTCGTTCGGCATCTTGGAGGAGAGTAGGCCAAAAATATCCATAATTCAACACCTTCCGGGCGAGGGATCTGGAACATGAATGCACCCCGCCTATGCCTTCGTGAAGTTCTTGCAAGGCATATGTGGCTTGTTCGGGGGAGCGGCACCTCAGATAAGGTCTGCCGTCAACTTGTGTGAAGGAGCGTTTGTACAAGACCCCCTCACTAATGGTGTACCACTCCGCTATGGTTTTGACTCGGCGAGCTTCCTTAGGGTCTTCTGGGAGGAGCCAATCCCTTAGGAATTCTACCAGGGGTTTCATCCAATTATCTTGAAGTTGAATAGGCAGCGACTCCATGGAGTCGGGAGCTTCTTCTTCTATGCTCGGCTTCAGGAGCACTTCAATCAAGACGGTCTGCTCGAGACCTTGGAGGGAGGAGGAGGCTAACTTGGAGAGAGCATCTGCTTGGGCATTTTCCTCCCTGGGGATCCGCCGAATAAGTGCCTCTTCGAAGAGAGCCATGAGATTTTGGACCTTAGCTAGGTACTTAGCCATTCGGTCATCTCGCACTTCATACTCACCCAAGACTTGATTCACGACCAGCTGAGAGTCACTAAATATGCGGAGGCGTTGTGTCTCTGCCTTGCGAGCTATTCCGAGACAGGCTATAAGGGCTTCATATTCCGCTTCATTGTTGGAGGCCTTGAAGTTGATGCGGAGGGAGTATTGGAGGACGAAGTCATCGGGGCCTGCCAGAATAACCCCGCTCCGCTCCCTTCGGTGCAAGAGGATCCATCAATATATACCGTCCAAATAGGAGGTCCGTTTGATGCTTGACTGACCTCGGGAATGGTGCTTTCAACTATGAATTCAGCTAAGGCCTGAGCCTTGATCGCGGTCCGAGGTTGGTAGGATATATCATGCTGGCTCTGTAATATCCCGGACGGATATTACCGTATATAAATTGATATTTTATTATTATTTTATTATTATTTTGTTTTAATTCCAAAATTAAATTATTTTGGTGATTTTCACCCGGTTTGTTCATAGACAATATCTGTATCCAGATATCGGTCAGTATATATCCGTATTGTATCAAATTGATACTGTGATCTTCCGAACTAATAATAAAATTTATTTTATTATTATTTCCAAGGTTTAATTATTTTTATGCGGATTATGCGAAGATTTTTCGGTATACGGACATATATGCGCACGTACGAGTAGTATGTCGATTAGTGCATTATACGAATTGTGTGTTGTGTATTTTTGGACTAGGTGTTTACCTTGTTATAACAACCTAATTAGAGGGTTAGGGTTTGATTAGGAGGCTTAATCTAGGGTTTTTGTATGCATGAGAAGCCTAAGGAAAAACCCTTACTAGAAAACTCCTCCTCCACATCAACCTCCACCACATAACACCTCCTTCCACCTCACCCCTATTCTCCCTAAGGTATGGCCGGCCCATATAATAAGGAGGGGCCTTTTTGCACTTGTGTGCATGCACATTTGCACTTTCCCCCATTCTCTCCACCTATAAATACCCCATCATTCTCCTCCTTCTCTCATTTTAGAAAACAAAAGAAAGAAAGAAAGAAAGAAAGAAAAAGAAAGAGAGAACAAATTAACTTGAGAGTTTTGTTTTGTAGGGTCTTAGAAGAGTTCTAAAAAGCTTAGGGGAAGGAGAAGGTAGCTAGCAAGTTCTTCCAACAAGTTAGATAAGGGGGGGGGGTTTCTTCATGCTTTCTTTGTTTGTTGTTTGTTTGTTTGTTGTTTTGTTGTTTGACTTCTTCTTCTCATCTTCTTGTTTTGTTTTCCTTTTTTTTGGTGGGTGTGATGTTGTGGTTGTGAATGAAAAATAAGAGTAAGAAAGTAATAGTAGAATCTACTAAAATACATAAAGATCACACCTTTAAATTGTAGTTGTTGTTTTGTATGTTATTGGACTAAGAACTCACATATTGCATAATGTTGGACATACAACCATGGTTGGTTGTAGGACTTAAAACACATAGCATATGAACATTCTTTTACAACCATTGTGGGTTGTAGGACTTGATTAAACATTGGACTAATAATAAAAGCATATGTTCTAATAAAAAGATCTTTTCTTTTAACCACTAGTTGTAGAATAAAAAGATCTTCTCTTTTTATTTTGATCACTAGTTGTAGCTAATTAAAAAGATCTTCTCTTTTTATTTTAAATCACTAGTTGTAGCCAATTAAAAAGATCTTTCTTTTCTTTACTAAACACTAGTTGTAGCTAATTAAAAAGATCTTTTCTTTTATTTTAAATCACTAGTTGTAGTTAATTAAAAAGATCTTTCTTTTTATTTTGATCACTAGTTGTAGTTAATTAAAAAGACCTTTCTTTTCTTTTGATCACTAGTTAAAAAGATCTTCTCTTTTAATCACTAGTTGTAGAAATAATAAAAAGAGATCTTTCTTTCATATTTCTAGTTGTAAAGTAAAAATAAAATAAAAATGATCTTTTCTTTATCACTAGTAATAACAAAGATTAGTAAGCAACTAAGTAGTAGTAAGCTAAAATAATAAGTAGTAGTATGTGATTAAATAAAGTAGTAGTAGCATGTATGTTGATTAATAAGATAGTAGTAGTATGGTTGATTAAATAAAGTAGTAATGGTATGTTATAGTAGTAAGTAACTATAGATGTTGTTTGTTGTGTTCTTAATGAAGTAGTAGTAGTAAGTTATATGTTGTGTTCTTGATAAGAATGAAGTAGTAGTAGTAATAGATAATTGTGTGTTATGTTTTGATTAAAATAGGAGTAGTAGTAGTAGTAACATGTTGTAGGATTGCTTCTAAAATGTTTAGAGGCAATATTCATGCTACTTATATTGTAGGATCACTTCTAAAAATGATTAGAAGCCATTTCCATGCTACTAATATTGTAGGATTACTTCTAAAAATGTTTAGAAGCCATTTTCATGCCACTAATATTGTAGGATTACTTCTGAAAATAATTAGAAGCCATATTCATGCTACTTATGTTGTAAGATCATTTCTAAAAATAATTAGAAGCCATATTCATGCTACTTATGTTGTAGGATTACTTCTAAAAACAATTAGAAGCCATATTCATGCTACTTATGTTGTAGGATCATTTCTAAAAATAATTAGAAGCCATATTCATGCTACTTATGTTGTAGGATCATTTCTAAAAATAATTAGAAGCCATATTCATGATACTTATGTTCTAGGATCATTTCTAAAAATGATTAGAAGCCATATTCATGCTACTAATATTGTAGGATTACTTCTAAAAATATTTAGAAGCCTTATTCATGCTTCACATGTTGTAGGATCATTTCTAAAAATGAAGTGAAGCCTTATTCCATGCTTAGAATGTTGTAGGATTGTTTATAAAAATATTCCTATCATGTTTTAGACTTAAAAGGTTGTAGGATGTTTTCTAAAGAAGTTCTATCATGCTTATGTTTAGAAAATTGTAGGATTATTCTAAAACATATCCCATCATGCTTTATGTTTAACAAGGTTGTAGGATTTCTTCTCAAAATATCCTACCATGTTTCATGCTTAGTTAGTTGTAGGATCTATTCTAAAGTATCTAGCATGCTTAATGATGATAGAATGATGTAGGACAAATTCTAGAGTTTCCTACCATGCTTAGATTCACTCATTTATGCTTAACAATGTTGTAGGATGCAATCTAGAGTTTCCTATCATGGTTAGTAATTTATTTGTGCTTAGAATTTGTAGGACTCATTCCTAAAGTTCCTATCATGTTTAATAATTTATTTATGATTAGAATGTTGTAGGATTCATCCTAGGAATTTCCTACCATGTTTAGTAGTTATTTATGCTTAATGAAGATTCATGCTAGATAAGTGGTAGAAGAGTTGTATACCATGCTAGTTAATTGTGGGTAAGAGATATACCATGCTAGTTTTAATTATAGGCAAGATCTATGCCATGCTAGGTTAATTGTAAGTAAGTTGTAGGTCATACTAGTTAGATTGTGAGTAAGTTGTATACCATGCTAAGTTATATGAACACTCATGTTTACATGGTACCCATGCTTAGACAAGTGTTTGTTCATGCTTAGAGTAAAGAAACTATCCATGACTAGTTGCAGTGATTTATGTTGGATTCTATGCCATGCTAGAGTAATACATGATTAGAACATTGTAGGAGTAATGTTAGAATATCTACTATACCTTGGAATGATTGTATGTTATATTAGTTATCTATCCATACTTGTGTTATGGTGATTAGTCAAGATAAGTAGTAAGCTTTCATGCTCGCTTGACTATAGTAGACTCTATGTCTAGGTCGTAGTGATTTTTATGCTTAAGCTCGATGAAAACACAAGCATTAATCATATTCATACTTAGGAGTGTGATGGTGAGTAGTTCTATTTTGTAATTGGATTACTTTAGGAAGATGCCTACGAGTGTATGTCATGCCTAAGACATTATAGGTCGAAGTAGTAAGATCGGGAAGACCACTAGCGATAGTTAATTCGATAAAGGCGGTTATGTCGCCTTCGGATTCTTCCTTAGTAGAATACCGATCATAGACTACTAGTAGATTCTTTTGGCTTCTAATAATAGAAGATTAAGTTTGCTAGTAAGCACGTTTGGTTGCTTTTAAGATTGATTACCTGTATGGTTGTTTGCACATGGTTGTGCTCGTACGTGGCTCGACTGGCCCGTACGTAGCTGTGGGTCTCATACGTAGCTTAGTTGGCTCGTATGTAGGTTGTTGTCTCGTACGCGGCCCGACCGGCCCGTGCGTAGCTGTCGGTCTCATACGCAGCTTATTTGGCTGGTATGTATGTGGTTATCTCCTACGAGGCCCGCCTGGCTCGTAGGAAGTTATTGTTTCATGCGTAGCTTAGTTGGCTCGTATGTGGTTATTACTCGTGTATAGCTTGTTAGCTAGTACACAGTTAGTTGCGCTCGTCTAGGGTGATGTTACCACCCCAAGGGCTATCGACCATCAAGACACATGTTCTTACCCTAAGGAACTGTGGAGGAGTCACTCCTTGGGTACCGTCGAATCTTAACCAGGGTAGGTTAGTCGAGGACCGGAGTATAGACGGAATCCAAGTCTAGGGAAGCGGCGTGCATGTATATTCGCACGGCCAAAGTCTTGGATCGATGAGCCACGAACCGGGTCCTGAGGGATTCTGGTAAATCTAGGTTGAGCGGCCTAGTAGAGTTGCCTTGCGAAGCCTAATTTAAGGCCTAGCACGTTGTGTTATAATATCGTCATCCCTAGGATTGTTCGAGTCAGGGACATCACTAGGATAGTGACTTATAAGGATCAGTTTACTTAAACCCTTTTGCCGGGAGAGAGGGGTCAGTTGTAGGGGGCCCCGACACTAACTCGTCTCTCGAGGTAGATCATAGGTGGTGTACCGGGTTGTACCTTCCCGTCAAAGGGATACGTACGGTGCCGTCTCACAAGTTGAGGACACGGGTTGCGTATCTCGCGCTGTTAATTCCTGAAGTACCGTGGCTGGGGTGCCACAGGATGCATTGGGCAGTCCTGCGTTTGCCAGACCCCAGAGGGTGCCACAGGGTAGGCATCGCGCTACCCTGCGCTTGCGAAACCCTATAGTTTGATTTTGGAATGACGCCCGATACATTGGGTTCGTCTAGTTGAGAGAGGTCCGGGTGGCCGGGTCGCAGTGGCGAACATAGACACCACTCGCGATATGCAACAGTGGCATATGACCACATCTGCAGCCTCATTAGCCACGTGTAGTTGTCGGGAACAGGTTGTGTACAATTAGAATTCATAACGCGGGTTCAATCCCTATATTTGGAGAAATGGCTTGAGATGGAGTCGCATGTAGTATGGGCTGCATGTTGTTTCGGAAACTTGCTGACATTAGAATAGGAAGCATCCTAGTTCTACCTTCCCGTCAAAGGGATACGTACGGTGCCGTCTCACAAGTTGAGGACACGGGTTGCGTATCTCGCGCTGTTAATTCCTGAACTGCCGTGGGTGGGTGTCAGGAACGGGTTGTGTACAATTAGAATTCATAACGCAGTTTCAAATTGCTGATATTAGAATAGGAGCATCCTAGTTCTATTTAAATACCGCATTAGAGTCTAGTCATAGCACTCACGAACACTTAAACTACACCAACACTATTGCTATATTGTGTATATGGTTTGGAAGATTCGCTGCTATATGATCAGCCTTTAAGCGTCAGTGAATACTGTCGTCCCCACTTCCATAGGTACTGGATCGCTGAAGTACAAAGGCGAGATTCAAGAGGACTCAAGGCAAGGAAAGCAAGGAGTCAGTATTAAGTTTAGTTCCGCTGCAAAATATGTATTGATTCTGTATTAGTTAAGAAGTACTCTGATGTAAGATGTGAAGGTTGTAATACTTAGAAATGTAAAGGCAATATTGTAACTCCATTGTAAAGTATTACAGTTGTACAGTATTCAGACTTGTAACACATTGTGTATTGAATAAAAAGTTTTAAATTCTCCTGTTTTTCTGTGTATTGTGACTAATTGAAGAAAAGGTCTTGGCTCGTGTCACGGTTTCCCGGTATATGGAAATCGGGGCGTCACAGGCTCAACTCGATTGACCACTTCATGAGGCGGCCAGAGTTCTTCAGCTTGTGCAGAACTTGCTTCAGTGGTTGGTCGGTAAGAATGACCACCGAGTGAGACTGGAAATACGGGCGAAGCTTCCTAGCTACCATAACCAAGGCGTATGCCATCTTCTCTAGCCTTGGATAACGAAGCTCGGCATCATGAAGTACCTTGCTTACGTAATAGATGGGCTTCTGAGCATTGTCTTCTTCCCTCACCAAGACAGTGCTGAGGTTTTGTTCGGAGGCCGCTAAGTAGAGGTAAAGTGTTTCCCTGGGGATAGGCTAGCTGAGGAGAGGGGGGTTGACTAGGTAGGCTTTAAGCTAGTCGAATGACTCCTGCTGTTGCTGACCCCATTCGAAGCCTTTAGCCCCCCTGAGAGCCTTGAAGAAGGGAAGACACTTCTCTCCTGACTTGGAAAGGAAGCGCCCTATAGTTGCGAGGCGCCCGGTTAGCTTCTGAACTTCTTTTATATTTTTGGGAGGAGCCATATCTAGTATGGCCTTAATCTTCTCGGGGTTGGCTTCAATCTATCTTTGGCTGACCATGAAGCCCAGGAATTTTCCCGACGCGACTTCGATCGCACACTTGTTCAGATTGAGCCTCATATCATGTTTTCTTAATATGTCGAATGCCTCCTGCAGGTCGGTAACATGGTCGGCCATACGAATGCTCTTCACAAGCATATCATCAACATGCACCTCCATGTTACGGCCGATCTGATTTTGGAAGACTTTGTTAACGAGCCATTGATAAGTGGCGCCTGCATTCTTCAACCCGAAAGGCATCACCCTGTAGAAGTAGAGGCCCTGATCGGTAATAAATGTGGTTTTCGGGATGTCCGGGGGGAACTTGCGGATTTGATTGTATCCGAAAAAAGCATCCATGAAGCTGAGAAGCTCATGGCCCGAAGTGGCGTTAATCAGGGTGTCAATGCTTGGAAGGGGGAATGGATCTTTGGGGCATGCTTTGTTCAGGTCGGTAAAGTCGATGCAAATTTTCCAGGTCCTGTTGGCCTTCTTTACCATCACAACGTTCGAGAGCCATTCGGGGTAATTGACCTCTTGTATGAACCGAGCCTTTAGGAGCTTGTCCACTTCCTCTTTTATAGCTTGCTGGCACTCGGGAGCAAACTTGCACTTCTTTTGTTGGACCGGTTTGGACCCCGGAGCAACGCTGAGGTGGTGGACTAGGAGTTCTTCGGAAATTCCAGGCATGTCGGTGGCTAACCAGGCAAAGAGATCGTGGTTCTTTCTAATGCAACAGACTATGTCGGAGCATAGGGCAGATGGGAGGGTCTTACTGATAAAGAACTTGCGGCTCGGATCTTGCTCAGAGAAGAGCACTTCCTCCAATTCATCCACCGGTTCGGACATTTGTCGGACACTTTCTTGGGGGATTTCAAGTGTTTCGAGGGAAAGGACTGGACCTCCAGTATAGGTCATGTAGCATTTGCGGGCCATCTCCTGACTGCCTCTTACTTCCCCTAATCCTGCCCGGGTGGGAAACTTCATCTTGAGGTGATAAGCAGAAGGGACGGCTTCGAGAGCAGCTAGACCGGGTTGGCCTAGGATCACATTATAAGCGGCGGGGACATCGACGACCATGAAGTCCATCGGCTCCGTTCGGGTAGTAGGAGTTTTGCCAGCGGTTACGTCGAGGGTGATCACCCCTTCGATAGTCACTGGCACTCCCGTGAACCCATGGAGTGTGTAGCCGGCGGGCTTAAGTCTATCTCGGGATAGCTTGAGTCCTTTGAAAGCATCGAGAAAGAGGATGTTAACGGAGCTGCCATTGTCCACTAGGATCCTCTGCACTTTGAAATTCGCCATATGGAGGTTAATGACTAGTGCGTCGCAATGGGGGGTTCGGACGCCTACCAAGTCTTCATCTGAGAATGTGACGGGTACTCCGAGGCCTTTAGGAGGAGGCATGCCATGTACTGAATTGACTTCCCTTATAAAAGCCTTCCGAGAGGAGTTGGAGGAGCCCCCCATTGGGCCCTTATGAATGAGGTGTAGGACATGCTCTTCTTCGAATTCGGGTGTCTCACCGCATCGTTCCGAACGCTTGTTAGCCCCCCGAGGAGGAGGAAGGTCGGTTTGGTCTTTTCTCACGAATTTGGCCAGCTTCCCCTCTGGATGAGGGCCTCGATCTCATTCTTCAGGGCCCGACAATCATTGGTGTCATGGCCATGGTCCCGGTGATAGCGACACCATTTCTCTTTGTCCCTCTTCTTGCCAGGGGTGTTCATCTTCGAGGCATGAGGTATCACCCCTTCCTTCTCTACCTCCATGAGAATAGTGGAAATGTTGGCGTTAAGAGGATTAAATTTCTCGAATCTGGGGGGAGGGCGGCGCTGACCGTCATTATCCTTTTGGAGTTTCTTGGCTCCTTCTTCTTCTGTTCCCTTTCTCTTGGATCCGGAGGAAGGCCCTTCAAAGTTGGGGCGGTGTTCAGCTTCCTCGGCCTGAATATATTTCTCGCTTCGGAGAAGGAGATCGGAGAAGTTCTGTGGGGACTTCTTGGCCAGGGAGGAGCGGAGGCTAGAATTAAAGACATTTGATTGGAACGCTGCTGCAGCGACCGACTGGTCGAGGGAAGCGATAGACCTAGCTTCCGCGGTGAACCTTTTTACATAGTCTCTCAGCTTCTCACCTTTCTTCTGGTTGAGGTAGAGTAGCGAAATACTGGTCTTCTCAGTTCGGTGGCTACTCACGAAGTGGGTGATGAAGAGGGTCTCGAATTGCTCGAAGGAGAATATTGAGGATGGGGCGAGGTGAGAGTACCATTCTCGGGCCGGACCCTTGAGGGTAGCGGGGAAGC
Organism: Hemerocallis citrina; assembly: GCA_017893485.1. Classification (NCBI taxonomy): domain Eukaryota; kingdom Viridiplantae; phylum Streptophyta; class Magnoliopsida; order Asparagales; family Asphodelaceae; genus Hemerocallis; species Hemerocallis citrina. The sequence goes on along the minus strand of CM030358.1, from coordinate 183,210,288 downwards.
TCTTACACAGCAGAGCATCGGAAGCTTGGTGGATGAGCATGAGGGTCTTAAAGCTTTCGATGTGGTCGACGGGGTCGGACTCCCCGGAATAAGTCTCGAATTGGGGAGGCTTGAAGCCTATTGGAACGGGCACCTCCATGTTGGTTTGAGAGAAAGGAGGTCGACTTGGGCGGAGGGTCCTTCCTCTAAGCTCTTCTTCCCTGTCTAGATGACCCAAGCGCCTTTCCATTTTGTGGAGACGACGGTAGACAGTTTCATCCCTTCGACGGTAATCGAACGAGCCTCTGGACTCGTCTTCGTACGAGGGAGAGCGGGGGCTACGACGTCTGTAGCTCCTGAAGCGGTGAGGACTAGGAATGTGCTGGGGGTTTCTAGGAGCTGGGGGAGGAGTTAGGGACCGTTGGCGAGGACTTCGGATCGGAGGAGTGAGGACCCTTTGAGCATTGTTGTTGGGTCGGAGATTGAGGGCTTGTAAGATGGTTACTTGAAATTGCTGGAACTCGGCACGGGTGATGGGTGCCTCATCATTGCTCGGGGGTTGCTGACTAGCAGGAGAATGTGTTCTTCTCCTATGGTGGCCTGGTGACTCTCTCCGCCCTCTGCGAGAGGGGACCTTCTGTATTCTCGGCGATGAGGAGATCGCTCATTTGGACGGTGTTGACGGGAGGCTCCCTCTCGGGCCCGCCTTTCATCCGAACGGTGGCGAAGATCCTCTTCTTTGCGCCGATTTTCTAGAGTGTTGCGGAGGTCATCGGACGCTCGGGGATTGTGAGATGCCATAGAATCAGTAGAGGGGTTGTGCACGGAGACGCGATCATGTTGGAGGGGTTGTTTCTGAGGATTGGGACGGGAGCCCCCCGCACCGGCATTCTGGGGCCCAGTCTGACCCTGAGGGGGTTGAAGATTTTGAGGAGGAGGTTGGTCCTGCTGCGGGGCCTGATCAGGTTGAGGGGGAAGTCCCGCCGGCTGGATGGTTTGGAGAGGGATCTCCTGTTATGGTTGAGGAGGAATGGGTCCACGGTTGGACCCTCTAGATCTTAGTTTCCTTGGGGGCATGGCTGGAGGAGATCTGACCAACGGGAAGAGGAAGGATCGCTATTTGTGGGTTCCCACAGACGGTGCCAATCTGTTACTGCTAAATCTGGTGTGGGGGTAAACAGATAGTATTTGTGGATTCTTGGAAAACTTGAATAGAAAACTTGAAACCTGTTCCGCCGGAGTTTGACCGTTGACTCCCACCATTCACCTGCAAGAAGTGCGAGACACCGGGGTTGATCCCGGCGACGCACCCTCCGACGCTCAAGTCAGTAATCAGGAAGATTATGAGAGAGCGTAAATTGGCAAAAGATTGATTACCTCTTCATGGTGGTGGATGGGGGGTATTTATAGCCGCCTTTGGGATCAGATTAGGAATGTAATCCCTATGACTAGATAAGGAATGTAATCCCTAATTCCCAGTGAAAGGATAGATGTGAATCAGGGCCGTTGATTAGGATTAATCAAAAACCCTAATTCTATCCTGCTGGACCAGGTTTGTTACGGGTTGGAACCCGCACCCAGTCGAGATGGGTCCGTTTATGGGTTATTGGGCTTTGAATAAAGCCCCAGTTCCCATTTCAGACCCGTTAGTAGGTGAAATTACCATTTTGCCCCTAGGCTTTAAGATTCGCACCCGATTTGGACGGTTCCGATTTAACCCCATTTTTAGCCATATCATATATGTATATACCGGGGTTAGAGCGACACTTGCGGGATGTTCGCACGACGAGGATTTCCATATAGCCTGACGGTGGATTCCATGGCTGGAGTCCGTACTCGTGGAATGTCTAAAACTTTCTTTTGTTACCGTAGTAGAATATTCATAGCGAGGGATTAAACCCTATATTGAGGAGTACGATAAGGGCTTGCCCTCAGACTTATGTAGACTGAGATGCATAGAATGCGAACAAGTATGCATTAGTGTCATCATGGTGTAAATATTTGTATTAGGCATTAAGTCATATCATACACTGACAAAACTAGGATAGTCACTTTTTACACTTTTTTGTGCATTCAAGTTTGTGTTTGCTAAAGTAAGAGAATCTCTATTTTATGGCATTGCGTCATTTGTATGCAACTGACGTGCCCACATTTTTCTAGTTGCAGGACTGGACTTGGCATGGACTTAAAGTCACTATGATGAGCTGTTACAAGATTGAAGCATTTTTATTATTGTATATGATGTTGTATTCTTTTAAATTATGCTGCGTTGATGTAAAGAACAATATTTTAATTTTCTTGTAAAATTGTACGAATTTGATGTAAAAGATCCTGTTGTGCTACGAATTACATGTAAATGGAATTCGTGGCGTTACACTGCGCGGGAAAGTAGCCATTGCATTGGGTGAACCTTAAAAAATTCTCGTGTGTTCTTGTGTGTTGCTTTTGGTTGTTCTTTGTTCCCTTGCTTTTTATTTTATTGTTCTTGCATCTCGTTGGTGAGTTATTCCGCAGTTAAAACTCAACAAAGTGCTATCAGAGCACCAGGTTGTTGATTGAGATGAGGGACAAGAGTAAAGTCAAGGAGTTCGATGGAACAGGTTTCATAATTTGGAAGATCCAAATGATTGCGTATCTCCGATAGAAGAATCTAGATGATCCATTGTTTGGTTTGAATCTAGAAGGGGCGGAGGTCGATCCGGTTTCATTGGTGGCTTGGAATAGATTGGATCAGAAAGCATTTGGACAGATTCAGTTGTCGCTGAGTAAGAAGTCGCTATTTCACATTGAGAAGGCAAAGACCACGAAAGAGGCATGGAGATCTTAACAGATATGTTTGAGAAACCGAATGCAGCGAACTAGATTATACACTTAAAGAAGTTGATCAACTTGAAGTTGTCGGAAAGGGGTTCGATTGCAGAGCACATCAACAATTTCTGTATAGTTTACAATCAGATATAATCATCGGGTTTAAAGTTTGAGGAAAGGACGCAATCGTTATTGTTGCTATCCTGTCTTCCTGATAGTTACGGCACAGTAGAGCAGATTGTTACATGCACCATGACTAATACGACAACTCTAAAGGATGTTATAAGCAGCATTATGAATGAGGATGCAAGAAGGAAGAGACATTGAAAGACTTCGGTGTCATATCCTAATAATTCCACGATGTCAGTTGATAACCATGGTAAAAGTAACAATAGAGGAAGGTCGCAAAGCAGAAATCACAGGTCCAAGTCAAGAACCGGACATCGCAAAGGTGAGTGTTGGTACTGCAAGAAGCCGGAACACAGGAGAGACCAATGCGAGGAGTATAAGAAAGCCCAAGCAGGGTCATAGGTAGCCAATATGATAAGTATTGAACCCCATCTAGATGAATTGTATTTATCTGCTGGATTTAATATTATGCAAGATGATTGGTGTATTGACTCAAGTGATTCTTATTATTGTACATCCATGAGGGATGTTTTTAATGATTACTGGACATGTGATTTTGGTGCGGTTTTAGTTGGCAATGGGCAAATATGTTCAGTTGTACGTAGAGGCATAGTGAAAGTGAAGGCTCGCAATGGTGGGCAATTGGTCTTGAATCGCACAAGACATATTCCAAGTTTGAAGAAGAACTTAATCTCAACTAGAAAACTAGGCAAAGAAATATTCACAACAACTTTTGGGTATGGAGAATGGAATGTGACTACAGGTGCCAGGTTGGTGGCAAAAGGAAAAAGTGGTGACACGTTTTACTTAGAGGAGGTGATTCAGGTGATATCAATGCTACAACATCACAGATAGTTCATATTCAATTCTATAACATGTCAGGTTGGGGCACCTTGGCGAAAAGGGTGTCAAGCAGCTTTGTTCTAGGGATCTTTTACCGGGGCTTAATAAGGTTGAGATGGATTTCTGTGAGAACTGCGTGATGGGCAAACAAAAGATAGTTAGCTTTTAGTTGAGTGGGCGTGAAAAGAAGCTTAGGAAGCTAGAGTTGTTACATACAAATGTGTGGGTCCAGCTAAGAAATTCTCTTATGGTGGTAAGAGATATTTCGTTACATTCTGTCACGCCCCGCTTCCCAAAACACGGGAATACGGGTGCGAGACTAAGGCCTAGCGAATGATGCGAATACACCATTCACAAGCTGTACAGGTAAACTCAACAACAAGATAATAAAAGAATCTACACAGGCATGAAAAATCACAATATAATAATGAAAGTTCATGACACAGTCCATAATATAACCAACAACTGGAAATACAAATAATTACGGGTCAAACAAGTCCGGATTACAATAAAGAGTTTTATGAAGTAAAACACAAACTAAAGAAAACATGATAAACAATAATCTAGAACACTTGGTCAGCGACACCTTCTGGTAACTCTCCATTTGGGCATGCAAGTATATTATAACAAAAAGAAAAGAAAAGGGAAACAAGAAGACGCCCGTTAATACAAGTCACGGGCCACAAGGGGGTACAAGCTAAGGGAAACAGGTGCAAAACAAAACAAAGAAAAGCAGGAAAAGAGCAAGAAATCGAGAGTCATGAAATAGGAGAATGCAACATGTAAACATGATATGAACAAGGAACAAATGGCATATAAAACAAGTAATCAAGTAAACAAATATCAAGTCAACATGAACATGTAACATGTAATTGGATCATGCAAGTGTACGTGTTAATCTTATGTCTAATGTTTGATCCTATCTAGGTAGCACTTCATGCATCCATCTTTTTACTACATGGCTGCTACTTACAATCAGTTTTGTTTAGATTTAGTGGTGGGTTTTATAGGTCACGTACTCAGAAAAACATGTACATTCAATATTGTATCGAGATACGTGCAAACTTGTAACGTGGAACATGTAGAGTGTAAACTTGTAACGTGACCATGTAAACTTTTCATTCGCAATCTTGCAACTTGTAACTTGCAACTTGCATCGGAAAACCACGAGCTCCCGTCCGAGTACGCTCTTCTATATTGCTCACTACTTAAATCCTTCCCTTACACCCCAGCTTATTACTTTTATTAATTTTGTTAACAATAACAGATATCATATTTAACTATTATCATGTGTGAAACATTCCTGCAAATAAATATGTATAATCCTAAGAATACGTATGTGTGTATTAATTTGTGTTCATGTAATGCATATGTCAACAAAGTATTCACGATCATATGTGAATACGGGATCGACGGATTAGGTATAAAAACAGATTTCAATTCGACTTATGAATGCGAATTAGAATCAAGGGATACACTTGCGGTATTTATGCAAAGAGCTTGTACTAGAACAACAAAATTGTACAAGAGATACTTGCCTTTTTGACGATTCAAGAGAGAATAACCGGCGAGCTCCCAAAATTATGTGCGAAATAGTGCAAGAAGTCCAAGCAAAACAATACAGCAACTCAGCAAGAAATCCCCACAGTAGATCAGGACAAAACACCAAACAGCGATCGGATCCGCTGTGCCCAGAACACGGAATAGCAAACCCGACGAATAGGAATCTTTCCTTGCACCAGATCGGGACCAGAACAGCGAACAGCAGAAGGGATCCACTGTGAGCCGAACACCAAACAGGGAAATCTTCCGCTGGGGCTCCATCTTCTTCCTCGGCAAGGAGAGAGAGAGAGAGCACAGTGCGGGCGACTCTCCGGCGACTGCGACGGCACTGGGACGGGGCGGGGACGGCGACGCTGTGGTCGGGAAGCGACGACAGCGACCTCGACGAACTTCGGCGAGCAAGCTCTACCTTCGTTCGAAAACAGGGGTAGGCGAAACAGCGGGGGATCGGCTTGGTTGGCGGCGAGGATGCTAGGGGGGTTGCGACGGCTGCGGGGAGGATGAGGGACGACGACGAGGCGGATGAGGGGTGCAGGCGAAGTGGGTGCTCACGGTGGATTGGGTTACGGCGATGGGTCGGGGTGTAATCATTGGGTTCTGTGGGTGGTGCACGGGGATGGAGGGAGACGGAGCTAGGCGAGGTCGAAGGTGGAGAGGTAATGGCGGTGGCTCGGGGTGGAGACAAAGTGGTGGATGGAGTCGATGGGAGTAGGGCGATTAGGGAAACAGGAAGAGGGAGAGCGGGAGAAGGTGAGGTGGAGATGGTGGCGACGACAATGGAGGTGGTGGTAGGTTTCGGAGGAGGCGAGGTCGAGGATGAGGCGAGTTGGGTTTGAGAGGCACTCGATTGGGTTTGAGTGGGAGAAGACGCAGGGGAGAGAGATGAAGTTGAGAGTTTGGGTTTGTTTTTGTTTTTGTTTTTTTTGTTTGGGTTTAAACAGAGAAGGAGAGAGAGAGAGAGTACGGTATATATATATATATATATATATATATATATATATATATATATTATAATAAATGTATAGAATTAATATAAAAATAATGAGTGGAGTGATCATAGGGGGAGGGGGTTACGGGATTACAATCAATAGGCTAATTGTGGAGAAGGTTAAAAAGTATTAAAATTGTTATTAACAGTCACATAATGAGGAAGGATTATAGGGCTGAAAATTAGGGGTTCAAATTTCAAACTTTGGGGAGTTGTTGATCTGGTCAACAAATGGGGTTGGGTTTGGTTTAGTGGATCAAGATCCAATAGGGGATAGGCTTGGTCTATGGGCTCAAAACAATCTAATAATTTAATATAGAATTGGGCTTATACTAAACAATTAGACAAGTGGGCTTAGACTTTAAATCATATAAATAATAAAACAATGGGTAATTAAATTGTTGGGCTTATAACAAAATTTAGCTTAGAGTAATAAAACAAAATAAGAAGTTGGCTTATAAGAACAATTGGGTTTTTATAAAATAGTTGAATAACATATTAAATTAAAAAAGAGAATAGTTTAATTTAAAATACAATATTTGAAAATACAAATTAACGGAAATAGGGGTTACAAATCCTCACCTTACAACAAAATTTCGTTCTCGAAATTTGCTTAGGCAGTATATATATAGGACAAGGCAAAGCAAACTCTTATGGCGGATAACAAAACAAGGGATTCAAGAAACGCCAAGAGGGTGGCAATACCAGAATAAGAAAATCATAGATAAGAATGGGGTGATCTATAATGATGTCCAATAGAGATTCAATGAATGAAGACAATGCAAATGTATGAAAGAAGAGCAAGTATTGCAATGAAGGGAAAGCAATAAGACAATTCTGGGACCTATGAGTTATGGGCCCACCAAGCTTCCGCTGCGCTACTCTGATGGCGACGTTGCAAGCTGTAGACATGTCGTTGTAGACCACATGGCACCAATCGATGAACCGAGCAGGAAGAAGAGAATAAGACACCAGAATCAAAAGAATATGGGTACAAAATCAAGAATCTATACCCAATAAAGAATCAATGATTTTGAATGAATGGAAAGGACGAAACAATTGAGAAATGAAAGAACTGAATGTGAAGGATTCAAAGAGGAATCAAATCAGAGGAGTATCCAGATTATGTTGGTTATTCATCATCCATATGATTCACGCCTGGTGCACATGTTGTTGAGTTAACCTGGCTAAGTCAAGCCTGTCTAATGTATTAGTCAACTAACACATTAGCCAAACTTGAGCTCTGATACCACTAAAAATTCTGTCATGCCCCGCTTCCCAAAACATGGGAATACAGGCGCGAGACTACGGCCCAGTGAAAGATGCGAATACACTATTCATAAGTTGTACAGGTAAACTCAACAACAAGATAATAAAAGAATCCACGCAGGCATGAAAAATCACAATATAATAATGAAAGTTCATGACACAGTCCATAATATAACCAACAACTGGAAATACAAATAATTACGGGTCAAACAAGCCCGGATTACAATAAAGAGTTTCATGAAGTAAAACACAAACTAAAGATAACATGATAAACAATAATCTAGAACACTTGGTCAGCGATACCTTCTGGTAACTCTCCATTTGGGCCTGCAAGTATATTATAACAAAAAGAAAAGAAAAGGGAAACAAGAAGACGCCCGTTAATACAAGTCATGGGCCGCAAGAGGGTACAAGCTAAGGGAAACAGGTGCAAAACAAAACAAAGAAAAGCAGGAAAAGAGCAAGAATTCGAGAGTCATGAAATAGGAGAATGCAACATGTAAACATGATATGAACAAGGAACAAGTGGCATATAAAACAAGTAATCAAGTAAATAAATATCAAGTCAACATGAACATGTAACATGTAATTGGATCATGCAAGTGCACGTGTTAATCCTATGTCTAATATTTGATCCTATCTAGGTAGCACTTCATGCATCCATCTTTTTACTACATGGTTGCTACTTACAATCAGTTTTGTTTAGATTTAATGGTGGGTTTTATAGGTCATGTACTCGGAAAAACATGTACATTCAATATTGTATCGAGATACGTGCAAACTTGTAACGTGGAACATGTAAACTTTTCATTCGCAATCTTGTAACTTGTAACTTGCAACTTGCATCGGGAAACCACGAGCTCTCGTCCGAGTACGCTCTTCTATATTAACCACTACTTAAATCCTTCCCTTACATCCCGGCTTATTACTTTTATTAATTTTGTTAACAATAACAGATATCATATTTAACCACTATCACAGATGAAACATTCCTGCACATAAACATGTATAATCCTAAGAATACGTATGTGTGTACTAATTTGTGTTCATGTAATGCATATGTCAACAAAGTATTCACGATCATATGTGAATACGGGATCGACGGATTAGGTATAAAAACAGATTTCGAGTCGACTTATGAATGCGAATTAGAATCAAGGAATACACTTGCGGTATTTATGCAAAGAGCTTGTACTAGAACAACAAAATTGTACAAGAGATACTTGCCTTTTTGACGATTCAAGAGAGAATAACCGGCGAGCTCCCAAAATTACGTGCAAAATACATGCAAGAAGTCCAAGCAAAACAACACAGCAACTCTGCAAGAAATCCCCACAGTAGATCGGGACAAAACATCAAACAACAATCGGATCCACTGTGCCCAGAACACAGAACAACAAACCCGACGAATAGGAATCTTTCCTTGCACTGGATCGGGGCCAGAACAGCGAACATCGGAAGGGATCCGCTGAGCGCCGAACACCAAACAGGGAAATCTCCCGCTAGGGCTCCGTCTTCTTCCTTGGCAAGGAGAGAGAGAGCACGGCGCGAGCGACTCTCGGCGACTATGACGGCACCGCGGCGGGGCAGGGACGGCGACACTGTGGTCGGGAAGCGACGACAGCGACCTCAACGTACTCCGGCGAGCAAGCTCTGCCTTCGTTCGAAAACAGGGGAAGGCAAAATAGCGGGGGATCGACTTGGTCGGCAGCGAGGATGCTAGGGAAGGTTGTGACGGCTGCAGGGAGGATGAGGGACGATAACGAGGTAGATGAGGGGTGCAGGCGAAGTGGGTGCTCACGGTGGATTGGGTTACTGCGATGGGTTGAGTTGGGTTCGAACGGCAATAGCGATGGATTGGGGTGTAATCGTTGGGTTCTATGGGTGGTGCACGAGGATGGAAGGAGACAGAGCTAGGCGAGTTCGAAGGTGGAGAGGCAATGGCGGTGGCTCGGGGTGGAGACAAAGTGGTGGACGGAGTCGATAGGAGTTGGGCGATTAGGAAAACAGGAAGAGGGAGAGCGGGAGAAGGTGAGGTGGAGATGGTGGCGACGACAATGGAGGTGGTGGTCGGTTTCGGAGGAGGCGAGGTCGAGGATGAGGCGAGTTGGGTTTGAGAAGCGCTCCATTGGGTTTGAGCAGGAGAAGATGCAGGGGAGAGAGATGAAGTTGAGAGTTTGGGTTTTGATATGGCTAAAAATGGGGTTAAACCGGAACCGTCCAAATTGGGCACGAATCTTGAGATTTGGGGGTAAAAGTGTAATTTCGCCTATAAGAGGGTCCGAAATGGGTATTGGGTCTTCTCCCCAAGGACCCACAAATGGACCCACCAACAAGAGGGTGCGGGTCTTAACCCGCTGCACACCCAATCCAACAAGGTAAAATCAGGGTCCCTGATTAATCTTGATCAACGGCCTAGATATACATCTATCTTTTCGCCGGGATTTGGGGATAAAATTCCTTATCTGATTACGGGGAATATACCTCATCAGATTACATTCCTCATCTGATTATGGGGAATATTCCTTATCAAATCACGGGGATTACATTCCCAATCTGTTCCCTGAGACGCCTATAAATACCCCCCATCCATCTCCATTAAGAGGTAATCGATCTTTCACCAGTTTTTACGCTCATTCATAGTCTCCCTAGATTACTGACTTGAGCGTCGGAGGGTGCGTCGCCGGGAACAACCCCGGTGTCTCGCACTTTTTGCAGGTCTACGACGGGATCGACGACCGAAGCCCGATGGAACAGGTATACAGGTTTTACTATTCAGTTTTCCTAAGAATCCACAAATTCATCGTTTGCCCCCACACCAAATTTAGCGGCAACAGATTGGCGCCGTCTGTGGGAAACTAACGAATAGAAACCTCTCCTCTTCCCCGAGAACAGGTCTTCTCCAGCCATGCCGCCTCGCAAAGTCAGGTCAAGGGGGTCTAACCGAGTACCCAACCCTGACCAGCTAGAAGTCCTTCCTGATCCCGCTCAGCAACAAGGACAACTTCCCCCTACCGCGGAAGAGCCGCTCCAACAGAACCTTCCCCCTCCTGATCCAAAGGGCCCTAACCCTCAGAAACAGCCTCTTCACCAAGAGAACCTCTCTATCCACAACGCCTCCACTGACTCTATGGCCTCCCATCATCCCCGAGCCTCCGGTCGCCACAACGCAGCCACCAAACACCAGAAAGATGATGACCTCCGTCGTCACCTGGATGAAAAGCGGGCTCGAGAGGAAGCCTCCCGCTAGCATGAGCGATCTCCTCGTCGCCGAGAGTACAGGAGGTCCCCCATCCGAAGAGGGAGAAAGGAGTCCCCCGATCATTACCGAAGAAGGCACTCTCCCGTAGGTCGGCAACAGCCCAGGAACAATGAGGCACCAATCACCCGTGCCGAGTTCCAGCAGTTCCAAGCGACCGTCCTGCAGGCTCTCAACCTCCGTCAGAATCCTATTGAGCCGAAGCTCCCGTCCCCTCCTCTGGTCCGAAGCCCTCGCCGACGGTCTCCCTCTCCTCGACCCGCTCCTACCAACTCCCGGCGTACTCCAAGTCCTCGCCGCTCCCGAAGTTACCATCGCCGCAGCCCTCGATCTCCCTCATACGAAGACGAGTCTCGTGGCTCGGCAGATTACCGTCGGAGAGATGACACCATGAACCGCCGTCTTCATGAAGTAGAGAGACGCCTGGGTCAGATAAACCGAGAAGAAGAGCTCAGGGGGAGAACCCTGCGTCCTAGCCGACCCCCTTTCTCCCGAACCATAGTGGATGCACCTGTCCCGTTCGGCTTCAAACCTCCCCAATTCGAGATTTATACCGGAGAGACTGACCCGGTTGATCACATAGAGAGTTTTAAAACTCTAATGCTCCTTCACCAAGCTTCCGATGCCCTCCTCTGCAAGACCTTCCCCGCAACTCTCAAAGGGCCGGCCCGAGAGTGGTATTCTCGTCTCACCCCCTCCTCGATATTCTCTTTCGAACAGTTCGAAACTCTCTTCGTCACGCACTTCGTAAGCAGCCGAAGGACAGAGAAGACCAGCATCTCCCTCTTGCACCTTCACCAGAAGAAGGGAGAAAAACTGAGAGATTATGTGAAGAGGTTCACCGCTGAAGCTAGGACCATAGCATCTCTCGACCAGTCGGTCGCTACTGTAGCATTTCAATCCAATGTCCTCAATTCCAACCTCCGCTCCTCCCTCGCCAAGAAACCACCACACGACTTTTCCGACCTCCTCCTTCGCACTGAAAAGTACATCCGGGCCGAAGAGGCCGAGCAACAACCCAACCGGGAGGGGTCTACCTCCGGGTTTAAGAGGAAGGGGACGGAAGAAGAAGGAGCCAAGAAGCTCCAGAAAGATAATGCCGGCCAGCGCCGACCTCCTCCTAGGTTTGAAAAATTCACTCCCCTCACCACTAACATCTCCACCATCTTCATGGAAGTTGAAAAAGAAGGAGTCTTACCCCCTGCTCCGAGGATGAACACCCCGGCCAAGAGAAGAGATAAAGAGAAATGGTGCCGCTATCACCAAGACCATGGGCATGATACCAACGATTGTCGCGCCCTGAAGAACGAGATCGAAGCCCTTATCCAGAGAGGGCAGCTGACTAGGTTTGTAAAAAAAGACCGAGCAGAACTTCCTCCTCCGCCTCGGGGGGCTAACAAGCGTCCGGAAAGAGAAGAGAGGCCAGACTTCGAGGAAGAACGAGTCCTCCACCTCATTCACGGGGGCCTAATGGGGGGCTCCTCGAACTCCTCTCGGAAAGCCTTTATAAGAGAAGTCAACTCGGTCCGAGCCACCCCTCCTCCCAAAGGCCTCGGAGTGCCAGTCACATTCTCCGACGAAAATCTCGAGGGAGTTCGTACCCCACATTGTGACGCACTCGTCATTAGCCTCCATATGGCGAATTTCAAAGTGGAGAGGATTTTAGTAGACAATGGCAGCTCCGTCAACATCCTCTTCCTCGCCGCTTTTAAAGGCCTAAAGCTCTCCAGAGACAGACTCAAGCCCGCCGGCTACACTCTCCATGGGTTCACGGGGGTTCTGGTAACTATTGAAGGGGTGATTACCCTCGATGTAACTGCCGGTCAAACTCCTACCACCCGAACAGAGTCAATGGACTTCATGGTGGTGGATGTTCCCGCCGCCTACAACGTCATTTTGGGTCGGCCTGGCCTCGCAGCATTGGAAGCTGTCCCCTCAGCATACCATCATAAGATGAAATTTCCCACCCGGTCCGGGGTCGGGGAAGTAAGGGGAAATCAGGAGCAGGCCCGGAAATGCTACATGACTTCAACCCTCGGACCCGTCCTCTCCTTAGAGACTCTGGAGATTCCTCAAGACTCTGCCAAACCGACCTCCGAGCCGGTGGACGAACTGGAAGAGGTGCTCTTCTCTGAACAAGAGCCGACCCGCAAGTTCTTCGTAAGCAAGACCCTCCCGACCGCCCTATACTCAGATATTGTGAAATGCATCCGAACCAATCAAGACCTCTTCGCATGGTCCGCAGCAGACATGCCCGGTATCTCCGAAGAACTCTTGGTCCACCGCCTGAGCGTCAATCCGGGGTCCAAACCGGTTCAGCAGAAGAGGCGTAAGTTCGCCCCCGTGCGTCAGCTCGCTATCAAAGAGGAGGTAGACAAGTTGTTGAAGTCCCGGTTCATCCAGGAGGTGAACTATCCTGAATGGCTATCGAATGTGGTAATGGTGAAGAAGTCCAACGGGACGTGGAGAATTTGCATTGATTTCACCGACCTCAACAAGGCCTGTCCCAAAGATCCTTTCCCTCTGCCGAGCATCGACACTCTGATTGACGCAACCTCGGGACATGAGCTCCTCAGCTTCATGGATGCCTTCTCAGGTTACAATCAGATAAGAATGTTCCCTCCTGACATCCCGAAGACATCGTTTGTTACCGACCAAAGGCCTTTATTGCTACAGAGTCATGCCGTTCGGCCTAAAAAACGCAGGGGGGACATACCAGCGTCTCGTCAACAAGGTTTTCCAGGCCCAGATCGATCGGAACATGGAAGTGTACGTCGATGATATGCTTGTAAAGAGCATCCGAGGCATTGATCATGTGGCCGACCTTCAGGAAGCCTTCGACGTCCTAAGAAAGCACAATATGAGACTCAACCCGAACAAGTGTGCGTTCGGCGTCTCATCAGGTAAGTTCCTCGGCTTTATGGTTAGCCAACGAGGAATAGAAGCAAATCTGGAAAAGATCAAGGCCATATTGGACATGGCCCCTCCTAGAAATGTCAAGGAAGTCCAAAGGTTGACTGGTCGCCTAGCCGCCATTGGGCGCTTTCTGTCGAAGTCCGGGGAGAAGTGCCTCCCGTTCTTCAAAGCCCTCAGGGGGGCTAAAGGATTCGAGTGGGGGCAGCAGCAGCAGGACTCCTTCGACCAGCTTAAAGCCTACCTCGTCAATCCACCACTCCTCAGCAAACCGATACCTGGCGAACCGCTCTACCTCTACTTGGCAGCCTCCGAACAGACGCTTAGTGCGGTCTTAGTCAGAGAAGAAGAGAGGACTCAGAAGCCCATTTACTATGTCAGCAAGGTGCTTCGGGACGCCGAGCTCCGGTACCCGAAGATTGAGAAAATGGCCTATGCCCTGGTGATGGCCGTGAGAAAGCTTCGGCCCTACTTTCAGTCCCATTCGGTGGTCGTCCTTACCGACCAGCCGCTGAAACAGGTCCTTCACAAGCCTGAGACTTCCGGTCGCCTCATGAAGTGGTCGATCGAGCTGAGCCAACATGATATAACTTATCAGCCCCGGACCGCAATCAAGGCTCAAGCGCTGGCCGAATTCATAGTTGAGAGTACAATCCCCGAGCCCTGCCAAACAGTAAAGGGGCCACCGATTTGGTCAATTTATGTTGACGGATCTTCTTGCAATGAGGGAAGCGGGGCAGGAGTCATCCTGGCAGGCCCAGACGACTTCATCCTCCAATACTCCCTCCGTATAAATTTCAAAGCTTCGAACAACGAGGCCGAATACGAGGCGCTAATAGCCGGTCTAAGAATGGCCCGAAATGCAGGGGCACAGCGGCTACAGATCTTCAGCGACTCTCAGTTGGTTGTCAACCAGGTCCTCGGCGAGTATGAAGCCCGTGATGATAGAATGGTTAGATACCTGGCTAAAGTCAAGAGCCTCATGGCGCTGTTTGACGAGGCTCTCATCCAAAGGATCCCCCGAGAAGAAAATGCTCAGGCCGACGCCCTATCCAAATTAGCCTCCTCTTCCCTTCAAGGTCTTGAGCAGACCGTATTGATAGAAGTCCTCTTAAAGCCAAGCATAGAGAACGAAACCCCAGACTCCGTTGAAACATTGCCTGTCCTCCTCGAAGACAACTGGATGAAACCCATTGTCGAATTCCTGAGGGACGGACTCCTCCCTGAAGATCCGAGGGAAGCAAGAAGAATCAGGACCCGAGCCGAACGTTTTACTTTATCGAAGGCATCTTATATAAACGCTCCTTCACCCAGGTGGACGGTCGGCCTTACCTAAGGTGCCTTTCCCCCAGGCGAGCCGAATACGCCCTGCAAGAGCTCCACGAGGGCATTGGCGGAGCTCATTCCGGGTCCAGGGCTCTAGCACGTAAAGTGTTGAACTACGGATATTACTGGCCCACTCTCCTACGGAACGCCGAGCGACACGTTCGGCAATGCAGCTCCTGTCAAAAGTATGCAGACGTCCGACGCCTTCCACAAGCACCGCTCACCTCCCTATCAAGTCCGATCCCCTTCGCCATGTGGGGGATGGATTTACTGGGACCGTTTCCACCAGCTCCCGAACAGCTAAAGTTCCTAGTCGTGGTAGTCGACTATTTCTCTAAATGGATAGAAGCCGAACCCCTGGCCACAATCACCGAACATAGAGTCGTTCAATTCTTCTGGAAAAACGTGATTTGCCGGTTCGGCGTTCCCCGAGTCATAGTCACGGATAATGGAACACAGTTCACTGGGGCCGCCTTCCGAGCCTTATGTGAGGACCTCTCCATACAACACCGATTCTCCTCCGTCTCCCATCCTCAGTCGAATGGCCAAGCAGAGAATGCCAACCGACAGATTCTCTCGGGCATCAAGAAGAGATTAGACAAGTGTTCCAAAGGACTGTGGGTCGATCAGCTGCCGAACGTACTCTGGAATCACCGCACCACTAAGCGGACCCCAACAGGCGAGAGCCCATTTAATCTCACCTATGGGGCCGAGGCCATCATCCCCCTAGAAGTCGGGATACCCTCTCCTCGTTTGATAGCTTATGAAGAAGAGCAGAACGCTAGAGAACTCA
Source organism: Hemerocallis citrina (assembly GCA_017893485.1). NCBI lineage: Eukaryota > Viridiplantae > Streptophyta > Magnoliopsida > Asparagales > Asphodelaceae > Hemerocallis > Hemerocallis citrina. The sequence goes on along the minus strand of CM030358.1, from coordinate 183,194,418 downwards.
CAGCAAGCTTAGATCTGATAGATGAAATCCGAGAGAGGGCTGCCATACGCCAGCAAGCTTTCCGAAGGAGGGTCGAGCTAGCATACAACAAAAGGGTCCGACCAGCGGACCTCAAAGAAGGGGACCTAGTTCTTCGAAAATTGGCCATCTCGTTCCCCGGACAGAAAAGCAAACTGGCCCCGAATTAGGAGGGACCGTACAAAATCTCAAAAGTGATCCGCCCAGGTGCATACAAGCTAGAAGATCTCGAAGGCAGAGAAATTCCCAGGACTTGGAATGCCGACCATCTTTTGAAATACCAAGAGAAGGCAACCACGCCTCTCTAAGTAACTCAAGATGTCGAACCATTCCCTTCCCTTTACTAGTAGTGATTTTTCCTTTTATTTTTTCATTGTAATAACGGCTAGCAACTTTAGAAGCAGCCGATCATTAGATATTAATAAATAAAGTTTTTTCGTATCTTCACTGCTACTACATCTCTCTGCTTTTAATTCCTTAATCTTACGATGGCTCCGGAGTCCAACACTTGGTTCGATTCTACTTCGCAAGTTCGCTCCCAAGCGATCTTGAAGTAGCTCGCCATTCGGAACTGCTCCCAAAGCCGTTGAATGGTACGGAGTCCAACACTTGGTTCGACTCTACTCCGCAAGTTCGATCCTAAGCGAGCTAGGGGTAGTTCGCCATTCGGAATTGCTCCCACGCCCTTAATCTAACAATGGTTCCGGAGTCCAACACTTGGTTCGATTCTACTTCGCAAGTTCGCTCCCAAGCGATCTAGAAGTAGCTCGCCATTCGGAACTGCTCCCAAAGCCGTTGAATGGTTCGGAGTCCAACACTTGGTTCGACTCTACTTCGCAAGTTCGCTCCCAAGCGATCTTGAAGTAGTTCGCCATTCGGAATTGCTCCCACGCCCTTAATCTTACGATGGCTGCGGAGTCCAACACTTGGTTCGATTCTACTTCGCAAGTTCACTCCCAAGCGATCTAGAAGTAGCTCGCCATTCGGAACTGCTCTCAAAGCCGTTGAATGGTACGGAGTCCAACACTTGGTTTGACTCTACTCCGCAAGTTCGCTCCTAAGCGAGCTAGGGGTAGTTCGCCATTCAGAATTGCTCCCACGCCCTTAATCTAACAATGGTTCCGGAGTCCAACACTTGGTTCGATTCTACTTCGCAAGTTCGCTCCCAAGCGATCTAGAAGTAGCTCGCCATTCGGAACTGCTCCCAAAGCCATTGAATGGTTCGGAGTCCAACACTTGGTTCGACTCTACTCCGCAAGTTCGCTCCTAAGCGAGCTAGGGGTAGTTCGCCATTCAGAATTGCTCCCACGCCCTTAATCTAACAATGGTTCCGGAGTCCAACACTTGGTTCGATTCTACTTCGCAAGTTTGCTCCCAAGCGATCTAGAAGTAGCTCGCCATTCGGAACTGCTCCCAAAGCCGTTGAATGGTTCGGAGTCCAACACTTGGTTTGACTCTACTCCGCAAGTTCGCTCCTAAGCGAGCTAGGGGTAGTTCGCCATTCGGAATTGCTCCCACACCCTTAAACTAACAATGGTTCTGGAGTCCAACACTTGGTTCGATTCTACTTCGCAAGTTCGTTCCCAAGCGAGCTAGAAGTAGCTCGCCATTCGGAACTGCTCCCAAGGCCGTTGAATAATTCGGAGCCCGACACTTTAAAAGCTTCGGCACAAGCAGACAACAGTCACGAAAGTAAAACACACAAGTTCGGCAAACAACACTTTTATTGATGAAACAAATGCGGTACAAAGGCAAACATCACAGGGTTACAACTCATCGAAGAAAAAATTACAATGCCGACTTATTACATTCAGCAAAAAACAAGAAAAACACAAAGACTCGCGGAGCCGGCGACTTCAGTGCTTCTTCGGAGCCGGAGCGTTCCGCTTCAAGGACACTCGAGAGTGGCGACGCTTGTCTCCAGAGCGTGACCCCAAGCCGGCAAATTGGGACGTATCCTCGGCGCCACTCCTAGTAGCTACTCCGACGGACGCCCCGCTCGACGAAATTGCCACCGAGCTCTGCGCGTCCCCCGGACTAGGTTGGTCGATCCGCTGACGGGTCGCCATCTCGTAGAAGGTAATGCCCCGCTCGCTCTCAGCACGAGTGCACGACGTGCTTCGAACGTTGATTGGTCCTGAATGCGGCTTAAGACGGGCCACTTCTGCCTCCAACTCCGAGATCCGATCCCGCAGCGAGTCGTCTTTGACATTGACTTCGAACCGTGGGGGTATCGTGGAGTCCGGAACTCCTGATCGGCTGGCGATGAGGCACCGGAGGTGGGTGACCTCGATGCTTTTATCCACCGTCGCCCTCTTGAGCGCATCAACTTCGGCAGTCAACTGCACCCGTTCGGTCGTCAACTTGGCCACTTCGGCCGTCAGCCCCTCGCCCTCACTCCGAAGCGTCGCCTCCACGGACTGCAGATGCTGTATCTCGGAAAGCAAGTCGTCCCTCTCCGCTGTTATTTTGGACAAGTTATGACGGATGCACTGAACCCGAATCTCATTACTGAAATCAGTTGGCGAGTATTCACCTTCGGGGATAAGCTCCGCGATCCTGCTTTCCAATCGGCGAACCTCGATGTCTCGCCGGCCGAGGACAAGCTGGAGATGCTTCCTCTCGCTTTCAGCTCGGCGCAATCCGAGCTCGACCTCGTAGAGCCGCTCTCGGCACCTCGCCAGACATAGCCTCGTCGCCCCTAGGCCGACCTCGGCTCGAGCTCCTTCATCCGAGCCCAAAGGTTCGATGTCGTGGGCAATCAACATAAGCTGCAAAAGAGATCGAAGCGATCAGCAAAAATGTCGAAAACTGCCGAAGCACCACACTTGGAAAAATCTAAGCTAAGGACAAGAAAGGAATGTTCGGCGAAAAAAGGGAGCAAAAGGCAAAGACTGTCGAACACCAATACTTGCAAAAATTTTTCTTTTCATTCATTTCAAAAAGTAGCGGTGGCCAGTCCGCTATTAGGCGTTACAACGATTGAAAAGAAAGACAAAAAAAAACAACAAACATACGAGCAAAAAAGAAGAAGACGAGGAGCGGAGTAAAGGCCCGACCTCTTTCCCCGGGCGACGAGGTGGAGTAGGGGTGGACTTCGCCGAAGGAGACGCCGCCGCCAGCGGAGTGATCGTGGCGTTGGGGACCTCGCCAGTAGCCCCGGCGTCGGCGTCGGCGTCGCCCTCCTCCTCATCTTCCCCTTCGAACTCGGGGTCGAAGCCCTCAACGTGTCCGGGGAAGAGACGCCATCCCGAGACATCCACCGAGGGGTATGCCTCCGACACCCGCGTGAGGGCGGCAGCAAAGGCCTTCGCCATGTTCTGCGCGAGGAACCCCTGGGCCTTCTCCATGGTCGCGCCCTCCGCCGCCTTCACGGCTGCCGCCTGCTTCTCCTCCGCCTCGGCCAGCTGCTTGGCCAACCCCTCCTTCTCCCGAAGGAGCTCGCCCTCCAGCCTCTTCACCTCGGCCTCGAGATGCTTGATCCTCGCCGACCGACCCTCGTGCTCGACTCGGAGCTTGTCGAGCTCGTTCGCCATCCGAGCTTTATCATTCCGAGCTTGGTCGGACTCCTGCTTCAGCTCTTTCTCCAGAGCTGTTAGCCTCTCGGTGAGATGGCCGAAGTGGACGATGATCTGCAGCAAAGAAGAACTAAAAGGGTTAGAAAAAAAATTTCGGTTCAAGAAATACAACAGACGTGGAGAAGCTTACCGATACCGCCGAACAAGCGATCTCGATCACGTCGTCGCCCTGCCTCCCCGCCTCCATGGCGGCTCGGTCCTTCGGGGTGGCGAGATGCTTGACAGCCTGCATGCTCGCCAACGAGTTCCCGAGGAACCCATCGTGCTTCCGGACTTGCCAGTCCGGGATATGGATCCGCTTGTGCTCCTCTGTCAAGAGCTCCTCGCCTGCCACGGTCAGCGGCGGTGTCGGCATGGCGAGGGCGGCAGCAATGGGAAACTCCCCCACGGGGGAGGGAGCATAAGTCCCCGCCACGGTGATGACCGGGGCATCGAGGATCTCCACCCCCTCGTCAGGGGCAGCAATCCTCGGCGTCTTCGAGGTCGAGGGCAGCTTCGACGCGACCCTCTTGCGCTTCTTCGGTGCCTTACTCGAAAGCCCTGCCCTCAGTGCCAACACCGCGTCGTAGTCCATGGATTCTGCGTCAAAAGAGAAAAGTTGATTAGCACAAAAAACAACAAGGCAGCAAGTGCGGGAAAAAGAACTTGACGAGAGCCGCGTACTAGGATCTACGCGGCAGAGCCCTCCCCTGTAGAGAACGTCCTCCGTCAACTCCTTCCAATCATACTTCGGCCGGTCAAGGAGGGTCCGGACCGCCTCTCCTTCTTCCACTGTAAGCCTCGGCAACGCCGTCGCCCTCTTTGGCACCCCCTCTGCCCAATTAGTAGGGATCGGCCAGGCCTCTCGACTCCGCACGACGAACCACTTCTCTCGCCAGTGCTTAATGGAGTCGGGGCAGACGACGAGCCTGCCGCCGTGCCTCGGAGTCAAATAATATCGGTACTCCGACTTGTTCCCTTGGTGGAGCCGGTATATCGTCCGAAGCACGTTCAGCTGCGGCTCGATCCCTGCGGCCTGGCAGTGGAGAACGAAACCATTAATCACTCGCCATGCGTTCGGCATGAGCTGAATGGGGCTGACCCCGTACCAGCTCACCACGGTAATAGCGAACGCGTGGAGAGGTAGCCGAGCACCGGCGATAAAGGCATCGACCGGCCAGCAACACATGGTCACTGGCAGCGGCGAATTGGCCCTAACTCCGGGGCCCGGCAGCATGATTTCGTACTCCTCCGGGATGAAAAAAGAGTCCCAGATCGCAGCCAATTCCTCCTCACGCAGGATCGACGCCGCATCGTCCGCCTCCGTCATCTCCCTCGCTTCGTTCTCCTCGAAGGACCTCTCCCTCCCATGGACAATTCGCTCGGCCTGATCCTCCGGGAGCTGCCTGACTCTGTGTAGCCCCGTCAACGGACCTGGCAGCTGTCCGAACTCCCCCATCCTCTTCGGGTCCTCGACAATTGAATCCTTGCCGAACACCTTGCCCTTGGTCAGGGCCGGAGTCGAGTCCTCAACGTCCTCAAGGGAGGGCTCGGACCAAGAGACTTCGTCTGAAACAGAAGCTACAGACATAATTTATAAATTACCTTAAGGGAGAGAGCTGCCGAAAAACTTCGCCTGAGTCAAACGCCGACCACCGGAAAAACTCGCCTGAAGCACAAGAAAATGCCTGAGCAAATGAGAGGAGAAATGAGAAATGAGAGAGGGGGGTGAGGATTTATAGAAGGGGGGCACTCCCAACGAGGCTAATGGGCTCGTACGACCGGCCCATCTAAACCAAGCGGCGCAGCGATCCCAATCGTCACCTCGCTAACCGCAACGAATCATGAGTTGAATTTAATGCGCATTCCGTCTGATAGAAGCCCGGGGTCACTGTAATTAATAAACGTCCCATCTGTCAGGGCTGTCAGAGCTGTCAGAGCCACCAGAGCTTCAAATGGCGCATAGAAAAAACAAAACCCCAAAAACGACAAGTCTGGGAGTTCGGCACTCACTGCCGAGCGTTCGTGACACCGACCCTGTTACAGGGTAAAAATCAGGTTCGGCACTCACTGCCGAGCGTTCGTGACACCGACCCTGTTACAGGGTAAAAACAGGTTCGGCACTCACTGCCGAGCGTTCGTGACACCGACCTTGTTACAGGGTAAAAATCAGGTTCGGCACTCACTGCCGAGCATTCGTGACACCGACCCTGTTACAGGATAAAAACAGGTTCGGCGCTCACTGCCGAGCATTCGTGACACCGACCCTGTTACAGGGTAAAAATCAGGTTCGGCACTCACTGCCGAGCATTCGTGACACCGACCCTGCTACAGGGTAAAAACAGGTTCGGCACTCACTGCCGAGCGTTCGTGACACCGACCCCGTTACAGGGTAAAAATCAGGTTCGGCACTCACTGCTGAGCGTTCGCGACACCGACCCTGCTACAGGGTAAAAATAGGTTCGGCACTCACTGCCGAGCGTTCGTGACACCGACCCCGTTACAGGGTAAAAATCAGGTTCGGCACTCACTGTCGAGCGTTCGCGACACCGACCCTGTTACAGGGTAAAAACCAGGTTCGGCACTCACTGCCGAGCGTTCGTGACACCGACCCTGTTACAGGGCAAAAACAGGTTCGGCACTCGCTGTCGAGAGTTCGTGACACCGACCTTTGTTACATGGCGAAAATCAAGTTCGGCAGATTGCCAGACTCACTCCCAGCGCTCGCAGCCATGCCAAGTTCACTCGCCTCTCCCAAAAAAAAAAAAAAAAGAGGTGGCCTGCCAAATAGCAGGTGGACCTATGCCTAGAAGCACCAGGAAAAATTTCGATTCAAAGTTTTAAGGCACCGCCCTCGGCGACCACCCCCCGGGTCCCGGGTCTTGGGCGGTATTCTGCCGACCCACGGGCCCTGGTCAAAAACAGATCGACACTCCCCCCATCTCTAACTCCTCCGGGTTGACATCCATCAGAAGGCATCAGCCCGGAAGGAAGACAGAGATGGGAGGGGGCCCATCAACACTCAAAGATCAGGAGAAGTGCACCATTCCGAGCTAGTTGGTTGCAACTGGAAGGCTCGGCCTGGCAGAGGACCCTGGCAACCGCGCCTTCACAGTTACAAACAACGAGCTCAGATGGTCCGGAAATAATCATGGTGGAAAAACGACTGCTCGTCAAACTCACCCCTCGAATTCGGACATGGGTGACCACCTCTCCCACCATGATCTCCGCCGACCCTGACACCCGCTGCGGAGCAAACAGAGTAGGCAGAACATCTTGGTGGGAGAACGACCACCCGTTCCTCCGAAGCAGCTCACACCCCGGGCCCGGACTACAGTCGTTGCCACTACTGCCTTATTCCCTCCCGCTCCTGACATCCCCTTCGGAGCAGTGAGGAACGGGAAAAGAACAAGACAACAGGGCGACCACCCGTCCTTCCGAAGCAACTCATCCCTCGGGTCCGGTCTATGGTCGTCACCGCTACTGCCTCGTTCTCCCCGCTCCTGACATCCACTTTGGGGCCGTCAGGAACGGGAGAAGAAAAAGGCAAAAGAGCGACAACCCCCTCGGACCTCGAAAGACAAGTTACCCAAGGCCAATGCTCCCAAGGTTTGAAACTCTACATTTGGTGCGATCAAAATGACAAAGGGAATGGGGTACTTATAGCCCTCCTCCAAAATGTGGCCGTTATGACCCTCGAAAGGTGAAACGCCACGCATTAATTGAAGGAACCACATTTAATGCCCTAGGGAAAGGCGGAACGCCGCACAGACTCCAAGGCACCATTAATGCCCTCGAAAACAGGACCACCTCGGGACAATTTGTGCCACGTCGCTCGACCCGCGGAGACCCCACACCTTCGATCGGCGACTGAGCAATAGCCTCACTGCCGAGCATTCGTGACACCGACCCTGTTACAGGGTAAAAACAGGTTCGGCGCTCACTGCCGAGCGTTCGTGACACCGATCCTGTTACAGGGTAAAAATCTGGTTCGGCACTCACTGCCGAGCGTTCGTGACACCGACCCTGTTACAGGGTAAAAACAAGTTCGGCGCTCACTACCGAGCGTTCGTGACACCGACCCTATTACAGGGAAAAAACAGGCTCGGCACTCACTGCCGAGCGTTCGTGACACCGACCCTGTTACAGGGTAAAAACAGGTTCGGAACTCGCTGCCGAGCGTTCGTGACGCCGACCTTGTTACAGGGTAAAAATCAGGTTCGGCACTCACTGCCGAGCGTTCGTGACACCGACCCTGTTACAGGGTAAAAACGGGTTCGACACTCACTGCCGAGCGTTCGTGACACCGACCCTGTTACAGGATAAAAATCAGGTTCGGCACTCACTGCCGAGCGTTCGTGACACCGATCCTGTTACAGGGTAAAAATCAGGTTCGGCACTCACTGCCGAGCGTTCGTGACACCGACCCTGTTACAGGGTAAAAATCAGGTTCGGCACTCACTGCCGAGCGTTCGCGACACCGACCCTGTTACAGGGTAAAAATCAGGTTCGGCACTCACTGCCGAGCATTCGTGACACCGACCTTGTTACAGGGTAAAAATCAGGTTCGGCACTCACTGCCGAGCGTTCGTGACACCGACCCTGTTACAGGGTAAAAACGGGTTCGGCACTCACTGCCGATCGTTCGTGACACCGACCCTGTTACAGGGTAAAAATCAGGTTCGGCACTCACTGCCGAGCGTTTGCGACACCGACCCTGTTACAGGGTAAAAATCAGGTTCGGCACTCACTGCCGAGCGTTCGTGACACCGACCTTGTTATAGGGCAAAAAACAAGTTCGGCAGATTGCCAGACTCACTCCTCGTGCTCGCAGCTATGCCGAACTCGCTTTTCTCTCCGGAAAAGCCTGCCGAACTGCATGTGGACCTCGGCCTCCTAGTCAGCAAGCCCTGGGGGGAGTCTACGGCGCAATACAAACGTATGAGACCCCCGAACGACGAATTGACGCTTCACGAGGGTAAAGAGGATATCCCTGCAAGAATACCACATAACCATCAGAGCTCATGAGCAACTCGGAGCTCAATCCACTGGGCAAATCACCTCACTGCCCCTTCAAGATTCACAACCCTCCATTTGAACTCCGATATAACTCCACCAGCCATTAAAATAGTCAAAACTACTCCTCAAAGGCTGATCAAACTCAGTCTCTAGGAGTGGGGGGCTCGTGATATGGCTAAAATTGGGGTTAAACCGGAACCGTCCAAATTGGGCACGAATCTTGAGATTTGGGGGTAAAAGGGAAATTTCGCCTACAAGAGGGTCCGAAATGGGTATTGGGTCTTCTCCCCAAGGACCCACAAACGGACCCACCAACAAGAGGGTGCGGGTCTTAACCCGCTGCACACCCAATCCAACAAGGTAAAATCAGGGTCCCTGATTAATCTTGATCAACGGTCCAGATATACATCTATCTTTTCGCCGGGATTTGGGGATAAAATTCCTTATCTGATTACGGGGAATATACCTCATCAGATTACATTCCTCATCTGATTATGGGGAATATTCCTTATCAAATCACGGGGATTACATTCCCAATCTGTTCCCTGAGACGCCTATAAATACCCCCCATCCATCTCCATTAAGAGGTAATCGATCTTTCACCAATTTTTACGCTCATTCATAGTCTCCCTAGATTACTGACTTGAGCGTCGGAGGGTGCGTCGCCGGGAACAACCCCGGTGTCTCGCACTTTTTGCAGGTCTATGGCGGGATCGACGACCGAAGCCCGACGGAACAGGTATACAGGTTTTACTATTCAGTTTCCCTAAGAATCCACAAATTCATCTGTTTGCCCCCACACCAAATTTAGCGGCAACAGGTTTGTTTTTGTTTTTTTTTGTTTTGTTTGGGTTTAAACAGAGATGGAGAGAGAGAGTACGGTATATATATATATATATATATATATATATTAATAAATGTATAGAATTAATATAAAAATAATGTGTAGAGTGATCATAGGGGGAGGGGGTTACGGGATTACAATCAATAGGCTAATTGTGGAGGAGGTTAAAATGTATTAAAATTGTTATTAACAGTCACATAATGAAGAGGGATTATAGGGCTGAAAATTAGGGGTTCGAATTTCAAACTTTGGGTAGTTGTTGATCTGGTCAACAAATGGGGTTGGGTTTGGTTTAGTGGGTCAAGATCCAATAGGGGATGGGCTTGGTCTATGGGCTCAAAACAATCTAATAATTTAATATAGAATTGGGCTTATACTAAACAATTAGACAAGTGGGCTTAGACTTTAAATCATATAAATAATAAACCAATGGGTAATTAAATCGTTGGGCTTATAAAAAAATTTAGTTTACAGTTTTAAAACAAAATAAGAAGTTGGCTTATAAGAACAATTGAGTTTTTATAAAATAGTTGAATAACATATTAAATTAAAAAAAGAGAATAGTTTAATTTAAAATACGGGAAAATATTTGAAAATACAAATTAACGAAAATAGGGGTTACACATTCATTGATGATGCTACAAGGAAAGTTTGGGTTCTTGCAATTCGCAAGAATTAGAGGTGTTTGATGTATTCAAAGCTTGGAAGGCCAAAGTTGAGAATGAGACGGGTTGCAAGGTGAAAGCATTAAAGTCCGACAATGGAGGTTAGTATACAAGCAAAGAGTTTGTTGACTATTTGGCAAAGGAAGGTATCAAAGGAATCAGGACAGTTCCTAAGACTTCACAAGAGAATGGTGTAGCAAAAAGAATGAATCACATGATACTCTAAAGGCAAAATTTAAAAAAACGTCACAATAGTTTGGCGCTGTTTAAAAAAACGTCACAAAACTTTGACTTTTTAAAAAAACCGCACAATGTTTAACTTTCAACTCACGGAGTTATCCAACCGTTAACTGGGATAATAGTTATGTGATGTTTTTTTAAACAAATGGGAACTTTTGTGATGTTTTTTTAAACAGAATAATAGTTTTGTGTTGTTTTTTTAAACAAAATAATAGTTTTGTGATTTTTTTTAAACATTACGTATAACCGAGTTAACGGTTGGATAACTCCGTGAGTTGAAAGTTAAACATTGTGCGGTTTTTTTAAAAAGTCAAAGTTTTGTGATGTTTTTTTAAACAGCGCCAAACTATTGTGACGTTTTTTTAAATTTAGCCTACTCGAAAAGGCAAGATGTATGTGATTTCATGCGGATCTTTTGGTTCATCTTTGGGCTACTACAGTGGATACAACAGTATACTTGATTAACCGTTCCCCGTCTAGTGCCCTTGATGGGGCCATTCCGCAAGAACTGTGGTCAGGTAAAACTATCAATTATTCGCATTTGAAAGTTTATGTTTGTATTGCATATTCACTAATTGATAGGGAAGAAAGAAAGAAACTGGATTCTAAGTCCAGAAGGTGTGTTTTCATTGGCTACGACGGCGATCATTATGGTTACAGACTTTAAAATTTTGTGGATAACAAGGTCATTCGCAGAAGGAATGTAGTGTTCAATGAAGAGGTCATATACAAGAACAGGTACACAGGTCAAGACTATACAATCAATTCAGAGTCAGATTGTGGTTCAGAATCAGATGCAGATTCAGATTCTGAAGGTGGTCCTAATGGTGGGGGCCCTATAGTGTAGCAGAAGGTACAAGTACCACAAGAAGCACAAGAGGCTCATGGTGAGCCTATTGGGAATGAGCAGGCTATTCAAGATGAATAAGCACAACTAGAGCAGTTCGAGGAACCTGAACTGGTCGGTGAACCAGTACCCACATTGAGAAGATCGACACGAGAGAGAAGGTCAACCAAGATATTTGATCCATCAGCTAGTATAGTTTACGAGCATGTTCTGTACACAAATTCAGGAGAGCCAGAGGCTCATGTGGAGGCTTTAAATGATATGGCTCAAATTCAGTGGGAATTAGCCATGAGGGACGAGATGAACTCCTTGGAACAGAACAAAACTTGGGAGTTGACCAAGTTATCTGCAGGGAAACAGGCTCTTATGAACAAATGGATTTTAGAGTCAAGGATGAGGCAGATGGCAGTAAGAGGTACAAGGCAAGACTTGTTGTGAAAGGATTCTCTCAAAGAGAAGGTGGTGATTACAGTACCGGTTATGAAGATGACTTCAATTAGGGTTTTGCTTAGTATTGTGGCTATTGAAGACTTGCACTTAGATCAGTTAGATGTGAAAACAGTATTTCTCCATGATAATGTCGAAGAAGATATATACATGAAACAACCCATAGGTTTGAAGCTAAAGGAAAAGAAGAAATGGTGTGTCGACTAAAGAAGATTCTTTATGGGCTCAAACAAGCACCACAGCAATGGTACTTTAAGTTTGATGCTTTATGAAAGGAAAGGGTTTCGATAGATGAGAAACAAATCATGGTATATATGTTCGTAGATATGAGGATAATAATATAGTTAGCTTGGCGTTGTATATGGACGACATGTTGTTAACAGGTTCATATATGGAGAAGATCAAGGAAGTGAAGAAGATGCTAGCTTCAAAGTTTTCTATGAAGGACTTGGGTGAAACAAAGCAAATTCTCAGTGTGAAGATTAGTAGAGACAGGAAAAGCAAGAAGATATGGTTATCTCAAGCGGACTATGTGAAGAAGGTGTTGAAGATATTCAATATAGATGGTGCGAGGTCAGTCACTTGTCACTTGGCTGCTCACTTCATGTTATCGATGGACCTGTGTCCTAAAACAGAGTCAAAGTTAGAGGAAATGGCTGCTATTCCTTATGCCTCAGCCGTTGGGAGTTTGATGTATGCGATGGTGTCTACAGGATCGGACATCGCACAAGCAGTGGGAGTTGTCAGCCGTTACATGAAGAATCCAGGTAAACAACATTGGAATGCAGTAAAGTGGATTCTTAGATATCTAGCAGGTACTTCAGATTTTTATTTTTATTTTGGGGGAGATTCTTTGCAAATACATGGTTATGTGGATGCGAATTTTTTGGGCGATCGTGATGATTGGAAAAGTACTACAGGGTACATATTTACAGTTAGAGGAACAACTGTTTGTTGGGTTCCGTAGTTACAAAAGGTTGTAGCACAATTAACCACAGAGTCAGAGTATATGACACTTACAGAAGCAATGAAAGACATGTTGTGGATTTCGGAGTTTATGAATCAATTCGGCGGAGAGAAACCCATAGGTGAGCTATGGTGTGACCGTCAAAGTGCAGTTTTCTTGGCAAAAAACTTGGCATATCACTCTAGGATTCGACACATTCAAATGAGATATCATTTTATCAAAATGGCGGTTGAGAAGAAATTGTTGAAGCTATCTAAGATTCTTGGTACTAAGAATCCGGCGGACATGCTCACAAAGGTAGTGGATAGCAAGAAACTTCAGTTATGCTATACTGTTATTGGATTGTCTCCAGGTTAATTGATGAGTAGACTCTCAGAGGCACAGTTCTAGACTAGGCCATTGGAAAAATGAAGAATAGGTTAGAGGCTTCGTGTATATGTCTCCAATTGGGAGATTGTTGGGGTTTGTGGATCCAAATACACGATAATGAGGTTGAAGAAGACAGACGAGAAGAAGAGTTAAAGTGGGAGCAAACAGGTCAAGAGCAGTCTGAAGTTATAGGCAGAGTTGCGGTCGACCGCAACCCCGACCGACTATGTATAGGCAGTGCACGGTCGACCGCGCAGTCGACCGTCTCGCTCTCTGTTGCAACCCTGTACACTTGAAGGAATGTCCGGTCGACCGCGCAGTCGACCGACCCACTCTCTGTTAGATCTTGTAAAGTCGAAGACATGAACCGGTCGATCTTCCAAGTGCTGCGGTCGACCGCCGCGACGCTGATTGATGTGCTGCTGAGGTTAGAAGTTGTGTAAACCTATATATATTGTATTGTGTACGATTTTAGGGGATGGTGAAAAGAAAAGTCAGATCTATCAGCCATCATTGAGAGAAAGGGAGACAGAGAAAAACCCTACACCTTGGTGGTGAGTTTTTGAGAGATTTGTAAACTTGTTCTTTATATTTCTAGTGGAAATCGCAGGACTGTCTCTGCGTGGGGAAGTAGCCATTGCATTGGGTGAATCTCGAAAAACTCTTGTGTGTTCTTGTGTGTTGATTTTGGTTGTTTTTTTTTTCTCTTGCTTTTAATTTTATTGTCTTGCATCTCGTTAGTAAATTATTCCGTAGTTAAAACTCAATAGTCATATCAACATTATTCTGTGGCCTTGTGTAGTTCCTAGCTTTTACTCTGTGGTTTTAGAATATCAAGGTGGGCTCTTTTGCGTTCATTTGGCTATCTGTCCAATGTATGGAGTAACAGTTTGCCTGGAGTAAGTCAGATTTGTGATTTTTGGTTCTTTAAATTGCCCCTGTCACTATTACTTCCCATTTTTAAGCTTATGTTGCATGGCTCCATTTACAAACCGATGCTTCAGAGGGACTTTAAATTGATAGTTTTCTCAAAATTGCAAGACTAGTGAAATTTGGCCATTTCTCGGACTTTTGTTATTTGAATTGCTATATTTAGTTGATAACATGGACTTTTGATATTTTTTTTTAGTTTCTTTTCGTGGTTGTACTAAAGGAATGGTTTTTGCCCATGAATGCAGCCCTTAGATGGCAAGCAATTCTCAAATTTTATATTGTTTTGTTCCCTGATGGATGCAATTCTCAAATCATGTATTCGTTGACGTGGGAATTTGTACAGAGCTTGTAATTTGTTTTTAAGGATTAGACCGTTGCAAGACAAAATCAAGTTTATACAAAATTCGTGTTACAGAACTAAGCGTACTGATGCCTCAACAACAGGACTCAACACATCATTTTATAGGATGCATGATTCTAAGAGGATAAAAGAAACGTAGCATAAGCCATTACTGTCATTGTTGCTGCTTATTTTGGTGTGGGAGCAAACAGATAGTGAATTCTTAAGACCTTTGATCTTTGCTGTGAATGTAATTAGAGCTCATGAGATTGAATCTGGATCGTTAACTGACCACCGTGATCTGAATCCAACAGTTGCTGATGTGGCCGATGGACCTGAGAATAGCCTAAAACACCAGGGGTTGGCCTCGGCGACAAACCATCCGACGCTCAAGTTAGAACCAGAGAGAGAAAAAGAGTTTGAGAGAGAAACTGGCAATTTTTTGATTACCTTCTGACTGTGGAGGGGGGAGGGTATTTATAGGCATGCAAAACATATCAAGAGATCGATCTAGATCCGTTGGATCGATATGAATTCCTTATCTCCTTTATGTTCCTCCCCCTCAAAAGATAAGTTGTCTTGTCAGGGAATAAGAGATTAGATTCTTAGCCTCCATGAGCTGGGTGTCTCTCCTAGTGGGACTAGTCTGTCATTTTTTATGGGCTTGAAAGAAGCTCATGTCCTGTAGAGGAGGCTGGAGAAGGCCCGGACCTGTTAAAGAGGCTCGTTATGGTTCTTCTGCCTGTAGAAGCTTTGAGATATGTGCTGGAATCATATGACCCTGATTTGCTACAATTTTTACCATCATCTTAAGCCCCCCACTTTCGGAAGGCAATTTTCTTGACTTTCGGGAAGTAGTACATCTTACTTTTGGACTCTGGAGTGCAATCTTAGCTGTCAGGGTGCTTGGAGATTCTTGAAACTGATTAGTGGCTTCTAAAGGCAATGAATATCTTATTGAATTTTATAATCACCTTTTCGAATTTTATAATTAATAAATCCTTGTCAGAAATTTTAATGAAATTTCCGAATTTAAATAATTATTTTTGAATTTTTTAAATTAATTTTTCGAATTTTAAATGATTTTAAGGGATTTTTAATGAATAATCAGACCCACGCACGATTGTTGGCGCGATCAACAACATTGATCATGAGGGACTCACGCGCTAATGCCATCGAGGGGCTGAGATCTGATCGTTGTGATCTGTAGTGACGTGGCGCAATCTGGAGCATCCATTAGTGGTCAGCTCGCTCGCTGAGTGAGATCAAGCGGTGGAGAAGTGAGCTGAGCGATGAGGAAGAAATGAGATGACGTGGCTCAATCTTGAGCCTCCATCTCGTGGGGGCATGAATGCCTAGGCGATTCGACGGCTCACGAGTGCTGTGAGTAGCTCAACCGACCATTTCGTCCAGTTATGGCTTTGTCGACCATTGTTTTTTGCCGAGCCATTGATCTTCGTCCAATAACTAGCTCCGGAGAGCTATAATCTTGATCCTCGTTGAGCTACTAGGGATGCCGAGCTCTAACTTTTTTTTCCCGAGCTATCACCGCGCCGAGCTATGGATTCGGTCGAGCTCTGTTTTTTTGGGTGAGCTCTGTTTTTTGTCGTTGAATTTCCAATCAGTTGAGCTACGTACCTTGGTCGAGGTATGGTGGCGGTTGAGCTACGTACCTTGGTCGAGGTATGGTGGCGGTTGAGCTACGTACCTTGGTCGAGGTATGGTGGTGGCTTTGGCGTCGAGCTATGAAGCTTCTCGTCATGGTGGCGAGCTATGGTGGTCGGTGCTTCACCGCGCTATAGAAATTTGAAGCTTTGCCGAGCTACGGGGGTGCTTCACTGAGCTATGGAGCTTCGAGCATCTTGTCGAGCTATGGAGATGCTCTATCATCAAGTTTGGTCGAGTGCTCTGTTCTTCCACCGTACGAGCTTCGAAACAGTCGAGATAAGGAATCCTTTCGTTGACCAGGAATTTGGCGAAGCTATTGGAGTTTTGCTGTCGTCTCGTCCAGCTATGAGAAGGTGGTGGAGCTAGGCGAGCTATCGAGCTGTTCACTTGGTTGAGATATGCGGGCTCTTTGCTGTCGAGGCATGGAGATTCTCTGCCTAGCTATGAGCTCTTGGTCGAGCTGTTCGATTATTTTGTCGACGGGGGACTCGGCGGAGCTCTTGGTCGAGTGGAAGCTCGGAGTTGGAGTGGCGGAGTTTAATCGACGAGCTCTGTAGTTGGATTTTTTGAAGAAGAAGATGAGGGAGGAGAAGTAGGAGAAGTGTTTTGGTTGTTTGGGTTTGGTTTTTCAGATCTGGAATCCGCAACCAATTAATTTCATAGCTTTAGGATTTTTTAGGTTGGTTTTGTGGATTTGGCTTTGGAGACCTGACCCGAGTCGACCCCCTCACTTCATTCTTCTTCTTTTTTGGCATCCGAGAGACTTGTTTGGGATTTTTCACATTTTTGGGTTTTCACCATTGCTTTTGGATTATAGGTTGAAGCTTTGATTTGGCAAGGAGCTTGCCTTGTTCGGGGTTGAGTCTTCTTTGACGAAGTTCTTTTCCTTACACCAAGGTAGGAGTGCTAGGATTATTGAATTTGATCACCTCTTTGGAGTTTGATTTGAAATTGAGCATGAACTTATGCGGTCTTGGGGGACTCCGTGGTGCTAGTAGACTTAGTCACATGGAAGCTTGGTTGGTGATGGTTTTTCTTCTGTTGGTGGTGAACATAGCGGCCACCATGTATTTGTAAAATTGTTCATCCCATCACGCCCACCAATTGTTTGTGAAATTGTCCACCCCATCGTACCTACCAAGTGTTTGTGGAATTGTTTGTCCCATCAGATTGCTTCTTTCATCGGCCGAGCATGGTGACGTTCGCCTATTTTGCTGGTCGACTGTCCTGTTGCTAAGATACCGTTCTTATTGGACCTGGTATACCGTGATCTAACTGTTGAATCTTGTGGAGGGCTCAGATCCTGCCACGTGGAGATTTGATCTCCAGGGTTATATAAATAGGAGTTGATTTCACCTCCGACTCCTTCATTTACCACTTTCACTTTCTCTCTCTAGAAAATTTTGATAGATTCTCTCTCTATAAGTTGTGGTGTTTTACTGGGAAGGTCTGGTGGTTCATCTGGTGTTCGACGGTGGTGCTAGTTTTCGGCTATAGATTCGTCGTTGCCATTACTTTGACTAGGTAAAATTTTCACTATCGTAGTTCATTATGTCTAGAATTCCATCACCCTGCGCTTCTCCTAGATCGGTTAGTCTAGATGCAGACGATGGTATTATGTTCAGTCCTTCTGTCGGAGGGGAGAGTGGGTGCAATGTAGCCGGCCGTTCCACTGTTGTGGAAATGATTGTCGAGCCTGAGAGAGATAGGGGATGTGCACCTAAGATCCCATTGTTTTAAGTCACTAAATTGATTAGGGAGTATGTTGTAGTTGACCGAAAGTTTCTTAGGAGTGGCATGGAATATGACGAGCCGAAGCCCGTCTACACTAATGAGGCTGATTATGCCACCACCATCCTTATGCGGGAGGAGCTCGCCGTGATTAGAACGGGCTTTGTGATTCCTTGTGAGTACACCTTACTCCTGCTAGGTCATGGAGTTAGGTCCTGCTACACCATGTTTGAGGAATACTATTTCTTTCCGTGTGATGCCCTGTTTGCGGGGCTTCGCTTTCCCCTTCACCTCTTTGTTAAAGAGGTGCTCAACTAGTATCAGCTGTGTCTAGTGTAGCTGGTGCCGAACATGTGGAGGCGCATTGTCGGATTTGTCTTACAGTGTTGCTGGCTTGGAGCTGAGTCGTGTCTTGTGGTGTTTAGACATCATTTCAAACTCATCCAACTTAGCAAGATAGAGGAGCGTTGGTACCTTAGCCCTCGTAAGAATCGGGGGTTAGTCGATGCTCCCCGCACAATTAGATGTTGGAAGGAGAAATTTTTTGTTGTTCGCAGTGCTGAGTCGTGGGGAATCCCCACTACATGGAGGGGGACGCTTCCCTCGACGGTGAGAGCGGAGCCGGTGATGACCTAGGAAGAGAAGAGCGTTAGAGACGCCCTTCTTGAACTGAAGGTGTTGACGTGGCAAGACATCACTGACAAAGTACTCTTCGAAGGTGGTTTTGGGCGGGCTATTTCTAGTACGGTTTTACCGTTGTTGCTATCTTGTCGTTTTATCCATGCCTTTATTGCTTTCTTGTCGTTTTATCCATGCATTTGTTGCTTTCATTTGGTTTTACGAGTTTTAACTCATTTGTGTTTCACCTTACAAGAAGAAAAAACATGGATTACGAAGACATTTTGACAGATTTGGATGCACTACGTAACAAGAGGAATGACGAGCCGAAGAAGCGAAAGAGGTCGGCTACGCATCCTTCTCCTTACCAGGACTTGTTGCCGCTAGCCCCTGTCGTGCAGACTGAGCCCCGTTCAGAGGTGCCGCCTGCTGCTGATACAGGTTCTTCCTTGGCTACGATCGTGGCGAGTGCCGCGTCAGCCCCATTGACTGCTACAGCTGCTACGGTACTCGTTAACAGGTGGGACATGGTTCATACTCCTGGATGGAATGCAAAATCTCAGGAGAGCTTTTTGGGGAACTCTGTCGATTGGCTTGAGGCCAGCCACCACATTCCTACTCCAGCTGACAAAGAGAGGCTAAAAATGGAGCCTCCTGAGAGATCGGTCCTAGAGATTGCGATGGCACACATGACGGTATGATTTAGTTCCCTTTGTTTCTTAGCTTGCGCTTTCCTCCTTTGCATGATTACGTTTCAACCGTTTTCTCCTTGTTTCAGGCGATATGTCACTTCGGGCATCTGGTTGACTTCAATGCGACTGAGGAGAAGAACTTGAGGACCCATGTCTCTCGTGCCGAGAAGGACAAGAAAAAAGCCGTCAAGGAGTCAAAAGCGGAGTTGGAGGAGCTAAGGAAGAAGGAAAGGGAGGCATGCCTTGAGTTGGAGGCATTGGCGGTGAGTAAGGAGGGGATGCACCTTGAGCTAGAGGCGTCAAAGGAGAGAGAGAAGGCGTTGGAGAAGAGGAACGCTGACCTTCTACTAGAGTTGGAAAAGCTCACACTGATGCAACCTCGAAGCTGAAGGTCGAGGTGGCCAAGGTTCACGTTGAGTGTAAGTCCAAATTGTAGGTGGTGATGCCAAGTCTTATGCCGTAGCGATTTCACACGTGGCAAAGCGTGTTCCCGGTTTCGATGGAAAAGGTTACCATGTGACTCTTCGACCTAGTGAGCCCCTTGATACGGGCAGGAAGGATGATGGCGGGATTGGCAATCCTGCGGGCAGCGCGAGGAGCGTCTCTGGAAAAAAGGAAAAGGGGATGGAAGCAGCTGGGGTTCCTTGTCCTTGGCGGCGTCGAAGCAGGTGGATGCTTCATTTACCTTGTTATGCCCTTTTTTCTTTCAGGCTTTTTTTATTGGCCTTTGTTTCGAACTTGTAGCTACTTTCTGTGATGCCTAATTGCGGACTGGTCACCACATTCTTGTATCTTCAATTTAGTGGTTGAAAAACTATCTTCCAGATTTGTTACCATTTGTCGTATTGCGTTGATGTGCTTTGAAGGGCCGCTTGACCGTGACACCTAGTATTTTGTCTTTTTGCTTAACTATGCTTTTGGAATTATTGACAGATGATCGTGAGAACCGGTGAGAAACCATGTAGTGATGAGGTTGAGCGCCTTCGCAAGCGACTACGCATAACGGAATTGACAGTTGACCATTTGCGTGTACAGTTAGAGGATGAATAGTTGGAGTCTGTTCGCCTTAAGTCGGCGCTTATCGAGAGGGATTGAGAGTTATCGCTTCTTTTTACCGATCATCTTGCCAACTTGCCACTGCCTATAAAAGTGACTAAAGACAGTATTGGAGAGTGTGCTCTAGTCAGAGAAGTAGTTGTTGAGAAAGACTTAGAGTTGTATTATGTTCAAGTGAGACTTGGTAGGTTACGAACGGCAAGTATCTCACATGTTGTCGGTGGAAAAAAAAGGAAACAATGGATGAGGTGAAGGAAGGCACCACGACTAATGCGAAAGGGAGTGCAATGGTTGAAGGGGTCGGGTTGATCGTTGGGGAAGTGGCGCCGATAGCGCGAGTGCCCCCTCGACATCCTGGCGATGCCCAGAGTGACACATCAACATTGTTAAGTTTGGCTTTGGTTGGTGGAGAGTCATGCACCTCGTGTGCCGACCAACAATCTTAATCCATGGGGACAACGTTTTCTGTTAAAGATGCTGGCAGTCATGAAATAGTGGTGGTCGTCAGGAGACCCACAAGAAGGCTCATATCTCTTAGGAACAACGTCCCTCGTCCACGAAGTCAAAGGGGCAGCTCGTAGATCGAATTGTATGATTCATAACTTGTAAATATCTGTAGCACTACTGGATCCGAACATATGGGTCTGTGATAGTTCTCTGATTCTTTATGAAATCTCTTTGCGTGCTTGATCCTTGTGGTGCACCTTGTGTCGATATTGATGGACCATCAATTGAATTCTTTGTGGCTAAATAACTGGGCTTGAAGTATGTTGTGTATAGATAACGAACTATCGGCGGTGCATAACGGAGTTAAACGTAGATATAGCCGTTTGATCCGTCATGTTTGGGGAGCCAGCTCTGAGTTCGAATCGATTATAGAACCTGCCGTTTGTTCCCGGCAAGTTTAGAGGCGGCCTTACAGATTAAACCTTTTGCATGAACTTATGAGGTTGTTGGAAGGATTCGCCCGAGCCAATAGTGGTAAGCGAGATGTTGAAGCCACTGTCCTAAGTCAACGGGTCGCTGGTCTTAAGTCATGATTAGAGCATTGAATTCGTTGTTTGGAGCCAATTGACCGGGCTTGTAAATATTTGTAGTGACGCTGGATCTAAATGCATAGATTTGCGATAGTTCTGTAATTTGAAGAATTCTTTTCATATGCTTGATCCTTGCTGTCAAGGTTGATATGCCATCAACTGGGTTCTTTGTAGCTAAATATTAGGGCCTCAAGTCTGTTGCATATAGCTGACGAACCGTTGATGGTGCATGACGGAGTTTAGAAATTCTCCTCCTTGAACTCAGCTAGTTGCAGGAGCAACTCTGAGGGAGAGTCATTTTCCAAACTTGCTGTAAGGGTCCTCTGAAAAATTGTGAGAGTCACATCGAGTGGAGAGTTGAACTAAGTGTTGTTTTACAAGTGATACTGGAGTAACTGTGATCCACGATTTTGGACCTCATAATCTGTCTTCAGGGAATTTTAACGAGTTTCAGGAACAGATTGAATGGCGAGTTGAACTCTGAATGTGCTTAATTGCAGGTTGCTAAAGTAATTCTGAGCCATGGGTATGTATTCCAAACGTGTTAGTTTAAGTATTAAGAGGTTGTAGGAGCAGATCGAATGGAGAAGCGCACTCTGAACTTGCTTCTTTGCAAATTGCTAGAGTATCTTCGAGCCATGGGTATGGACTCCAAACCGGTTGTGGAGGCGCTAAAGGATTGCAGGAGCAAATCGAATGGCGAAGCGCACTCTGAATTTGCTTTATTGCAAATTGCTAAAGTATCTTCGAGTCATGGGTATGGACTCTGAACCCATCTTATGGAAAGTTTGTAACGAGTTTTTAGCGCCGCTCTAGGTGTAAGTTGGGCGTTTAGCTCGTTATTTGCTTTAATGAAATTAAACAAGTTGTTTAAGAATAAACTAGATAGTTTTATTGAGAAATAAACGAAGGGGTTGTTCTGATGGCTAGCCCTTATTACATGCATGATCGTTAGTGAAAGTGGTCTTTATTGAAAGAAAAAGTAAATAGCTGCTCTAGTGTAACCCCCGTTCCCGTTTATATGGATTTCTCTTTTCTTTTCCCGTATTCCTGTATTCAAATTTTTCCCTATAAATTATTCTATTCTTTTGAACCCAAATTTTTTCATTCATTTAAATACTCGACTATTTGGTTTGAACCCAGAATTTCAACCTACACTACTATGTTTCACTATTTCATTATTTAACTCCTGATTATTATTTTACTACTATTATTATTATTATTTTGAAAAACCCAGAGATCCTAATTCATTCTTTAAAATTGCTAGTTGATTATTTGATTTATGCTAAAGTCCATAATGTGATTTAATTATTGGATTTCCTTGTCATGAAGCCCAATTTTATATTCATTATAATTACATTTTTACTGATATATAATTTAGAGCCCAATCTCATATTCTTTCTATTCATATTTACTATAATTTGTGAAGCCCAAATGTAAAGCCTAAGTCTACAAACCCAAACCCACATTTATATACCCAACCCGTTAACCCATTATCCCCTACCCTACCCAAATTCAACTATCCATATACAAATCTCTCCACATTCCCCCACTCTTCACATTCCCGTAACCCCACACCCCCACTATCTCATAACTACCCATTACTATATTAATATATTATTATTTTATAAAATCTCCCCCCCCCCCCCCGTTCTCTCTTTCTCCCCACTCTGTTTCTCTCTCCCAATATCTCTCTCCCCCATCCCCCTCTTCCTCTATTTCGAAATGAAACAGAGCACCCTCAACTTGAACCTTCGTCCTGTCCCCCCGCTACTGCTCTCGCCATTACTACAACCTTCGACCTTCGCAGCCTCCTCACCCTCGTCAGCCTGCCGTCACTGCCGACTGCGACCGCTCGACTGCCTCGTCCTCCTCCGATCATCCTCATCCGCTGTAGCCTATATCGTCTCCGCCCTTAAGCTCCACCTTCAACCATCGCTGCCTCCTCTCACCTCCGTCCCGTGCTCCAGTCGATCGCCAACAAGACATCTCCATCCCGATCGCCCTCAAGCCCCTCCTCATCACTTACACCGAACCCTGTCGACTCCTGTCTCCGACTGCCTCATCGCCCTCCACCATTGCCATCGCGACCCCCATCACCGAATCCCCTGTCTCTGCCCTCTTCGACGCCGTCGACTGCGACCCCGCTCGCACTGCCATCACCATCTTCCTGCCATGGCTCCTTCTCCTTCCTTCTCTATTTTCTTCCAAAACAGAGAGTCGAACCCTTGCTCGCTACCCCTGCCTTCGTTCACCACAGTGCCATCGCTTTTGCCGTCTGACCAGCCCCTGTATGCCACCAGTCACCGCCGCTCGCCGCCCAGTCTACCATCAATCATAGTCAAAGACAAGATCTGGTGTTTGCTGTTCTTGACGGTAGACTGTGTGTTGTATAGGCGATTCGGCGTTTGCTGTTGTGTTTGCTGTTTTCCGTTGGGGATCCGCTGTTGTTGTGTGTTGGAGTTCTTGTTGTTGTCCTGCTGTGCACGTGCCTTTGGGTTTCTTTGCTTGCACGTAGTGTGCACATGCTTTGGCGGGTTCGTGCGTTGTACGTAGCTTGCACGTGTCACCGTCGAGATTCTAATCCTGTTATTCTTTCATATTCAGAATCGTCTTCTAACAGGCAAGCGTCTCTTGAACTCATTTTATTGTTCTAGTTCAAGAAAAAAACTTCTTAAAATCCGGCAAGTAGTAATCAAAATGAATATCACATCTAATTGAACTCCGTTGTTTATTTATTGTATCATGTTATTGATTCATAGTCGTCTTATCGTGCCTTTGCTATTGAAATAAAACCTGAACAGTAAGTTTATTGTATTATGGAACATTCAAATATACTGCCCTGTCATTTGTCCGAGTTTGTACTGAGGTTTCGACCCAGTCTCTGACACAGAAACTTAAACCTTGCACATAGAAATTGTAGTACATTGAGTCCATATATTGTTATGTTTTGCATATAAACCCGTATTTTCCATATTTAATGAATTGTACCATATATATTTCATGTATTGCAAAGCCTTGATATCTCCCTGATATTTTATTGATACCACCATTCTCATTGATAGTATTAATTGCATGTTCATAAATGATTGTTAATAAAATGATGACAAGCCGGGGAAATAATGGTCGACTTAGTAGTGGTCAATATAGGAGAGTGTAATTGGAAGGGGATATTGGTTACAACCCACGTTGGTCATTGTTATCGTTCATATTAGTCATCGATTAATTGTGGATTACTGACTACAGCATCCCGATTTATCGTATATTGGTCATCAGTCATCGATCATCGGTCATTGGTTACTGATATTGCAAGATCCATTTATAGGACCTGTAGAATTCACCACTTGTAACACCCCGTATTTTTATTTAAAATGCATCTTTCAATTTTTGCATGTATGATGCACGTGTTAATTTTTACATCCCTATTTCTTACTCTCATTTACTATTTTAGCGTGCATGAGTCTTTATATTTTTATTTAGCCTTTCTTTAAACCCATGGACCTAAGAATGGTATCTAGCCTACTAGACTAATTAATTAATTAATTAAAAAGAAAGCTCACAAGACAAGCCTATTAATAAAAATTATTTTAAGTTGTGCATGGACTCACACATGATATGTAACAACTTTTAATACACATTTTGTAGCTATAGGAATTGTATTTAATATTGTGTATGTGTGTGCACTAGTGCACAACACGTGCACGTGTGAAGGTGAAGAGGCTAGGGGGTGGCCGGTTTTGAGCATGAAGGGGGTTTGAGTTTTGAAGAGGTGGAGTAGTGAAGAGTTGGGAGTTATTTGAGTTAGGATAGTGAAGAGATGGAGAATTAAATGAGAAATTATTAGGTGGATAAATATGCAATTTAGACCCTCACTTTGTCCTATAAATATCCTAGTTGTTTCTTCTCATTTCACACTTAAAATAAACAATTTTAGATAGAAGAAAAAGAAAGAGTGTTTTTGTACATTGGAGAGCTCTTGCTAGGAGGAGAAGGACTAGGAGTGCTTGTTGGAGCTGGAATTGGTGTCTCTCCATCTTGGTTATTCATTCTTCATAAGAGGTGAGTGGTCTCTATATTTTCTAATTATTAGGTTGAGCATGCTAGAATATGATGTTAGTAATATAGATCAATTTAATGTGATGTGAGTAATCTTTTGTTTTTCTAATTATAATACATATATTACATGAGTAGTAAAGATAAAGTTGATGTGATAATAAGAGAACAAACCCATGCTATTTATGAATTGTAGAGATTTTGTTGTAGTCATCATGTTGGTGGAAAATGAGAAAAAGAAAGAGAATAAATCCTTGCCATTGTTTGTACTATGAATAGTAGTAAAATTTTATTATTAGCATGTTATTTAGAAATGAGAAAAAAAAAAGATAGTGAGTTATGGCCATATATGCATTGTTAAATTCACAAATGTAGAAATACATAATGAAAGAAACACTTGTTGAGATTTTTCCCTTTTGATAAAAAAAAAATGAATTTTGATGAATTTGGATGATGCACATAGAATCATTTCTTTTATTTGTAAGAGATACAATATGCTAGTTTTGATGAAAATGAAGAAAGGAAATTTATGTTCATTAAAGAGAAGGAGAAAATTTGAAAGTATAAATACAATGTTTAGAACACAAGTTTGGAAATTCATGAATCACTATTTTCAAGTAAACTCAATTTGGAAACAATTTGTACAAACCCAAAATTGCAGTCTGTAGGTGTGACAGTCGATTGGTAAGTTTCGACAGTCGACCGTCGCGAACCTGACTACAGTGTTTTCATGGAGATTTGGATTTTTGTACGGGACAGTCGACTGACCCCTTTTCACAGTCGACTTCCACTGCTCTGAGTATGTTTTCTTAAAAGTTTGGATTTTACGCGGGACAATCGACTGGCTACAGTACGTAGTCGACTGTCACTGCTCTGATCGATGGATTTCTTGAGTTTGGATTTCACGCGGGACAGTCGACCGATCACCCTATGAAGTTGACTACTACTGCTCTAACTGATGTTATCTTGAGTTTTTCTGATGCTTATTTTGAACAAAATACTTGATATGGGTTGAGATATGAATTTGTTATATGAGCTTAAGTTGCTAATGAGACTTAAAGTGATGAATCTATGTTCATGAAAAGAATTATTGCCTTTGAAAGATTGTGAATAAATGAATGAATAGTGCTAAAATGAAACATTGATTATATTGTAAATAAGTTGAAGATAGGAATACTTTGAGTTAAGATATGATTATTGAAGGGTATGAGTACCCATGGATTCTTGTACATGAAAGATTGTGATTTAGAGTTAGTAAGACCTCGGGTACCAGCATTGTTTAAATAAAAAGAATTGAGTTATATTTTTGAGATTTGCCATGGTGCTTTCTCGGTATTTGTGATTAAGTTTGGTAGGGGGTAAAACGAACTCTAGGTATGATATTTATTCATGTCTTGAACTTAAGAACTAGGCACTAGGGGAAGATGTAGTAAACCTGGGCAAACATAAGTGGGGCACTCTATATAGTCGGGCGATATACTTCGAGACTATAGATCCAGTCGGGTGGTGTACTCCGGGACTGAGGTTGCTTCAATGGAGACGAGTTTTATTTTAAATTCGGGACTATGCATAGTCGGGCGGATAGTTTGTCGTACTCCAGTGTATATACGTATACCGGGGCTAGATGGGCACTTGCGGGGTATTCGCACGACGAGGAGTCTGTATAACAGTCGGGCGGTGTATTCCAGGACTGGGATCCGTACTCGTGGAATATCTAAACATTGATCTTATTACTGGATAGTTTTCATGGCGAAGAATCAAACCCTTTAATGTGGAGTACGTAGGTGCTTGCCCTCGGACCTATGTAGTATGAGATGCATAGAATCCGAACAAGTATGCATTAGTGTCATCTTAGTATAAAATATCTGCATTAGGCATTAAGGCATCACATACACTTACATGTTTAGTGTAGTCACATTCAACACTTTATTTGCATTCAAATTTGTGGTTTATTAAAGTATTGAGATCGTTATATTTTTGGTATAGAGACGATGGCCGTGAATAACATTTTTCGTCGGTTGTAATCAACTGACGTGCCCACAGTCTTATATGCAGGAGTTGGATTTTCAAGAAAGAATAAAGTTGATTTCGATGTTGTTGATTAGTTACATGTTAAAGATGTTGCAAGTTGTATATTATTTTCATTGTTGTATTTCATTATATCTTCCATTGTGTAAACAATGTAAAGAACTCTGATGTATGAGGAAAAGTTTAAATTTCCTTATAAATTTGTACGATGTGAAGTGTAAAGATCTTGTGGAATCTAGAATTCGGTCTTATTTGGAATTCGGGGCGTTACACCACTATAGTCAAATGTTCATTTGATTGTGTGCACCCGAACTTGTGGTATGGAACGCAGGATTGCGTGCATTAGATACGTTAATAAAAGAATAACAGACATGAGATGAACACTGAACATTCACGCTAATACTGCATGTTGGTTTTTGAACATTGATTCCCGATTATTGAATTATTGATTATCAACTTTTGATTTTTTATCGTTTATCATTTATTGACTCCGATATCATTCCAATTTCTGTTCTTGTCATATAGTCCTTTACTTGCTTCGCTACTTGCTACTACTTGTCTCCCGAAGGTTGCTCTAATAGGTTTTCTTCCTCTTTCTTTTGAGTTAAGTTATACATGTACAGTGATGGGTTACTGACAGGAACTCGTCGAACTGTTACTGCTTTGCATCTTCTCAAGCTATCTAGTAAGTTCTTGTATCCCAAATTTGGTTATTGAATTTTATTCGTGTTTATATGAT
Organism: Hemerocallis citrina; assembly: GCA_017893485.1. NCBI lineage: Eukaryota > Viridiplantae > Streptophyta > Magnoliopsida > Asparagales > Asphodelaceae > Hemerocallis > Hemerocallis citrina. The sequence continues at coordinate 183,166,550 of CM030358.1, read as the reverse complement.
TATTATTGTATTATTGAGCCTGCTGGCATTGTACAGCTTATGGATGATATGAGTTGGCATACTTATATCATTTGTTGGGCATCGGTTACGTGCCTGTGTTTCCGTACAACGGGAGGCGGGGCGTGACATCTAGTGGTTAGCCTTTATTACAAGTTTTAATAATTCTACTGTTAGAAGATGGCATTTCAGATGTTCTTGTCGTACTCCATGAGGCTCATTCCAAGTTCCAGCTATCATATCCTTGCCCCCCCGGGTCTTCAAGTTAGCGAGCCGAAAGGTGAACAACTTGGTAGACCTTGCCTGGAGTCGTTTGTTTTGGAGTGAGCCTACCCTGGATGTGTGGAGAGAAGGGGAGGCCTTTTGGTGCAGTGATGAGCACTAGCAGGATTGTTTCTTCTTGTAAGCTTAGCAGAGTGGCTGCGGGTGATGGATTTCGGTTTATTGTTGCATTCTGATGAGGATGCACTCGGAACTGGGAGGAGATAACTTGACAAATTTGAAAATTCTCAGTTTGAGTAACCAGTGCAGTAGCTTCAACCTCGTCTACAGGCTCGATGTTACTGTAAATATTTTCTGGTAGTAGCTCTACGGCATGGAGGGGGAGAACTGAGCCCCCCATGGTAGCAGTGTAGCATGCTCGTGCTGCCTGTTGGCAACCTATAACCTGGCCTATGCCTACTAGGGTTGGGAAATTGATTTTTATGTGAAACGCAGTGGTGACCGCATGGAAAGTTGCTAGGCCTGAACGGCCGAATATGGCATTGTACGCAGATTTGACGTCGACTACCAGGAAGTCTAATGCTTCCGTCCGAGTTGCTGGGGCTTTCCCTGCCGTCACGTCGAGTGTGATAATTCTCTTGACTTGGACATGTGCACCTGAGAAGCCGTGAAGTGTATAGCTGACTTGTAGTGCCCCGAATTTCCAATATGATATCTTAGAAATACGTAGCACAATTTCCAGCATCAACTTCAAATGTAATATTAAACACAGCCCAAAATACCAGTAAGATTTTTCTTAAAATTTTATTACCATAATATTTACATAGCACAGCGGAAATACATACACCTTGAATTACAAACTTTCTTTCTTTAAAACACTTTCTCTTACAAAATCAAGCAATCCATTACATCACTTTAATTCAAGCATCCAAATCCCAAGCTATAGGTAATTACCTGTAAAATATGAGGCTAGAGATAACTCTAACCCCCAAAACTAAATGGGACAGCCATAAAGGTGTGAATGACATAAAACAAGCAACATAAGTAAAGCATGGATTCATCAACAATAGAAAATAAACAGGAGTAAGTGAATATAGGGAAATCACGAAACGTGGAAACACAACAAGTGAAGCTAGACTAAGTGTCAAGTGTAGGAAACAGGAAAACACATGCATGAAACCAAGTCAAGAAAACATAATTCTATATGCTGATTCTCTAATGCGTACTTGTCGGAGTCTATGCATTCCAATCTACATAGATCCGGTGCAAGCCCTTAGCGTCTCCACTTAATAGGGTTGAATCCCCCGCCATGCAACTAATCCTACTATGATGACTACTACGAGATAAAGATAAACTGTGAGTATTAGCCCATGCACCGATAATTCCGGAGGTCAAACTCTATCCACAGATAATTCCGGAGACTATTTCACTCATACCTGGGAATCTTCGAGAATACTCCACACCGCAAGCAATGGAACCTCATCACACGAATACCACATGTGCGTCGCCTCGACCCTGATAATTTCAGGGATCAATCCCACACCACAGGTAATTCCGGAGACTATTTCACTCACACCTGGATAATTCCGAGGATTATGTCACACCGCAAGCCATACTGAGGTCCATAACCCATGTTCTCATTCATCATATCACCACAAGTGCATGTCCTATCATTTAGGTTATTTAATTACTTTACAATCTCCTAGGGTTGGTGTACCCCACCAGACTTAACTCAACAACTGATCAACTAAAATGCCTCAACAGGCCCAAACATAAATATCTCAACTGCCGCTATACTAGGGTCACACACACCCTCTAGAGACTCATACTCAAATATCCAAACCAATATTCCAACATAAATTGCTCAGATAAAACAACACGAAAAACATCTGTTCAGTAGAACGTAAGGTATGGAATAGTAAGTTATAGATTAAAACATTTAGAGAGTAAACCATTTAAAGAACATTAAAATATGTATAGATATATCAGTATCAGTCGGCTACAAAAGCCATCGGTCGACTGTCCAGAGAGAAAAATCGAATAACCTTGGGAAATAATTCTAAGTATTATAAGTTGACTATAAAAAGCCATCGGTCAACTGTCCAGAGCGAAAAATCTAAAACTTCAATTAAAATAATTCTAAGTAATATCAGTCGACTGTAAAAAGTCATCGGCCGACTGTCCAGAACAAAATTTTCAAGAAAACTAGAGAACACAGCAGCCGGGTCACGACAGTCGACTGTGAATTCACACCGGTCGATTGTCGACCTGCAGACTGCAGATTGCAGATTTTGGTTATGCACATTTCAACTGATACGTAGTTTTACTTTATGAAAACGATTTCTACAAATAGCGTATTTCTTATTTGATCAAATACAACTTATAGGATATATAATAGTCCATAAAACTAAATCAAAACTACTTGAATTTATAAAAATAGTGATTTGTTGATTTCTTTCAATTAAAACATGAATTGTGCATATAATCAAAATAGAGTGTCCAAAAAAAAATTAATTATTCATTGAAATAGCTTCGTATTCAGATCCAAACCATATCAATACCAAAAATCTTAAAGGAAAACCGCAATTTGGATATATTTCCTCAAACTCAACTCGATCCCAAATTTCGATTTCTCAAGATATGATCTCTTGATTCATAAACTCTTCCTTCAATTCCTTAAAACTGATTCACCATTATAACTCACAATCATAATCAATTTATAACATTACTGTATCAAGTTTCATTCGACCAACAATTAAGAGTGATAAAAATCTCATCTTTATTAAATTTATGCGTGAAATCCACCATATTTAATCAATCTAACATTAATCCAAAAGAAATAGCCTACCCATGATCTCCAATGGGTCACTCATCAATCTCGAATTACCCACATACAATTTTATTCAACAACAACTAGGGTTTCACAAGATCCAATTTTATTCATCAATCCAACATACATATTCGTACCCGAATCCTAGCATGCTTTCTAGGAGATAAAACACTACATATAACATTCAAAGAACAAAAAAATAATTTACATTACGCACATAAAACATACACAAAACAAACTGAAACAAACAAGTCACTCAACTTGTTGAAGAGATCGAATGAAAAGGAAATAGAAGTTAAGAAAGCCCCTTCCTTCGCAAGAAATCCAAAGTCTTCTCCTTAGAACTCCAAAATAATAAGAAATAAGAGATCTCCTATGTTGTACAGCAAAAGACGGCTGCACAAAACCCTATATAGTCCGGGATTTAAGTTTCTAGGGTTTTAGAAAATATTTTGCGAAATAGTCCTTTTACAACATACCTTTACGTAAATAGATCCCTTTATTAGAATACTGGTTGAAACCAATTTAAACAATTCAAAAATAAAAAAGATCCCCTCCAGCATCAGCCGGCACTTGTAGGAAAAATCCAGGAAAACAGTTTTGCACTTTCACCCCTTAAAATAGTAATTTTGCGAAAAGATCCTCTTTTATCCAAAACTTGTAACATAATTCGAATATGTTGAAAAAAGGTAAACTCTTTATACCTGAACTGACTAGGCATTGTACCTAGCCTAAAAATCCAAAAATCTGGAGTTTTCACCCTATTCGGTAATTTTGCACAAAAGTCATTCTTTTTGAAATATTTGCAAATAAGTCCAATAATTATCAGAAAAATCTAGAAAAATCATGAATAATCTCAAATAATAAATAATGAGTTTCGCTAAAATAATTTGTGGTTTTAAGTTTTCCAAGACAACATTCGCACGTGTTTTGCACGTGTAAAGGATAGGTTTCTAAATGAACATTTATTAAATCACCAAAAAAATCATTTCAATTCATTTTCTAACTCAAAATAGTGTTTAAAAATATGGGGTACTACATCACTCCCTCCTTAAAAGAGTTCTCTCCTCAGAACTACTACTAATGCGGTCCAAACAAACATACCAACAAAGGAATGCAATATCTCATAAATGGAAACATAATTCAAACAATTGCATATGAGAACATAATCAAAATAAAAGAAATACAACTTAACTCAAAGGTACAGTCATTCAAAAGAATTATAATCAGATATAAGAAAAATATAATCATACAAAAAGCTCAGGGAAATCCTTCTGCATGCGATCTTCTGGCTCCCAAGTAGCCTCCTCGAATTGCTGATTCCTCCACAGCACCTTGACCAAAGGTATCACTTTGTTCCTTAGAACCTTCTCTCTACGGTCAACAATTTCTACTGGCTGTTCCTTGTAACACAAGTTCACCTGTAGACCTTCGGGAACCTCTACTAAATGATGACTCTGATCTGGCACATACTTTCCTAACAACGACACGTGGAATACATCATGCACCTGTGCCAACTCCTCTGGGAGCTCCAATCTGTAAGCTGTCTTGCCAATCCGCTCCACAATCCTGTATGGCCCAATATACCTTGGCACCAACTTGCCTCCTTTACCAAACCAGATCACTCCTTTGGTCGGAGACACCTTGAGGAAAAATGCATCCCCAACCTCAAACTCGAAGTCTCTTCTTCGAGAATCTGCATAACTCTTCTGCCGACTTTGAGCCTCAATCAACCTCTTGCGAATCAGCTCAATCTGCTCTGACGTTTGCTGCACGATATCAGGCCCAAACATCTGCCTCTCGCCAACCTCATACCAACAAACAAGTGTCCTGCACCTCCGCCCGTACAAAGCCTCATACAAAGCCATCCCGATACTCACATGGTAACTGTTGTTATAAGCAAACTCAACCAATGCCAAGTACCTCTCCCAGCTACCACCGAAATCCATAACACAAGCCATAAGCATATCTTCCAGCACTCGATTCACCCTCTCTGTCTGACCATCAGTCTGTGGATGAAAAGCGGTACTGAAATCAGTCTAGTGCCCAAAGCTGTTTGTAGGCTCTTCCAAAACCTTGAAGTGAACCTTGCATCCCTGTCGGAAATAATCGACACAGGAACTCCATGAAGCCTCACAACCTCACCAATGTACAGCTCTGCTAATTTCTCCAATGACCAAGTAATCTTCATGGCCAGAAAGTGAGCCGAGTTAGTCAAACGGTCCACAATAACCCAAATCGAGTCATTGCCCTTCGAACTCCTCGGCAAACCCGTGATGAAATCCATACTGATATTCTCCTATTTCCACTCCGGTATGGGCAACGGTTGCAACAAACCTCTAGGTCTCTGGTTTTCTGCTTTGATTTGCTGACAAGTCAGACACCTTGCCACGAAATCTACCACATCCCTCTTCATACCAGACCACCAAAAGTGCTGTTTGATGTCCTTGTACATCTTTGTGCCTCCAGGATGTACTGACAACAAGGTACTGTATGCTTCCTGTAAGATACTCTCTCTCAAATATGCATTATCTGGAACATACAACCTCTCACCCATCCAAAGAACTCCACCTTGGACACGAAACTCTGATAACTTGCCTTCGGAAACCAGTTGCAACATCTTTTGAATCTCTGAATCTGATCTCTGACCTTCCACAATCTCTCTCTCAAGGAAGGCTGCAGTCTCAACTGAGCCAAAGATGCCCCCAAACCCTGCAGTACCACCTCGATACCTACCTGATCAATCTCTGCTGCAAACTCGCTTCGAGTAGTGATCAAACTCGATAAACTACTCTTCCTGCTAAGCCCATCAGCTCCACATTCTCCTTGCCCGGATGATACTTGATTTCGGAACGAATATCTTCCAACACTTCCAACCACCTTCTCTGCCGAAGATTTAGATCCTTCTATTGATAAATGTACTTTAGGCTCTTGTGGTCAGTGTACATGTTGACCTTCTCACCATAAACATAATGCCTCCACTGCTTTAAGGCAAAGATAATAGCTGCTAGCTCCAAATCATGCGTCGGATAATTCTTCTCATGCGGACACAAATGTCTCGAACCATAAGCAATAACCTTGCCTTCTTGCATCAAGACACAACCCAAACCTCTGAGAGACGCATCACTGAAGATATCATAATCCTTCCCAGCTTGTGGCAAAGCTAAGATAGGTGCAGTAGTCAACCTCTCCTTTAACTCAAGGAAACTCGCCTCACACTTATCAGTCCATGAAAATTCCACATTCTTCTGGGTCAAACCTGTCAAAGGAACTGCAATATGAGAATAGCCCTGAATGAATCTTCTATAGTAACCAGCCAAACCTAAGAAACTCCTGACTTCCTTCATAGACGTTGGCCTGGGCCGATCCTTTACTGCTTCAACCTTCTGAGGATCAGTGGTTACTCCCTCCTTAGAAAGGATATGACTAAGGAAAGCTACCTCAAACTTCCAAAACTCACACTTCGACAACTTGGCATACAAGCTATGCTCCTGCAATTTCTGTAATACCGCTGTCAAGTGCCTAGAATGCTCCTCTTCCGACTTCGAATACACCAAAATATCATCGATGAAAACCACTACGAAAGAGTCAATAAATGACCTCAAAATCCAGTTCATCATATCCATGAACATTGTTGGCGCATTCGTCAACCCGAATGGCATCACCAAAAACTCATAGAGTCCATGACGAGTCCTGAAAGCTGTCTTACTCACATCTTCCTCCTTGACTCGAACTTGATGATACCTTGATCTCAAATCAATCCACACAGCTGCTCCCCGAAGCCTGTCAAACAAATCATCAATCCGCAGTAGTGGATACTTGTTCTGAATAGTCATCCTGTTCAACTCTCGGTAGTCAATGCACATCCTCATTGACCCATCCTTCTTCTTGACTAACAACACCGGTGCATCCCACGGTAAGGAACTCGGCCTAATAAGCCCCTTGCTCAACAACTCCTCAATCTGCTTCTTCAGTTCGTCTTGCTCTATAGGTGTCATCCTGTAATATCCTGATTTTTCAATTAATGAAAAATTATTTATTTCGCACGTAGTGTGCACGTGCAATATTTTGGTTGAATTAAATCTTATAATTATTTTAGATGTGTATAAATATTGAAATAGGTGTTTTCAAGTTATTTTGTACAAAAGCCTTTCTTTAAATAAATAGAAAGCCTTATTTTTAAAAAACCTTTTTCTTAAAAGCCCAAAATGTAAATTATTTATTTATTTTAAATAACTATTTTGGCCCAAAAATAAAGCCCATGGATTAACCATTTTTATTTTAAACTTGTCATGTAGAAGACTATTTTAATACTATTTTATTTTTATACAAAATTAAAATGTACAAATTTGGTCCTAGTTGCATGCACGTGCACTACACGTACACGTGCAATGCACACTTTCCTAATGGCCGGATTGCTTCTTTTTTTGGAGGGATTTTCAAATGGTTGAGTGGTGATCATGGAGGTGGTTGTATAGTTGTGGGTAGTTTTTATAACTCCTACTCTAATCTTGGCCCTCCATCCTACAACCAACTAGTCAATCCTAGCCATCCATTTCACTTGATTTCTAGTATAAATACCCTCCCTCCCATGGTTATATTCATATGCAATTATATCTTTCCAAACTATAGTCTTATTTTAGTAATAGTGGTGAGTTTTTAAAAAAAAAGTGAGAGTTGTGTGGGATTGCTTGCATTTTCCAAGGAGGAGAGGCCGGGCATCACTAGGAGAAGCATTCGGTTTGCTTGGTGTTCGTGAAGCTTGTGCGCGCATCGACTAGGAGGAGGTGCATCTTGTTGCAAGGATTTATTGCTTTTGTGTTGTTTCTCTCCACACAAGGTGGGTAACCTTTCATATTTCTAATATAGAGATCCATGCTAGATTTAACTATCAAAACGATGCATGAAAAATACTAATAAGAACACACTTTAATTGAGAAGTTAGTTTATGAATTGATTGAAATGTTGTGATTAACTTGTATGTGATTCTAGTATTAAATTAAATTGTGTGTAGAATTTTCCATGATTATTAGCATGAATGAATGATGGTGGTTAAATTCCCTTAAGAATGTTGCTAGTATGATATTGAGACATGATGCATGAAAATTTTCAATAAGAACGCTTGTTAATTGTAAAATTGAAACATGTAATTGATTAAGAAAGAGCACACTTTAATTTGAAAAGAGTGACTTTCTTGAATGATTGAGATGTGATTATGCAAATTGATAAGTGATTATATACATTGTGACATAGATTGATTAATGAAACTACTTTGTTATCATCAAAAAACTACTCATAAAGTTAGTAGTTTGAGTTTTACCTATTCATGTGCTAAATAGACCTTTACGTTGATATGGGTATGGATAGATTCAAAATATATGTGTATGTTGAATAAAAGGTTAATAACAGTAAATTAATATAAGAAAATTGTGAATAAAAAGATTAGAAGACCAATTGTTAAGCAATGTCGAAAATGAAAAATATAGTAGTTTTAATGAATAATTCATTGATTTGTGTGAAAATATATATTTTTATTAGTGCAAAAATTATTTTATACATGCTGATAAGAAAATCATGTGAGGGTGAGTTAATCTGGAATTTTTCAGTAACTTTTACAAAGGCAATATGAACCAAGATTAATTGAACATCGAGTATTTTTTAACAACAGTGGCAAAATGATTCAAAACGGTTTTAATTTGGTACTGTGACAACCTGAGCATGTAGCTCAGGCGGTCACTGTGTGCGGTTGTGTTCTCGGGGGTGACTGGTTCGAATTCCTGAAGCCGCATATATATTCCACATTTTTTTTTGTAAGCATATAACTTCCGACTCGAGGGTAACAAATACAATTTTTGCCCCCTTTATATCGCTAGCACAGATCGGCCTAGTGGCGGGTGCTCTTGGCCTTGTTTCCCGTGTGCCTGGGTTCGATTCCTACCCTCGGCATCTTTAAAAAAATATTTTTTTTGGGGTTTCTAGATGTCCAAAAATTGTGAAAAAATATGGTTATTCTCATAAAAATGTAAGGAATTTTATAAGAGTGATTTGGGCATTATTTGAATGAAATACACTATGGTTTGTGAACAAAAGACATAATTAGAGCTATGGTTCTAGATTATGTATTTGTGAAAAAGTATAGCTTATAAGAATAAATAACAATGATGTATTAGAAAGTGATTTGGCAAAAAGAAACTTGGTTGTGTGGATTAATGCAATTTATTTCTCATTGTGGAACAAAATGAAGTATGCATATTTGTTAATAAAGTGAAACTTGATTCGTTGTGATAATTGATGAAGTGCATGAAATTCATGTACAATTATGGACTTGTGAACAAATTTGAAATCATGAATTGAAAAGAGAATATACATGTGAGTATGAGAACTCAACATGGAAAATTTATAAGTTGAAGATTGTGAAATGAAAATTGAAATAGAGTAGCTAAGTCTCCCCCGGCATTGAGAAGTGAAATGAAATGAAATGAAATTAGACCAAGGTTCGTCATGTTGAAATGAATGAATAAGTCCGGTTAGTGGAGAGGCTAACTCTAGAGATTTAATTTTTGTTCATGATTTTTGATAAAACTAAGGATTAGTACATAGTGGAGACGTGATGAAAGTAGGAGAAAAACATGAGTGAGGGCCATCGGATTTGCGGCGGAGAGTATTTCACAGGTTCTTCACGATGAGTCGTGACATGACGTGGATACGGCTCCAGGGTACCGTGACGGCGGAGAGTATTTCACAGGTTCTTCACGATGCGTCGTGACATGACGTGAATACTGCTCCAGGGTACCGTCCCGGTGGCGACGCTTGTGGGATGTTTGGTGACTGCATGAGGATCGTGTGCCATGAAGGAGGCTGAATTGTCCATAGGTTCTTCACGATGAGTCGTGACATGACGTGGGATTCCCCTCCAGGTTTTCTGTACACGTGCTTGCACTTATAGATCATCTAGGATACCTACCGTAGTTACTGTAGTAGATTAAGTCATGGCGAGGGATTGAACCCTATAAAGATGAAGAACGAATAAGGGCTTGCCCTCGGACCTATGTAGTATGGGATGCATAGAATCCGAACAAGTGCGCATTAGTGTCATGTAATATAAATAAATGCATTAAGGACTAAGTGCACAATCACAACACGACATCAATAGGGTAGTCCCTTTAGTTTGAAATGTGACAAGTTTGTGTTTGTTAAATATGGAAAGTTAAGTTATACTATTTCCGGCATAGAGAGAATGACCGTGTATAATGCTCGTCGGTTGAATAAACTGACGTACCCACAGTCTTATATGCAGGTAAATGACATGTTAAAGAAGAATGGATGCTGAAAGATTGTACCATGTTGTTGTACATTTATTTAATTGTTGTATTTTACTTCCGCTGTGCAAATGAAAAGTGTAATATTGATGTAAACTCTGATGTAAGATGAAAAGTTTAAATTTCCTTGTAAAATTGTACTAAAGAAAGTGAAAAGATCCTGTAGAACATCTCGAATTCAGTGTATTTGGGATTCGGGGCGTTACACATCCTGTACGGAGCCTTAGAAATCGGAGCACTCCCCGGCTGAACATTAATGCAAAACCCCACATCTCTCTGTGGCGGTACTCCTGGCAAATCTTCCAAGAACACCTTAGGAAAATCTCTGACAACCGGAATGCCTCTGACTTCATCTGGAATCACCATCTTGGATACCATTGCAGCCACTTTCGGAACCTTCTTCTTCCCTTGAAAAGTCACTGCGGGACCACCTGGTACTTTTACTAACACCTCTTTCTGCTTGCATTCAATTATGACATCATATATTGCCATCCAATCAATGCCCACGATCACATCCACTCCTAAGACTTGCAGCTCAATCAGATCAATGCCGAATAATCTCCTGCCAATCTCGATATCACAGCCCTCGTAATATCGATCAGCGATCAACACCTGATGGCGTTGCCACCGACAAAACCCTACCTAGAAACAACTTAGGCTCCACACCTAAGACCTTTGCAAAATTGGGCGACACAAAAGTATGCAAAGAACCAGTATCAAATAAAACTTTTACTTTAATTCCATTAACCAAAATAATTTCTGTTACATGAAGAATGATACTCAATCTCCAATTATTCTCAAATAAAAGTTTTACCTAATACATTGAATAAAAATAAATTCAAAACTCTTGCATACCCTGTATCACATCTTCTGAGTTACCCGCATCCTCCTCAGTTAATGCGAACACTCGCCCTTGCCTCTAGAATTTACCTCCACCTGGACCATCCTTCCTCAACTGTGGACAATAAGGCTTAGAGTGTCCCGCCTGCCCACACTGGAAATAAGTCTGCTTCGCGAACTTAGGACACGCTGACCTGTAATGACCTGCCTCCTTCCAGTAGTAACAAGTCACTTCCTGAGTTGCAGGTGTCTTCTGCACTGGACCACTGAACTTGACTTACTTCACTGGGAATCCCTTCCCACTCTGACCTGTTGCTGGCCTCTTGTTCCTATTTCAAGTCTCTTGCTTCTTCTGGAACTGATCCATGTCCTCCTCTGTCATAGTGGCTCTCCTAACCAGCTTATCGAACTTCCTTATGCCCAAAGGAATCATCTTCGACCTCAAATTTGGCCTCAAGCCCTGCTTAAACTTCTTGGCCTTCTTCGCCTCATCAACTATTAGCTCCGGTGCATACCTCGACAGTTGAGCGAACTTAGTCTCATACTCTCGCACGGTCATGCTGCCCTATTGTAAATTCAAGAATTCTGTCGCCTTCTTCTCCTGAATATTCAGGGGAAAGAAACGATCCCTGAATTCTTCCAGAAAAGCCACCCAAGTCATTTGATGGTCCCCCAAAGTCCTCTTCACTGTTTGCCACCAAACACCAGTGTCCTTTTTCCAACTGCATAGGGGCCAACTTCACCTTATTGGCTGCTGGAGTTTCCGAGACCTCGAAGATTGTTTCCATCGGTCTAATCCAATCATCAGCCTCATTTGGATAAGACTGCCCCTCAAAAACGGGCGGCCTCATCCTCTTGACGAACTCAATCTGCTTGATAGGATCAGCATTAACAAACACTGGTCCAACCCCATGATTCTGATTCTGGTTCTGATTCTGTGCCAAATTAGCTGCTATTAGTGCATTCAAAGTTTGATACACCCTGACAAACTCGACCTCGAGATCAACTCCTGTTTCTTGGGAACTTCCAGCTCCATCACCATTGTTACCATTCCCGGTTCTAGGTCCAACCATTCTGAATACTGCAAAATGAGGGAAAAGTTAGAGCACCATAATACAATTCATATTCACATTAATACCCTCTGGCAAAACCTCAACCATACCCCAAAAGTAAAAACATCATGTTTCAGCTCTATGTGATACTCTCTAATGTCTACACCTAGGTACTTACGCTCTAGTGTCCACACCTAGGTTATTTTTATACTATGTTTATTATTACTATTGAAGCATGCTCTGATACCAATCTCTGTAGCGCCCCGAATTTTCAATATGATATCTTAGAAATACGTGGCACAATTCCCAACATTAACTTCAAATGTAATATTAAACACAGCCCAAAATACAAGTAAGATTTCTCTCAAAATTTTATTACCATAATATTTACATAGCACAACGGAAATACATACACCTTGAATTACAAACTTTCTTTCTTTACAACACTTTCTCTTACAAAATCACGCAATCCATTACATCACTTTGATTCAAGCATCCAAATCCCAAGCTATAGGTAATCATCTGTAAAATATGAGGCTAGAGATAACCCTAACCATCCAAATTAAAGTGGTCAGCCATAAAGGTGTGACATAAAACAAGCAACATAAGTAAAGCATGGATTCATCAACAATAGGAAATAAATAGGAGTAAGTGAATATAGGAAAATCACGAAATGCGAAAACACAACAAGTGAAGCTAGACTAAGTGTCAAGTGTATAAAACAAGAAAACACATGCATGAAACCAAGTCAAGAAAACACAATTTTATATGCTGACTCTCTAATGCGTACTTGTCGGAGTTTATGCATCCCACTCTACATAGGTCCAGTGCAAGCCCTTAACGTCTCCACTTAATAGGGTTTAATCTCTCGCCATGCAACTAATCCTACTACGATGACTACTACGAGATAAAGATAAACTGTGAGTATTAGCCCATGTCCCGATAATTCCGGAGGTCAAACTCTTTCACAGATTATTCTGGAGACTATTTCACTCACACCTGGGAATCTTCGAGAATACCCCACACTGCAAGCAATGGCACCTCATCACACGAATACCACATGTGCGTCGCCTTGAACCCGATAATTCCGGAGATCAATCCCACACCACAGGTAATTCCGGAGACTATTTCACTCACACCTGGATAATTTCGGAGATTATCTCACACCGCAAGCCATACTGAGGTCCATAACCCATGTTCTCGTTCATCATATCACCACTAGTGCCTGTCCTTATCATTTAGGTTATTTAATTACTTTACGAATCTCTTAGAGTTGGTGTACTCCACCGGACTTAACTCAACAACTGATCAACTAAAATACCTCAACAGGCCCAAACATAAATATCTCAGCTGCCGGTATATTAGGGTCGCATACACCCTCTAGAGACTCACACTCAAATATCCAAACAATTCTTCCAACATAAATTTCTCAGATAAAATATCACGAAAAACATTTGTTCAGTAGAAGGTAAGGTATGGAATATTAAGTTATAGCTTAAAATATTTAGAGAGTAAACCATTTAAAGAACATTAAAATATGTATAGATATATCAGTATCAGTCAACAAAAGCCATCGGTCGACTGTCCAGAGAGAAAAATCCAATAACCTTAGGAAATAATTCTAAGTATTATAAGTCGACTATAAAAAGCCATCGATCGACTGTCCAGAGCGAAAAATCCAAAACTTCAATTAAAATAATTCTAAGTAATATCAGTCGACTGTAAAAAGTCATCGGTCGACTATCCAGAACGAAATTTTCAAGAAAACTAGAGAACACAGCAGCCGGTTCGCGATGGTCGACTGTGAAATCACACCGGTCGATTGTCGACCTGTAGACTGCAAATTTTGGTTGTGCACATTTCAACCGATACGTAGTTTTACTTTATGAAAACGATTTCTACAAATAGCGTATTTCTTATTTGATCAAATACAACTTATAGGATATATAATAGTCTATAAAACTAAATCAAAACTACTTGAATTTATAAAAATAGTGATTTGTTGATTTCTTTCAATTAAAACATGAATTGTGCATATAATCTAAATAGAGTTTCTAAAAAAAAATTAATTATTCATTGAAATAGCTTCGTATTCAGATCCAAACCATATCAATACCCAAAATCTCAAAGGAAAACCCCAATTTGGATATATTTCCTCAAACTCAACTCGATCCCAAATTTCGATTTCTCAAGATATGATCTCTTGATTCATAAACTCTTCCTCCAATTTCTCAAAACTGATTCACCATTATAACTCACAATCATAATCAATTTATAACATTACCATATCAAGTTTCATTTGACCAACACTTAAGAGTGATAAAAATATCATCTTTATTAAATTTATGCATGAAATGCACCATATTCAATCAATCCAACATTAATCCAAAAGAAATAGCCTACCCATGATCTCCAATGGGTCACTCATCAATCTCGAATTACCCACATACAATTTTATTCATAAATAACTAGGGTTTCACAAGATCCAATTTTATTCATCAATCCAACATACATATTCATACCCAAATCCTAGCATACTTTCTAGGAGATGAAAAACCACATATAATATTCAAAGAACAAACAAAACAATTTACATTACTCACATACAACACACAAAACAAACTGAAACAAACAAGTCACTCACCTTGTTGAAGAGATCGAATGAAAAGGAAAAAGAAGTTAAGAAAGCCCCCTCCTTCGCAAGAAATCCAAAGTCTTCTCCTTAGAAATCTAAAATAATAAGAAATAAGAGATCTCCTGTGTTGTACAGCAAAAGACGGCTGCACAAAACTATATATAGTTCGGGATTTAAGTTTCTAGGGTTTTAGAAAATATTTTGCGAAATAGTCCTTTTACAACATACCTTTACATAAATAGATCCCTTTATTAGAATACTGGTTGAAACCAATTTAAACAATTCAAAAATAAAAAAGACCCCCTCCAGCATCAGCCGGCACTTGTAGGAAAAATCCAGGAAAACAGTTTTGCACTTTCACCCCTTAAAATAGTAATTTTGCGAAAAGATTCTCTTTTATCCAAAACTTGTAAAATAATTCGAATATGTTGAAACAAAAGGTAAAATATTTATACTTGAACTGACTAGGCATTGTACCCAGCCTAAAAATCTAAAAATCTGGAGTTTTCATCCCATTTGGTAATTTTGCACGAAAGTCCTTTTTGAAATATTTGCAAATAAGTTCGATAATTATCAGAAAAATCTAGAAAAATCATGAATAATCTCAAATAATAAATAATGAGTTTCCCTAAAATAATTTGTGGTTTTAAGTTTTTCAAGACAACATTCGCACATGTTTTGCACGTGTAAAGGATAGGTTTCTAAATGAACATTTATTAAATCACCAAAAAAATCATTTCAATTCATTTTCTAATTTCAAAATAGTATTTATAAATACAGGGTATTACATGACTGGCTTGAGTCGGTCTCATGAGAGCTTTAGAGCATCGAATGCGGCCATGGAGAGAATTTTTACGGAGCTGACATTGTCTACAATGATACATCACACCTTAAGATTCGCCATGCCTAGATTGATAACCAGTGCATCGCAATGAGGTATTTTGACGCACTTAAGATCTTTATCGGAGAAGGACACGGAGAGGCCAGAACCCTTTGGGGGTGGGGTGTGATGTACTGAATTAACTTTCCTTACGAATGCTTTGCGAGAGGAGTTAGAATCTCCTCCCATAGTTCCTCCATGAATGGTGTGTAGGATGGCCATGTGCTCGGAGTCTCGTGAATCAGAACGCCTTTCGGAAGCTTATTAGCCCCACATGGCGGAGGGGTTTCGGTGTTATTGTTTCATTGGACAAACTGAGAGAGATAGTCCCGCCGAATTAGATCTTCAATTTCTTATTTGAAGGTCCGAAGATTATCGGTAGTGTGTCCACTCCCTCTATGAAATGCGCACCACAGACCCTTGTCTCTTCTCTTGCTGGTGGTTTTCATTTTGGGAGTAGGACGAACTATCCATCCTATCTTTTTTAACTGTCATAAGGATGGCAGACACACTCGTGTTCAAGGGACTAAACTTGTCAGAGTGGGGTGTTGGATGGGAAATGTGTTGGCTTGCACTGTTTTTTAGGAACTTCTTGGGTGTTTCATCACTTGCGTTCTTCCTTTTGTTCCCGGAAGGTGACTCTTTCTTAACTTGTGGATTGAGAACTTTCTTGACCCTGATGTATTTTTCACTCCTTTCCAGGAGCTTAGTGAAATCTCGAGGAGGCCTCTTGGCGAGGGAGGCCTTCAATTCTTTATGTATGAAGTTGTGACAGAAAGCTACAGCCGCCACCGAAGAGTCCAAGGAGAAAATTGACCTTGCTTCCGCCGTAAAGCATTTGACAAAGTCTTTCAGCACTTCTCCATCTCTTTGTTTTAGTTCTAATAGGGAGGCACTTGTTTTTTCAGCCTTGCCGCTAGTAACGAAGTGCACAATGAAAAGCTCCTCGAGCTAATCGAAAGAGAATATTGATTCTGGAGTCGGGTGTGAATATCATTCCCTTGTTGATCCTTTCAGTGAGGTGGGAAATGTTCGACACATGAGTGCATCGGTGGCATTGTACACCATCATGAGTGTTTTGAAGCTCTCTATATGCTCAGTCGGGTCTGGTTCTCTATTGTAGGATTCAAATTGAGGAGCCTTGGAGTCCCTTGGGATGGGTGCATCGAGGATGGCTTTGCTGAAAGGCGGCCGACTAAGGTGGTAGGCACCGTTGGACTACTCGCTGAGGGTCACGGGCCGGGATTATTTGGTCGCTGACCAGTGAAGGTATTGGGAATCAGTGGAGATGATTCTTGTGATGATTATTGTTTGACAGACCGGACAGGTTCGACATTATTGATCAGTACCGAGTGTGATCTAGGTAACAACTTGTTTTCAGTAACTGCACTGATTAGGTTTTTCTTTATTGTTTTCGCTCGAAGATCTAATTGGTGTTAGGGGTGATTTTCTATAATCCAACTCGTTCTGAGAGTTAGCGGTAGGTAGTGATACTATGGGGTTGTCTCTTCCTGTCATTAGGGATACGTGCTCCGGCGCGTATCTTGCACTGTTGATTCCTAAGTTACTGTGGTAAGGACGGGATGGGATCCTGGTACATGCTGGTGGACACGAACGGGTCGTATGGGCTGCGATCCTGTGTAATACGGCGCTATAGGTATGCTGCGGTATATCTTTAAGTTCGTCACGGCTTTCGAGGAAGATCTAATGCAATGATTATTGGTGACAACGGGGCAGCGCCCCGAAGTATTTATGTTATTTATCTCCCCAACCATGTCATACTATCAGGAACAGGAAGTAGACCAAATTAGAATGCATTGCATGACGGGGAATGAACCTTATATTCAGAAAAACGAACTCTTTGGAAAGTATGTAGTATGGGATTCATACATTTCCATCGAAGTTGATTTTGGGAAAGTATGCAGTATGGGATGCATGCGTTCCCAACGAATCGCATTAGAGTAATGGCATCGTGTGCATTCTTGTTTCGTGCATTAGATTAGACCATGTCATGTTTGGCCTGGAACGTATGTAGTATGGGATGCATGCGTATCTAGAGTCCCAAGGTTGCATGTATTACAATAAGGCAGGTGATATGGCTAAAAATAGGATTAAATCGGGACTGTTCACATCGGATACTAATCTTAAAGCTCAGGGGTAAAACGGTAATTTCACATGCAAATGGGTCCGAAGCGGGTACTGGGTCTCCTTCTCACAGATCCAATAACCCGTGAATGGATCCACCTCAACTGGGTACGGGTCCCAACCCGAAACACACCCAGTCCAGAAAAGATAGAATTAGGGGTTCTGATTAATCCTAATCAACGGCTCTGATTCACATCTATCTTTTCACCGGGAATTAAGGGATTACATTCCTAATCTGATTACGAGGATTTTATGCCTTATCAGATCACAGGAATCACATTCCTTATCTGATCCTAACGGCGACTATAAATACCCCACACCCATCTCCATTAAGAGGTAATCAATCTTTTGCTAGTTAAACGCTCTTTCATAATCATTTCTGGTTACTGACTTGAGCGTCGGAGGGTGCGTCGCCGAGATCAACCCCGGTGTCTCGCACTTCCTTGCAGGTGAACGGCGGGAATCAACGGTCAAAGCTCCGGCGGAACAGGTTAGGTTTGCTATTCAGGTTTTCCACGAACTCACAAATACTATCTGTTTACCCCCACACCGAAATTAGCGGCAACAGATTGGCGCCGTCTGTGGGAAAACCATACGAATAGCCTCATCCTCTTCTCGTCGACTAGCTCTTCTCCAGCCATGCCTCCCAGAAAAGTCAGGTCCAGAGGGTCCAACCGCGGGCCCAACCCCGCCGATCAGCAAGAGGTAGTCCCCGTCCAACCCGCTCCGCAGCAGGGACAACCCCCGCCTCAAGTGGAGGACCCTCTTCAACAAGATCAGCCTCCTCTTCAGAATCAGGAACCCCCCAAGGGTCCCACCGGTCCTCAGAATGCCGGTGCGGGGGGCTCCCGCATGAAGCAACCTCTCCATCAAGACCGCATCTCCATACACAAAGCCTCTACGGATTCCATGGCCTATCATAATCCTCAAAACCGGCAGAAGGTGGAGGACTTACGCCACCGTCTGGACGAGAAGCGGGCCCGAGAGGGAACCTCCCGCCAACAACGTCCGGGTGAGCGATCCCCTCACCGCCGAGACTACAGAAGATCCCCAGTCCGAAGGGGAAGGAGGGAGTCCCCCGAGCATTACAGAAGGAGGCACTCCCCCGCAGATCGGCAACAGCCCAGGAACAATGAGGCACCAATCACCCGTGCCGAGTTCCAGCAGTTCCAAGCAATGGTACAACAGGCACTCAACCTCCGTCAAAACCCTAATGAGCCGAAGGCCCCGTCCCCTCCTCCAGTCCGAAGCCCTCGCTGACGGTCCCCATCTCCTCGTCCCGCTCCTACCAACTCCCGGCGTACCCCAAGTCCTCGTCGCTCCCGAAGTTACCATCGCCGCAGCCCTCGCTCTCCCTCCTACGAAGACGAGTCTAGAGGCTCGGCTGATTACCGTCGGAGGGACGACGCCATGTATCGCCGTCTTCATGAGGTAGAGAGGTGCCTGGGTCAGATAGGTCGAGAAGAAGAGCTTAGGGGGAGGACCCTACGTCCTACTCGACCCCCTTTCTCCCGAACCATTGTGGATGCACCTGTGCCGTTCGGCTTCAAACCTCCCAATTTGAGACTTACACCGGGGAGACTGACCCCGTTGACCACATTGAGAGCTTCAAGACTCTTATGCTCATCCACCAAGCTTCCGATGCCCTGCTGTGCAAGACATTCCCTGCTACTCTCAAGGGCTCGGCTCGGGAATGGTACTCCCGCCTCGCCCCGTCTTCCATATTCTCCTTCGAGCAGTTCGAAACACTCTTCATCACCCACTTCGTGAGTAGCAGGCGCACGGAGAAGACCAGCATCTCACTCTTCCAGCTCAGGCAAGAGAAAGGTGAGAAGTTAAGAGACTATGTGAAGAGGTTCACAGCTGAAGCCAGGTCTATAGCTTCCCTCGACCAATCTGTCGCAGCGGCCGCCTTCCAATCCAATGTCTTCAATTCCAGCCTCCGCTCCTCTCTTGCTAAGAAGCCTCCACAGAACTTTGCCGACCTCCTTCTCAAGTGTGACAAGTACATTCGTGCCGAAGAGGCCGTCTACCTTCCAAGCTTCGGAGGGTCTACCTCAGGGACGAAACGGAAGTTGACCGAAGAAGAAGAGGCTAAGAAGCTTCAGAAGGACGGCAATGGCCAGCGCCGCCTGACTCCTCGGTTTGAGAAGTTCACCCCCCTCATTGCTAATATATCAGAAGTCCTTATGGAGGTGGACAAGGAAGGACTACTCCGCGCTCCCCCAAGAATGAATACCCCTGGCAAGAAGAGGGACAGAGATAAGTGGTGCCGCTTTCACAGGGACCACGATCACGACACGGATGATTGTCAGGCTCTCAAGGAGGAGATCGAAGAACTCATACAATGGGGGCACCTGATCAAGTTCGTCCAAAAAGAGGGGGCCGAGCTCCTCCCCTGATCGTCACCTCTTCCAAACGAACAGAAAGGCCCGCCGAGCTTCAAGACTCAGCTCCTCCCAAGAGGTCCTCACCTTATTGTAGAAGTAGGATTCTGATTTTCAATAAGGCCGATGCTTGTAACTCGGCCAACAGCATGTAATAATGGCTCTCCCTATTGGAGCAGCCACTTAGTTTATTTCAATAAAATTTTACATCTTTTCATTGAAAATTATTGCTCTTGCTTCTCTATCTCTCCGAGTCACGACTCTCTTAAATGGTGGGTTCGGAGTCCAGCTTCTTCTACATGGCTCCTCCCGCAACTCACTAAACTCTAACGATGGTTCCGGAGTCCAACACTTGGTTCGATTCTGCTTCGAATAACTTGCTCTTAAGCGGGTTAGAAGTGGTTCGCCATTCGGAATTGCTCCCACAACCGTTGAACAACTCTAACGATGGTTCCGGAGTCCAACACTTGGTTCGATTCTGCTTCGAATAACTTGCTCTTAAGCAGGTTAGAAGTGGTTCGCCATTCGGAATTGCTCCCACAGCCGTTGAATAACTCTACCGATGGTTCCGGAGTCCAACACTTGGTTCGATTCTGCTTTGAATAACTTGCTCTTAAGCAGGTTAGAAGTGGTTCGCCATTCGGAATTGCTCCCACAGCCGTTGAACTTTTCTAACGATGGTTCCGGAGTCCAACACTTGGCTCGATTCTACTTCGCAAGTTCGCTGTTAAGCGATCTAGAAGTGGTTCGCCATTCGGAATTGCTCCCACAACCGTTGATTCCCTCACTTAAATAACGAGTTCGGAGCTCACCACTCTTCTCCCAGAGTTGCTCCTCAGACTCGTCTCACCAATGGCACTCTCCTAGAGTTGCTCCTCACACTCCCCCTCCAAGTGGCTCTTCCCTAGAACCGAGCTCTTCGCTCCGCTCGCCTCCAAAGCGGACCTTTTCTCAAACAAGTTCGGAGCTCACAACTCTCTCCTAGAGCTGCTCCTCAAAACTCGTCTTCCAGATGGCTCTCTCCTAGAGTCAAGCTCTTCACTCCGCTCGCTTCCGAAGCGGACCTCTTCTCTACGAGTTCGGAGCTCACAACCCTCCCCTGGAGTTGCTCCCTGCACTCACTCCAGAGAATGGGTCTTCCTAGCACCTCTTCCTAGCACCTCTTCTCCTAGGAGTGGAGCTCCTCTTCAAAAATCTCTAAAACCAAAAAGAATAGAGACAACTTCAGAGCCCCTCACCTCTCCCATATGCTGACCCATCCTCCCGAGCCGAGGAGCAGAGCTTCATCGACCCATCCCCTTCATCAACTCACTGAGCTTCTCCTCACGCTCGAGCCATCCGAACAGCCGAGCTACCGAACAGCTCAGCCGAACGGCCGAGCCACTGAGCACGGAGGGCCGAAATCTTCAAGGAACACTTCCTCCAAAACGCCTCAGCGCCTCGGCCAACAGCACTGAGTCTCCGAGCCGAGGTGCCGAGGTACCGACCCTCGTATATGGAGAAAAATCGTCCCGAGGCGAAGTCACCGTCGGATCTCTCCAAAATTCGCGACACAATCTGACGGACGGTTCAGATCGTGCCACGCCACCACAAAACGACAAGATAACGTTTTCTCGAAACTCGTGCCTCTTGCCTCGTGATTCGTGCCACGATCGTGATCAACCGTCCAGATGGCTCTTCTACAAGTCGAGCTCTTCGCTCCGCTCGCCTCCAAAGCGGAGCTCTTCTCAACGAGTTCGGAGCTGAAAACTCTCTCCTAGAGTTGCTCCTCAAACTCCTCTTCTAGATGGCTCTTCTACAAGTTGAGCTCTTCACTCTGCTCGCCTCCAAAGCGGAGCTCTTCTCAACGAGTTCGGAGCTAAAAACTCTCTCCTAGAGTTGCTCCTCAAACTCCCCTTCCAGACGGCTCTTCTACAAGTCGAGCTCTTCGCTCCGCTCGCCTCCAAAACGGAGCTCTTCTCAGCGAGTTCGGAGCTAAAACTCTCTTCTAGAGTTGCTCCTCAAACTCCTCGTCCAGATGGCTCTCCTAGAGCCGAGCTCTTCACTCCGCTCACTTCCAAAGCGGAGCTCTTCTCCACAAGTTCGGAGCACAACTTTCTCCTGGAGTTCCTCCTCTAACTTGTCTCTCAAATAGCTCTTCTCGACGAGATCGGAGCTAAAACTCTCTTAGAATTGCTCCTTGCGCCCACTTCAAAGAATGGGTCTTCCCATGGCTCTTACGAGGATCTTCCTAGCACCTCTTCTCCACCCCTAGGAGTGGAGCTCCTCTTCAAAAATCTCCAAACACCAAGCAGAGCATCACCTCTTCCATATGCCGACTCATCCCCTTCATCAACTCACCGAGCTTCTCCTCACGCTCGAGCCGTCCGAACAGCCGAGCTACCGAACAGCTCAGCCGAACGGCCGAGCAATTGAGCACGGAGGGCCGGAATCTTCAAGGAACACTTCCTCCAAAACGCCTCAGCGCCTCGGCCAACAGCACTGAGTCTCCGAGCCGAGGTGCCGAGGTACCGACCCTCGTATATGGCAAAAAATCACCCCGAGCCGATCTCACCGTTAGATCACCTCCAAATTCACACTCGAGCGTGATGGACGGATCAGATCGTGCCACGTCACCACAAAACGACAAGATAACGTTTTCTTGAAACTCGTGCCTCTTGTCTCGTGATTCGCACCACGATCGTGATCAATCGTCCAGATTGAGCCGCGTAGCTCGGATCTGCCAATCTACCCAACTGCGGAGCGGCAAAAAATGTACCTCGAAATCTGGGCTCGGATTCGCCGAACGAAGCAAGCAGATGAAGAGGGAGAAAGAACAAGAGGCTAATGGTCGGGGTCGGACCAGATACCCACGGTCCGACCCATACCCTTCTTAGCTCATTCGTTCTTCTCCTCCTCCCCTTCCTCTTCTCCTCTTCTCCACCGTGCGGAAGAACAAGGCAGAGGAGAGAACCCCAAATGCCTCTCCTCCCCTTCCTCTTCTCCTCTTCTCCACCGTGCGGAAGAACAAGGCAGAGGAGAGAACCCCAAATGCCTCTCCTCCCCTTCCTCTTCTCCTCTTCTCCACTATGCGAAAGAACAAGGCGGAGGAGAGAACCCAAATGCCTCTCCTCCCCTTCCTCTTTCTTCTCAGAAGTGCTGCCGACCCCAACGATCCGAGGTACCGATCCGATCCGAGGCGCCAATCCGATCCGAGGCGCCGATCCGAGCCGAGGTGCCGGGGTACCGACCCTCGTATATGGAGAAAAATTCGACCGATCTCATCTCACCGTCGGATCGTCTCAAAATTCGCGCTAAAACATGATGAACGGCTCAGATCTCGCCACGTCTCCACAAAACGACAAGATAACGTTTTCACGAAACTCGTGCCTCTTGTCTCGTGATTCGCGCCATGATCGTGATCAACCGTTCAGATTGAGCCACGTAGCTTGGATCTTAAATCCGAGCTACCGACCTACCAAACCGCAAAGTGGTAAAAAATCTCCTCAAAATCCGTGCTCGGATTGGCCGAACAAGAAGCAGATCCGAGGAGCTCAGATTTTCCGAACAAGAAGCAGAGGAGGAAGAATAAAAAAAAGGGCACCAAGGTGCCGGGTTCGGACCCGTTAAGGGGATCCGACCCGAACACCTTTCCAACCCGAACCCTTCCTTCTTCTTCCCTTCCAATTTCCCGCCAAAACAAACCAAAAAAAAAAAATGTAGCATCATCTCCCTCGGTGAGCGCTTCAGCATTCTCACTCCCCTTCGTCGTCGAACCCACCTTGGCTTCGCCGAACCCTTAGCCACCGAGCTCCGGGGTCGAGCCCAGGCTTCCACCACCTCCGACGAGCTCCACCTCCCTCTCTCCCTGCACCGAGCTCCAACGACGAGCTCGCCCCGCCATCGAGCTCCAAGTCCCAACGCATCGACGAGCTCCAAATCCTTCACAGCTTTTGAGCTCTCCCAACAGTCGAGCTCCATTGCCGAACTCCATTGAGCTCCCTCACCAAGCTCCACGCCGAGCCACACGCCCTCCGTCACCAAGCTCCCTTCCAACTTCAAACCCATTACTGACGAGCTCTTCCCCACCGAGCTCAAACTCCACTTCGAGCTCCACTGCCGAGCCCCATGCCGGACCGATCTCCTCTATCCGCCGAAGCCAACAAGCGAAGCTTCACCATGGCCCGTCTCCAAACTCCGCCATGGCCGACCACCTCCGCTCCGAGCTCCGCGATGCCGAAGCTCTTCAAAACGCCGACCCACTTCGTCGAAGCTCTTGCCTTGCCGAACTCCATTCGTGCCGAGCTTCGCTGCCAAGCTCACCTCCGAGCTCCAACGGTGCCGAACCCATCGTCTCCTTCACGAGCTCACCTCCAAAACAGAGCTCCGCTATTTGTCGAAGCTCTTGTCCACGTCCACTGTCGAGCTCGCCTCCCATTGCCAAAGCTCTTCTCTGCCATTGCCGAGCTCGAACTGTGCTACCTCCACTGCGTCGAGCCACCACAGTCGAAGCTCCGAAGCATCGAGCTCCGACGTTGGCAGAGCTCCATTGAAATTGCCAAAGCTCCATTGAACTTACCGAAGCATCGAGCTCCGACGTCCCGCCTCCGAGCTCCTCTCTACTGAGTCGATGAGCTCCAAACTTGAACCCTTCACCAAGCTCTCCACCTTCGTCGGCGAGCTCGCAGCGAGCAATTGCCGAAGCTCCAAACTCCCCTTCTTCACCAACTCCCATCTCCTCGCCGAACTTCTCCTCTAGATGAGCCCCAAAACTCCGCATCACCGAGCGCTTCGCTGAGCTCTCCTTCATCTCCCACTGAAGCGTCGACTCTCCATGCCGAGCTGAACCCATCAAACCGAAGCTCCAACTCCTCGCCACCTTCGCCCAACCTCGCTGACCTCCACGCACGGGCCACCTCTTCGTCAACCTCCGTCGAGCTCGAGCTACTCTCGACGAATCCATCACCTCCACACCGTCGAAGCTCAGAGCTCCTACGCCGAGCGTCGCCTTGGCACCGAGCTCCAACGAGGAGCTTCGCCACCTCTACACCGTCGAAGCTCAGAGCTCCCACGCCGAGCGTCACCTTGGCACCGAGCTCCAACAGTCGAGCTCCACCACCACATCGACAAACTCCGAGCCTCCCCGTCGACCTCTCTCGCGAACTGACGAAGAACGAAGAGAAAGACGGTCGAAGGAGACGGGGGCGAGAGCACGCGAAGGAGAAGAAAGAAGAGAAGCAGCGGAAGAACAGGGACGAAGCAAAAAAAAAAAAAAAAAAGCCACGTGGCATGCCATGTGGCATCATCTCAAGGGTCGGACGTGCCGAACCGAGGGACCAGGGTACCGAGGCTGTAAATTGAGAAAAAAAGTGACCGACCAACACGATCCGTCCGATCGTCTCAAAATTCGCGTCGCGATACGATCAACGCTCAGGAACTCGCCACGTGTCCCGATCGTGATCTGCCTCACGATGCGCGCAGATCTGATCATGATGGACGCCCAGAAACGTGCCACGTGTCCAGATCGCGATCTGCCTCACAATGCGCACAGATCTGATCATGATGGACGGCCAGAAACTCGCCACGTGTCCAGATCGTGATCTGCCTCACGATGCGTGCTCATCTGGTCATGATGGACGGCCAGAAATCTGCCACGTGTCCAGGTAATATTTAAATTATTTATTTATTTATTTAATTGTTTTTTTTAAAAAATCCGAAAAAAATATTTAAAAATCGAAAAAAATTAATTAAAAATTCTAAAAATAATTATTAATTCAGAAAAATTATTTTTAAATTCTGAAAAAATAATTATTAAATTAGAATAATTAATTAATATTTTATATAATTAATTATTTAATTCGGAAAATGAATAAAAAATTCAAAAAAATGAGAAAAAATTCAGAAAAATCTGGAAAAATCACCAAAAATCCAGAAAATTCTGAGAATATTTTTGGGCATTTTACAAGCCCATAATAACACTGTTACACCCCGAGCAAGATTCCAAACTCCCTTAAGAACACCGATAAAATTCCGTACGCCATTGAAACAGTAAAACTACTCCTCAAAGGCTGATCAAACTCAGTCTTCGGGAGTGGGGGGCTCGTGATATGGCTAAAAATAGGATTAAATCGGGACCGTTCACATCGGACACGAATCTTAAAGCTCAGGGGTAAAACGGTAATTTCACATGCAAATGGGTCTGAAGCGGGTACTGGGTCTCCTTCTCACAGATCCAATAACCCGTGAACGGATCCACCTCAACTGGGTACGGGTCCCAACCCGAAACACACCCAGTCCAGAAAAGATAGAATTAGGGTTTCTGATTAATCCTAATCAACGGCTCTGATTCACATCTATCTTTTCACTGGGAATTAAGGGATTACATTCCTAATCTGATTACGAGGATTTTATGCCTTATCAGATCACAGGAATCACATTCCTTATCTGATCCTAACGGCGACTATAAATACCCCACACCCATCTCCATTAAGAGGTAATCAATCTTTTGCTAGTTAAACGCTCTTTCATAATCATTTCTGGTTACTGACTTGAGCGTCGGAGGGTGCGTCGCCGGGATCAACTTCGGTGTCTCGCACTTCCTTGCAGGTGAACGGCGGGAATCAACGGTCAAAGCTCCGGCGGAACAGGTTAGGTTTGCTATTCAGGTTTTCCACGAACTCACAAATACTATCTGTTTGCCCCCACACCGAAATTAGCAGCAACAGCAGGTGATCAGTGCATTAGTTGTTAGACCATGGCATACACGAACACCAGGGAATTAGGATGCACGTTTTCCTTTTCATTCAAGATGGTTTGTGGTTGCCAGTTTGGAGATCACTGTTTTTTTACAGCATTGCGTCAGTAGAATTACTGACGTACCCCACATTTTAGGTACATGAATATCAGGTCACAAGTGCAGGAGAGCCCAAGATCAGCAGGGCATCCAAATGGGGATGACAGTATACGTGCCTACCATTCAAGTGGGTGCAGAAATATCAGAGTCGCACAGCAGAAGACTCAAGCCGAGGAACAAGTCCCAGGAAAGCAGATAGACCACTCAGCGGAGTTCTTAGCAATGACCAATCAATTGCCGATCTGGAAGACAACTGACAGGATTGCCAGAGGAGCCTGAATAATCTTTGCGATCAGTTGTAATATGTTACGTAAATTGTTTTTCTTGTTCAAGGACATTTGATATTATAATTATTGATGTAATAACTCTAATGGCAATAAAAGTGTTTAAATTTCCGTGTTATTTACTGTGTTGAGATGCATTTGAAGGCAAAGATTCTGGTTGTGTCATGGATGTCCAGTATTGGGGGATCCGGGGCGCTACAATTGGTATCAGAGCTAACTTCAAACTGCAGACTAACACAGTAGGAAATTTGACTTAAAATGCCAAATAGCTGGGTTAAGTTTGGATTGCAGGAAGGTCAAAACCATGATTGTTTCACTTTTTCACTTATGTCTATGATCTTCCCTACAGCCAGAACTAACCTTGTGTGTTTTCTTTCCTTGAAGGGTGTCGAGAAGAATCAGAAACAACCACCGTCGAATGGCTGAGGGCGAAGGCAGTAGGACCAACAGCACGAACTTCAATGTTGAAGCAGAGTTTACCCATGTATACCAAATGATGGGAGCATTTGTGGAAGCTAGTAGAAACCAAGCACCGCCACAGGGAACACCAGGAGTCGCTACCCCAGCAGACCTGATAAAGATGGTGGACGTTCAAGGAGATGAAACCGCCAGTTTTCGAAGGGCGGGTCAACCCCACGGCTGCTGACGACTGGATACGTCAAGTAGAAACAGTGTTTGAAGTACTGGTAACTCCAGAAGCCAGCAAGGTTCGTTTGGCCATAATATTGCTAGAGAAGGATGCCGGAGTTTGGTGGCAGTCCGTGAAGCATGGTCTTGGGGGAGTTCAAATCACGTGGAAAAATTTTCTTGAGGAATTCCGACAGTACTATTTTCCCACGGATGTGCAAGAAGAAAAGGCGATGGAGTTCCACAATTTGAAGCAGGAAAATATGTCTGTCAGGGAATATGAGACAAGGTTGTCTCAGCTATCACGGTATGCACTTGAGATGGTCCAGGAAGAAGCGAAGAAAGCCCAAAGATTTGAGCAAGGGCTCAGGCCTGGACTGAGGTCGAGGTTGGTTCCGTTAGGCATCCGCCAATTCGACAAGCTAGTAAGGTGAGCTGCGGTAACAGAAATGGACATGAGGCAGAGTCAAGGCGAGGCCGAGACGAAGAAGAGGAAGAAACATATTCTC
The DNA here is from genome assembly GCA_017893485.1 of Hemerocallis citrina. Taxonomy (NCBI): domain Eukaryota; kingdom Viridiplantae; phylum Streptophyta; class Magnoliopsida; order Asparagales; family Asphodelaceae; genus Hemerocallis; species Hemerocallis citrina. The sequence goes on along the minus strand of CM030358.1, from coordinate 183,137,991 downwards.
ACCAATGACCAATACAAGCGGGACTCAACTCACAAGTCCAGAAAGCTTAACACCAGCAAGGGGACCAACTAGACGGTGGTGTGTTACTTTTGTAAAGAACCAGGTCATTTCAAGAGTCAATGCTCGAAAAGAGCCCAGACAAGCACTTGCTACAATTGTGGAGAAGCCGGGCACAAGAAATCAGATTGTCCACGACTGCAAGGGAACCCCAATGACCAGTTACTAAAGGTGACCGATAAAGGGAAGAAGCATGTTCGTCAGGGACGAACCTCAGCTTAATTGGGAAGAAGTATGTAATAATGAGGGTCATCATAGTCAAGAAATAGTAAAATGTTTTGTTGGTTGCATTTTTGCAAGTTATGGATGATGAACTTGTACTATGATCTATAGCATTATAAAGCATGAAGGTTGGGGCATTTGGGTCGTCTCTTGTCTTATGCTTATTTTATTAAGTGTTTGGGATAAGGCATAAGGCCGAAATATTTGCCTTCTCCTTGGAAAGCCTCGTTTTCTTCTAAGGAGGGAGTGGTCACCGATCCACTAGAGGTGCAAACCGAGAGCTGGAATATGTGCTGAGAACTTGACTCGAGCACTTGAAGGAGATATGATAAACCAAGAACGATCGTGAGTATGGAGGCTCCAGAATGATCCGCGGAGTGAGATATTCCTCAGCATTCTAGACGAGGGATAAAATAAGCCCCAGAGTGTTCTATAGAGAGGAATTGATCTCCAGTGTTTCGGGACGAGAGCGATACTCATGGGGAGTTCGTGTGGAGAGGTTGGCTCCAGAATGATCCATGGAGTGAGACATTCCTCAGCATTCCAGACGAGGGATGAAATAGGCCCCAGAATGATCTGTGGAGTAGAATTGGTCTCCAGTATTCCAGGGACGAGAGCGATGCTCATGAGAAAGATTGTGTGATGTTGGCTCCAGAATGATCCAGGGAGTGAGATATTCCCCAGTATTCCAGACGTGGGATGAAATAGGCTCAAGAATGATCTGTGGAGTGGGATTGATCTCCAGTATTCCAGGGATGAGAGCAACGTTCACGGGCAGGTTAGTGGGACATTGGCTCCAGAATGATCTAAGGAGTGAGATATTTCCCAGTATTCCAGACGAGGGATGAAATAGACCCCAGAATGATCTGTAGAGAGGGATTGATATCCAATATTCCAAGGATGAGAGTAATACCCACAAAGGAAATTCAAGGATGAGTAAGGGCTCCAGAATGATCCAAGGAGTGAGATATTTTCCAGTATTCCAGACGAGGGATGAAATAGGCCCCAGAATGATCTGTGGAGTGGGATTGATCTCCAGTATTTCAAGGACGAGAGTAATACCCATAGGGAAAATTAATGATAAGGGAGGCTCCAGAATAATCCGTGGAGCGAGATGTTTCCCGGTATTCCAGAACACGACATGAAATAGGCCCCAGGATGTTCTGTAGAGAGGGATTGATCTCCAGTAGTCCAGGATGAGAGCGACCTTCCCTAAAGTGATTCATCCCCAGTACGGTGGATGTGAGATAAGACAGATCCCCGAATGATCCGTGCGATGGGATTAATCTTCGGGAAGGAAAGATGCGTTGAGCACTTGAGGCTTGCGAGCCGATGTTGAGCACTTGAGATTCAGTTGTCGAGGATGTTCCTCGAGAAATTTGAGATGATCAGGGGAAGGTGTCTTCTGCTCCTGGATGTTTGTCTGCTCCCCTAGCGTCGTTCTGAGGACAGAAAGATTCTAAGGAGGGAGTGATGTAATACCCCGCAAAATAGCATATGGCTATTTTTGCACTGTAATTCGTGCACGTATGAGTGTTGCACACAATTACATATTTTCCGAGGAAATTATCAGTTAAATTGAGAGATTTCAGACATACGAGCTGTTCTGAACCCAATGAGGTAAACCCGGAATATTTTCTCGATTAAACTATGGTTTTGTCCCGATTGTTTTGACTAGATAATTTTTGGAAAAAAATTATAATTTCTATAAAATATGTATTTTATAGGATTTTAATTTATATGTATTGGTTATTTTCAATTAAGCTAGTGCTTGAAGTGAATGTGAATTGAGTTTGTGCACTAGGGTTAGAATCGGGGTGTGATGACCTAGGGTTCCTTGACCTAACCTAGGGTTAGGAACCCTAGCATCACATCATGCTTGGATCTTGATAAGATCCAATGGTGGAATTAAATCACCATGTGTATGTTGACCTTTAGGATAGGAAATTTCCTAGGAGCTTCAAGGAAGTTTCCAAGAAGCTTCTAGCTTGATGTGTTGGCACCCATCTCACCCTTCATCCCTTCACCCATCCTACTCTCCATCTCAACCCTACACCTCACCACACTCCAACCCACACCCACCCTCCATAATCTGGCCATATAACCCCTCCTCCCATCTCACTTCACTCCATTTTTCCAAGCTCCATTCACACTCCTCCTAAGCCTTCTCCATTCCTCCTTGTTCAAAAATATATATATGTATATGTAGGAAAAGGAAGAAGTCTATTAGAATAGAAGGAGTAGTAGAGAAGGAGAAGAAGAAGTGTAGGAGAGGGTGTAGGCCAAGTTATACAAGTGCAAGGCAAGCAAGCAAGCAAAGCTACAAGGAGATTCTTTTGCAAAACTTCAAGTGGGTGATCTCTTCAACTCTGAACTTGGAATTCATTTTCTTTTGAGTATGAAAAGGATGTGTAGTAGGAGTAGTCATGATGTAGTTACCATGTGTGAGCATGTGAAGTGCTAGGGAAACATAGTTGTATGGTAAGAACAACTTCTTCCTTAAGCTTGTTAAGAAGCATGATTGTGAGGGTATGTTGGGGAATTCCTTACGCCCAAACGGTTTGGGATCTTGAGCTAAAACTTTGGGTTATTGTTTTTCTATGTATTTATAGTATCCATGATTTTTTTTCATAATATTTGGATGCATTTTAGTAGCCCAAACAGCGGGTCCAAGTCCGGACAGTGAGCAGCCAGAATAGCTGTTGGCTGTGAGAACTTTTGTGTATCTTTCCGATTTTGTATCTCGGAAATGACAGGGCATTTTGATCTGAAATTTTTTTTGGACGCTCTTGTATGTGTCTGCAACCATAGTCTTAAATTTTGTAATTTTTCGAGGTCGTTTGATGCCCCGAAAATTTTTTAGAATGCAACTGGTCTGAAGGTGTCGGCAGAAGCTGACTGTGTTTTGGGCTGAAGTTCAAAAAGCCATAACTCCGTGTACGTTTATTATTTTGATATGAAACTTTGGGAGTAGCATGGGGTATGAGTCTAATTGACGAATCTCAAATTTTAGATTTTTTAGAGATCATTTGACGAGGTTTCAAAAGTGATTAGTGAGGGGCAGTAAATACCCTGCTGAAAAAGAACAGCTGAAAATATTGCTATGTTTGAGGAGTCGTAGATCTTTGCGTGAAATGAATTTGAATGCGAATTTTTGACACATTAAAATGGTATATGTGGAGATATATAATCTCAAATTTCATGAGCATTGAACTCAAGGTTGATTTATTATCTAATTTCGAAGTAGGCTATGTTCAGCCTAGTGTAAGTTGTCTAGTCCGTGGAGATGGATAGTTCTAGAATTATCTGTTAAAAAATTGGGCGACTAGCCAACTAGAGATTTGCATCAGGGAATCATAGCTTCCTAACCCAATTGGAATTTTCTAATTCTTGGTTAAGGGTTGGAAGTTCTGATTTTTCGAAGTTGGGATAGATTCGGCCTTGTTAAGGAAATGGTTGCTAGAGAAATCAACTTTTTCCTTGTTATGCCCCCAATGGAAATGGGTATCTTTGAGGACCCTAAGGATTGAATCTAAGGACGTGTCCAACTAGGAAGTTAAAGTAGACACTCCCAGTTTTTCATAGGACGCGGGGTCGAGCAATTCCGATGAGTGAGCAACTTCAATGATATTGGGAAGGTGCAGCAAGTGCAAGAAGGAATATACTGCTGAGAATATATATGGGTTATTTGGGTGCCAAGATGATTGAATTCGAAGAAATGGTTAGCTGGTGAGTTGTAGACCAGAGTCTTAGAGTTTCAGAATGGGTGGTGTTAAGCAAATCCGAGCTGTGTGTTGGAAGTTGTGGTTATTGTAAGTTTGGCACCCTGTTGTTGAGATTTACTTCAAGATTAAGTTAGCTTGGGGACTTGAGCTCTTAAATATTTGAGAGATTCGCCCACTGGGGAATTGCAGTGGATCTCCCTATCCTTCTAAAATTTCTGAGTGTGTTGGGTTCCGATGAGCGTAGCTGGGGTTACAGCTACTGCTATTTCTTGAACTGTTTCATCGGACAATTGATGAGGAACCCTCTGCATACCGCAGTGTGGTGATCATGAGTTATCAGGTTCTAATGATGTTTTAGAAATTCATTGGAACTTGGATAAGTTCCTGTGCATAATACTCATGGTGGACTTGAGTGAGTGGGGATATAGCTCTGGTCGATTGTGTTTGGTGTTTCGATGCCTGAGTCTGTCAATGGTCGGAAATTGATGGTTATGTGTGTGCTTACCTTCATTAGAATTATATTACATCCTTGGGGCGCCGTTGGACTACTCGCTGAGGGTCACGGGCCGGGATTATTTGGTCGCTGACCAGTGAAGGTATTGGGAATCAGTGGAGATGATTCTTGTGATGATTATTGTTTGACAGACCGGACAGGTTCGACATTATTGATCGATACCGAGTGTGATCTGGGTAACAACTTGTTTTCAGTAGCTGCATTGATTAGGTTTTTCTTTATTGTTTTCGCTCGAAGATCGAATTGGTGTTAGGGGTGATTTTCTATAATCCAACTCGTTCTGAGAGTTAGCGGTAGGTAGTTATACTATGGGGTTGTCTCTTCCTGTCATTAGGGATACATGCTGCGGCGTGTATCTTACACTGTTGATTCCTGAGGTACCGTGGTAAGGACGGGATGGGATCCTGGTACATGCTGGTGGACACGAACGGGTCGTATGGGCTGCAATCCTGTGTAATACGGCGCTATAGGTATGTTGCGTTATATCTTTAAGTTCATCATGGCTTTCGAGGAGGGTCTGATGCAATAATTATTGGTGACAATGAGGCAGCGCCCCGAAGTATTTATGTTATTTATCTCCCTAACCTTGTCATACTATCAGGAACAGGAAGTACACCAAATTAGAATGCATTGCATGACAGGGAATGAACCTTATATTCAGAAAAACGAACTCTTTGGAAAGTATGTAGTATGGGATGCATACATTTCCATCAAAGTTGATTTTGGGAAAGTATGCAGTATGGGATGCATGCGTTCCCAATGAATCGCATTAGAGTAAGGGCATCGTGTGCATTCTTGTTTCGTGCATTAGATTAGACCATGTCATGTTTGGCCTGGAACGTATGTAGTATGGGATGCACGCGTATCCAGAGTCCCAAGGTTGCCTGTATTACAATAAGGTAGGTGACCAGTGCATTAGTTATTAGACCATGGCATACACGAACACCAGGGAATTAGGATGCACGTTTTCCTTTTCATTCAAGATGGTTTGTGGTTGCCAGTTTGGAGATCGCTGTTTTCTTATCAGCATTGCGTCAGTAGAATTACTGACGTACCCCACATTTTAGGTACATGAATATCAGGTCACAAGTGCAGGAGAGCCCAAAATCTGCAGGGCATCCAAAGGGAGATGACAGTATACGTGCCTACCATTCAAGTGGGTGCAGAAATATCAGAGTCGCACAGCAGAAGGTTCAAGCCGAGGGACAAGTCCCAGAAAAGCAGATAGACCACTCAGCGGAGTTCTCAGCAATGACCAATCAATTGCCGATCTGGAAGACAACTGACAGCGTTGCTAGAGGAGCCTGAATATTCTTTGCGATCAGTTGTAATAAGTTACGTAAATTGTATTCCTTGTTCAAGGACATTTGATATTGTAATTATTGATGTAATAACTCTAATGGCAATAAAAATGTTTAAATTTCCGTGTTATTTACTGTGTTGGGATGCATTTGAAGGCAAAGATTCTGGTTATGTCGCGGATGTCCGGTATTGGGGGATCCAGGGCGCTACATATACACCTCAGCCGTCCCTAGATAACAGATCTTTCGAATGCATTGAAGGTGGTGATGAGAACCCTGTGTTCAGGCCTCCTCTAGGGGTTTACTGGACCGGTGGCCACACGTAGAGAGATAACCCACGTGGAGTGTTGACGTACTATATAGATGAACTTGAAAGGCTACATCCCTCATGCATGGCCAATATGAAATTGTGGTTGACAAAGATCCACTTGTGAATTTCAATATCGTCGAGTTCTACTATCCCGATTGAGTCCTCCGACAGTTCGCCGCGCAACAAAGAATCCCTGAAAATCGGATGTACGATCATCATCGCTCTCATGGGCAATGTGGAATGAGAGAAAATGTGATTTGCTGCTTGAAGGTTTCGTACCATATGATGGGTTGGAGTAAGAAGCTTACACAGCGTGGTACCGTCGTATTATGCATTTGTATATATCTCCTCGAACCACTATATTGGCGGGGATCCACAAACCGATCCCAAAGCACTAGGTCGAACCACAACCGGCACATTCTACTTCTCAACCGATAGATCAACCCAAGGCCTCCTCGTATTGACTCTTGGTTAGTAACTCGTTTGTTAGTAACTATGAATTAACAAATTCCGCACATATTTTACTTATACTTGCATCACATAATTTTGTTTATGCATGATTATATTTAAATGTTATTGCAGATTGATAATTCATGGGATATTGTGCAAAAATACGCTCGTGTGTTAAAAAGTAATGCTTTGAAGGCTTGTAAGGAATTAGAGCAAGAAATCCTCTACCCATGTCGGTTGTCGCTTGAAGAGGTTGGAGACGGACTACAATTTCCTACTCTTCTAGCTCCACCACAAGCACAATAATAAAATGTTGATTAATCTATTTGAACTGTTGCCGCTATTGTCTAACGGCAATAGTTATGTTGATTTCGTTGTTGACAATAATGACTGTGCAAACAGAAAGTTTCACAGAGTCGAAGTTTGGCCCAAAAATTTTTAATGCTTAATACTGCTATTTCCAATAACAGCATTAGAATAATTGTTGCCATTGTTGGATATAGCGGCAACAACTACAATAAAAACACATATGAGTGTGTACATGTTTTAAATTGATGCCGTTGTTGGGAAATACGCTACAGGTAATTGTTGACGTTATTCCCAGTGGTTGTATCAGTTATCTGAAATTTTTATTAAAAAAAAAGCCAGAGGACATCAATCTATATATCAAAAATTTACAAATTTTGAACACAAAACATGCACATAATCATATACCAAATATATCCAACGTTCACAATAGATAATATCCAAAAAAATATCCTACCAAACTTGCTGATTTGATAATAAGTAACGGATACATATTCAAAACATTACAATAACAAAATAATAAGTAACAGATACATATTCAAGTTTCGGTCGTTTCAGATGGGCCTACATTGTCATTATTCTTACAGTTGCTCCAACTGTGTCCACTTAATCTGCATTTAGAAAAAAATGTACCCGTGCTCAAACCTTCTCGAGTATCCATATCATTGTGAACACAGGTACTCCTAGGGCAACCTTTCGCCTTTTGAAGACTCGCTTCCCCTATGAGTTTCAATCCACTCGGGGCAGGCCAATAAGATTCTTCTTGGATAGGATAACTTGTTAGTAGTAATGAACTCGTAGAATAAAATGGATCGATATAAAGTTGATAATCAAATGCACGTGAGGCGCAAGCCGTCAAAACATGTGAACATGGAATGTGGTAAAGCTGGAATTTCTCACAAGTACACGTACGAGCACCCAAATTAACAATGTTTCAATGTCTACCATTTTGTTGTCCTTTTACCATTCTATTGCCGGTTTTTACTCCAAACACGCCAGGACGGTTACGAAATATTATACCCTCATGCAAATTTGACATCTCATGACGTATATCGATAATTTCTTGAACACGTGGTGCCCACAACTTTTCTTGCTGTAATAAGCGTCAGTGCTTCTTCACGACGATCCGTAAAGTATAAATTGGGACAAAAGAATATCTCCACAATTGCCGTGACGGGCAAACTACGGACACCTTTCAAAAATGAACTGAACAGTTCTAATAGATTTGTAGTCATTATCATATCGACGACCTCCATATACGGAAAGTGCCAACTTCTCACTCCGTTTGATCTTCAACCAATTAGCTCCCTCAATATTAGCTGCTTCAAGCTTTGTAATCTATGCCTCAAACTTCTTCGGCAGATTTTGACATGCGATCACTTTGAGCTTATCCTTCAAAAACTTGCTACCAAATTTGTGTTAAAAAATAGTAGCAAAATGACACATACAATAACGATGATATGCAAGTGACTCCTTCCATGTTTCATACTCATTGTCCATAGCTGACAAAATACCTGCATGATGATCAAAAATAACACATAGCCCTGTATGATCTGTGACAAAGCATCAAATACAGCTCATGAACCATGTCCAGGTATCTATGCTCCCTCCATCCACTATTGCAAATGCAAATGGAAACAACCTACCATTTTCATCGGGCGAAACAGCTATCAACAAAAAAACTTTGTATTTTCCCATACAAATGTGTTCGTCAACACTAATAATTGGTCTGCATATCTTAAACCCCTCGATCGAGTGCCCAAATGCCCAAAAGACTCCCTTGAATATTTCTTCGGCAGGACCAGACACAACCTTGGCCCAATGGATGGCGGTTCCTGGATTTGATGCTTGAATTGCTGTGAGAAGAGATGACAATCTAATGTAAGCTTCTTGAAAGGAACCATACAACCACTCAATAGCTTTATGCTTTGCCTTCCAAAATTTCCAATATTAAATAATGTAATTGAATTGTAGTTCCACTATCCCAATTATGGCTCTTGGTGTTACTCCTAGTTGTGCCTTGACCATATTCAATATCAACGTTGACACAATTTTAGAATCAACTTTACTATGATCTTTATTCAACGTCGGATTCACACATGTATGCGGGCCTTGAATTTTCTTTATCACGAAAAATGTTTGCCCTTTTGGAATGATTGCACGCAATCGCCAGGGACAATCCACATCATTTACGGGCTCCGGATTTTTCGCAATCTCCTCGGGTTTATGTTTGATCGGTGTGTAGTTACATTTCACATAGTATAAACTTGGGTTCGATTTCACCGTCACAAATTCTTAATGGTTCTTTATGGAGTATATCTTAACTTGATGCTGGATACTATCTTTAGTTGAAAATCTTTGACCAATATAGAGTTCATCATGTACGGTCGCATTGGTCATCCACTCATCCAACAGAATCTCGCATACATGTGCACTCATGGAACAATTCGGTGATACCACATTATTAACATGTACATTAACGTTAAGATCATTAGCCCGATCTTCTCCTCCTCCTCTTCAAGCTTGTGATCTTCATCGTCTTCATCTTTTAATAATTCGTTATTAACAACAACGTTATCAAAGTCCTACATAACGTTGTCGGTCTCGACAATATCTCGTGTCAACGTGTAAGGATGTATCGGCTCATTTTCTATGGTAACAGGTTCTGTTAAAGTTGTGCTAATATCTTCTTGTGGATGGGGTATTTTTGCATGTGACTCGGCAGTTGGTTTGAAACTCCTAATGGAACTTGGACTAGGAATAACAAGAGGTCGAGCATTGGGAAGCTTAATTTGCTCAATATATTACTCCAATACAGTCCAACAAAAATTTGGATCCAGTGTCCTAGTAATCATGGATCTTAGTGCATTATCATTGTCTACGGGACCACCATAAAATATTTTCCTTCTCCTTTTCCAGCTGCATAACGGACTTTGATTTTGAGACTCCATTCACCTCTATCCCAATTAGTAACTTTAAATATTTTATTTACTAGTTGTGAGTATAAAAAGTTACGGGGCGCCTAAGTTCATCAACGCTATAATAATATCCTATCTTGAGATCTTGAATTGTTTCACTCCCAAAATATAACCAAATAGGTATATCGTAATCCATACTTATACATAAATGGACAAATATTCGAGTTAACTACTCACAAGCATAACTTATGCAAACTACACAACATATGGTTATAGGAATACCTTCACATGAAACTGTAAGTTGGAGCACGGAGAATATGCCGTGGATGATGTATGAGATGACTGGAGATAGTGATGGAGATTTATCAAATTGGGGGATTTGGATTTCTGCGTGGGAGGAAAGGGAGGTAGGAGAGATGAAGTTTGAGAGAAAAGAGAAGTCGGATTTGTGCTATAAGATTTTAGGGTTCTGGGTTCGATAGTGGATGGAGAGAGAGATAAAGTGAAAAGAGGAGAAGAGGTGGTCACTCTATGTGTGAAAAAATTATTATATATACTGATGCGTTATTCCCAATAACGACATCTAGTATGCGAATTCCGTTGTTGGGGATAGTGGCATCAGTTATAAGATGTTTCCACACTTGCAATTTTTTTTCATTTCAGGGAGTTCACAGTTGATAACGAAATGTACTGTTGCCATTATTCCAAAAAGCAGCATGTGGATTTTTTTTTTTACACATGCTGCTATTGAACAATGGCATAAAAATAATTTATGACGTTGTTGCCAATAGTATTTAACACTGATGTGTCTAAAATTGGATCTGATGAGTAAATATTTTTGAAACTGGGTCAGTCTGATCAATATTTTGAAAAAGTGGGACAGTACGACAAAAATTCGATGCTATCATGGAGTATTTAATTTTCATTTTGTTGGATGATCATGAATTCAATTTTGATTAAATTTTCATGAGGGTGACGTGATGAGTTCCTAAGTACTTGTAGGGAAAGTTAAAGGCTTAATATGAAACCAAACTAGATCATTTTGGGCGCCTGGAATTTATTTTCGAAAACTATTTTTATTTTTTGACAAACACATTGTTGCTGCTTATTTTGGTGCGAGAGCAAACAGATAGTGAGTTCTCATTTAATGGAAACTACTAAAAATATGACCTTTGATCTTTGTCGTAAAATACGGTTAGAGCTCCTAAGATTGAATCTGTATCGTTGACTGACCACCGTGATTTGAATCCAATGGTTGCTGATGCGGTCGATGGACCTACAAAAAGCCTGGAACACCGGGGTTGGCCCCAACGACAGACCCTCCGACGCTCATGTCAGAACCAGAGATAGAAAAAGAGTTTGAGAAAGAATTTGCTGATTACCTTCTGACTGTAGAGGGGGGAAGGTATTTATAGGTTTGAGAAACATATCAAGAGATTGATATGAATCCGTTGGATCTATATGAATTCTTTAGGGGGCGTTTGGTACGCGGATTGGAAAATTCCCAGGAATTGGTGGATTCCCAGGAATATGAGGGTGAGAATGAAGATTCCTGAAAATGTTGCAATACTGTGTTTGGTATACGACATTACATGCCTGGGAAAACTTTGTTACTGTGTTTGGTATAGAACAATTCATTCCCATCAATTCATCTCTATAGTAGACATTACCGAAAATACCTTTTTGGCTTTATTTAAAAATAAATAAATATAAAAGTTATCTAATTTAGTAATTGATGTATATGCATGCATGTGCAAAAGCAATACTGATATATATCTTATAAAACTTTATATTAAATTAACAAATAGAATACTAAAAAAAATTACACTATGATTCAAATATATTTCAACTAGTTAGATGAAGAACATAACAAAAAGAAAAAATGATAGTGAACTCCGTGATCTGCTTACGAAGGTTCATGTGGATTGCCGATAGTAAATGGTCATGGCTCAATAAGTGCCAAGCTTTTTTTTTTTTTTTTTTTGTTGAAGGAAAATGTGGAATATGGCCACCCTGTTTCATTAATCAGAAATTAACAAAACATACAAACTATGAACAGAAAATAAAATACGAAGCAACATAACCCATACAGATAACAGATCCCTTCAACAACCCTAAAGGGTGGGCCGACAAACCGATAGTCACACACTATCGAAGAGGACAAACCTACTCCTCTACTATTGATTCCAAGCTTTGCCTCCACAATTTATTCTCTCTGTTGGTAGTCTATGGTCAATCAAAGACTTTGCAAGTCACCTCCAATTGATTCCATCCAAGTATTTTAGCTTCTCTCTCTCTCTCTCTCAAAACCACACTTTGATAGTACTCTTCCCATTTTCCTTCAACTTATTCGATCAGTGGCTCCTCTCCTATTCTATTTCTTCCTACGGTCAATCAAAGACTTCGCAAGTCGTCGCCCCCCCCCCCCCCCCCCCTCCCTCCCCCCCCCCCCCCCCAAATGATTCCATCCAAGTATTTTAGTCTCTTTTTCTCAAAACCACACATTAATAGTGTTTAACGTTGAATATACAGGGAGGGATACTTCTGATTCTAGATAGATGGAAGAGAAAGAAATGGTTATAATGAAGAGAAGAGATGAACGCGGTAGTAGGTAAATTTGGTTGGAGGGAACAAGAGCGTGTTATATGATAAGTCAGAAATCTGAAGGGTGTTTTAGGTATGCAATAATCTCACTCATTTTTTATGTGGAGGAATCCACAAATCCCACCCTTTTCAAGGGAAATGTTTATCCTTCCCAACTAATGATTTTGATAACCCTGGGAATTTAAAATTATTTACAAAACTATACCTATGTCTTACCAAACCAGGTAATCAAGAGGGTAATCCTAGATTCCCTTATACATTACCGCGTACCAAACGCCCCCTTATCTCCTTTATGTTTCTCCCCCTCAAGAGATAAGTTCTCGTGTTAGGGGATAAGAGATTTGACTCTTAGCCTTCATGGGCTGGGTGTCTCATAATGTGCCTAGCCTGTCACTTTTATGTGTTTAAAAGAAGCTCATGTCTTGTAGAGGAGCCTGGAGATGATTCGGACCTGTTAAAGAGGCTCGTTATGATTAATCTTTCTGTAAAAGCTTTGAGATCTGTGCTAGAATTGTATGGCCCTGATTTGCTATGATTTTTACCATCATCATAAGCCCCCCACTCCCGGAAGGCAATTTTCTTGGCTTTCGGGGAGTTATGCCTTACTTTTGGACTCTGGAGTACAATCTTAGCTGTCATGGTGTTTGGAGATGCCGGGAACTAATCAGTGGCTTCTGAAGGCAGTGAATATTTTCCTGGGGTTTCCTAGAATTTTCCATATTTTTCGAATTTTTCTAATTTTTTCTGGAAAATTTAATTTTAAAATCACTTTTTCTAATTTTATAGTTAATAAATCCAATTTTAATTATTTTTCGAAAATTTCGAATGAATTTCCCGAATTTTAAATAATTATTTTCAGATTTTTAAATTAATTTTTGAATTTTAAATGACTTTTTGGGATTTTTTATGATTAATCAGACCTGCGCACACTTTTTGATGCGATCAGAGGCGTCGATCAGGGCACGGCTCGCGCGCTGATGAGATTGGGCGGCTGTGATGCGAGGGTCCTGATGAAGAGTGACGTGGCTCGATTTGGGGCGTTGATCACAATCTGGCTCGCGCGTTGAGGGGGATCAGACGGCGGAGGATCGAGCAGAGTGTTGGGGAAGAAGACTCGCTACGCGGCTCAATCTCGTGCATCTATCACGCTCGAGCTCGAATCTCTGAACGATCAGACGGCTGGCGAGTGTTGTGAGCGACCTCATAGCTGAACTGCCCATTTCGCCAAGCTATGGCCAACTTTTTCGAATTTTGAAGGCTTCTTCGTGCTACGGGGGGCCTAAGTCTTTGCAAAGCTATGAGCTTTCGCCCTCGTCGTGCCACCACCTTCGTCGAATTATTCTCCTCGCCGACCTACGAGGCCTTATTTCTCGAAGCTTTTGGCCGAGCTATGGGGGAGTTGGCGAGCTATGGTTACCTTGCCAAGCTATTGGTTGCCGAACTTGCCGAGCTATGAGTGTCACGCCCCGCTTCCCATTATACAGAAACACAGGCACGTAACTGAGGCCCACCGAATGATATGTTTCTGAACTCACTTCATCCATAAGCTGTACAATGCTAGTAAGCTCAACAACACTATAATAATTACAGGAACAAAAATATAATACAATAACCAATATCTAAGATACATGAACTTATAATAAGTTCGAGAATAAACAGTCCAGTAAGTAGTTCGCTAAGTTTCTTCAGTATCCGATCGCTGCACCTGTATAACATTAACTCAAAAAAAGATAGATGGTACCCATTAGAGCAAGCCACGGGCCATAAGTAGTACAAGAAAAATAGAAACAGGAAACAAGGCATAACCGGGAATGCAATGAGAACAGGAGTTCAACTAAAAAACAAACATGATAACAAGAAACAATATCCATAACAAAAAGGAAATAAGAACTGAACAAGTCTCAAAATATAACCAACTGGGAACAAGAAATCATGTAACGGAAAACATGTCGTATAAACATGAATCTTGTAACTTATAAACATATAACATGTAACTTGTAAACAGGAATCATGCAATCTTGTAAACAGGAATCATAAAAACTTGTAACAGGTAACAGGTAACAGGTAACTGGAATCATGAATCAAGTATTTGTTCAGTGTTAATCTCAAGTCTAACAATCTTTTATAAATCCTAACTAATGTACGTAATCCTGTGCCCCATACCACAGGTTCGGGTGCATACAAATAGTTAACGTTTAGACTCTATTGGTGAATTCTATAGGGTCATGAACTCGGGTCTTTCAGTGACACTGACAGGAATCGTATCATATCATGTCATATCGTATCATGTAATCAGGAATTATATCATGTCATGTAATCATGTAAATATATACAAAGTCACTATTACAAGAAACACACACGAGCCTCCTTCCGAGTACACTTTCCAATATTGTCCACTACTAGATTCTTTCCCTTATTATCCTGGCTTGTTACACTTTTACAATAATCAAGGAGTGTCAAGGCTATGTAATGCATGATATGCAGGCTAATTAATTAAATGCAAGAAATAAATATATTTACAATCAAGGACATGAAGTTACAATTCTGGACAGCAATAGGTTGTTGTACAAAAATCTACTTTTCCGTTGCTACAAGAAAGCGAATCAGGTACCGTCAGAGCTTCCACAATATAGACTTCATGACGGTTCCAACGAATATTCACACAATACATTATAATAACAGAAACTAGGTCAACGAGACATTTCTTTACTAATCTACTGTTCAGGCAGCAGACCAATGTCAAATTCTTAAATATATATAAAGTGACTGTAAGTTCATTCAAAAATATTATAAAAATTATAGGGTGACTCCTAATCATGTCTAGTAGTATGATGATAAATATCAAGTCCTAATTCACCTATTAACATGATGTTATAATTTTTAAAACATGTCGATGTGCTATAAGTAACAATCGGGAATGTGTAGACCTAGCAGTACAAAAAATATCATAACTCATTATCCACAACTCAGAATTTGAAACTGTCAAATGTTCTAGAAACTAGATTCACAGGGTTACAACTCGTGTTTAAATTTCTAGTTAATTTGAACGGCAGCTAGGTCAAAATCTAGCTACAAGATAGAACAAACAGCAGGGTATGAACATACAAATCGATATTTATGATCTTTTGATAGACATCGAATCATGGAGGCAAAAGAATTGATTCGTTCAATATAACGACTAATCACAAATCATGAATGCTACAAGAATAACGAGTTTCAAATGCAATGATCTAATTACTAATTGCGAGAGATCAAATAATATACTTGTACGGAACAATAAAATGCACAAGGTACTTGCCTTTTAAAGCGAAGATTCCAAATATGAAAGAATAACTGGAACGAGAGTCCCAACAGCAACACACATGCAAACAACAGATGCGGCGAACACACGTGCGAACAATGTAGATGAACACACATGCAACTACGTATACAGTAAGAACAACGAAAAGAGCAGCAGCAGCACAACAGGAAGAGCGACACCAGCAACACGGTGAGAGACGGCGACACACACGGCAGCAGGGGACTTCGGGCTTAGTGCTGTGATGGACGAAGGCAGTGAGGAGGATTGGAGTAGAAGCTTGCAACAAGGCAACCATGGAGGGGTTCTGCGATGATCGGTCAGCGAGTTGGAGTTGCTAACGGGTTGAAGTGCAACCAGAGGTGGAAAACAGGTCTGCGGGTTGCCGGTGACTCAGGAGCAGCAATGAGTTGAAGTAGGGATGCGAGATAAGGTACTCGAGGGAGGCTTCATGCTATTGAGGGTGGCAGTTGATGGCGATGGTGAAGCTCGGTAGTGGTAGAGTGCAGTCGATGGTGGCTTGAGCGGTGCGGGGTCGGATGCAATCGGGAGACGGTGGTTGCGGTGAGGCAGGGCAACGAGGGGAAATGGAGACAAGGAGGGTGAAGGCGAGGGCGAGGAAGAAGACGATGGGAGGTCGGAGTGGCTGCAAGGTAGGAGGCAATGGTGCAGGAATTAACGGCGAGGAGGAGCTGCGGTGCTGAACAGGGCAGAGTGCAGTGGTGGCACGGCAGCGCGAGGAGCTGCAAGGGGAGGCGACGAAAGGATGACAGTGGTGATGAGGAAGGCGATGGGGCGGAGGAGACGGTGCTCCGGTGGTCGATGAGGTGGGCTGATGGTGGTTGAAGGGGACGAGGTCGACAGTGGCAATGGTGGTGCGAGGCAGGGTGGCGATCAGTAGTGGTCATCGCAAGCGAGAGGGGCAGAGGTCAAAGTGATGGCAGGGGAGGTCGCGGTAGTGGTCAAGGCAGTCGGGGGTCATGCAGTGGAGTGGAGCTTCGGCAATGGCAGTGGCGAGGAGCTCGAGGGTCGAGGCAATGGCAGCTGGTGTTCCCGCGGTGCTCGAGGGCATAGCCGAGGAGGGAGGCGATGGAGGACGAGGAGCAGCAGGGCGATCTTTGGGCTGTTGACGTTGATTGCGGGGCTGAGATGCATGGTGAGGATTGAGGGGAGCTCTGGTAGGTTTGGCGTGAAGAAGACGAGAAGAAGAAGAAAAGGGAAAGAGATAGGGGGGATGATTGGATTAGGAGTAATTAATTAGGAGTGGATTAGAGAGATTAGTAGGATGTGGAAAGTGATTTGTGGAAAAGGTGAGAGGGAGTTGGAAAGCCCTGGAGAAATTGAGTTAGTGGGTTTAAGTTGAGTTAACGGGTTTGGGTACACCAATGTGGGTTTAGGTTCATCAATGCGGGTTTGGGTTTAATAGTTGGGCTTACATTAATAAACAAGGATAGTAATATTGTTGGGCTAGGTTTGGGCTTCACCTGAAATTAAAATAATCAATAAAATAATATGATAATATAGATTAAAATTGGGCTTCAAATAAATCAAAGTAACATTTATAAGATGAGGGAAACAAGACTTGGTTTGGGCTTCAAAATAAATAAATAAAAAAGAGAGAAAATAAGATTATAGTCTGGAATATGAATTTGGGTTTTAAATAAATATTAGGATGGGTTTCAATAGGAGATTCAAAAAGAATTTTAATGCAAAGGAAAGACTTTATACAAAAATTGAAATACAAGAATACAAGGAAAAGAAAGAAAAGAAATGGAAATCCACAATTTTGGACCTCCTAATCTGTCTTCAAGGAATTTTAACTAGTTTCAGGAACAGATCAAATGATGAGTTGAACTCTGAACATACTTAATTGCAGATTGCTAAAGTAACTCCGAACCATGGGTATGGATTCCGAACTTTTGCAATTGCTAATGGAACTTCGAACGATAGGTATGGACTCCTAATCCGTCTTATGGACAGCTTGTAACGAGTTTTGTAACGCCCCGCTTCCCAAAAGAGGATACGGAATACGGATACGCGACAAAAGCTCAGCGAATGATTTTCATCATCCATAAGCTGTTCAAGAATCTTTACAACATTTCACAAGAATAATCAAAGTCGGAAGCAAAAGAATCAACAACCTTGCACATATGAACCAAAATACCAACAAGAATACTTGAAACGATTAATCTCAAATAATCATGATCTGAATAAGTTAAATATCCTGAGCCACATTACCCAAATATAAATAAATCCGAGTGCAAGATACAATTTTTTAAAGCAAGCAACAAGAAATAATAATAATAGCAAGAAAAACATGATAGCAAAACTCCAGCATTTAGTATCTCATCTCGCCTATTCCATCTTGCAGCTGATCTCCAAAATCTGTAATTTAGCAATTGTAGGAATAGGAAAAAGAAAACAGACTCTCGTCAATACAAGTTACGGGCCGCTTATAATGCAGGATACAAGTACATGGAAAAACTAACTAATAATATGGAATATACATGGTATCAAGTATAATAACTAGCATGGCACGATGAATAAGTACAAGCAGCATGCATCAAGTGTCAAGTAAACAAGAAACACGTATCAAGTGTCATGTAAACATGTAGCATGTGTCAAGTATCAAGTATCAAGTCTCATGTATCATGTAATCAAGTATCAGGTAAGCATGTATCATATTCAAGTATCATGTATCAAGTCTTGTACATATTACTAGCTAGGTAGCACTTCATGCACCCCAACTTTTATCACATGGCTGCTACAATCAACACAATTTCGTTTTAGATTACATAGTGGACCATAGAGGGCAGTGTACTCAGGGACAAGCTCTCAAGTAAACAACCTCCAAGTAACCAAATAAGCAAGCTCCAAACAAGCTCCAAATACCAAAAATATATCAAACTCTGTGTCAAGTGTGCAAGTGCAAGTAATCACGTGTCAAGTTCCAAATAACCAAATATCAAGCTCCAAGTATCAAGCTCCAAATATCACGTAGGATCAATAGATCCCCTTCCGAGTACACGTTTCTGTATTATCTACTACTAGATCTTTCCCTTAAACCCCGGCTTGGTTATTTATTATTATTATCCAACAAGTATGTATGTGTCACAAAACAGGGCAATTATAATATGGTAGGATCAATTAATAAGTTCAGGTTGCAAGATAAACATGTACGGGTGTAAGATAACACATAAAAGAACAAAATAACCAAATTTCTAGTTCAGGACAGAAAAACCATGTTGTAGTAAAACAGTGATTCTCGGTGTTACAAACATGCAAACCCGAATCCGTCAAATGTTCTAGAAAATAGACTCCCAACCAAATTTAGCGAACATATATAAGTCACATGGTATTTCACAAAATCAAGTCTCAAAACAGGTTTGAATCCAGAAAACATATTCAGCCAGAAATCAGAAGATTGTATTCAAAGTCAGAAAAATAGTATGATAACTCAGTAAATAAATCCACGACAAATCTGGGGTATTCCCCTATATGTCTAGTATCATAATATAAAGTTTCATAATTTTTCAGTAAGATTAACTTGGCCAACGAAATTCAGAATATGATAGTTTGGCAAATCTGGAATTCCCAACACTGCTGTACGAAAACTGTAATATCTCGCAAACCGTGAAACAAAATCCAAATCCGCCAAAGGGAGATGAAAATAGAAAAAATAATCTAACTTTCATATTTCATAAATATTTTTTATACAGAAAAAGGAATTATGGTGAAAATACAAATCTTTACAGAATAGCGAGCAAAATCCAGTAAGTATAGTTTTTATAAATAAGCATAAAACGGCATATAAAACTTATCAATAAAATCCACCAAAATTCTGGATAAACCCTAAATAATTTTAGAAGTACTGACCAAAATTTTAGATCAAAATAATATGCTTATTACTAGTTTCAAAATAGTTTAGTCATCAAAATCATCAAGAAACGAAATCTGGGAATGAAATACACCTCTGTAGTAAAAAAATCATATCTCACACATAAGAAAACGAAATCGATCAAGGTCAGAGAGTTTGGAAAGAAGACGGATTTCTCTAAAAATCATGTTTAATACTAGAGTTAAGATACTGACCTTAATATGGTCTAAAATAGCAATCAAAACTGATCATCGACAAAATAGAGATTTTCCTCTTAACCACAAATCAACATACAACATAAGAAACTCGTTCCAAACACAACCAAACATGTTATAGAGTCTACTAAATATCCAAACATCATGAAATAGGGTATATAGCATGTTCATAATAAGTCTATCACGAATAACACGAACGAGCACAAGAGATCATATGAACAACACGCATATATGCAACAAGATGTGGTCAATCCTAGGTTATATCATGTCATGTATGTCGTGAGGCAACTATGGTCAAATCATCACTATAGAGACAATACTCATTAAGACACATCACACACGAGTTGTCTCTAGAACCTAACTACACTACAAGCGAAACTTATGACTTGTATCATACAAACGAATTGAGTACAAGTTACTTGCCTGAAAGAAGATGACAGAAACGGCACAAAAGCAAGAAGAGAATAACGGGAATAGGTTCCCGGGCCCGAACACAAAGTTACGAGCAGATCTCAAACAAGATGATCAAACAACAATCGGGTGGCTGAGATCAAGAGATCAACGGCTAGATCCAAGAGCTCACGATGATCACGATCAGATCAGATGGTCCAGATCTCCTTGATGATGAAGATAATGATGAAGATCAAGATCGATCGATCAAACGACTGCGATCAAAGAAAATTGATGATCATCATGATCATCATGATCAAGAAGAGATCGGACGGCCAGATCAAGACTAATGAAGATCAAGATCAAATGATGGAGATCATGATGATCATGATGATCAATTGATCGGATGGTCTAGATCAGATTCATCAGATCATGATGATCAATATGATCAAGAAGATTAGACGGTCGAGATTGAATATCAAGATCAAGATCACCAAGGTAATTGGACGGCTCACACTCGAAGTTGATCAAAACCAATGCAACAGCAACTTAGGGCAATGGCTGCATTGTGGTTTTGTTGACGGAGGAGAGGCAACGCAGGGAAGCTGCGCTGCGGCAAGGCAGAGGACGGCGACTCCGGCTGCTATCAGGAGGTGCCGCAGGGTGGAGTTGATCTGCCATGCTACAGGGGAGGATGTCGAGGTGGCGCAGGTTACTTTCGGTGCTACTAGGGTCGCGGAGGCAGGGCACACACAGGGGGAGACGAGGTGGCAGTCGTAGGTGCGAAGGAGATAGGGAAGGTTTGGAGGTGCATCCTGGTGTCGCGACCGAACGACGACGGAGGCGCACAGGGAGGGTCAGCGAGGAGAAGCTCGGAAGGATGAGAGAAGAAGTAGGGGCGGCTAAATAGGGATGAAGGTGAACAGGCTTTAGGGTATATATATATGGGTATTAGTTTAGGGTTCACAGGGTAGGGGAGCATGAATATGGCGGAACAGGGGAAAGAAAGATATAGGGTATCGGGTTGGAATATGGGGTGTAACGGGTAGGGGATATTGCGGGTTGGGGGATATGGCTTAATGGGTTTAGGTTTTATATAATGGGTTAAACAGGTTAGTTGGGTATTGGGTTTATAAATGGGTATTGGTTTTAGGTTAGGATAGTTATTGGGTTTGGGTTTATTGGGGTAATGGGTTTTAAATAAAAATCCAATAAGAAAATTAAATAACCAATAAAACATAATTTATAAAATAATGTAATTTAAATTACAATATAGACTTTATCTAAAATAACTACAAATATATTTTATAAATAAAACTAGATTTTTAATAGCCAATCAAAGTAATAACCATAATAAAAATGGTAATAAAAAGTGATGAGCACTGGCCAGATGATTTCTTCTTGTAGGCTTAGCGGTAGGGATGGCAACTGGACCGGGTCAACCGGCGACCCACCCGCGACCCGGCCCGCCAACCTGGCCCATTAATTTGCTTCGCGGGTTCGGGTCGAACCCGGTGAATAGTACCGGGTCGACCCGGGTCGCAATTTACGCGAATTGAATTCGCGAAACCCAGCCCACGAACCCGGCCCAATTCGTGAATTGGACCCGCCAACCCGCGGGTCGACCCGCGGTTTCGACCCATACGGGTCGACCGTAGACCCGAGGGTCAAACGGTCGAAAAAACCCCGTTGCT
Organism: Hemerocallis citrina; assembly: GCA_017893485.1. NCBI lineage: Eukaryota > Viridiplantae > Streptophyta > Magnoliopsida > Asparagales > Asphodelaceae > Hemerocallis > Hemerocallis citrina. Next base: position 183,116,110 of record CM030358.1, on the reverse strand, counting down.
GCTGATGCGCTCTGTCCCAAAACAGAGCCGTTGTGAACGGCTCTTTGAGCCATTGCATTTTTTATTTTTTTTTTTTTCCCACTTATTTAGCCTATAAATATCCCCAAAAATCTCATAAAAAATCACACCTCACTCTCTTACTCTCTCTACTATTATACATCATTTGTAAAGAATTTTTGAACAATTGTAGTATTCATCAAACAAGTGTACAAGGAGGCATATACACGATCAAATTTCGGTCGTATCGGAATCAAAATTCAACGTCTTCAACTCTCTTCAACCCTCGTCAAATCTACTTCAACCTCTTCTCAACTCTTCGATTGCGGAATCGGCAAAGCGCTCCTCCATCTTTTCTATTCTATTCTTATTTTAATGGTTTTTTTTATATACGCGTATTCCACGGTGAACGGTATCAAAATATCTCTATCTCTCTCGTTAATTTTTTTTTTGTGTTGTAGTTAAAATTATTGTTCGTTTTTTTGAACTTCTCTATCTCAACCCTCTTGCTTTTTAGATTTTTTTTTGTATAATTCACCGCTCCTACATTCTATATTTTTTTTTCATACTTTACTTTAGCACATTACTACATTATGTCTAGATCACGCGATAGAGGTCGTAGCGGACAAGATTTCTCCTTCTCTTCACGTAGGCCACCAATTGTCCCAACTAGTGAGCCCGTCCAAGATTACATTGATCCTACTATGGGACAATGGGGTACACACGACGATGTTGTAGGTGACATACAATTAGAAGAAGAACAACAACAACAACAAACCGAAACTACACAACTCCGTAGTAGTAGGAAAAGTAGAGGAGAAACTAGCGATTGGCATAAGTTTTATGATTATATCCCGGACGAACATACTCCGGGTATAGGTTTGAAAGTGTGTAAAACATATAGTAAAACATACAAATTCAAGAGGGGTGACGGCACCGGTACAATTAGTAGGCACATACAATATAATCATAAAGAACTTCTTGATCAAATACAAGGCCAACAAAAAATCAACCCTAGGACCGGTCAAGTAGATAGCCACCCTTATGATCCCGAACTTGTTCGTCGGGTAATGGCCCGATTAGTCATTAAGGAAGAGTTGCCATTTTCCTATCCCGAGAGTAGGAACTTAGAAAATTTTAATCAAACGGCCTTAAACCCTCATTTTAAAAGAATTCCGAGAAATACTTGCAAATCGGATTGTTTTAAAGTGTACATGGAAATGAAGGACGCTTTGATTGCAATTTTATGGAGTTTAACTTGTAGGGTTAGTTTAACTTCGGATTGTTGGACGGGTGTCAACAATAATCCAACGATGGGAATAACATGTCATTGGATCGACAATGATTGGATTCTTCAAAAAAGAATCATATCACTTGCGTCATTGCCGTATCCCCATAGTGGCGCTGAAATAGCAAACCGTATTATAGAAATTTGTGATGTTTTTCATATTCGCGATAAAATTATGGCTATTAGTTTTGATAATGTATCTAACAACAATGTAGTAATTACTATTTTAAAATCTGTATTAAACCCTCCATCTGACAATATTTTTCATGTTAGATGTACATGTCATATTATAAATTTATGTGTTCAAGATGCATTAAGAATAGCTGATCCATATATAGTTAAAATTAGAAATTGTGTACATTTCATTGCATTAAGTCCAAGCATTTTACAAGAATGGAAAGCTTGGTGTAGGGTTAGAAATGTTCCTTTTAGAAAATTTCCAAAGGATGTTAGACACCGATGGAATTCTACTTTTGATTTACTAAATGTTGTCACCGATTATAAAGCAGTTGTAAATGATTTTTGTATCGCAAAAAATATGCACAATTTTGAAATGACTCCCCCCGATTGGTTTTTTGCCGAATCTTTGTTGAAATTTTTAGAACCTTTTAAAACCGCAACTTTAAAATTTTTAAAAACATATGAATCTACTTCTAGTAGCATTTTTATTGAATTAGTTAGCATGATGCAAATATTTAACGAAATGTTAAATGATTCCTATATTGGTGACATTGTAGTACCTGCATTTTAAAAAATTTTGAAGTATTATTTTCCTCCTCCTATGTTGATTTGTGTTGCTACTGTTATGGATTCCCGTATCAAATTAGAAGGTACGAAGAATTTGATAGAAATGTTTTTTGGATATTTAGAGGACAATGTAGAATTAACAACTGATTGTGCTACTTTTTTAGTTCAGTTTGAATCTACGTTAAATAACTTGTATGATTATTATGATAGACGTTTTGCTTCTAGTAGTACAACTTCTGTAGTTAGTTCTTCTTCTGGTAGTTCTAAAGGTAAGGGTAAAAGTAGAATTGGTGATAGAACATTTAGTTTACTTGAACAAATTCAATCTAAAAAACCTAGGACTAATCAACCAAATGAATTAAATTGGTATAACCAACAGGATACTGAGCCTACTCTTTCTCCACTAGATATTTTACAATGGTGGAAAGAACATGAACACACTTTTAGTATTCTGTCAATTATGGCTAAAGATTTACTAACTCCTCCTGTCTCTACAGTTGCTTCTGAGAGTGCATTTTCTACAAGTGGCAGGGTTCTATCTGATTCCAGGAATCGGTTGAAGCCTGAGGCGTTATAGATGCTCGTTTGCACAGAAGATTGGCTGAAGGCTGAAGATAGGACGCAAGGGAAAGCACTATCAAGTTCCACAAGTGGGAGCAACTCGCCCGAACAACAACAACAACAACAACAACAACAATAGCTTTGCTTGTTATGTCAAATTAGAAAACTTGTACTCAATTAAAATTGTATATAAAAAATATGTTATTGTATAAAACTTATTTGTGAATTGAATTCTTCATTTTGTTATAAATTGTTCAAATTGTATAACTTAAATTCATAAGAATAATATTTCAAAATTTGTTGTCAATTTCACTCTTTCAATCTTATTATTATTATTACGATTTTTATTGTTTATTAGTATTATTACTTACTTAGTATTATAATTAAACATCATTTGGGGATATTTGAAGAATTGTAGTATTATTACTTATTAGTATTATTAATTACTTACTTACTTAGTATTATAATTAAACATCATTTGGGGATATTTGAAGAATTGTAGTATTATTACTTACTTAGTATTATAATTTTTGAAGAATTGTAGTATTCGTCAAACAAAGATATGGTTGTTTGTATACATCATTTGTAAAATTATTATTATTATTATTTTAATTTAAGCTACCAAAAAATAATAATAATAATAATATTAAACGGGCCAACCCGCGGATCGACCCGGCCCAACCCGGGTCGAACCCTAAAGGGTTCACGGGTTGGGCGGGCCACCCAAACGAAAACTTAGCCCGGCCTGGCCTAGCCCGGCTAAGTATTCGTGCCAACCCGTACGGGTTGGGCCCGGCCCGGCCCACTCGACCCGTTCGCCATCCCTACTTAGCGGAGTGGCTGCGGGTGATGGATTTAGGTTTATTGTTCCATTCTGATGATGACGCACTCGGAACTGGGAGGAGATAACTTGACAAATTAGAAAATTCTCGATTTGACTGACCAGTGTAGTAGCTTCGACCTCGTCTACAGGCTCGATGTTACTGTGATTGTTTTCTGGTAGTAGCTTTGCGACATGGAGGGGGATAACCGAGCCCCCTATGGTAGCAGTGTAGCATGCCCGCGCTGCCTGTTGGCCTCCTACAACTTGGCCTATGCTTGCTAGAGTTGGGAATTTTATTTTTATGTAAAATGCAGTGGCGACCGCATGGAAAGCTGCCAGGCCAGGGCGGCCGAACATGACATTGTACAAGGATTTGATGTCGACTACCAGGAATTCCAATGCTTCCGTCCGAGTTGCTGGGGCTTTTCCTGACGTCACGTCGAGTGTGACAATTCCCTTGACCTGGACAAGTGCACCTGAGAAGCCATCAAGTGTATAGCTGACTGGCTTGAGTCGATCTCGCGAGAGCTTTATAGCATCAAATGCGGCCATGAAGAGAATGTTTACTGAGCTATCGTTGTCTACGAAGATACGTTGCACCTCATGATTTGTCATGCCTAGATTAATAACCAATGCATCGCAATGAGATGTTTTGACGCTCTCAAGATCTTCATCGGAGAAGGACATGGAGTGGCCAGAACCCTTTTGGGGTGGAGTGTTATGTACTGAATTAACTTCCCTTACGAAGGCTTTGCGGGAGGAGTTAGAAACTCCTCACATAGGTCCTCAATGAATGGTGTGTAGGATGACCGTGTGCTCGGAGTCTCGTGATTCAGAAGGCCTTTCTAGATGCTTATTAGCCCCCCCGTGGCGGAGATGTATCGGTGTTATTGTTTCATTAGACAAACTGAGAGAGATAGCACCGCTGAATCAGGTCTTCAATTTCTTCTTTAGGGGCCCAACAATTATCGGTAGTGTGTCCATGGCCTCTGTGAAATGTGCACCACAGGCCCTTGTCTCTTCTCTTGCTGGCCGTTGTTATTTTGGGAGGAGGATGAACTATCCCATATTTTTCAACTGTCATAAGGCTGGCATACACACTCGTCTTCAAGAGAGTAAACTTGTCGAAGCAGGGTATTGGAGGAGGACGGCGTTGGCTTGCACCATTTTTCAGGAACTTCTTAGGTGTTTCCTCGCTTGCGTTCTTCTATTTGTTTCCGGAAGGTGACTCTTTATTGACTTGTGGATTGAGAGCTTCCTCGATCCTGATGTATTTTCGCTCCTTTTCAGGAGCTCAGTGAAATCTCGAGGAGGCCTCTTGGTGAGGGAGGCCTTTAGTTCTTTATGCATGATGTTGTGACGAAAAGTTGTAGCTGCTACTGAAGAGTCCAATGTGAAAATTGACTTTGCTTCTGCCGTAAAACGTTTGACGAAGTCTTTCATCAGTACTCCATCTCTTTAACAGGGAGGCACTTGTTTTTTTAGTCTTGCGGCTAGTAACGAAGTGTGCAATGAAAAGCTCCTTGAGCTGATTGAAAGAGAATATTGATTCTTGAGTCAGGCGCGAATACCATTTCCTTGCTGATCCTTTCAGTGTGGTAGGGAATGTTCGACCCATGAGTGCATCGATGTCGTTGAAGACCATCATAAGTGTTTTGAATCTCTCGATATGGTCGGTTGTGTCTGATTCTCCATTGTAGGATTCGAACTGAAGGGCCTTGAAGTCCCATTCGGATGGGTGCATCGAGGATGGCTTTGCTGAAAGGGTGTCGACTAGGGCGGTAGGTCCTGTTGGAGCGGTTTCTCTCATTCTTCATATGCTGTAGACGTTCTTCTACTTCTTGGATACGGCGAAGGACTTGGTCGTCCTTCCCCTGGGACCCAGTTGAGTCAGCGGATCCTTTGTTGGGGGGCTATTCCAGATCTTGACTTCCTTGGATAGCTTGGAGGATGTCGAGATTGAACTTATCCAATTCGACCTTAGTGACTGGGGCATTTTTCCCTTTGTTCTGCACAAGAAGCTTTCGACTCTTATGAGCGGAGCTTCTTATTGTGGAGCGCCCCCTGTGAGAGGAGGATTGCTTTGATCTCTGTCTAGGAAAATAGGTTCTCTGTTTTGCTTGATGTCCCGAGCGGGAGGCCTCAGTTCGGGTGTGCCTCTCGTCCAAGTGGATTCACAGATCTATACCTTATTGCCTGGAACTGATGATCTGGCAGAGATCTCTAGACCCCCAGGGGTCTCGCGATGCCATTGAATCAGTTGAAGCATTATGGACTGAGACATGGTCATACAGAGGATGTTGTTCATGATGGTTTTGTCCGGAGCCCCCCGGTGCCTCTCCGTTGGAAGGAGCTTGACTAGGCTGTCAAGGTGACTGTTGAGGAAGAATTGGATCTTCCACAGGTTGAGTTAGTTGACGAAGAGAGTTGGTACGACGGCTTGAGACCGCCCCTCAGTTTCTTAGTTTTAGTGGCATGGCGGAAAATCTAACTTGTGTAGGTTCCCACAGAGGCAACCAATCTGTTGCTGCTTATTTTGGTGCGGGAGCAAACAGATAGTGAGTTCTTATTTAATAGAAACTACTAAAAATCTGACATTTGATCTTTGTCGTGAAATGCGGTTAGAGCTCCTAAGATTGAATCTGGATTGTTGATTGACCACCGTGATCTGAATCCGACGGTTGCTGACATGGCCGATGGACCTGCAAAAAACCTAAAACACCGGGGGATAGCCCCGTCGACAGACCTTCCGACACTCAAGTCAGAACCAGAGAGAGAAAAAGAGTTAGAGAGAGAATTTGCTGATTACCTTCTGACTGTGGAGGGAGGGGGGTATTTATAGGCCTGAGAAACATATCAAGAGATTGATATGAATCCGTTGGATCGATATGAATTCCTTATCTCCTCTATATTTCTCCCCCTGATAAGTTATCTTGTTAGGGGATAAGATATTTGACTCCTAGCCTGCATGAGCTGGGTGTCTCTCCTAGTGGACCTAGCCTATCATTTTTTATGAGCTTGGAAGAAGCCAATGTCTTGTAAAGGAGCTTGTAGAAGACCCAAACCTGTTAAAAAGGCCCGTTATGATTAATTTGTCTGTACAAGCTTAGAGATCTGTGCTGGAATTGTACGGCCCTGATTTGCTGTGATTTTTACCATCATCATACATTTTTAAGAAAGGACAAGTCTGGAAGGTCTTCCCTGTATCGATAGCGATAAAAGATCGAAGATACATAGCGCGAACTCACCTAATATCTAAAGCAAAATTCTTTATACAGTGGACTCGAAGTATCTACTTTTAACTCCATCGATCTTCTTAAACAAATCAACTACAACAAGGAAAAGATAATTTAAACAAAACTATTATTTCTCGGTCCCATAAAAAAATTATCCATTTTGTGATGTGGTAAGAATTTGTTCGGTAACACCTTCACATTTTTTATATTAATGATACACCAAAACAGCCAGTGGTAAATACATGCATTTCTCAAGATAGGCAATTTAGCAACCTTAAAATCTATACAATATATTATGCTAAGAGCACTTCGAAATCCTTCTTGAAAATGCATACAATTTCTCCTATATTTACAAATAAAGGTGTTTTGAATGTAAGACCACTTCTCATATTCTATAAGATGTATTTCTATATTAATCTCAAGTACCAAAATCGAAGGTAATTAAAAGAGAAAAGGTAAAACAAGAAGAGAGAATAAAATATATGTAGTTCTTGGATTAACTTGACTGACCTTAATTAACTAATATCATGAAGTTTATTCACAGTCAGTTGTAAATGATTGTGTAACTTTTGTTAGTGTAGTGCATATATACTCAACTGATACTAATATGATCATGGGGGATGTTTAAGTACTTGTATAGGGCCACGATTTCTATGCGTTGGCAGTCTGGCTTCAAACAATTAAGAAGAGAAACCCCCAAATCAAAATCAAATTCTGAGAAGGAAATTCTCACCATCTAATGATATCGATCCGGCCCGTGTTGTTGTCAAGTGTGAAGATCACATTGGTGTTCTCCTAGGTGGGGGTGGAGGTGGGTTGTGCGTGGGTCATGCTTAGAGTAGTTCGGATGATGTATGTCTAGGAATTTTTGCATGATTACATTCTTTTCACTTTAAATATCATGATCAATAGTTTGTACACCTCATTTGGACTTATTTTACTGTATGAATTCTTTCTGATGGAAATTAAACAAAAAATGACTACATGTAAATATCTAAATCCATACTTTGTTACAATAGCATTAGCAATTTGTACTGAAGCATCAAATTGATGCATTCCCAAAACCCAAACCCTCATTGAAAATAAATTCCAAACAATTGCAAAAATTAAAAAAAATAATATAACCGAAATCGAGTGTTGCTCATATAGCATGAGCCTTCCCATTTCCCCAAATTGAGGTCGATAAATCGATGCAAAGCATCAATCCCCATAGATTCATTATTCTGCTTCTGGTTCTGCTCTGCAACTGAAGAAGAAGAAGAAGAAGAAGAAGAAGAAAAAAAAGAAGAAGACAATGATGTCACTGCAAGTTCCCGCCTTTGGACTCGGAATCCCCCATTTCGGTGGAGAGAAGGGGATTTGAGAAAAAATCAGATGAAGTTGTCGAGTTCGAGTGTAAAATTTATGGGATTGGGGAGAGGAATAGGGCGGCGACATAGGGGATTAAGGTGATTTGGGAGAGGAAGTGATTAGGGGGTAGTGGGTTTTTTGTTTCTTTTATTTTATTTTTTAATAAAAATATGTGGTTTACATGTGTTAAGTTAGATGAGTTTTCATAATTTTGCTCTCATTTCTCTATTTCAAAATAGAGAAAAGAGAGATGGGGTAGATCATTAGTATAATATATAGTTATAATTTCTATTGCTAACTGTTGCCGCTAAATTCGGTGTGGGGGCAAACAGATGAATTTGTGAGTTCTTGGGGAAACTGAATAGAAGAACCTGTGTACCTGTTCCGTCGAACTCTGATCGTCGCTCCCGCCGTTCACCTGCAAAAAGTGCGAGACACCGGGGTTGTTCCCGGCGACGCACCCTCCGACGCTCAAGTCAGTAATCTAGAGAAGATTATGAAGGAGCGTTTAACGAGAAAAAGATTGATTACCTCTTAATGGAGTTGGATGGGGGGTATTTATAGGCGTCTTAGGGACTGGATTAGGAATGTAATCCCCGTGATTAGATAGGTAATATTCCTTGTAATCGGATATGGAAAGCAATCTGATAAGGGATATTCTCTCTAATCAGTTAAGGAATTTAATCTCTGGCTCCCAGTGGTAGGAGGGATGTGAATCAAGGCCGTTGGTTAAGACTAACCAGGGACCTTGATTTCATGCACAACGGGTTAAAACCCGCGCCCACTCTAAGGTGGATCCATTCGTGGGTTATTGGGTTTTTGAGGTGAGGACCTGACACCCAGTTTGGGCCCTTTGGTCGGCGAAATTACCGTTTTATCCCTGTGCTTCAAGATTCGTGTTCCGTTTGGACGATTCCGATTTAACCCCATTTTTAGCCATATCACGAGCCCCCCACTCCCGAAGATTGATGTTTAATCAGACTTCGAGGAGTAGTTTTACTGTTTTCACTGGCTATCAGGGTGCAATCGGGAATCAAACGGAGCATTGCTGAATCGCAAAGGAGGTGGTATGGTGATCTTTCCTGCAGACGGAACTCTAGGACCGTCGTCGTGCTCTTCTTAGTTAGCGGCTTTGGCCATTTCCGCTTGTTGGGTGCCGGTGCGAAGGGTGCCGAAGTCACGCTTGTGACGCACCCGGTGTCGCGGACATTTGACGATTGACGCCGAACTCACATGGCGCCGAACCCACCCCCGTAAGAGGGTCGGGGACACGAGCGTTCGGCGGGGGGTGCCGAACCGACTTAGTGCCGAACTCACCTCCGTAAGAGGGTCGGGGACACGAGCGTTCGGCGGGAGGTGCCGAACTGACTTAGTGCCGAACTCCCGCCCGTAAAACGGTCGGTGGCGCGAGGGCTCGGAGAACGGTGCCGAGCTGGGTCAGTGCCGAACTCACGCCTATAAAACGATCGGTGGCACGAGAGCGTTCGGCGAACTGCCGCGAGCTGAAAACGTGCCGAACTCACGCCTATAAAACGATCGGTGGCACGAGTGTGTTCGGCGAACTGCAACGAGCTGAAAATGCGCCGAACTCACGCCTATAAAACGATCGGTGGCACGAGTGTGTTCGGCGAACTGCGGCGAGCTGAAAATGTGCCGAACTCACGCCCGTAAAACGATCGGTGGCACGAGTGTGTTCGGCGAACTGCAGCGAGCTGAAAATGTGCCGAACTCACGCCCGTAAAACGATTGGTGGCACGAGTGTGTTCGGCGAACTGCGGCGAGCTGAAAATGCGCCGAACTCACGCCTATAAAACGATCGGTGGCACGGGTGTGTTCGGCGAACTGCAGCGAGCTGAAAGTGCGCCGAACTCACGCCTATAAAACGATCGGTGGCACGAGTGTGTTCGGCGAACTGCAGCGAGCTGAAAATGCGCCGAACTCACGCCTATAAAACGATCGGTGGCACGAGAGTGCTCGGCGAACTGCAGCGAGCTGAAAATGCGCCGAACTCACGCCTGTAAAACGATCGGTGGCACGAGAGTGTTCGGCGAACTGCGGCGAGCTGAAAATATGCCGAACTCATGCCCGTAAAACGATCGGTGGCACGAGTGTGTTCGGCGAACTGCAGCGAGCTGAAAGTGCGCCGAACTCACGCCTATAAAACGATCGGTGGCACGAGAGTGTTCGGCGAACTGCGGCGAGCTGAAAACGTGCCGAACTCACGCCCGTAAAACGATCGGTGGCACGAGTGTGTTCGGCGAACTGCAGCGAGCTGAAAGTGTGCCGAACTCACGCCTATAAAACGATCGGTGGCACGAGAGTGTTCGGCGAACTGCAGCGAGCTGAAAGTGTGCCGAACTCACGCCTATAAAAAGATCGGTGGCACGAGAGTGTTCGGCAAACTGCGGCGAGCTGAAAATGTGCCGAACTCACGCCCGTAAAACGATCGGTGGCACGAGTGTGTTTGGCGAACTGCAGCGAGCTGAAAGTGCGCCGAACTCACGCCTATAAAACGATCGGTGGCACGAGAGTGTTCGGCGAACTGCAGCGAGCTGAAAGTGTGCCGAACTCACGCCTATAAAACGATCGGTGGCACGAGAGTGTTCGGCGAACTGCGGCGAGCTGAAAATGTGCCGAACTCACGCCCGTAAAACGATCGGTGGCACGAGTGTGTTCGGCGAACTGCAGCGAGCTGAAAGTGCGCCGAACTCACGCCTATAAAACGATCGGTGGCACGAGAGTGTTCGGCGAACTGCGGCGAGCTGAAAATGTGCCGAACTCACGCCCGTAAAACGATCGGTGGCACGAGTGTGTTCGGCGAACTGTAGCGAGCTGAAAGTGCGCCGAACTCACGCCTATAAAACGATCGGTGGCACGAGTGCTCGGAAGCTTGTGCCGAAGTTTCGGGCTTGTTTGTTTCTCTTTGGGTGGAGCTTTGGCGGTTCTGGTGGATGTGACCCTCTGCACTTCTGACAGATGTGACGTCGTCTGTGTTTTCTGACAGATGTGACGTCCATTAACGCTGCCTCCTGGGCTTCTGCCAGACGTGATGATCATTAATGCGCCGTCTGGATCAGCGCGGAGAACGAGGTGACGTTTGGGGTCTCTTTTTGTCGTTTTCGTGGGGGTGGGCCTGCGTTAGAGGCCCATTTACCTCGATTGAAGCGCTGGCTCCTCTATAAAAACCCTCACCCCCTCCTCATTTTTTACTTTCCAAGTTTTCGTTCGCGTCTGAGTCTGCTGTGAGAGAGCTTCAGGTGATCACTGACTGTTTTCCGGCGGAGTTTCCGACGAGTTCCCCTTTTCAAGGTAACCTTTATATTTATCTTCTAAACATGTCTGTCTCCCACACTTCTTCTTCGTCCGAGCCCTCCCTCGGAGCCGACGGAGCTCCAACTTCGAGTCGAGCTGCCAAGGGCCAGAAGGTGTTCGGCAAGGACTCCATCGTTCAGGATCCGAAGCGCATGGGGGCGTTCGGACAGCTTCCGGGGCCGTTGACGGGGCTCCATAGGGTTCGAGAAATCCCGGAGGATAAGGCGGAACGGATAGTGTACGGGAGGGCGAGGTCGTTCGAGGAGAACGCGGCGAGGGAGACAACGGAGGCCGACGAGACGGTGTCGATTCTCTCCGAGGAGGACCTGGATTCGATTCGGGACTGCTTCCAGATCCCGCGGGAGTACGAGCTTATGCTGCCGGGCCCCGGGGTTAGGGCCAACTCGCCGTCGCCAGTGACCATGTGTTGCTGGCCGGTCGATGCCTTTATCGCCGGGGCTCGGCTGCCTCTCCATCCGTTCGCGGTAACGGTTTTAAATTGGTTCGGGGTCAGCCCCATCCAACTTATGCCGAACGCATGGAGAGTCATAAACGGCTTCGTACTCCACTGCCAGGCGGAGGGGATTCAGCCGGAGTTGAATGTGCTTCGGACTATCTATCAGCTGCACCAAGGGAATAGGTCGGCCTACCGGTACTATCTGACTCCGAGGCATGGGGGGAGGTTGGTCCTCTGTCCGGACTCTATCAAGTTTTGGCGCGAGAAGTACCTTCTGGTGCGCAGCGCGGAGGCCTGGCCTATTCCCGTTGGTTGGGTGGAAGGAGTCTCGAAGAAGGTGAAGGCGCCGCCGGCACTTCGACCCGAAGACGAAGACGCCGTACGGGTGCTTCTCGATCGGCCGAAGTATGACTGGAGGGAGTTGACGGAGGACGTCTTGTATGAGGGAGGGCTCGCACACGTTAACCCCAGTACGCTGCTTTTATTTATCGTCTTCGTTTCCTTTTTGCTTTCTTTCCCTTGTCTCGTTCCGAGCTGACTAACTTAACTTTTGGTGCAGAGACAATGGACTACCAAGCAGTGCTCGCGTTGAGGACGAGTCTCGCCAACAAGGCTCCGAGGAAGAGGAAGAGGGTGGCGTCGAAGCAGCCGGCGCCCAAGGCCCCGAAGATTACGGAGGTGCCCGAAGAGGTGGAGATCTTGGATTCCCCCGTGGTGGAGGTCGGGGCCGCTTCGTCGTCGGCCAAGGTCGGCGAGCTACCTATCACCGAGGTCCTGACCATGGTGACGCCGCCGTTGACAAGGGCGGCCGAGGAGCTTCTGACCGAGGCTCATAAGAGGATCCACGTCCCGGACTGGCAGGTTCGGAAGCACGACGGGTTCCTGGGCAACTCCTTGGCGAGCATGGAGGCCGTCAAGCACCTCGCCACGCCGAAGGATCGCGCGGCGATGGAGGCCGGACGAGAGGGAGACGACATCATCGAGATAGCGCGCTCGGCGGTGTCGGTAAGTGCTGAGCCAAGCTCCCTTCTCTTTACGCCGACCTTCTTAAGTTGGTAATTTTTGTAACTTTTTGCATTTTATCCGCAGATCGTTGTTCACTTCGGGCACCTCACCGAGAGGTTGTCAGCCCAGGAGAAGGAGATGAAGAAGGAGAACGACCAGGCCCGGAAGGAGAGGGACAAGATCCGGGGCGAGCTCGACAAACTCGAGCTGAATTTTGAGGCGAAGTCGGCGAGGGCAACCTACCTCGAGGACCGGGTCAAGACGCTGGAGGACCAGCTTCGGCAGCAGAAGGAGGAGGCGGCCAAGCAGATGGCGGATGCGGCCGAGGCCCAAGCGGCGGCAGTGAAGAAGGCGGAGGAGGCTACTTTGGAGAAGGTGCAGGGCTACCTCGCCGTGAACATGGCCAAAGCTTTCGCCGACGCCCTTGCCCGGGTCACGGCGGCCTACCCCTCTGTCGACGTCTCCGGTTGGCGGCTCTTTCCGGGGTACGTCGAAGGCTTTGACCCCGAATCAGAGGGGGAAGAAGAAGAGGAGGAAAGAGGCGACGACGAGCCCTTGGTCAATCCAGCCGCCGGAGCTCAGGGGTCGGTGGTTACCCCCTTGGCGGCGGTTGCCCCTTCGGAGGCGTCGCCCTCGACCCCCTCTCGCCGCCCCGGGAAAGAGGTCGAGCACTGATCCTGTCCGTTTTTTTTTCTTTCCGTCTGTTTTTTTTTGTAATGCCTAATAGCGGACTGGCCACCGCTACTTTTTGTAATGAATGAAAAACTTCAACTTTTTGGGCTCGGTTTCTTGCACTTGTTTGTTGTATGTTGCATGTTCGAGAATTTGCTCTCTAGAACCCCCGAGGTCTAGGACTTGGGCCATGACTGAACTTTTATTGCTCGTCTGTATTTCTTTTCAGCTTGCCCTGGTAGACCAAGAGATCGAGCGCGCAGGGTCGGACGTCAAGGTTCGAACCCGCGCAGGGTCGGACGCCAAGGTTCGAGCCGAGGCCGGGCTCGGGGCGACAAGGTTGAGTCTGGCGAGGTGTAGAGAGCGACTTTACGAGGTCGAGCTAGGACTGCGCCGAGCCGAAACAGAGCGAGGACAGCTCCAACTTATTTTAGGGCAGCGGGACAGCGATATCCGGCGTCTGGAGGGCAGGATTGCCGAGATGACTGCCTCGAGCGAGGGCGGTGCCTCGCCATCTGCTTTCACTAGTAGCCTTCGGGCCAAGTGCTTTCGCCACACGCTGTCCAAGGTAACGGCAGAGAGGGACGACCTGCTTTCGGAGATTCAGCACTTACAATCTACGGAGACTAAACTTCGGACGGAGGGAGAGGAGCTGACAACTAAGGTGGCCGATCTCACGGCTGAACGAGATGAACTGGCGGCCGAAGTCGATGTTTTGAAGAGAGCTACCGTCGATAGGAGCATCGAAGTCACCCATCTTCGTCATCTCATCGCGAGCCATGTTGGAGTTCCGACCTCAGCCGTACCGGCGTCCTTCGAGGCCGACGCACAAGATGGTTCGTTGAGAGGTCGGATTTCCGAGCTGGAAGCGGAGGTGGCTCGCCTGAGGCCGCGTTCGGGGCCGATTAATGTGAGGAGCACGTCATGCACCCGAGCGGAGAGCGAGCGGGGCATCACCTTTTACGAGATGGTGACCCGCGAGCGCCTCGGCCATCCGAGCCCGGGGGACGCGCAGAGCTCAGTGGCCATTTCGTCGAGTGGCGCATCCGTCGGCGTGACGGCCAGAAGCAGTGCCGAGGACACGTCTCAACTTGCCGGCCTGGGATCGGGTTCCGGAGGCAAATGTCGCCGACCTCAAGTGTCCTTGAAGAGGAGCATCCCTGTACCCCGGAAGCGTTGATGGGTCCGGGTTCGGTGTCTTGTAATCTTCGCTTTTCAGCTTCTTGTAATCGTTTAGTGTCTTGTAATATTGATGTTTGTAAGGGTTGTTTCTAATAAAGTTGGAATCGTTTTAACTGTCGTCATATCATAGTTGCTCAATGTTTGCTCTGATTGTGGAGTCGTGGAACCGAGGTCTGAGACTTGGTGTTTTTGACTGGTGTTAGCCTCCGAACTTAAGTGCGTAATACGGTCAGTGGTACGAACGTTCGGTGAACGACGCCGAGCTGAAACGTGTCGAACTCACGCCCGTAAAACGATCGGTGGCACGAGTGTGTTCGGCGAACTGCTGCGAGCTGAAAATGTGCCGAACTCAAGCCCGTAAAACGATCGGTGGCGCGAGTGTGTTCGGCGACCTGCTGCGAGCCGAAACGTGCCGAACTCACGCCCGTAAAACGATCGGTGGCACGAGTGTGTTCGGCGAACTGCTGCGAGCTGAAAACGTGCCGAACTCACGCCCGTAAAACGATCGGTGGCACGAGTGTGTTCGGCGACCTGCTGCGAGCTGAAAACGTGCCGAACTCACGCCCGTAAAACGATCGGTGGTACGAGCGTTCGGCGAAAGGAACCGAGCCGAGATCGTACCGAACTCTCGCCCGAAGAACGTTCTCGGCAACAGAGTGTTGGAGTCGGAACCTGTGTAAGATTGAGGGCGTGGGAGCAATCCCGAATGGCGAACTACCCCTAGCTCGCCTAGGGGCGAACTTGCGGAGCGGAGTCGAACCAAGTGTGGGACTCCGGAACCATCGTAAGTTTAAGGGCGTGGGAGCAATTCCGAATGGCGAACTACCCCTAGCTCGCCTAGGGGCGAACTTGCGGAGCGGAGTCGAACCAAGTGTGGGACTCCGGAACCATCGTAAGTTTAAGGGCGTGGGAGCAATTCCGAATGGCGAACTACCCCTAGCTCGCCTACTGGCGAACTTGCGGAGTAGAGTCGAACCAAGTGTTGGACTCCGTACCATTCAACGGCTGCGGGAGCAATTCCGAATGGCGAACTACCCCTAGCTCGCCTAGGGGCGAACTTGCGGAGTAGAGTCGAACCAAGCGTTGGACTCCGGAACCATCGTAAGTTTGGGCGTGGGAGCAATTCCGAATGGCGAACTACCCCTAGCTCGCCTACTGGGGAACTTGCGGAGTAGAGTCGAACCAAGTGTTGGACTCCGTACCATTCAACGGCTGTGGGAGCAATTCCGAATGGCGAACTACCCCTAGCTCGCCTAGGGGCGAACTTGTGGAGTAGAGTCGAACCAAGTGTTGGACTCCGGAACCATCGTAAGTTTAAGGGCGTGGGAGCAATTCCGAATGGCGAACTACCCCTAGCTCGCCTACTGGCGAACTTGCGGAGTAGAGTCGAACCAAGTGTTGGACTCCGTACCATTCAACGGCTGTGGGAGCAATTCCGAATGGCGAACTACCCCTAGCTCGCCTAGGGGCGAACTTGTGGAGTAGAGTCGAACCAAGTGTTGGACTCCGGAACCATCGTAAGTTTAAGGGCGTGAGAGCAATTCCGAATGGCGAACTACCCCTAGCTCGCCTACTGGCGAACTTGCGGAGTAGAGTCGAACCAAGTGTTGGACTCCGTACCATTCAACGGCTGTGGGAGCAATTCCGAATGGCGAACTACCCCTAGCTCGCCTAGGGGCGAACTTGTGGAGTAGAGTCGAACCAAGTGTTGGACTCCGGAACCATCGTAAGTTTAAGGAATTAAAAACAGAGACGTAGTGGCAAATGCGAAAGAACTTTATTTATTAATATCTAATGGTCGGCTGCTTCTAAAGTTGCTAGCCGTTATTACAATGGAAGAAAGAACAAAGGAAAAATCACTAGTAGCAGGAGAGGAGTGTTCCGACGTCTCGAGTCACTTAGATAGGCGAGGTTGCCTTCTCTTGGTATTTCAAGAGATGGTCGGCATTCCAAGTCCTGGGAATTTCTCTTCCTTCAAGATCTTCTAGCTTGTATGCACCGGGGCGGATCACTTTGGAGACTTTGTACGGTCCCTCCCAATTTGGGGCCAGTTTGCTCTTCTGTCCGGGGAACGAAATGGCCAGTTTTCGGAGGACCAGATCCCCTTCTTTCAGGTCGGTTGGGCGGACCCGTTTGTTGTAGGCGAGTTCGATTCTCCTCCGATAACTTTGCTGCCGTATGGCTGCCCTTTCCCGGATTTCGTCTATTAAGTCCAGGCTCGTTCTGAGCTCCCTGGCATTCTGTTCTTCTTCAAAGGCTACCAGGCGAGGAGAGGGTATCCCAACTTCTAGAGGGATGAGGGCCTCGGACCCGTAGGTGAGATTGAACGGACTCTCGCCTGTCGGGGTCCGCTTCGTGGTTCGGTAATTCCACAACACATTGGGCAGCTGATCGACCCACAATCCCTTGGAGCACTTGTCGAGTCTCTTCTTGATGCCGGAGAGGATCTGTCGGTTGGCATTCTCGGCTTGGCCATTTGACTGGGGATGAGAGACGGAGGAGTAGTGGTGCTGTATGGCTAGGTCTTCACATAAGGCTCGGAAGGCAGCTCCAGCGAACTGCGTACCGTTATCTGTAACTACGACTCGGGGAACGCCGAACCGGCAGATCACATTTTTCCAGAAGAACTGGACGACTCTATGTTCGGTAATTGTAGCCAGGGGTTCGGCCTCTACCCATTTCGAAAAATAGTCGACTGCCACGACTAGAAACTTCAATTGTCCGGGAGCCGGCGGAAATGGCCCAAGTAAATCCATCCCCCACATTGCAAAGGGGATCGGACTCGATAGGGAGGAGAGTGGTGCTTGTGGAAGGCGTCGGATGTCGGAATACTTCTGGCAGGAGGTGCATTGCCGAACGTGTCGTTCGGCATCCCGTAGGAGAGTGGGCCAGTAATACCCGTAGTTTAACACTTTGCGCGCCAAGGCTCTGGAGCCGGAGTGGGCTCCGCCGATGCCCTCATGGAGCTCTTGCAGGGCATAATCGGCTTGTCCGGGGGAGAGGCATCTTAGGTAGGGCCGACCATCCACCTGGGTGAAGGACCGCTTATACAGGGTGCCTTCGACCAGTATGTAACGCTCGGCTCGGGTCCTTATCTTTCGGGCTTCCTTCGGATCCCTTGGGAGGAGTCCGTCTCTTAAAAACTCGATGAGGGGCTTCATCCAATTATCTTCGAGGGGGAGTGGTAGCGTTTCGACGGAATTGAAAGCCTCGTCCTCTATGCTGGGCTTGAGGAGGACTTCTATCAGAACGGTTTGTTCGAGGCCTTGCAGGGATGAGGAAGCTAATTTGGACAGGGCGTCGGCCTGGGCATTTTCCTCTCTGGGGATTCTTCGGATGAGGGCTTCCTCGAAGAGCGCCATGAGGCTCTTTACTTTAGCCAAGTACTTTACCATCCTGTCATCGCGGGCTTCGTATTCGCCGAGGACCTGGTTGACGACCAACTGAGAGTCGCTGAAGATCTGCAGGCGTCGTGCTCCCGCGTTTCGGGCCATCCCGAGGCCGGCTATGAGTGCTTCGTATTCGGCTTCGTTATTCGAGGCTTTAAAGTTTATCCGGAGTGAATATTGAAGGACAAAGTCGTCTGGGCCTGCAAGGATGACTCCAGCCCCGCTCCCCTCGTTGCAAGAGGATCCATCGACATATATCGACCAGATAGGCGGGCCCTTCGTTGTCTGCTCGGGGTCGGGGATAGTTGTTTCCACTATGAATTCGGCCAGCGCCTGCGCCTTGATGGCGGTCCGAGGCTGATAAGTAATATCATGTTGGCTCAGCTCGATCGACCACTTCATGAGGCGGCTGGAAGTCTCTGGCTTGTGAAGGATCTGTTTCAACGGCTGGTCGGTAAGAACGACTACCGAATGAGACTGGAAGTATGGCCGAAGTTTTCTTGCAGCCATTATCAGGGCGTAGGCTATTTTCTCAATTTTCGGGTACCGGAGCTCGGCGTCACGGAGCACTTTGCTGACGTAGTAAATGGGCTTCTGAGTTCTTTCTTCTTCCCTGACTAAGACTGCACTTAGTGTCTGTTCCGAGGCTGCCAAGTAGAGGTAGAGGGGTTCGCCCGGTATGGGTTTGCTGAGAAGGGGCGGATTGACGAGGTAAGCCTTAAGCTGGTCGAAGGAATCTTGTTGTGGCTGCCCCCACTCGAACCCCTTAGCCCCCCTCAGGGTTTTGAAGAACGGGAGGCATTTCTCCCCAGACTTCGACAAAAAGCGCCCAATGGCGGCTAATCGACCAGTCAGCTTCTGAACTTCTTTGACGTTTCTAGGCGGGGCCATGTCCAGTATGGCCCTGATCTTCTCCGGATTCGCCTCTATTCCTCGCTGGCTAACCATAAAGCCGAGGAACTTGCCTGATGAGACGCCGAACGCACACTTGTTCGGGTTGAGTCTCATATTGTGCTTTCTCAAAACATCGAACGCTTCTTGGAGGTCGGTCTCATGATCAACGCCTCGGATGCTTTTCACAAGCATGTCATCCACGTAGACTTCCATGTTCCGGCCAATCTGGGCCTGAAATACCTTGTTGACAAGACGTTGATATGTTGCCCCTGCGTTCTTTAGGCCGAACGGCATGACTCGGTAACAATAGAGTCCTTGGTCTGTTACAAAAGACGTCTTCGGAATATCCGGGGGGAACATCCTTATCTGATTGTAACCCGAGAAAGCGTCCATGAAGCTGAGGAGCTCATGTCCCGAGGTTGCGTCAATCAGAGTGTCAATGCTCGGCAGAGGGAAGGGATCTTTAGGGCAGGCCTTGTTGAGGTCAGTGAAATCAATGCAGATTCTCCATGTCCCGTTGGATTTCTTCACCATGACTACGTTTGACAACCACTCCGGATAATTCACTTCCTGTATGAATCGGGCTTTCAGCAATTTGTCTACCTCCTCCTTGATAGCGAGTTGGCGCTCGGGGGCGAACTTGCGCCTCTTCTGCTGGACCGGTTTGGACCCCGGATCAACGCTGAGGCGGTGGACCAAGAGTTCTTCGGAGATACCGGGCATGTCTGCCGCCGACCATGCGAAGAGGTCTTGGTTGGCTCGGATGCATTTCACAATATTCGAATATAGGGCGGACGGAAGGGCCTTGCTGACGTAGAACTTACGGGTCGGCTCCTGCTCCGAGAAGAGTACCTCCTCCAACTCGTCTACCGGTTCGGAGGTTGGCCGAGCAGCATCTTGAGGGATCTCGAGTGTTTCTAAGGAGAGGACGGGTCCGAGGGTGGAAGTCATATAACATTTGCGGGCTTGCTCCTGGTTGCCCCTCACTTCTCCCACTCCAGCCCGAGTGGGGAATTTCATTTTGAGATGATAGGCAGAAGGGACGGCTTCGAGAGCGGCCAGGCCGGGCCGACCCAAAATGACGTTATAGGCCGCTGGGACGTCTACGACCATGAAATCCATTGACTCCGTGCGGGTGGTAGGAGTTTTGCCTGCTGTGACATCGAGGGTTATCACCCCTTCGATCGTCACCGGGACTCCCGTGAACCCATGGAGCGTGTACCCGGCGGGCTTGAGTCTGTCTAGGGAGAGCTTCAGCCCCTTAAAAGCATCGAGGAATAGGATGTTTACGGAGGAACCGTTATCTACTAAGATCCTTTCGACTTTGAAATTGGCCATGTGAAGGTTGATGACGAGTGCGTCACAATGAGGGGTGCGGACGCCTTCGAGATCTTCGTCAGAGAAGGTGACGGGCACTCCGAGGCCTTTGGGAGGAGGGGTGGCTCGGACCGAGTTGACTTCTCTTATAAAAGCTTTCCGAGAAGAGTTCGAGGAGCCCCCCATTGGACCCCCATGGATAAGGTGGAGAACTCGTTCTTCCTCGAACTCTGGCGTTTCTTCTCGCTCTGGACGTTTGTTAGCCCTCCGAGGCTGGGGAGGAGGTTCGGCTCCATCCTTTCTTACAAACTTCGCCAGCTGCCCCCTCTGGATGAGGGCTTCGATCTCGTTTCTTAGGGCACGACAGTCGTTGGTATCATGCCCGTGGTCCCGGTGATAGCGGCACCATTTCTCTTTATCTCTTCTTTTGGCAGGGGTGTTCATCTTTGGAGCTGGAGGCAAGATCCCTTCTTTTTCGACTTCCAAGAAGATGGCGGAGATGTTTGTGGCGAGGGGGGTGAATTTGTCGAACCTAGGGGGAGGTCGGCGCTGGCCGGCATTATCCTTCTGGAGCTTCCTTGGTCCCTCTTCTTCCGTTGCCTTCCTTTTAAACCCGGAAGCAGACCCTTCCCAGTGGGGTTGTTCCTCGGCCTCTTCAGCCCGGATGTACTTTTCGGAGCGGAGGAGAAGGTCGGAAAAGTCATGGGGTGGTTTCTTGGCGAGGGAGGATCGGAGGTTGGAGTTGAGGACATTGGACTGGAATGCTACCGTAGCGACCGACTGGTCGAGAGATGCTATGGATCTGGCCTCGGCCGTGAACCTTTTCACGTAGTCCCTCAATTTTTCCCCCTTCTTCTGGTGGAGGTGTAATAGGGAGATGCTGGTTTTTTCAGCCCTTCGACTACTAACGAAGTGCGTGATGAACAGGGTCTCAAACTGGTTGAAGGAAAATATTGAGGCCGGGGCGAGGCGAGAGTACCACTCTCGAGCTGGCCCTTTCAGTGTTGCGGGGAAAGTTTTGCAGAGGAGGGCGTCGGAGGCTTGATGGAGGAGCATCAAAGTTTTAAAACTTTCAATATGGTCAACTGGATCAGTCTCCCCGGTATAGTTCTCAAATTGGGGAGGCTTGAAGCCGAACGGCACAGGCGTATCCACTATGGTCCGGGAGAAGGGGGGTTGGCTAGGACGTAGGGTCCTTCCCCTAAGCTCCTCTTCTCTATGTATTTGGCCCAGGCGTCTTTCTACTTCATGGAGACGGCGGTTCATAGTGTCATCTTCCCGACGGTAATCTGCCGAGGCTCGAGACTCGTCTTCGTAAGAGGGAGATCGAGGGTTGCGGCGACGGTAGCTTCGGGAACGACGAGGACTTCGGGTATGCTGGGAGTTGGTTGGTGCGGGACGAGGAGAAGGGGACCGTTGGCGAGGGCTTCGGACCGGAGGAGGGGACGGGGCCTTTGGCTCATCAGGGCCTCGACGCAAGTTGAGAGCCTGTTGTACCATTGCTTGGAACTGCTGGAACTCGGCACGAGTAATTGGTGCCTCATTGTTCCTATGCTGCTGCCGACCTGCGGGGGAGTGCTTTCTTCGGTAATGGTCGGGGGAGTCCTTTCTCCCTCTTCTGGTGGGGGACCTCCTGTGCTCTCGGCGATGGGGGGATCGCTCTTGCTGACGAGATGCTTCCCCCCGAGCCCGCTTTTCATCCAGATGATGACGGAGGTCATTATCTTCTGGACGTTTGGGATGGGCCTTGTGGCGACCAGAGGCTCGGGGATGATGGGAGGCCATGGAGGCACTGGAGGCGTTGTGGATGGAGAGGTTCTCTTGGTGAAGAGGCTGTTTCTGAGGGTTAGGACCCTTTGGATCAGGAGGTGGAGGGTCCCGTTGGAGCGGCTGTTCTGCGGTAGGGGGAAGTTGTCCTTGCTGCACGGGATCAGGAATGACTTCTTGCTGGTCAGGGTTGGGCACTCGGTTGGATCCCCTCGACCTGACTTTGCGAGGCGGCATGGCTGGAGGAGACCTGTTCACGGGGAGAGGAGAGGTCTCTATTCGTTAGTTTCCCACAGACGGCGCCAATCTGTTGCCGCTAAATTCGGTGTGGGGGCAAACAGATGAATTTGTGAGTTCTTGGGGAAACTGAATAGAAGAACCTGTGTACCTGTTCCGTCGAACTCTGATCGTCGCTCCCGCCGTTCACCTGCAAAAAGTGCGAGACACCGGGGTTGTTCCCGGCGACGCACCCTCCGACGCTCAAGTCAGTAATCTAGAGAAGATTATGAAGGAGCGTTTAACGAGAAAAAGATTGATTACCTCTTAATGGAGTTGGATGGGGGGTATTTATAGGCGTCTTAGGGACTGGATTAGGAATGTAATCCCCGTGATTAGATAGGTAATATTCCTTGTAATCGGATATGGAAAGCAATCTGATAAGGGATATTCTCTCTAATCAGTTAAGGAATTTAATCCCTGGCTCCCAGTGGTAGGAGGGATGTGAATCAAGGCCGTTGGTTAAGACTAACCAGGGACCTTGATTTCATGCGCAACGGGTTAAAACCCGCGCCCACTCTGAGGTGGATCCATTCGTGGGTTATTGGGTTTTTGAGGTGAGGACCTGACACCCAGTTTGGGCCCTTTGGTCGGCGAAATTACCGTTTTATCCCTGTGCTTCAAGATTCGTGTTCCGTTTGGACGATTCCGATTTAACCCCATTTTTAGCCATATCACTAACCAACATTCCTAATTAATTAATCTTATTTTGGCTTTTTTCCATTGAACAATGTCGAAAGTAGATTTAAATTTATTATCATTTACATTTATCTTTGCCTATTTTAGAGAAAATATTTGACTCCGGCACTGAAAAGGAAACCCTTCCTTCCTTCCCTCCCTCAATGAAACTCAAACATTCTTCCAAACAACCCAACAAGTTTTCACTCACATTGTCTAAAAGATGCACTGTCATCCTCTTGAACCTCATACCAAATCCCGCCTTCTCCAGCAAGTACAATAGCTTCTTTTTCATTATCTTTCGTGGATTTCATCTCTAACGATAACGTCAACTTTCTGGATCTTTTTGGCCGGAATGTGGTGGCCGTTGCACATCTTTTGGGGGCTATAAGAGATGGAGCCAAATAGATCCTTCAATTTTTAGTGGGTTTGAATCCCATCTGGATCATATAAAATCTTTCTGGATCAACTTATGGATTTTGCAGGATCCGACCTAAACCTTGCCAGTAGCTACCCCTATAAGGGTAAATTTCACTAAACTATACTCAGTTTTAACCAATTTGCAAATAACCATATCTATATCTTGTTCAGGCAGATGGGTATACTCCGTCCAAAAATCTTGTTGCAGATTGTTATACTCCTTCAGAATATGGTATCATGTGACAATTTTTTGGTATTTTTTGGGTTGTTTTTTACCCTAATATATCATTGGCTTAGTGTTTAATTAACTTAATTTTCCTATTTCATTTAAAGTTATACAAATTACAAGGAAAAACTAAAATAAAAAGAAAGTGAACATGTATTTTAGAGAGGTTTATTTTAGTAATTAAAAATAATTAAAGGAAATTTGTGGGGGGTGGGGGGAGTGTTAATCAGATAAAATTGAGAGTTATAACGGTCAATCTACCTAAAATTGACGTCGTTAAGGCATAGATTGTGGACCACAATAACTTTAAGGGTATAGTATATCCATCTATAAAAAAAATGATATGGGTTTGGTTATCTGCAAATTGGTGAAACCTGGGTTTGCTTTAGTGAAATCTTTCTTGTTCGCAAAACAAAGAAAAAAATGAGTACTATAATTAATATCATACCTAGGGGTGGCAATGAGTAAGGTTACATCTATTTACCCTTACCTGATTACCTTGTAGGTAAGGGTATGGGTAAGACTTTCTAACCCATGGGTAGGGTAAGGATAGTGTTTTTGTTCCGGTTTAATAAGTAGAGTAGGGTAAGGGTAAAAGTGTGGGCATGCATATACCTGCCTATTTACCCTTTACCAGTTTATATATGTTACAAAGTCATATACACACACACATACACATTCTAAATATAAGAAAGATAAATAATGTCAAGAGTTTAATCATTTATCAATAATAAAAGAGAATTAATTCATAAGAATTTCACTAATCCATGTTTTACTTTGCTTAGTTGTGGGACATGTGAAAAATATATCATTAAACTATGTGAAAATGGAAATACAAAAGGCGATAATAAATTCTATTTCCAACATTTAATTCTATAGATAATTTAAATAGAAAATAATTTCACTTTTTTTACCAGTTTATCTGTTAGGGCAGGGTAAGGGTAAGTTTGTAATTAAAATACCTGTTAGGGTAGTGTAGAGAAAGGTTAGAGTTTTTGGATTGTAGTGTAAGGTAGGGTAGGGGTAAACCCCATACCCTTCCCTAGTGATGCCAACTGGGTTGTGCCGTCCGAAATCGGCACGTACCCGACACAAAGTTTCAGGTTTTGAGCAAGACGAGCACACCGTAGCAGGTCGGGTTCAGCAAATTCCGAGGAGTGGCTCGGCATAAAGCACGAGAATGAAACGAAAACGAAAGCCATTATTGGCCCGAAACTCCGATCGGATGGTCAATTTCGTCCCTCTGCTGAAACAGATGGGAAGGAGGAAAATATGTCGCTGGAGCTTTGGGGGAGAGAGAGGTTCAAAGAATACTTTAGTGGAGAGGAATTCGGGTTGGCAAACAGGCCTGGTGGACCGGACCGGGCCGAAACCCGACAGGCTAGACCTGATCCCAGGTCACGGCGGACCGAGCTCGACTTAACAACAACAACAATTTATTTATTTCCAAACTAGTAATAATAATCTGAAAATAAGAAGATAGGGTTCAAAAAACCACCAACACAAAATTATGAACTAGTGTATGTTATTAAAAAATTCTGTAAAACAAGTAGAGAGAGTTCAAATAACACAAAAAACAGCTTATGAACTAGTGTATGTCAATAAACAAAAATTGAGAGCGTTCAATAAAACAATAATAATTTATTTATGAGCTAGTGTATGTTAATCAAAAAAATCTAAAAAGAAGAAGAGAGAGTTCAACAAAACACAATAATAAATTATGAACTAGTAAATTATTTACTACTAAAATCTAAAAAGAGCAAGAGAAGAGAATAATGATACTATTAAAATTAACAATTAAAATGATACCAAACAAGTGTAAGAGACGAATGAGAGTAGAGACAATTAAAAGCTTGTTCTTACAAGATTGAGAGCACTTGAGTCTTGAGAGAATTGAGAGATTTGATGTTCATCACTTGATTCCAAAAATTGCAAGAGAATGAGCTTATATTAGATTGTAAACGATAGAATTTGTGAAGAAAAATGAATGAAATTGGGTGATATATATAGATTATGTTTATTTTAGGATTTTCCATAATACCCCCAAAAAACTAGCTAGTATATATCCATTGCGGGGCACTATTGTAATTCAATAAATCAATTTTTTAAATTTAAAAAAAAACATAAAAAAATTCAAAACCCTGGGCCCAACGGTCGGCCCGGTCGGGCTGACTCGGACCGGACCTGACTGGGTCAACCCGGTCCCGGTTCAAGTTGGTCGGGTCGATTTCGGACCGGGTCGAGTGGGTTTTTAGCCCATTTTTGGTAGCCTGGACAAGCTTGGGGGGTGGGGGGTGGGGGGTGGGGAGTGGGGGGGCCAGGTGAAGGGCGGGCCGGTCCCGGGCTAGCCCAGCCCTATTGCCACCCCTAAAAGGAATGAGGTGAGGTTGTTGGCGGTGTGAACAGTGAGGCGGTGTGAACAGTGACGGAGGAGCACTACAAAAAATATGCCATTTGATCCTACAATACCGTTTCGCAAACACTGTCGTTACCCCAGCTTTGGTAAGTCCATAGCGTTTTTTGGAAATGCTATAAATATGATAGCGTTAACATTATAAATACGATAGCATTTTGTAGAAATGCTATCGTATTTATAATGTTAACGCTATCATATTTATAGCATTTCCAAAAAATGCTATAAATACGACAACGTTTTGTAGAAACACTATCGTATTTATATCATTTCAAAAATGTTGTCGTGTTTATAGCATTTTTGGAAACACTATCCATTAACAGCACTTCGGAAACGCTGTCAACTGATAGCGTTTCGAAAACGCTATCAAAACAATAGCGTTTATGAAACGCTATCAAACGCAACAACGTTTTAGAAAATGCAATCTCTTTTCACAACGTTTGCAAAACGCTATTGTTTTAAGAGTGGTGTTTTTTTACAGCGTTTTAAAAATGCTATTTCTTTTTACTTGTATGCAAAAAAAAAAATTCTACGGATGCATATAAAAATTTTGAAAATTCTCTGGATGCATATATATAAAACATCAATAACACCATTCAAACCTATACATGTTTTGAAAAGTTGTGTACACGTATATCAAAACCTAACATCATAAAACAATTCCGTACAATGAACTTGAATTCGTACAATTAATTAACTCATAAAAAGGTACATCTAATACACTTAAAACTGGCGACAAAAAATTCTTGAGTGACTAAATTCTTCGTTTCATCTACAACATCTCCAACCTGCAAATGGAAATGAAAAAATGTCAAAGTGTGATTAATAATTAAAAAAGAAGTATTAGATCAATAGACTGCTATAGTAATAGGATAACAAGCAAGAGCAAAATTTTGTCTAAATGGAGGAAACACCAAAAACAATTTTGTATAAATCAGAGTCATGCAAGTCCCTCCAGAGTCCAGGTTCATTCATGAGGAAGATCAATGCCTTCTCTATTATGACTAATATATCTGAGTGAAAGTCTTGTCAGCTATCAGCTCTAAAAGCTCAAAAACTTATTTTCAGAAGTGCACTTTGACACTTCCTATTTTACTGTAGTAATATTTATCTATCTGTGCTATGTATAATAGTAGAGAAGGTGTAGAAGAGGAGGGTTGGAAAGAATTGGGATCGCAGAAGTCAAAACCATCGATTCAGATTGGTAGGTGGAGAAAGAGGGAAAAGATATTGTTCAGTTTGATCCTTTGTGTTTAGGATTTTAAGTTTTAGTTTACTTTTTTTTTTTTTTAATAGTATATTAAAACTAAGCTTTTGTTTCTAAAAAAAATAAATAATCAAAAACCTGAACCCGAAGCCCGTTAAGCACAAACCCGAGTCCGAGCCCGATATTTTGGACTTTGGGTTTGGACTTGACGAGGGTGTTGGAGTATCAAACACGGCATGACATGAGTCTAAAATCTCCGGACGGGCACGAGCACGAGCCTGAAGCACGAAAAGCACACTTTGACTAGGCTTCAGCGGCATGCCCTCCCCTTACCCTACCCATCGCCACCCCTAATCGTACCTACTGAACCCCCCTAGCATCACCCTGAAGGATACAAGAAGTGTTGCAGTCATTGGCCATTGGGTTTCAGATGAACAGTAGTCGGCTATATTTGGGAGACGAAATGACAATTGCCAAAATATAGCTAACGAAAGATAATATCGTTCGTTTGATCGGACGAAATATTATCTTTCGTCGGAGAGATTTTTTTTATTTAACCCTATCGGATGAGGGGTTATTTTCCGTCCAATAATTTTTTTTATGTATAAAAAAGATCGGACGGGAAATTATTTTCCATCACGTTCCATTTTCCAGAAGAATAAAAAATATTTCGTCGGACGGAATATAATTTCCTGTTTTTTTATAAAAAAATTTTGACGGACGGGATATCATTCCGGTCGGCATTCAATGACTGCAGTGCAAAGTCATTTTTTTCATTTTTATTTGTCACATATCCAAAATTTAGGTCTCAGCAACTACATATGCTCTTAGGCCTACGTTTGGGGCTAAATATTTTTACCAGTGGAAGCGGCCTTGAAAATAACGAAAGTGCAAGAGTACAATTCTGTCAATTCCTTGCGAAAATGGAAAAACAAAATTTACAGCAACAGTAATACTTACGATATGTTTTCATTTCGTCCGTTTGATCTTTTGTCACGACGGCTGCTTGCATGTCCACATCAGTACTCTCAACAGCCTAGGCCAATTTTTAACATATTTCTTTTTCACTCATTAAGTAATTTACCGTATTTGTCTATGTTATAAGCATTAATTAGGCAAATGTCTCTAATCTATAATACTATTAACTTACAGTGAAATTTCCTCAAAAAAAAAAATGAAACTTAAGAGTGGAATGATGCTTGTTGCGGATGTTGGGAGAGGAAAAAAGGTTAAATTTGCATGCGTACTTCATTACTTCATGTGGCCTTAACTTGGTATATATATTGATTATTATTATTTTGGAAGTAATTTGATATTGATTTCTACTATTTTAATAGTTATATCTATACTATTATTAAACCAAGTCCTATTTTGGCGGCTTTTTACTATCATGCCCCTGTAAAAATAAAAGACTAAAAAAATATAAGGTTAATATCGGAAGTCAGAAATGTAATTTGCATGTATTGAAAAAATAATTAACACATGCATGCAAATATCAAAATATCTATACTATTATTAAGCAAAGCCCCATTTTTGCGGCTTTTTACTATCATGCACCTGTAAAAATAAAAGGCTAAAAAAAATATAGGGTTAATATCGAAGGTCAAAAATGTAATTTGCATGTATTGGGAAAATAATTAACACATTCATGCAAATATAAAAATACTATTATTAAGCAAAACCCCATTTTAGCAGCTTTTACTATCATGCCCCTGTAAAAATAAAAGGCTAAAAAAAATATAGGGTTAATACCGGAGGTCAGAAATGTAATTTGCATGTATTGAAAAAATAATTAACACATGCATGCAAATATCAAAATGAATAAATTAACACAACATGACTTCTTCGGTTTTGACAACAGCATGATTTGCATGCACAATTTATTCATAAGAAAGTTTTCTCCTATCAAAGCCAGTAGGTCTAACACATGCATGCAAATAGCAAATATCAAAATGAATAAATTGTACACGCCTGTCTGTATGCATGCATGCAACCTCTTCGGTGACCTGCCCCTTTCTCAAAATCCTACACACCTTTAAATATTAGGGCGTGCATCGCACGCGTGCAAATAGCTAGTATATATATAGAGAGAGAAAGAGAGAGAGAGAGTGTGTGTGTGTGAGAGAGAGAGAGAGAGAGAGAGAGAGAGAGCAATATTCGGTTGCACACTACTTTGGTGAGCACTCCGTGAGCACTCACGAAATAGAGTACCTATGAAAAATCTGAACCGCTCATATTGTTCTATATGCCTAAGATAGCCTAAAAATAAAAAATCAAGTAATTTGAAGTTCATTTGCCCATCCATCATGCCGTTAGAATTTTCAGCCATACAATTTTGTGACGATGTAAATCATGGGCAAATGAACTTCAAATTACTTGATTTTTTATTTTTAGGCTATCTTAGGCATATAGAACAATATGAGCGGTTCGGATTTTTCATAGGTGCTCTATTTCGTGAGTGCTCACGGAGTGCTCACCAAAGTAGTATCTTTGGTTGCACACTACTTTGGTGAGCACTCCATGAGCACTCACGAAATAGAGCACCTATGAAAAATCCGATTCGCTCATATTGTTCTATATGCCTAAGATAGCCTAAAAATAAAACATCAAGTAATTTAAAGTTCATTTGCCCATGATTTATATCGTCACTAGTGCTAATTAATGTTGGGTAATATATATATATATATATATATATATATATATATATATATATATATATATATATATATATATATATATATAAAGACGTGTCTTGCATATGTAAATTACTAGTGCTAATTAATGTTGGGTAATATATACAAGTGTTATTGTGATATAGTGATAAAATTTATTGATAGTGAGCAAGACTTTTTGAATACAAATTTTACTTGTATTAGGCTAAAAAAGGAAAAACAAGTATGGTAGACAAGTTAAAAATACCAGTAATTTACACGTGCAATGTATGCCTTAAAAATATATGTATTTTTAAAAGTAAAATCTCTGACGTAGTCTAACCCTGAATCTGAGACTTTATTTATATTAGTTATGTATATGCAATGCACATATTTGTTTATCTAGAAATTACAACCCAACTCTTCCATTAAAATATTAGAAATATTTCTTAGTCTATTAAACAATTGAAGATTAAAAGTCAAGTCAACTTCGTGTGTCGGCTAACCATATTTCTTAGCCTTCTCTATTATGACTAATATATCTGAGTGAAAGTCTTGTCAGCTATCAGCTCTAAAAGCTCAAAAACTTATTTTCAGAAGTGCACTTTGACACTTCCTATTTTACTGTAGTAAAATTTATCTATCTGTGCTATGTATAATAGTAGAGAAGGTGTAGAAGAGGAGGGTTGGAAAGAATTGGGATCGCAGAAGTCAAAACCATCGATTCAGATTGGTAGGTGGAGAAAGAGGGAAAAGATATTGTTCAGTTTGATCCTTTGTGTTTAGGATTTTAAGTTTTAGTTTACTTTTTTTTTTAAAATAGTATATTAAAACTAAGCTTTTGTTTCTAAAAAAAATAAATAATCAAAAACCTGAACCCGAAGCCCGTTAAGCACAAACCCGAGTCCGAGCCCGATATTTTGGACTTTGGGTTTGGACTTGATGAGGGTGTTGGAGTATCAAACACGGCATGACATGAGTCTGAAATCTCCGGACGGGCACGAGCACGAGCCTGAAGCAGCACGAGCCTGAAGCACGAAAAGCACACTTTGACTAGGCTTCAGCGGCTCGCCCTCCCCTTACCCTACCCATTGCCACCCCTAATCGTACCTACTGAACCCCCCTAGCATCACCCTGAAGGATACAAGAAGTGTTGCAGTCATTGGCCATTGGGTTTCGGATGAACAGTAGTCGGTTATATTTGGGAGACGAAATGGCAATTGCCAAAATATAGCTAACGAAATATAATTTATCGTTCGTTTGATCGGACGAAATATTATCTTTCGTCGGAGAGATTTTTTTTATTTAACCCTATCGGACGAGGGATTATTTTCCGTCCCATTAATTTTTTTTATGTATAAAAAAGATCGGACGGGAAATTATTTCCCATCCCGTTCCATTTTCCAGAAGAAAAAAAAAAATATTTCGTCGGACGGGATATAATTTCCTGTTTTTTTATAATAAAAAAAATTGACGGACGGGATATCATTCCGGTCGGCATTCGACGACTGCAGTGCAAAATCATTTTTTTCATTTTCATTTGCCACATATCCAAAATTTGGATCTCAACAACTACATATGCTCTACGTTTGGGGCTAAATATTTTTACCAGTGGAAGCGGCCTTGAAAATAACGAAAGTGCAAGAGTACAATTCTGTCAATTCCTTGCGAAAATGGAAAAACAAAATTTACAGCAACAGTAATACTTACGATATGTTTTCATTTCGTCCGTTTGATCTTTTGTCACGACGGCTGCTTGCATGTCCACATCAGTACTCTCAACAGCCTAGGCCATTTTAACATTTTTTTTTTCATTCATTAAGTAATTTACCGTATTTGTCTATGTTATAAGCATTAATTAGGCAAATGTCTCTAATCTATAATACTATTAACTTACAGTGAAATTTCCTCCAAAAAAAAATGAAACTTAAGAGTGGAATGATGCTTGTTGCGGCTTGCACATGTAAATTAGACCATCTCCAACCACGCTAGCTATCTCTCAATTTTAGCCAAAATAGCTAGTTTAGAGATAAAAATCTGCTCCAACGGGACTCGCCAAATCACTCGCCAAAATAGAAATATCATATTCACTCGCCAGATCTGGCGAGTTTGTATTGCTCGCTAAAGCACTTGCCAAACTCAAAAAAAAATATTAACGGAGAAAAAAATCGCGATTGTATTTATTTCCATCTTTATTTCGCAATTTTCGCGATTGTATTTATTTCCATATTTCGCGATTGTATTTCCAGATCTGGATTTCGATTGTATTGCTCGCGATTTTATTTCCAGATCTGGATTTCGATTGTGTTTTAGATAACAATAGTTGACTTATCAAATTCCCCTACCTTCTTTAAATGCTTAAATCACCGAGATCTCTTTTAGATGAATTTTAATATTTCCAGATCGCCGAGATCTCTTTTAGATGAATTTTAAATCACCGAGATCTCTCAACTATTTCCAGATCTGGATTTCGATTGTATTGTTAAATATTGTATTTCCAGATCAGTATTTTTTGGGCTTTAAAATATCTATAATTATCTAAAATAGCTAGTATGGATGGAGTGGAAACTTTTTTGGCTAGCCAAATTATCCAATTGCTCTCCATTATGGCTATTCTAGCTAGTTAAAATAGCTAGCATGGTTGGAGATGCTCCTAGTGCTAATTAATGTTGGGTAATATATACAAGTGTTATGGTGATATAGTGATGAAATTTATAAATTGACAGTGAGCAAGACTTTTTGAATACAAATTTTACCTGTATTAGGCTAAAAAAGGAAAAACAAGTATGGTAGACAAGTTAAAAATATCAGTAATTTACACGTGCAATGTATGTCTTAAAAAATATATGCATTTTTAAAAGTAAAATTTCTGACGTAGTCTAACCTTGAATCTGAGACTTCATTTATATTAGCTATGTATATGCAATGCACATATTTGTTTATCTAGAAATAACAACCCAACTCTTCCATTAAAATATTAGAAATTAGTCTATTAAACAATTGAAGATTAAGAGTCAAGTCAACTTCGTGTGTCGGCTAACCATTCCTTAAAAGATAAACTTCATGGTAAGTTGAATCAAAGGGATGTAGCAGAATCTATGGGTTTGAAAAATGAAAGTAGGCAGATCAAACCTTACGTACATTGCATCTAATTAAAAAGCACATGTTCCTAGGAGTACATAACTAAGTTAAGTTGACATGCTATGTGTATAAAATACATGTTCCTTTTTATTTATGTTAACTAGGTATCAATCCACTAAAATGAGAAGGTATGAATCGTTAGGTCGATCCCATTAAATATTAATCTAAACAGAGAGGGTCGGTCAGTATTATATGCATATTTTAGTCAATGGATTTTAGTTTAAAGTATGTGACTTCACAAACTAATAAGAGTTCGGCAAGAAACAAATTGCTTGACATGCATGTCAAATGAAATGGTGAAGAAGCTTGATACCTAATTCGACCTAAATAAAATTTTCATGATCATAGGAAGCCATTTGGATTGATAACAAACTCAGGAAAATTATTTACATGCATTTTAGGAGAAGTTTTTACTACTGATCTTGTTGCAGTGATGCTTGTCGCGAAAAAGGATTTTCCTACAACAATACTCTTAATTAGTTGCTAAGACAGGTCTTCCCGAACGCAAATCTTTACATGATCACTTTTTCTTGTAGAGAAAGAATATAATCATCCTATTTTATTAATGGGAATAATAATGAAATTTTATGCATGCCAACTTGCTATAGAAGTAAGTGTTTCCATGCAAACTAATTACTTTGAAAAATTAATAGAGATAGATACGAGATACTTAAGATTTAATGTTATTTCTCAATTTTTTTTCAAAGGTTGGCTTCAAATAGCTTGCTGCATGGGTTGATACATCCATTAATGCATAAAAAGTAATAGCAAGCAGTGACCAAGCTATGGGTCAGTGCTCCCCAAACCTTTTAGGCTTTTACAAACCCCCGTCGATCAATTTAGTTTTTTTCTCACCAGCACAAAATAAATCAATTTTCAGTGTTGTCCTAAAACAAACCCATCTCTTCAATGAGTTTGGTAAGGGACCATCGAAAATGTAGTAAAATAAAAAGAACGCATTTGTTTAGATTCCATTTATTTGACAGTAAATTTTCAGTAGGTATCTTCGTCATTAATTATAAGAAAATACCCGAGATTCTAAGGTGCGTTTGGATCGGGTTTTAAAAACAGTTTTCAGTTTTTAAAATCAAAACATATCATAATTTTGTTTTATACAAATTTTTCGAAAACTCATTTTAAAATTTCACACTCAAAACCTATGTTTAAAATGAGTTTTTTGAAAACAGAAAAAATCTGTTTTCTATGATAAGTTTTTTCATTTCCCAACCAACATATTGTATTTGTATATGTATATGTATATATGTGTTGATGCTTTTTTCGGTGTGGGAGCAAACAGATAGTGAGTTAATAATGGATGGAAACTACTAAAAGTCAAACATGTGCCTTGACCGTTAAAAGACGTTAGAGCTCCTGAGATTGAATCTAGATCGCTGATTGACCTCCTGTGATCTGAAATCGATGGTTGTTGATGCGGCCGATGGACCTGCAAAAAGTCTGAAACACCGGGGGGTGGTCCCCGGCGATAGACCCTCCGACGCTCAAGTCAGAACCAGAAAGAGAGAGAGAGAGAGAGTAAAAACTGGTGAATTGTTGATTACCTAGAGACTGAAGATAGGGAGGAGTATTTATAGACCTGAGAGATATTCTAGAAGCTGGATCGTGATCGTCGGATCTTTCACATGTCCCCCCTGAATAGATAAGATATCCCTATGAGAGGATAAGAGAGGGAACTCCTAGCCGTCATGGGCTGGGTGTCTCTCTTAGTGGGCCTAGTTTGTCACTTTTTATGGGCTTGAGAGAAGCTCATGTCTCGGAGTGGGCCCATGCCTGTAAAATAGGCATGTGATAGCGAATCTGCCTGTAGACGCTTTGAGATCCGTGTAGGGATCGTACGACTCTGATCTGTTGCGACTTTTACCATCATCATAAGCCCCCCCACTCCCGGAAGGTGATTTTCATGGCTTTCGGGAAGTAGTACGTCTTATTTTAGAATCTAGCGAATAATCTTAGCAGTCGGAGTGTTCGAGATACCTGGAACCGATCTGTGGCTTCTGAAGGCAGTGAATATATTTCTGGATTTTTCCGTATTTTTTTCGGATTTTTCTGAACTTTCTGGAATTTTTCTGGAATTTTCTGGGAATTATTCCATAGTTCTTCGAATTTCTCCGAATTTTATGGAATGCTCCACAATCTCAAAATCATTCTTTCGAATTTTATAATTAATAAATTCAATTTTAAGTATTTTTTCTAATTTTTAAAATTATTTTTCGAATTTAAATATGTTTTTGAATTTTTTAATTGATTTTTCGAATCTAATACGAATGGACAAATGAATTCCTCAATTTTACATAATTTATGGACTGTGTGGAGATTCAAAAACAGGCAAGAGCATCAAAGTTAAGAATTGGAAGTCAGAATGCACTTGTAAATGAAAACTTCATCACAGTTCAAGCTGTAAGTTCACCAGGAATGATAATGAAGACAGGGCATACGCATGGATCCTTCAGTTTAGTAATTATACTACAGAAATGTACATCTGAATCTTCATTATTCCTTTTCTTGGGGGTCACTTAATTATGTTCTTTCATTATGTTTTTTTCATCATTTAGTTTTTTCAGCAAAAAATCTTCAAAGAAGGTACTCCATTTGTTGTTTTGTTTAGTAAAAGAAAAAATGCAAGATGATGGTGACTCAAGCTTCGAAGATCCTGCATCATCGCAAAAGAACAGTTAGATAATAAAAGTAAATGGTAATAACTAATAAGTAAATGGTAATATAAACTCAAGTATGAATAGCACGATAAAAAGGACCAGCACCAGTTACCGTCAAAGGAAGAATCACTTCTACAAGGTGAAAGTTTAGCTTTCTGAAAAATGATCATTCAGAACAATAATAAAATCATCAAATCCACAGTTAAGAAATTCAGTTTACCTAAGCAAAAAAAGGAAAATTGACCTACAAATAATAGTATGTCCAAACCTTCCATCTCTGGGAGCCTTAAATTCCCTGAGTCGGATGCAACTGACAATAGAATTTATCCATCACAACAGAGTGAAAAAAGAAAGGATTCACTTTCTAATTCGTATGCATAGAGGGTCCTGTTGGAGGACGTCTTCTAATTCGTATGCCCTGATTTTCTAATACATTATCTAATGATTTCCCACATTCCCCCTCCCTGACTTCAGTCGAGCGTGCAACAGAATCAATATTATATGTAACTGTACTGGACTCCTATAAAATCAAATACAAAAAGCTTAGAGATACAAAGTAACAATAATGATAATCATGAGTCATCCTAACAGAAAAGCTATTGAACTTAAAAATGAACTGCTGGTTCTTATAATACGTGCAATACCGACATAAGATATTGTTCTTTGTTTTGCACTAGTTTAAGACCTACTCTACTTGATTTCAAGTATCCATTATCATTAATACTGATGCATTTAGGTTTTTTTGCTTTAACATCTTTTTATATAAATAAACAGCTCCCTAGAATTTGAATAATTTATTTAGTAGAAAGTTTAATAAATAACAAATAAATCCTGCACAACCAGTAAAGACACAAGTTAAGCGACATTTCTAGTAGGGACATTAAAGCGATAATATTTCTCATATGCACATGCAAACAGGTGACAAACATTATGCTTTCGTCTTTAAAATGTATGGCAGGAATATTTTCGAGAGAAAGCAAATGCGTTCGCATACAACAACGCTTACTAGAAACACACTTGCACGCAAATGAATTTTCACCACAAACAATGCAAAGACAGTGTACAACAAGCAGATAACTTTTCCATAACATAAAAACAGAGCGTTAACTACTCAGAGCACATATGTTATGTAATCATGGTAAAAACCAAAATTTTCAACATCTCAATGATTTTATTAGTTGGTCTTCAAATATAATGAGCTGACAAAATATATTATGAATCCAATCAAAAATTTGCTTGAAAAGAAATATTCATATACTAATTTGAAAATTCAAAATAGATTTTACTTTTTCCCATTACCATTCTCCATTGCTATTTCCATCATAATATCACAACAGAGTTACTCGAAATCGATCAATTGGATGAAAACCCACAAACATAATTACCCTAATAGCTAACCCATATACCTCAATCACAATCAAATACTAATACCCACATTAATACAAAGTTTCAAAATTAATTCTCTTAATATAAATAACTACACATTGTAATCTCCAACCATATAATAATTCCCCAAACTTTACCCAGAAAAAATATTTTGATTATAACCCATCAACCAAACTAGTCGTGAAAAAACATATAAGCGTAAAAATTACAGACCTCTTCAGCTGTAATGCAGCGGAGAATTGGGAGATTCCTTTGGTTATCCATTGAAATGGGTGGGGCCCATTCTTTGGAGGGTAGGGTGTTCCTGCATTCAAAATATTTGGATTTTGAGATTGGAACCCTAATCCTAGGAGGTGGAGGTCTAATGCGTATCCCCTCCATTGAAAGAATTCTCTTTGGAGACCGACTGTTGGAGGAGCCAGTGTCGGTGGAGAAGAAGTGTGGGATGGTAGCGGGGGGACTACGAGTGAAAAAAAAAAGAGGACGTAGATCGATTTTGGGGAGAGATGGGTTTCGATCTGTTGGGGATTTAGGGTTTCAATCTGTCGGCGATTTAGGGTTTCGATTTTGGGGAGAGACGGGTCTAGATTTTGGGAAGAAAATTTTTATTTTGGGGATTTAGGGTTTCGAAGAGATTTGAGGGGGTTTTGATCTGTGGTTTTGAGATAGGAGAGAGATGGAGAGAGAGAGAGAGATCTCTCCATCTACGGATTAAAAACCTAAAGCCTAAATCTATACCTACGGATTAAAAACTCTAAAGCTATAGGATACCTATACCCACAGCTTATTATACGTCTATAGGTATACAATGTCTATACCCACGGTTTTAGTGATCCGTCACTATAGGTGTCCGTTGGTATATGGAAAATTTCTTGTAGTGTGTGGGAGCTCGAAGTCGGCGGTGCTTGAGCGGAGGTGAGAGTCCGGTATTGTCGGTGGGGCGAGGAGCCGCGGCGCTCGATCTTAGAGCGAAGGAACAAGTCTGAGATCCCCGACGAGCTTGGTTTTCGAGTTTTTCGAAGATGTGATTTTGGCGGGAAACATTGGAGAAGAAGAAGAAGAAGCGGGGCGAAGCGGGTTGGTTTTGGGTTTGGATCCGACCCGTTAAGCCCTTTTATTACTTCTCTGATTTCTTTGAATTTGTTTGCGGGTTTAGGTTGCGAATCCGACCCGTTTGCACCCTTTTACTCTTCTTTTGCTGATTTTTAAAGTATTTTGAGCTTGGGTTTTGCATATAAATTTTTATATATGTATATATGGTCGTGTATATGCAACAACTCGTATATGTTTATATATAATTACTTATATGTGTATACCTAGCATTTTACTCCATCACCGTCGATTAGCAGATCTTGCACGTATGTAACCAGTTGTGATAGGAGAGCTGTTACAGACTTGGTGTTTGATCCCAGCAAGTTGTTGTGGCATATCCGGAACAGAGTTGAACGTTTGAGCTTGTCGTTTGCACCCGACAAGTGTGGAGTGAATAGAGTCGATGCGGAAACTGCCGTTTGGTCCCGACGAGTTTGGAGAAGACTCTTGTGACGGAGTTGGATGTTGTGCCTGCTGTTTATGCCTAGAAAGTGCGTAGAGACAACTCTGAGATAAAGTTGATATAGGAACTGCCATTTGATCTCGGCGAGTTTAGAGAAGACTCTATGATAGAGTTGGGTGTTGCCCTGCTGTTTGCGCCTAGCAAGCGCGTAGAGACAACTCTGAGATAGAGTTAATGCAGGATCTGTCGTTTGATCCCGGAAAGTTTAGAAAAGACTCTATGATAGAGTTGGGTGTTGCACCTGCTGTTTGTGCCTAGCAAGCGCATAGAAACAACTCTTTGATCGAGAGCTATGAGATGAACTTAAGCTTGGACTTGTTGTTGGGCCTCAGCAAGCTGTTGATGGTGCTCGAGCAAAGACCGAGGCATCAAACTCGTTGTTTGGAGCCAACATGCTATTTGGTGAAGCTTAAGCGAAGACCAAGGTGTTGAACCAAGGCGTTGAACTCATTGTCGGGAACCAATGAGTTTTTAACGTTGCTCAAGTGGCAACCAGAGCATAGAACTTGTCGTTTGGAATCAACGAGCTATTTGATGAAGCGTGAGCGAAGACCGAGGCATTGAACTCATTATTTGGAGCCAAAGAACTATTTGGTGGAGCTTGGGTGAAGACCAAGGTGTTGAACCCGTTGTTTGGAGCCAACGAGCTATTTAGCAGAGCTTGAGCAAAAACCAAGGCATTGAACTCGTTGTTCGGAGCCAACAAGCTATTTGGCAGAGCTTGAGCGAAGACCAAGGCACTGAGCTCGTTGTTTGGAGCCAATGAGCTATTTGGTGGAGCTTGAGCAAAGACCAAGGCACTGAACTCGTTGTTTGGGGCGAACGAGCTATTTGGTGGAGCTTGAGCGAAGACCAAGGCATTGAATCCGTTGTTTCGAACCAACAAGTTGTTGATGGAGCTCAAATAATGAGTGGAGTGCTGAACTCGTTGTTGGGGACAAACGAGTTGCTGATGGAGCTCAAGCGACGAGCAGAGCGCTGAACTCACTGTTTGGGACAAACGAGTTGTTGATGGAGCTCAAGCGGTGAGCAGAGCGCTGAACTCGTTGTTTGGGACTAACGAGTTGTTGATGGAGCTCAAGTGGCGAGCAGAGCTCTGAACTCGTTGTTTGGGACCAACGAGTTGTTGATGTGGCCTGAGAAAAAATCAAGGCATTGAACTCGTTGTCTAGTGCCAACAAGTTGTTGATGTAGCTCAAGCGGCGAGCAGAGCACTGAACTCGTTGTTTGGGACCAACGAGCTATTGATGGAGCTAAAGCGGTGAGCAGAGCGCTGAACTCGTTGTTTGGAATAAACGAGTTGTTGATGGAGCTCGAACGTTAAGCGGAGCATTGAACTTGTTGTTTGGGACCAACGAATTTGGGGAGAACTCGGTGGCAGAATTGAGTGCTGAACTAGTTGTTTGCACTTGGAAAGCGTGTAGAGGACTCTGTGATAGAGGTGAACGTTCAGGATTGCCGTTTGATCCTAACAAGTTCGTAGAGACAACTCTGTGGCTGAGTTGACATAGAGCTTGAACTTGTTATTCGAAGACGACAAGTGTAGGCAAAGCTCATGCAGCAAGCAGGGCATAGATTTCATTGCTCGGAGCCTACAAGTTGTAAACGGTGCTAGGGTGAAGACCATAGTGTTGAACTTATTGTTTGGGACCAACAAGTTATTGATGGTGCTCAAGTGGTAATCAGAGCATAGAACCTACCGTTTGGAGTCAACGGGCTATTTGGTGAAGCTTGGGTGAAGACCAAGGATTGAACTCGCTGTTTGGAGCCAACGAGCTATTTGGTGGAGCTTAAGCGAAGACCAAGGCATTGAACTCATTGTTTGGAGCCAACGAGCTATTTGGTGAAGCTTGGGCGAAGACCAAGGCATTGAACTCATTGTCCGGAGCCAACGAGCTATTTAGTGGGGCTTGAGCAAAAACCAAGGCATTGAACTCGTTCTTTGGAGCCAATGAGCTATTTGGTGAAGCTCAAGCAGCGAACAGAGCGCTGAACTCGTTGTTTGGGACAAAAGAGTTGTTGATGGAGCTCAAGTGGTGAGCAGAGCACTGAACTCGTTGTTTGGGACCAACGAGTTATTGATGTAGCCTGAGAAAAAATCAAGGTGT
Organism: Hemerocallis citrina; assembly: GCA_017893485.1. Taxonomy (NCBI): domain Eukaryota; kingdom Viridiplantae; phylum Streptophyta; class Magnoliopsida; order Asparagales; family Asphodelaceae; genus Hemerocallis; species Hemerocallis citrina. The sequence continues at coordinate 183,075,380 of CM030358.1, read as the reverse complement.
TGAACTCGTTGTCTAGGACCAACGAGTTCTAGACGGAGCTCATGCGGAGAGCAGAGCATTGAACTCATTGTTTGTGACCAACAAGTTGATGATGGAGCTCAAGCAGCGAGCAGAGCACTGAACTCGTTGTTTGGGACAAACGAGTTGCCGATGGAGCTCATGCGGCGAGCGGAGATTGGGGTATTGGACCCGTTGCTCGATGTTGACGAGTGGTTGTCCGAAGGAACCCAAGTGGCATGCAAGTAGCGCCAAACTCATACTTAGAGCGGATGAGTTGTGGGTATTCTGAATCTTCTTAGTATGGAAGTGAAGTCACTTGTGTTTATTCAGCGTTGAGATGATTCTATTCTTCTCTTTACTGACAAGTGGTTGCGTGCATGGAATGAGGTTCCCCGGGATACTAAGCTTGTCCTCCATCATGATATGCTGTGCTTGACGGAGTTGGAACTCTCTCGTTTGCACGGCGCTTCAAGTGAGATGGAGTTGAAGCTTGCTCAAGTGAAGGTGGTCGGATAAATTTAGAGTTTGCTCATCTAAGGAAGACTTGTTTTGAACATCATAATCAAGGGTTGAGGCGGCCCTATGGAGCTGTTAGCAGGTAGGAGGCCGGCGAGGAGTTTTGTTTCTCTTAGGTAAAGCATCTCTCCAATGTGTATGGCTAGAAGAACAACTTTCATGACAGTTTGCTATACAGTGTTCGCAGGACTTTTGGTAGCGATTCCTAGACATGAAACGTAGGGTTATTGTAACTTTGCTATTGTAATAAGACTTGTAGTTTGTGGGATGAGAAGTCTTCTACATGCTTGTGTTTTGCCCTGTGATACATCGTCTTGGGGGTTGGCTAGTCGTATGAGATGATTTTGGGAGAGTTAGACTTTGGACTGGCCATTTTGCATTTGCAGATGCCTGTAGTGCTACTGGATCTGAACATATGAGTTGGTGATAGTTCTGTGATTTGCGGGATTCATTTCACATGCTTGATCCTTGCTTTCATGGTTGAGGTGTCATCAACGGGTTCTCTGTCACTAAATAACAGGGCCTCAACTCTGTTGTGTATAGCTTAGAGAGCTGTCGACGGTATATAACAGAGTGTAGCATTGATCCGTCTTGAACCCAGCTAGTTGTAGGGACAACCCTAAAGGAGAGTTGTTTTCCAAACTTGCTGTATGGGGCCTCTGACAGATTGTGAGAGTCACATCGAATGGAGAGTTAAACCCCAAGTGCGGGTTTTTACAAGTGTTGCTAGGGTAACTTCGATCCATGATTTTGGACCTATTAATCTGTTGCTGAGGAAATTTAACTAGTTGCAGAAACAGATCGAATGGCGGGTTGAACTCTGAACGTGTGTCATTACATGTTGCGAGAGTATCTCTGAACCATGAACATGGATTCCGAACATGTTAGTTTAAGTATTAACAGGTTGCAGGAGCAACTCGAATGGTAAAGCGCACTCTGAACTTGCTTCTTTGCAAATTGACAGGGTCTCTTTTGAACCATGAACTGGACTCCGAACCAGTCGTCGATGCGTTGACGGATTGCAGGAGCAGATTGATTAGCAAAGTGCATTGTGAATTTGCGTTATTGCAAATTGTTTAGAGTCCATGTCGAGCTATGGGTATGGACTCTGAATCCGTTTTACGGGGAGACTCACAACTAGTGTTTGGTGCTACTTAAGTGTTTAAGTGTGGCACTCAACTTGTTGTTTCCGAGCCACCAGGGAAGTTCAACTAGTTACAGGAACAGATCGATCAGTGAGTTGTGTTCTAAACGTGCATGTTTGCACGCTGCAACTCCCGAGTTCTGGATTCCAAACTTGCATTGAGGAAAGCTTGTAACGAGTGCCTAATGCCGCTTAAAATATAAGTTGGGCGTGTAGCTCGTTGTTTGCTTTAATGAATTAACGGGTTGCAGGAGCAGATCGAATGGCGAAGCACTTTGAACTTGTTTCATTTGTAAATTACTGTAATAACTTCGCACTATGGATGTCGGCTCCGAACCTGTCTTGTAGGAAGTTTTTAACTATTTCCTGGTACTGTTTTTATGTACAAGTTTGGCACTCAACTCGTTGTACTTCCCAAGGTGTTGTACTTTCCAAGTCCCTGCTGATATCTCCCTGGCCCCCGGGTCTTCAAGTTGATGAGCCGTCAGGCAAACAATTTGGTAGACCTTGCCTGGACTTGCCTATTTTGGAGGGTGCCCCCCATTTGTTTTGCATAGTGAAAGAGAAATCTTTCGATGCACTAATGTGTTTTAGGCATGGCTATTTGTCTTCATTGAATAAGTAGAGTGGCTTTTGGAGAGAGATTCAAGTTTATTAATGTATCATGATGAGAAATATTTTGGACCTGGCGAGAGATGGTGTGGCAGGTTTGGAAGTTCTTGGTAGAGTTGGTTATGGTAGAGGCTTCAAGCTCGTTTAGAGTTTTGGAGTTATTGTGACTGTTTTCTAGCGGTAGCTCTATGGCATCGAGGGAGAGAATGGAGCCCCCCATTGTAGCAGTGTAGCCTGTTTGTCCCGCCATTTGGATTCCTACAGCTGGCCCATGCCAGCTGTTGTTAGGAACTTCATTTTCGTGTGAAGTGCGAATGCAATTGCATGGAATGCCACCAGGCCTGGACAACTGAATATGGCATTGTATGCAGCTTTGATATCAACTACCATAGAGTCCAGTGCTTCTGTTTGAATAACGGGAGCTTTCCCTGCTGTTACGTCAAGTGCGAAAATTCCCTCGACTTGGACGGTGCACCAGAGGAGTCATGAAGTGTATAACTGGCTGGCTTGAGTCGGTCTTGAGAGAACTTGAGAGCCTGATATATGGCCATGAAGAGGATGTTTAATGGGCTTCCATTGTCCACCAGGATGCGGTGTACCTCATAATTGGCATGCAAAGGTTTATGACCAATGCATTGCGATGAGGTGTTTGGACGCCTTCTAAGTCCTTGTGAGAGAAAGATATCAGGACCCCGAAGTGTTTGCCAGCCAGAGTCTTATCTATGGAGTTGACTTTGCTGACGAAAGCTTTACGGGAGGAGTTGGAATCTCCCCCCATCGGGTCTTCATGAATGGAATGAAGGATGGTCATGTGTTCAGAGTCTTGCGACTCGCATGGCCTCTGCTGATGCTTATCAGCCCCCCAGGACAGAGGAATTTCGGCGTTGTTGTCTTTCTGAACAAAGTTGGAGAGATAGCCCCTGCGAACCAGGGCTTCTAGTTCTTCATTATGGGCTCGACAGTTGTAAGCAGTGTGTCCTTGATCTCTGTGAAATGTGTACCACTTATTTATGTCTCTTCTTCTGCTAGACGTTGACATCGTGGGGAGAAGGCAAATTATTCCGTCCTTCTTCACTTTCATGAGGATGGATGATACGCTTGCATTGAGAGGAGTGAATTTGTAGAAGCATGGCGCTAGAGTTGGACGGCGTGAACTTGCTCCGTTTTTCTAAAACTTCCTGAGTTCTTCCTTGCTTGTGTTCTTATGTTTGTTCCTAGAAAATGAATCGTTCTTGCCTTGAGGATAGAGAGCTTCCTCGACCCTGATATACTTGTCACTCCTTTTAAGGAGCGCAGTGAAACTATTGGGTGGCTTTTGGCGATGGAGGCTTTCAGGTCTTTGTTAGTGACGTTGTGGCGAAAGAGCTGCAGTTGCAACTGAAGTGTTTCAGGCAAAAATTAGCCTTGCTTCAGTAGTAACATGCTTGATGAAGTCTTGCGGCGAACGAGCTACAGCTGCGACTGAAGTTTTCAAGGCGTAAATTGACCTTGCTTCAGTTGTAAAATGCTTGACGAAGTCCTTTAGCAGTTCTCCATCTTTTTGCTTCAGTTCTAGTAGGGAGACATTGGTATTTTCAGCTCCCTGACTAGTAACGAAGTGTGCAGCGGAGAGTTCCTCGAGCCGATCGAAGGAAAACATGGATTCGGGTTTCAGACATAGATACCATTCCTTAGCGGATCATTTCAGTGTAGCGGGCAACACATGAGTGCATCGGTGGCATTATGGAACATCGTAAGTGTTTTAAAGCTCTCGACGTGGTCCGTCTGGTCTGATTCCTCATTGTAGGACTCGAATTGTGGAGCTTTGAAGTTCCTTGGAACGGGTGCATCGAAGATGGCTTTGCTGAAGGGATGTTGATTAGGGCGGTAGGCCTTGTTGAACCAGTTTCTCTCATTCTTCACCTGTTCTAAGCGATCTTGTACTTCTTGGATGCGGCAAAGGACTTGGTTGTCCTCCTTTTGTGATCCAGTTGAAGCATTATGGACTGAGATGCAATCGTACTGAGGATGTTGTTCACGACATTTTGTCAGGAGCCCCCCGGTGTCTCTCCGTTGGAAGGAGCGTGATTAGGCTGTCGGGGCGACTGTTGAGGGGGAATCTGATCTTCCATAGGCGGAGCTGGTTGACGAAGATTGGTAGTGCGACGGTTGGAGGCCGCCCCTTTACCTGGTAGTCTTTGTGGCATGGAGATAAGTCTTACTTGTGTAGTTTCCCACAGACGGTGCCAATCTGTTGCTGCTTATTTCGGTGTGGGAGCAAACAGATAGTGAGTTAATAATGGATGGAAACTGCTAAAAGTCAAACCTGTGCCTTGGCCGTTAAACGACGTTAGAGCTCCTGAGATTGAATATGGATTGTTGATTGACCTCCTATGATCTGAATTCGACGGTTGGTGATGCGGCCGATGGACCTGCAAAACGTCTGAAATACCGGGGGGGTGACCCCCGGCGACAGACCCTCCGACGCTCAAGTCAAAACTAGAAAGAGAGAGAGAGAGTAAAAATCGGTGCATTGTTGATTACCTGGAGATTGATGAGGGGGAGGAGTATTTATAGGCCTGAGAGATATTCTAAAAGTAGAATCGTGACCGTCGGATCTTTCATATCTCCCCCCTAAAGAGATAAGATATCCCTTTGAGAGGATAAGAGAGGGGACACCTAGCCATCACGGGCTGGGTGTCTCTCTTCGTGGGCCTGGTATGTCATTTTTAATGGGCTTGAGAGAAGCCCATGTCTCGGAGTAGGCTCAGGCATGTAAAATAGGCCTATGATGGCTAATCTGCCTGTAGACACTTTGAGATCCGTGCAGGGATCGTATGGCTCCGATCTGCTGCGATTTTTACCATCATCAATATGTATACATTATGTACGTATACAGTATGTATGTATATAGTATGTATACAGTATGTATGTATATGTATGTATATATATAACTGTATGTATATAGTATGTATGTATATGTATGTATATATAATAGTACGTATATATTATTATTATTATTATTATTATTATTATTATTATTATTATTATTATTATTCCTATTACTACTAATATTATTATTATATTATTATATGTACTATATTATTATTAATTATATAATAATAATAATAATATTATTATTATTTTATATATACTATTACTATTATTATATTATTATCATATATATTATTATTATTATATAATACTAATATATATTATTATATAATGTATTATTATTATAATATACTGGTATATATATAATTATAATATATTATTATTGCATAATAATAATAATAATAATAATAATTATTATTATTATTATTATTATTATTATTATTATTATTATTATTATTATTATTATTATTATTATTATTATTATTATTATATATATATATATATATATATATATATATATATATTATTATTATTATTATTATTATTATTATTATTATTATTATTATTATTATTATTATTATTATTATATATTACTATTATATATTATTATATATATTATTATATAATATATTGTTATATATATAATTATAATATATTATTGTTACATATATATTATTATAATTATTATACATGATTACATATATGTATATTATTATATATCTTTATTATAATAAATTATTTTATATTATTATATATCAGTATGTATGTATAAATATGTATGTATATATGTATATGTATACAACATTCATGTATCAGAGTATATATACTGTATATACATACAACCAAACTCATACATACATTATATATAATAGTATACAATATAGAGTATTTATGTATATACATATATACATAAATATGAATTATATATATACATATATATTGTATACAGTTTACCAAACGCCTTTTATACTTTAATTTTGAAAATACTATTTTATTAAAAAAGTTTACCGAACAATACTCTGTTTTCGAAAATGACAAAAAGAAACTTTATAAAAAAAAATTCAAAAACTATGTTTAAAATGAATTTTCAAAACAACGAACCAAATGCAACCTAAGCCTTTCCTCTTATGGGGCACTTAAAACTCATTCTCCGTAACGAAAACTTACAGTCCGCATAGTTTAAATTAATCTTTATATTATAAAATATAGAGTGAAAAAAGATGTAAAAGAGAAATTTCAAAGGCGGTACTTGGAGAGTTAAAGGTAGAGGGTTGCTAAATAAATAAATATAGTGGTGGCAAGAAAAATTCCAAAATATTGTGAGAGAAACAAGGTCAACCTTCAAAATGTGCTAAAAGAGTAGAAATGAAGAAGATTTAGAAAGATATAATACCGTTATAAAAGAAGTTTAAAAAGCGGTAAGAGATGCAAAAGAAAAAGCTTATGATGATTTATACACAAAATTAGAAACAAAAGAAAGAGAAAAAAATATTTATAAGCTTGCTAAATAAAGGGATAGAAAAACAAAAAGCCCGAATACAATTAGGTGTATTAAGAGCAAGGATTCAAGAGTCCTAGTAAAAGATGAGAAAATTAAGAAAAGATGGTTAAACTACTTTGAGAAGTTATTAAATGAAAAAGTAGTGGGTAACTTAATTTTAAAGGACTCGAGGGAGAGTCGAGAGCATATATCTTTCCGTAGAATTAGGTCCTTGGAGGTTCGAAATGCTTTAGGAATGATGAAAATAGGAAAAACTTTAGGGCCGGATGATATACCCATTGAAGTTTGGAAGTGTCTTAGGGATGTAGGAGTGAATTGGTTAACAAAATTATTTAATAAAATTTTGAGGACTAAGAAGATGCCCGATGAATGGAGAAAGAGTATTTTAGTACCTATATATAAAAATAAAGAAGATATACAAAGTTGCTCAAACTACCGAGGAATTAAATTAATGAGTCATGCGATGAAAATTTGGGAGAGAGTGATCGAATATAGACTGAGACTAGAAACTACAGTGTCTGAGAATCAGATTAGGTTTATACCGGGGAGGTCAACAATAGAAGCAATTTATGTACTGAGGAGACTTATAAAAAAATATAGGAAGAATAAGAAAAATCTACATATGGTTTTTATAGATCTAGAAAAAGCATATGATAAAATCCCTAGAGACATAGTATGTTGGTTGTTAAATAATAAAAGAGTAACTATTCGGTTTATTGAGGTAATTAAGGATATGTATGAAGGGGCAATAAACACAATTAGAACAACCACAGGAGAGACCAGTGATTTTCCTATTATAGTAGGTTTACACCAAGGTTCGGCTTTAATCCCCTACATCTTTAGTTTGGTTATGGATGAATTGACGCGAGGAATACAAGATGAGGTGCCTTGGTGTATGCTTTTTGCCGATGACATCGTCTTAGTTGACAAGACTAGAGCAGGAGTCAATGCTAAATTAGAATTGTGGAGAGAAACTTTGAAAGTTAAATGCTTTAAAATAAGCAGAACTAAAATAGAGTATATGGAGTGTAATTTTAGTAATATTCGGAACACAACTGAGGAAGTAGTGAAACTTGATGGTCAAGAGATACCTAAGAGAAACCGTTTCCAATATTTAGACTCGATTATACAAAGAGATGGGAGATTTGTGAAGATGTTACACATAGGATCCAAGCTGAGTGGCTTAAGTGGAAAAGTGTCAGCGGTATTTTGTGTGACAAACGTATACCTTTGAAGTTGAAGGAAAAAATTTTATAGGAGGGCTGTTAGACCAGCATAGATGTATAGAGCAGAGTGTTGGGCAACAAAGAAACAACATCTCCAGAAAATGAGTGTAGCGAAGATGAGGATTCTAAGATGGATGTGTTGTAAAATAAGGAAAGAGAGAATTAGAAACGAGCATATATGAGACATACTAAAGGTAACTCCAATCCAAGATAAGTTAATAGAGAATCGCTTCAGGTAGTTTGGACATGTCATACATAGACCTAATAGTGCTCCCGTTAAAAATAGTGATTTGATAAGTACTGAGGATAGAGTTAGGGTAGAGGAAGACCTAAACTAACTTGGATGAAAACGGTGAAAAAAGATATGATAGTTTGTGACCTTATAGAAGATATTGCACTAAACCGAGCAGAATGGAAAACCAGGATTTATGTAGCCGACCCCAACTAGTTGGGAAAAAGGCTTTGTAGTTGTTGTTGTTGTTGTATAAAGTGAATTTTTTTATACTAAATTTGAATATATTTTGCACATTCATCATGAGGTTACAAAATAAAGATTCTTTTATCAATACAATTATTGCGATCAGTAAATACATGGACAAAACACATTCAACTTTTGTAATATTGCATCCTCCTATATTTTATGATATGTTGAACATTTTGAACAGTGTGGACATGCATCCTCCTACGCCACCTTTCCTCCCATTTTCTCTAGTTATATGATAACTAAACTTTTTATCCAAAAAATATATTCTTTTGAGCTTATATTTTGTGTATTAGCAATGAGCTCCAAAACATAAGAGGAGCCCATGTAAAATCAAATTATCATTAGTTGTTTATGGCCTCCACTCTAACTCTTTTATAGTATATTTTGAGAATGAAAATCTTGAGTACAATTAACAATACTCCTCTTTCTAAGGAAAAAAACAGACTTAATTGATTATTTAAAAATCATAATAAATAGCCAAGTGCATATAGTGCAACAAGAAGTTGTTTATGTTGGGTTTTATGTCTTACATACTTATTCGATGCGAAGAGAAGATAATGATACAAGTAGAGGATTCGAAGCAATGGATCAAAGAGAAGTACAAATAGTCAGCAGCAGTAGTAGCCTACAGAGAAAGGGACGGTCGACTGTGCGGTCGACCGACACCTTCCCGGGTTGATGGTTTGAGAGTTACGGTCGACCGTCCACGGCGCTGATGGAATTTTCGGGTGTGAGTTTTTTGATTCGACTGAAGTCCACTTCGTCTTCGGATTTGATCGTACGGCTCTAATTGTATATTTATCTCTTCAGTATACATTGGGTGGCTATTGTATCAAGATATCTGAACTAGGGTTTCTCTAGATCTATAAATAAAATGTAAACGGATCCTAGAACAATATGATTCTATTGAGTGCCGAATAGAAGAAGAGAGTATTTCATTTGAGAGGACGAGAGAGTTTCTCCATTGTAAGCAGCAATCAAGTTCCAGTTAGGCTTGAGAGAGGGTCGTGGTGAGAATTGTAATATTCTTGTATCTTCTCTAGTTGAAATAATATCTCGGTTCTTCCTCTCCCGGGTTAAGGCAAAAGACCCAACCGGGACATTTCTTGTGTATTTTGTATGATTGATGTGATCTAGTTTTGCTTGGTGGTTTGTGTTGATTGTGTTAAAGACTCAAAAAGATCCTCAAATTTCTAACAAATGGTATCAGAGCAATCAGGTTCGTGGGTTTGTTTGCGTTCCTTGGAGGAGATGACAGATTAAAAAATAAAGATCAAGCAGTTTGATGGTAAGATCAAATTCAATCTATGGACGGTGGACATGTATGCGTTTTGGTTCAGAATGACTTACACCTTGCCTTAGAAGAGAATAAGCAAACCGACATGAATAAGGACAAGTGGGATGGGATTTTTTTGAAGGCCTTGAGTTTAATCCGGTTGCAATTGGTGGATGAAGTCAAGTGTAATATTCTTGAGGAGACAAGTGCGGCGAGTCTGTGGGCGAGACTCAAATCTGACTACTCGGTGTCGTCGTTGCTAAATCAGATGTATTGGAAGAGGAAGCTGTTTAGGTTCTCAATGGAGGAAGGTACACATCTTCAAGATCATATTGTGGAGTTCAATAAGGTAATATCTGAACTGTAGGTGATTAATGCTGATGATCTTAGAGAAGAGGATAAAGCTTTCAACTTGATTATTCACTACCAACTTCTTATGATCACTTGATAACAACCATGCTACATCGAAAATCAGCCAATGAGGCAATTACAGTAGCTGGGGTGATTAAGGATCTGAAGGAAGATGAAATGAGAAAGGAGACTCATAAAGGAGGGTCTATTTCTATAGGGTGTTTTGCGGTGGATGGTGATACTTCAATTAGAAGGGATGCGACACATGGGGGTAAGATTCGTTGCCACTATTGTAGAGGAGTTAGGTATTACAAGAGTGATTGTCGCAAGTGGTTAAGTCAGAAGAGTGCTACTAAAGAAGGGGAATAAGCTCATATAGTCAGCGCAACTGAGTTAGGTAATAATGATGACCTATGTTTTCTTATTTCAAGTTCTGCAGATGTGGATTCAAATTGGTATCTTGATTCGGAAAGTTCTTCTCATATTTGCTCCGAGAGGAAGATGTTTTCTACTTACAAATCGTCAACAGGTCGTAGTGTGAGAACGGAAAGTGGTGAGATTTGTGAAGTAGTGGGTGAAGGAACAGTTGAATTGGAGACGCCAGATGGTAAAGGGTTCACACTAGAAGAGGTCATGCATATTCCTTCGATACAGCAGAATCTGATATCCTTGGGGACTCTTGATACTCATGGCTGCAGTTACACAGCTCAAGGTAGAGTTATAACAGTTTGGAATAGTCTTCGTAATGTAATAAAGGGTAAGAGTTATGAGAGTTTCTTTATTGTTAGCAGTAACCAAGTTCCAGTTAGGCTTGAGAGTAAGTCGTTGTGAGAATTGTAACATTCTTGTATTTTCTCTAGTTGAAATAATATCTCGGTTCTTTCTCTCCCGAATTAAGGCGAAAGCCCCAACTAGAACAATTTTTGTGTGTTTTGTGTGATTATTGTGATCTAGTTTTGCTTGGTGATTTGTGTTGATTTTGTCAAAGACTTAACAAGATACTCAAATTCCTAACAGTTTATGTACTATGTAGGTAATAAGGGGTTCTATTTCCGGTTAATGCAAATAATACAGGCAATTAAAACAATGCTAAAACAGTGGTATTATCTTCTATTTTGTGTGTGTATTTCACTTTATATTTTATTCATTGGAAGAATGTATTCCTAGTTGTACCCTAAAAGAAAATAATAATAATAATAATAATAATAATAATAATAATAATAATAATAATAATAATAATAATGTTAGTTGACCCTCTCTAGTATAAATTTTCTAGCTTCCACCCTCATAGTATATCACTCCAAATGCAATTTCATTTGTAACTCTCTTACATTATTGAACCATGCATATATTTTAAAAAGAAAATTAGAATTGTACTTAGTTGCATGCGATCACTCATATTTTCCGAGTGAATCAATCATAAAAAGTTACAAATAAAGGTACACATTTAAAATAACATGCTATCATTTCTCTTAATCCATAGATTATTGACTAGCGAGTACTGTTGTCTGTACTAATATTGTAGACTTTAAGGAACAAGAAAGTGAAACCTATCTAAACTACTGTTAGAAAATGGATGTTTTATACACCATTTACGAACCAGTTTTTGAGCAATTTTTTGAGTAATATCCTCAATGAATTATTGAGAGATCTTGATTGATTTGTGTTCTCCTTCGAGCGTAGATCAAAATCATATATTAATTTGCTCAAAACGAGTAAGGGATGAATGAGAAATTGTCTCTCAAAGTTAGACGTTTTCATTCTTGAAAAAGGGTTGAAGGGACATAGTCCCACATCGGAAAAATCAAGGGAATTAGAATAGAATATATAGTAATCTTCTTCTAAGCATTGTAAGATAGCTAGAAGAGAGGCTCTCTCTCACGCGCGTAGGGGGGTGCAAATCTCGGACCGGATTACATGCGAATTGTGTGCGCTCGCACATCCTGCGGACACGAATGTCGGACCGACATAACCCCACCCCGTGCAGAGCTACCTTTTGTTGCAGTTTTGATTTTTTTTCTTTTGTAAAAGGCTGTTATAAATGCAGAAACTGTTTTGTCTGCCGTCTCAGTGCAGTATTAAACATTTTATCTACTGTTACATTGTACGCATTCAAGTGTCTATCTGCCGTTACACAGTGGCATTCAGGGCATTAACTGATGTCTGCCATTACAGTGCATGCATTCAATATATTGTCTTCCGTTACACTGTAGGCATTCATATCATTGTCTTCCGTTACAAGCTCTAACCCTGACTCTATATATAGAGCCCCGCCTCTCTCTTTCTTCCCGACACCAAAAATCATCTTATTTCTTTTCTGTTTAATTTTGCTCTATTCCGTTCCTCAGTCATGCTGTTTGGTAAGTCGGTGATAGAGTTCTCACATTTTCGGTCGGTTTGAGGGTGTTACGTGGTACCTACGTGAACACTCTAGTCGTTTCATCCTGGGAGACAGACGTCTTCGCACAATCCAGCAACCGGAAGAGGCAAAATCTGTTTTAAGGAGATTGTGTAATACACAAGCCTCGACAGCTCTACCTTGTTGCATATTATTTGGTTTATTTGTAAGTTGTTATTTATTTAATTTAAATTTCTTGTTGGATTTTCTTCCTCTCCTATTCTCTTCTCTGTTTTTTGTGTCTCTCAATCAATTGAGTTTATTGTAAAAGAAACTTTATAAAGAATTCTGATAACAAACTTAAAACAGAATTCTTGATTTTCTTGATTTCCGATTTTGAGGCACTTCTTTTCTTTTTCTTTAATCTGGAAAACTTACACTCGTGTTGTGTAATTTTCAGAATCGAAATGATTGCTGCATCAGAAAATGTTGATGTGCCTAAAATGGTCCACGTGCCGGTTGCTGATACGACGCAAGTACCGACTGCTACTGCGGCACAAGTGCCAATGCCAACCGTTGTACTTGTCGCAGTCTCCCATGGGGAGAAACCTGAGAAGTTCACCGGGCAGAATTTCAAAAGGTAGCAACAGAAGATGATGTTCTATCTGACCACATTGAATCTTGCAAGATTCTTCAACGAAGAAGCTCTAGATATTTAGAAAGATGAGCAAGATAACCAAGTCATTGTTGTTGTGGATGCTTGGAAAAATACTGATTACTTATGTAGGAATTACATAATAAACGGATTAGTCGATTCTTTGTATAATGTATACATTGACAAAAGAACTACTAAAGAACTTTGGGAATCACTATACCATAAATATAAAACAGATGATGCTGGCACCAAGAAATTCATTGTGGGCCGCTTCCTAGACTATAAAATGGTAGATTCTAAAACAGTGATCGGTCAAGTTCAAGAAATACAACTAATCTTGCATGAGATTAATGCTGAAGGTATGAACTTAAGTAAAAGTTTTCAAGTAGTATGTATAATTGAAAAATTATCACCAAGTTGGAAAAACTTTAAGAATTACCTAAAGCATAAGCGAAAAAAAATGCCGTTACACAGTGGCATTCAGGGCATTAACTGATGTCTGTCCTTACAGTGTATGCATTCAATAAATTATCTGCCGTTACACTGTAGGCATTCATATCATTGTCTTCCTTTACAAGCTCTAACCCTGACTCTATATATAGAGCCCCCCCTCTCTCTTTCTTCCCGGCACCAAAAATCATCGTATTTCTTTTCTGTTTAATTTTTCTCTATTCCGTTCCTCAGTCCTGCTATTTGGTAAGTCGGTGATAGAGTTCTCACATTGTCGGTCGGTTTGAGGGTGTTACGTGGTGCCTACGTGAACACTCTAGTCGTTTCATCCTGGGAGACAGACGCCTTCGCACAATCCAGCAACCGGAAGAGGCAAAATCTGTTTTAAGGAGATTGTGTGATACACAAGCCTCGACTGCTCTACCTTGTTGCATATTATTTGGTTTATTTGTAAGTTGTTATTTATTTAATTTAAATTTCTTGTTGGATTTTCTTCCTCTTCTATTCTCTTCTCTGTTTCCTGTGTCTCTCAATCAATTGAGTTTATTGTAAAAGAAACTTTATAAAGAATTCTGATAACAAACTTAAAACAGAATTCTTGATTTTCTTGATTTCCGATTTTGAGGCACTTCTTTTCTTTTTCTTTAATCTGGAAAAGTTACACTCGTGTTGTGTAATTTTCAGAATCGAAATGATTGCTGCATCAGAAAATGTTGTTGTGCCTAAAATGGTCCACGTCCCGGTTGCTGATACGACGCAAGTACCGACTGCTACTGCGGCACAAGTGCCAATGCCAACCGTTGTACTTGTCGCAGTCTCCCATGGGGAGAAACCTGAGAAGTTCAACGGGCAGAATTTCAAAAGGTAGCAACAGAAGATGATGTTCTATCTGACCACATTGAATCTTGCAAGATTCTTGAACGAAGAAACTCTAGATATTTAGAAAGATGAGCAAGATAACCAAGTCATTGCTGTTGTGGATGCTTGGAAAAATACTGATTACTTATGTAGGAATTACATAATAAACGGATTAGTCGATTCTTTGTATAATGTATACATTGACAAAAGAACTACTAAAGAACTTTGGGAATCACTATACCATAAATATAAAACAGATGATGCTGGCACCAAGAAATTCATTGTGGGCCACTTCCTAGACTATAAAATGGTAGATTCTAAAACAGTGATCGGTCAAGTTCAAGAAATACAACTAATCTTGCATGAGATTAATGCTGAAGGTATGAACTTAAGTAAAAGTTTTCAAGTAGTATGTATAATTGAAAATTTATCACCAAGTTGGAAAGACTTTAAGAATTACCTAAAGCATAAGCGAAAAGAAATGCCGTTACACAGTGGCATTCAGGGCATTAACTGATGTCTATCGTTACAGTGTATGCATTCAATAAATTATCTGCCGTTACACTGTAGGCATTCATATCATTGTCTTCCGTTACAAGCTCTAACCCTGACTCTATATATAGAGCCCCCCCTCTCTCTTTCTTCCCGGCACCAAAAATCATCGTATTTCTTTTCTGTTTAATTTTTCTCTATTCCGTTCCTCAGTCCTGCTATTTGGTAAGTCGGTGATAGAGTTCTCACATTGTCGGTCGGTTTGAGGGTGTTACGTGGTGCCTACGTGAACACTCTAGTCGTTTCATCCTGGGAGACAGACGCCTTCGCACAATCCAGCAACCGGAAGAGGCAAAATCTGTTTTAAGGAGATTGTGTGATACACAAGCCTCGACTGCTCTACCTTGTTGCATATTATTTGGTTTATTTGTAAGTTGTTATTTATTTAATTTAAATTTCTTGTTGGATTTTCTTCCTCTTCTATTCTCTTCTCTGTTTTCTGTGTCTCTCAATCAATTGAGTTTATTGTAAAAGAAACTTTATAAAGAATTCTGATAACAAACTTAAAACAGAATTCTTGATTTTCTTGATTTCCAATTTTGAGGCACTTCTTTTCTTTTTCTTTAATCTGGAAAAGTTACACTCGTGTTGTGTAATTTTCAGAATCGAAATGATTGCTGCATCAGAAAATGTTGTTGTGCCTAAAATGGTCCACGTCCCGGTTGCTGATACGACGCAAGTACCGACTGCTACTGCGGTACAAGTGCCAATGCCAACCGTTGTACTTGTCGCAATCTCCCATGGGGAGAAACCTGAGAAGTTCAACGGGCAGAATTTCAAAAGGTAGCAACAGAAGATGATGTTCTATCTGACCACATTGAATCTTGCAAGATTCTTCAACGAAGAAGCTCTAGATATTTAGAAAGATGAGCAAGATAACCAAGTCATTGCTGTTGTGGATGCTTGGAAAAATACTGATTACTTATGTAGGAATTACATAATAAACGGATTAGTCGATTCTTTGTATAATGTATACATTGACAAAAGAACTACTAAAGAACTTTGGGAATCACTATACCATAAATATAAAACAGATGATGCTGGCACCAAGAAATTCATTGTGGGCCGCTTCCTAGACTATAAAATGGTAGATTCTAAAACAGTGATCAGTCAAGTTCAAGAAATACAACTAATCTTGCATGAGATTAATGCTGAAGGTATGAACTTAAGTTAAAGTTTTCAAGTAGTATGTATAATTGAAAAATTATCACCAAGTTGGAAAGACTTTAAGAATTACCTAAAGTATAAGCGAAAAGAAATGGGCATTGAAAATCTCATTGTCTGGCTTCGTATTGAAAAAGACAATAGAGGATCTGAAAAGGTTGGACTCATCAGTCATGCAGCCAAGGCAAATGTAATGGAACATAAACAACGTTCCAACAAGAACAACAACAAGGGTCCCAAGTTGGGGCCTAATGGAGGAATCTCCAAGAAGCCGAAGTTTCAAGGCAAGTGCTTCAATTGTGACAAGGTGGGTCACAAATCTACTGAATGCAGACTTCCCAAGAAGGACAGGAACAGAGAAGCAAACTTGATTCAAGGCATTGCTCAAGATATTTCCGATATCAACCCTCTCAGCTATGATCTCTGAGGTGAATATGATAGGTTCAAACCCGAAAGAATGGTGGATTGACACTGGAGCTACTCGACATGTGTGCTCCAACAGAAGTATGTTCTCCACTTTTGAACCATTAGAGAATAGGGAGAAAATGTTTATGGGGAACTCGGCTACTTCAGAAATCAAATGGTCAAGGCAAGGTGATCTTGAAGATAACTTCTGGAAAGGAACTGACTCTGAACAATGTTGCATATGTTCCTGAAATCCGTATGAACCTGGTATCTGGTTCGTTACTTAATGTAACGCCCCGCCCCAATACTCAGACAATTTTAATATTTTTATGAAGACAAATTAGATACTATGTAGTACAACTGCCCACCACAGGCTGCCTCTCAAAAGGTGGTTAACCAGTTAGGTGACTCTTGATCATAGGCAATTATATTTATACTCAAACTATTTTTTCTATATTTCCAATATGGGACTATTATTCCCAATCTTCCCTTCACAAATCCCGTAAGCATTAAATCTTGTAAGCATTCAAAGTGCAAAATTCAAATACCATATCTCACATCTGAAATTATCCAAATCCCCTGGATGACGTCATCATCCTATTCAAACATAACTCATCAACCAAACCGTGGGACATTTCTTCAATAACCGGGTTTCAAACCAATTCATTTCACAAATTTAATTTCATATACAGTCAACTATATATATATATTTATTTATTATATTATTCACAAATTACGGAGTATTACACTTAATAACCACGGTTTTCTTTTAGTGTTCGAGTTGAACAAATTTATTTTGTCGAAGAGTGGAATATATATTGATAGAGGATACATAAGTGGTGGAATATTCAAACTTAATATAATGACCATGGTCAAGAATATTAATAAAGCTAGCTCTTCTACTTATATGCTTGAGTCTTCCAGTTTATGGCATGCTAGACTAGGACATGTTAATTATGACACTTTGCGTAGACTAATTAACTTGAATCACATACTGGCATTTCAAATTGATTCCAAACGCAAGTGTGAAACTTCTATTAAGGCAAAACTAACAAGATCACCGTTTAAAAGTGTTGAAAGAAACACTGAACCTCTTGATCTAATTCACACTGATATTTGTGATTTGAAAATGATATAAACAAGAAGTGGGAATAAATATTTTATTACCTTCATTGATGATAGTACAAAATACTGCTATGTATATTTGCTTAAAATCAAGGATGTAGGTATAGAGAAATTTGTTCTCTATAAAAATGAAGTTAAGAACCAACTCAACAAGAAAATTAAGGCGCTAAGAAGAGACCGAGGTGGAGAGTATGAATTGCTATTTGCTGACACGTGTGCTAAGCATGGGATTATACATGAATTGACAGCTCATTATTCTCCCCAGTCCAACGGTGTTACTGAGAGAAAGAATCATATATTGAAAGAAATGATGAATGCAATGTTAATAAGTTCTGGTTTGCCACTAAACTTGTGGGGAGAAGCTATTCTTTCAGCTAACTACCTTTTGAATAAGGTACCAAAAAAAAGAAGACAAAACTCCATATGAATTATGGAAAGGAAGAAAGCCATCCTACAATTACTTACGAATGTGGGGATGTCTTGCCAAAGTGGCAGTACCTCCACCTAAGAAAGTGAAAATAGGACAAAAAATGGTTGATTGCATTTTCATTGGCTATACACTTAACAGTAGTGCCTACCGGTTCTTGGTGTACAAATCCGATATCACTGATATATCAAACAATACGATAATGGGGTCTAGAAATGTATCGTTCTTTGAAGATGTATTTTCATGTAAGTCAAAGAAGGAACCAAGTTCCTCCAAACGAACGCATGATACTATTAGTGAAGATAGTGAAGACCAAGATGAAAAAGTTGGGGAGGAACCTTGACGCAGTAAAAGAACAAAAATGAAAAAATCTTTTGGTCCGGATTTCTTGACTTTTATGCTTGAAGGTGAACCTCTAACCTTCAAGGAAGCGGTGAACTCTAGTGATGGTCCTCTATGGAAAGAAGCCATCAAGAGTGAAATTGATTCCATCTTGCAAAATCATATTTGGGAACTAGTTGATCTTCCACCAGGCAGTAAACCTTTAGGTTCCAAGTGGATCTTCAAGAGAAAAATAAAACCTGATGGATCACTTGATAAATACAAGCCAAGACTTGTAATTAAAGGTTATAAACAAAAGGAAGGTCTAGATTACTTTGATATGTATTCTCCTATGACAAGAATAAATTTCATTAGGATGGTACTTGCAGTTACAGCTCTGCACAATCTTGAAGTACCTCAAATGGATGAAAAACAACTTTTCTTAATGGAGATTTAGATGAAGAAATCTACATGGAACAACCTGAGGGCTTTTCAGCTCCAGGACATGAAAAGAAAGTGTGTAAACTAGTGAAGTCATTATATGGCTTGAAACAAGCTCCAAAGCAGTGGCATGAGAAATTTGATAATGTCATGATGACAAATGGCTTCAAGATAAATGAATGTGACAAATGTGTATATTTCAAAGACACAGAAGATAGATATGTCATTATATGTTTGTATGTAGATAACATGCTTAATATTGAAAGTAATGATCAGATAATTAAATTTGTTAAAAACATGTTTAACTTGAGGTTTGACATGAAAGACATGGGACTAGCTGATGTTATATTGGGAATTAAAATCACAAAAATATCAGACGAGCTTATTTTAAGCCAGTTACATTATATTGACAATATTCTTGGAAAATTTGATAAAGATAATTTTGAAATTGCCAGAATACCAATAGATCTAACTTTACATTTATCCAAGAATAAATGTGATAGTATTTCTCAAGTAGAATAGTCTAAAGTTATAGGCAGTCTAATGTACTTAATGAGTTATACAAGACAAGACTTAGCCTATGTAGTGAGTAAACTAAGTAGATATACGAGTAATCCTGGAAGCGAGCATTGGCAAGTAATTACAAGAGTACTGAAGTAGTTGCGTTTTACTCGTAACTATGGACTGCACTATACGAGATACCCGGCTGTACTTGAAGGACACAGTGATGCGGACTGGATATCTAGTGATAATTCAAAATCCACTAGTGACTATGTGTTTACACTAGGTGGTGCAGCAATTTCTTGGAATTACTTGGTGCCTACGTGAACACTCTAGTTGTTTCATCCTAGGAGACAGAGGCCTTCGCACAATCCAGCAACCGGAAGAGGCAAAATCTGTTTTAAGGAGATTGTGTAATACACAAGCCTCGACTGCTCTACCTTGTTGCATATCATTTGGTTTATTTATAAGTTGTTATTTATTTAATTTTATTTTCTTGTTGGATTTTCTTCCTCTCTTATTCTCTTCTCTGTTTTCGGTGTCTCTCAATCACTTGAGTTTATTGTAAAAGAAACTTTATAAAGAATTTTGATAACAACTACATCTCCATTAATTGCTTCCCCTTTTCTCTTAAACATGTTTTGTGTCTAAAAACAATCGAACAGAAAAGCATTACTTTAGACTGGTTTCACACAAGTCCAATTTAGATGATATTAGTAAAATATGACAAATTATCCTCATTCATAATCAAGATATTATTCCATTTTATCAGTGACGGGGTCAGAATTCATATGTAAGAGGACAAATCGAAAAAATAAGTAAATAGAAATATTAATTGAAAGAATATAAAAAAATTCCTAGGTAGTAGGATTTTTAGAAAAAAAAAAATTCTTGGTCTTGGTGACAGCTTTATTTTAGGTCCCCTTTTCTTGGAGCTTGGCATTCCTCCTCGGGTTTGTCAATTTTAATTCTTAAAATTTCTTTAAGTTTCTTCATGAGTCTACATGGCAGTATGACTTTTGAACCTTCATAGAATGTTGCATTCCTATGCTTCATGAATGTTGCCTAATCAGAATTGAGTTAATTCGTAAAAATTCTCGTACTTCACTCGGGTATTTGGAAGAACTTTGTCTTACAAGGGTTAATTAGATTTAGTAAATGTTTCAGCAGTACCAAAATAAGGCTAGATGCATCTTGCAAAAGATTTGACAAAAGTAATTTCCAGGAATATTTTTTTAAGGGTCTATTTCTTATTTTAAGGAATTAGATGACATTCAGATCAAAATATCTCAGATGATAACTAGTAGTAGTGCATGCCATAAATAGCATGAAACCTGCACAACTTTGATATGACACTTATGAATCTGTTATAATTCTCTTGCAGGTCTCGAGTGCTACTTCTACATAGTTTAACGCTTTAACATAGGCATGGTCTTAGAATGTTACTTTCTGTAGTAAATCGATCATCTTTCGCCTGTCTGTCATGTTGCATTTCTCTTAACTGGTTTGTTTGTTTGATTGTTTGTATGTGATTACAGGGTATGCAATTGAAGCTCAGGGTCCAGTCTGCGCAGGGCAGCTGTTGGAGATATATTATTCTTTGATTGATTTAATTTAATTATATGGCTTTATGTTTTTATATATAGATTGATGAGTTTATAACATTTTGTGACATGTGGTCAACTATGTAATTTAGTTAACAGATTTATGTCACCATGAGGCTGTTAATAAACTGCCACAATATTCAAAATATTCACGCAGCTATGCAAGTGAAACAATCAGTACTTCAAAGTTTGCAATGCATCTGTTACGACTTCCACCCTTGGAGAGGGCTGTAAAAAGAAAATGCAAACTATCCCTTTAAGTAAGAGAAGCTCTAGTTTCATGTGTACCTAAAAATGTGTTTCAACGACAAGTGGTAGTAGGTATTCAGAATTAAGTATGAGTCGATGTTGTTTTAAAGTCAGCCATAACATATTTCTTTGGCTCTTAGCAAGTGAGCTCAGGTTAATGGAGCCTTTTCTTAATTTTTTTTATACACCAATGTATGTATGAAACTGTACATATATGTAATTATTGAAATTAATTGAATTTTTCGATGATTTGGACTAAATTGTTTAATTACTATGCTTGATTATTGAAATGAATTTGTGTTGTGATGTATTTTTAAATTGTTTATTATGTTTGAATACTGGATTTGTGAAAAAATATTAAAATGAATTTCGGAAAATAATTTTGAATTGAATTACAGGTATAGATTTGATAAAATGGACAAAAAAACCACCACCACACAATTGTTCGGTAAATAATAATAATAATAATAATAATAATACCTACCCAGCATTTTAAGACGCCGGGATAGGTCTTTTAATGGAAAAAAAATAAAAAATTAAATTCACCTATCCCGGTGTTTACAAACGCCGGGATATTCTTATAAATTACCCCGGCGTTTGAAAACCCCAACGAAAGTCTTCCGCAATCCCGGTAGGGACAAGCACGGTGCTTGCGACGGCGCTTTTCGAAGTACCGAGGGATCAACCCCGGCATTTATAAATGCCGGGAATGGACAAAAAAACAGCGGGGTTTGCCTCCATGTAAGCGAAGTCTCTGCTTGCCTACATGATTTCCATACTATACAGTGCATAGGATTATGCCTCCTATTAAACAAATAAAGACTAATAACTAGCATGGGTCTTGCTGTATTGCAAGCTTGAATAAAGAATCATGTGCTTAAAATTTTCTACTGTATTTGCCATCAATGTGGGACCAAACTGCAACTCAAGTGGGACTGTTCATTATCATATCATGAATAAAAAAGATGGGATTGTTTCTTTGTCATATCATGTTTTTGAACAATAAAAATAAAGGGGGATGCTAACCTGTTTAATATTACCAAATGTGGTAGATCATCAGATGCAAAATAATATAAATCCAAAATATCCTTCTATATTCCTATACAATAATAATAATAATACTGTGAGCATTAACTTTAAGCTGGTCCCATGTAAGCCTCATCCATGTCTTTCACATAATTTTTTTAGAGCATCTCCAACAGCTAGCTAAAATAAAGAGGCATAGTCATATTTGAAGAGCCACATCCATTTTGTATCTCCAACGTAGGGGTGACATTAGGGTCGGGTTAGCCCGAGACCGGCCCGGCCTGGCCCGCTCGGTCCTCGACCCTGCCCGACCCGCCCAAACCCTGGCTGAACCGAGGCCAACCAGCCCAACTTAGGCAGTCTGGTCCGGTCTGCATTTTTCCCCAAAAAAAACTGATTCTGGCCCAGCCCGCTACAGGCCCGGCCTGCTCAGACCCGGGACTGTGTTGAATCGGCCCGGGCCGACCGTTAGGTTTTTTTCATAATATTTTTAAAATATTGTGTTTGTGTAATTGCTAAAATACCCCCCCAACAGTCTATACTAGCTAGTTTTTGGGGGTATTTTGGAAAATTCAAAAAAATGCATATTCTATATATACAACCTCATTTCATTCAATTATCTTTACAAATTCACACAACTCTCTCTACTATCTCTCATCTCTCTCAACAAATCAACAACAATCAACAACATTCAACTACGCATATTCTATATATACAACCTCATTTCATTCAATTCTCACAAATTCACACAACTCTCTCTACTATCTCTCATATCTCTCAACAAATCAACAACAATCAACAACATTCAACTACTCTCTTGCAAGGATCAATATCAACAACATCAACAATATCCAACAACAATCAACAACATCAACAACAACACTACAAGCTCTCAACTCTCTCTACCTTCATTCTTAAATTTACATTCTACACTCATACGATATTTTTGTATTTATATAATTTTTAGAATTAGCATTGTTATTTGTTCTCATTTATTTCTCTTAATTAGATTGAGTTTTATTGTACTTCTTCTTCTTCTTCTTTTTAGAATTTTTTTAATTTGGTAAACATTCACTAGTTTGTTCATTTAAGTGTTGTTTTTGTATTGAAATATTTGTTATTTTTATTTATAATTTTTTTTATTAACATACACCGGTTTATAGTAGAATTTTATTTAAATTTATTTATTTTGTAGAATTATTTTCTATAATATACATTAGTTTATCTATCTTTACTTATTTGTAGAATTAAATTTTAAAATATACGCTACAATTAATTTTTTAAACATATACTAGAATTAATTTTTAGAACATACACTAGAATTTTATTAGCATACACTAGTTTAGATGACATCTAACCGATCACGCGGTAGACATAGTAGCTAAGAGTCCACTAGTAGTCGTCACATTCCTTCCATTCCAACTCCATATGTAGAGACTAAAGAAACACTTATGAATTATGATACTATTCCTAATTTTCATGAAATACACACAGATCAAGTAGAAGTGGAAGACATAGAACCACAAATATCGGAACAATGCACTTCTCATTCCCGTAAAATAAGAGGGAACACTTCCGAAGTACACAAACATTTTGACTATGTCCCTTCACAAAATGATAAGATCGTAGGACTAAAAATTTGTACGAAGTGTCAAACACCCTATAAGTTTAAAATATGATCAGAAACCGGTACACTTCAATGTCACTTAAATAAATGTCAACCCGAAATTTGTAAAGACAATCTCACACAACAAAAAATACACCCTAAGACCTGTCAAGTAGATAGTCATAGTTATGATCACGATATCGTTCATAGGGAAATGACTAAGTTAGTAATTAGAGATGAATTACCTTATTCGTTTGGTGAAAATAGGAATGTAGAGACTTTGGCACAAACCACATTAAACCTCCATTATAAAAAATTGTTCGGAATGTAGTTAAGGATGATTGTAAGTTAGTTTACAATGAAGCTAAGAATTTTGTCGTAGCAACATCACTAAACACTAGAGTTTCTTTGACATCGAATGGGTGGGAAGGAGTGAATGGCATACCAATATGTGTATAACATGTCATTGGATAGATTCCGATTAGCTACTTCAAAAGAGGATAATTTCATTCAGATTTGTTAGGTACCCACATAACGGTGAAATAATTGTCACACACAGCATGAAAGCATGTAATAATTTCGGTATTTTTGAAAAAGTTTTTGCGATTGGTTTTAATAACGCCTCTAATAATACTAAGGCAATCACTAGTTTGAAAATTACATTAAATCCTGTAGAACCGGAAATTTTTCATGTTAGGTGTTCTTGTCATATTTTAAATCTTTGTGTACAAGATGTACTAAAATATGGACACAATAAAATTAAGGCAATGAAATTGTGTTCAGTTTATTACATTGAGTGAACCAATGTATCAAGTTTTTCACGATTGGTGTCAACTTAGGGAAATTGTATTTAAATGTTTTCCTGAAAATATTAGACATCGTTGGAATTTTACTTATGATTTATTAGATGTTGTTCTTCATTATCGTTTTAATCTTAGAGAATTTTGTGTTGCAATGGGTATGCAAGATTGTATGTCAGATGATGATTTTTGATTTTTGTCGATAGTTTGTATAATTTTTTAGAATCTTTTAATGATGCTACTTTATAATTATCAAAAACATATACATCTACATCTAGTGGTATTTTACTTGCAATTGTCACTATGATAACAATAATTAAATATTTGATAAATGACCATTTTATTGGAGAAATGGTTTATACCGCTTATATTAAAATTTAAAAATATTTTCATCCACTTTTTATTTTATATTGTGTTGCTAGTGTAATGAATCTCATGATTAAGTTAAAGGGCAAAAAAAAATTAATTGAGATTTTTTATACTTATACTGCACACGATAAAATACATGATTTTGATCATGTTGTTTTCACTACAAATTTGAGCATGTTTTGACTGGTGATAGTTACGATAGACTTTATTCAACTAACACTTCACAATCACAAAATGTTAGCTCTTCTTCTTCTCCTATATTATCAAAGGAAAATGGTCTTTCAATTAGTAGTGTTTTAAATCTCATAAAATCAATAAAATCAAGAACCATTTCACCAAATGAGTTGAATTTGTATAATGCGCAACCTCTCATTGATGATGTAGTAGATGTGTTTCATTTTTGGAAAACCAATGAAAATATTTTTACTATTCTTTCTCATATGGCTAAAGATTTGCTAACTATACCGGTGTCAACCGTTTCATCGAAAAGTGTTTTTTGCTCTTGGTGGCAAGATTATGAGCCCGAATAGGAAACGTTTGACATCAAAAAATTTGTAGATGTTAGTATGCGTCGAAAATTGGATGAGAGCGGAATAGAGGACCCAAGATTTATATGAAGCACACAATGGCTCAACAAGTAGCGACGAATGAACATCTAGTACAATGAAGTTTGGATAATGTAACCTAAATATTTGGGAAATTTATAGGGATGAGATTCTATATTTAGGTTAAGTAGAAGTACACGACAATAGTCCATTGCCTTCTCTTCAATCTAAATAGAGGCCATCACGATCTCTAAATACAAATGTTCCCCACATATTGTAAATTGATAAAATTTGTATGAACTGTTACTAATTTATTTGATTGTATGTTAAACTTTGTAATTCATAAAAAACAATTTAATTTATGAATATCTCTTTTATCTATATGTTCTTGATAATTCTTAACAATTTTCCTTCTTCTTTGTCTCTGTAAAAATTTGAATTAAAAAAAAATAAAAAATTCATCCCGGCCCGTACCGAGACCCGGCTCGCACCGGCCCCTGAGCCAGGGGCGAAGGGCCAGGTCTGGGCTGACATTTCACCGGCTTGGCCCAGCCCAGCCCGCGAAAGCCCTGCCCGAGTAAAAACCCGCTGGTTACGACCCGTCCCAGCCCGCTAGGCCAGAATGTCACCTCTACTCCAACGGCTAGGCGTAATGGCCGGGCATTTTGCCTGACCGTGAACATGAAGAGGCAAAATGGAGAGGAAGATGCATGGTTGGAGATGAAGTCAAATGACTAGCCACATTCACTAAGCAAAAACACTATTTGAATAATTTGGCTAGCCATTTTAGCTAGTATAGTTGGAGATTCTCTTAGAAAAGGGAGGAATAAACAACACCAAAAATGCTACACCTACACCCAACTTCTACAACCTATTAATCCTTTACAATCTTAGGTGGCTCAATTCTATTAAAAGTTATCATAAAGTAGGTTGTAGAAACCTTTAATTGAATTGTGTCACCTAAGATTGTAAAGGATTAGGTTGTAGAAGTGGGTGTAGATGTAGCATTATTGAAACGACAGTGCACTGATAGGAATATAATTTGCACATGAATCAGATGAAATCACTGAATAGAAGGGTATATACTATCTCCTCTTGTTTTGGGAAGTAGTTTTTTTTAAAGAAAATGTGGAGTTTGGCCACCATATTTCATTAATAAGAAGTTAATAAAACAAACCCAGCGTACTGAGCCTAAATACAAAACTTCAAATCAGAGGAAAAAAATATAATACCTCCAAGTGCATAGGAGGGTGGGACAGATACAACTAAATCCAAACATATGAGAGCATATAAACCAAAACAAAAACTACATGATATAAAAGGTCCCTCAACCAACGCACTGGAGGGTGAGCAACCAAGAGCGACGAACCATATCAGTCCAAGGTGGGACCAATCACCACCTCCTCGTCGTCTTACTCCACCTCAAATGCTCTAGCGATTCTTGCTCTAGGGAACGCTGCCACAGTTGTAGCCCAAAGGAAAATAAGATGTATAATATGAATAAGATTACTAGAAATACTATTATTAGTCCCACGAAAGTAAAGGTTATTTCCGTCTAACTATAAAACTCAGGTCGTTGTGGCGATGGCCATGTACCGCGCTTCTCTCATCTCTCGTCTCTCACCAGCGAAGGTGGATCCAATCCATATGTCTTCATAAACCTATGGGTAAACCTAAGTGTCGAGGGCTAACAGAACCTCGCAGAAAACGACCTTACTTCTGAGGCAGTCTAAGAAAAGGAATCACATGGTTGCAAAATGAATCGGATGGTTCATGAAACGACTAGTAATATATAGTTTTTGTATTCAAGTGTGTGCTGACAATGTACTTCAAGACACAAAAATATAGAGTACATAAGCGATCATATCATTATTAATTTTTTGTGGGCTCTATTTTTATTTTCTTGGGATATATTTTGAGTAGATAATCTTTTAGAATAACTAGCATTATTCTTAAAAAATACATAGATGATCCTTTCTGAATGGCTGTATCTACTATCGACTCCCAAACAAATTCTTGCATTAATATCTAGGGGAGTTTTCACCGCTAATTTGTGTTATTATAACTCTAGAAATTGTGTATGTTAATCCTAAAATTAAGAGTCCACTTTTCCAGTGTAGAATGTCTCTAATTAACCGTTAGTTTCTTATTTTAATTACTTTTTATCCTATATAATGCTAACCAAACCCTTACTAGAAATTTTCTCTTTTAATTTATACAAAGCAATAAACTATTTATGAAAAATACACAAACCATGAAAAAACAGAAAAGTATCCATCGGTGAATCACCGGTGACAAGGCCGGCCCTAAATAATTATTTTTGGGGTTTCTAATTATAAATTTTTTTACTCATAAAATACGTGCTTATATTTACAAGGAGATACAAATTTGGGAACCTCTAAAATTGCACAAAATCCGGGGGCCTGAGGCGGCTCCCTCACCTGCATCAAGGTAGATGCCGGCCCTCATGAGTGATGAGACCACAACCCAATACTCTTCTTTTTATCTCTCCCTCTCACATTATGTGTAGTATACATTATTCTTTTTCATCAAGAAAAATAAAGTGAGAAAATAAAGTATTTAAGAAAGAGAGAGACGGGGCAAATTAGTAAAATTACACAACTTCTTAATATAAGTGAAACTGACAAAATGAATAATCTCTAATATTATAATGGGAGAGTTGGAGTTGTCATTTGTAGACAATCTGTAATTTGTAGATATTCATTCAACCATTTTATCTTAACCATTTATTTTAAGTGGGAGTTATATTAACCCTTCATTTACTCAATTGTCGTTAGTTACCATAATACCCTCAAAGTTCAAATTTATTTACGACATAATTATTTACAAAAGTGACACTCATATAAAATAAAAGTGTGTCATTATGGATAATTTGTAAAGAGTATGTGATGAGTAAAGAGAGATCTCAGGTTCGAAGCTAGATTATGTCTTATTATTTACTATGTATAAAATAAAAATACTATGTATAAAATAAAAAAAAATAGAACGTCCGTCATACATACAAATTACTAGTTAATTTAATTTGGGACTAAGAGAGTACTATCATTTAGGTGGCTGAAGCCAACCATTTTCGTTTTGTGCACTTGCACTTGTATATGTTTTTTTTTAATAATATGCACTTGTATATGTTTTCTCTTTGCCAAATATACACACCAGGTCCCCCCCCCCCCAAAAAAAAAAAAAATCCTAGATCCGAGAAAAAGAGGAGGGTGCGGCGGCGTGTGTTCTCCGCCCCCTTTCCCGCCGTAGCCTCTCTCGCTAATCCAAGCACCGCCATCGCCTCTCGTTCTCAACCCTCATCCTCATTGACTACGGCGGATCCTCCCACCGTCGCCTCCATCCTCTCTCCTCCCGTCGTCGCCTCCATCCTCTTCGACTGTGACGGCTTCTCCCGATGTCGCCTCGCGCTGAAGTCCCATCTGTAGCGCCCCGAATTTCTAAATACGAAACTTTAGAAAATACGTGGCACTTTTCCAGCGATCCACTTCAATGTAACAACATACATAGCCAAAAACTCAAATCATTTTATTCCAAATCTTTATTACAATATTCTTTAACATTGCAGCGGAAATACAAACACTTTAAATTACAACAATTCCTTTTACAAAACTCTTCTTACAACAATTTACACAATGCTCTATTATAATACTCATAATCTCTATAGCTAACCCAAGCATCCAAGCCTCCAATTCTAAGCAACCTGCAACATGTGAGGCTAGAGTTGAACCCTAACCCCCAAAACTACGGGGTCAGCCATAAATGGTGTGAGTGATATAAACAACAAACATAAACAAACAATAAACATAAATTCTCAGGCAACATGTACTGAACAAAAATACATAAACTGAACATGTAATCTGAAACAAGAACGATAGGCCAGTACATGCAAGAACCAAGTCGAGAAACAATACCAACGATCAAGTATCCATCAATCATTCATCCTCAAAAATAGTGCAGCTCAACTGCTCGGTGCAGTCGACTGTATAATGAACCAGTCGACTGATCTGAGCCAACAGAAATCCTCACATCTCAGTATATGCCCAATTATCAATAAGTCCCAATGCCACAATGTATGTCCAACAATCGATCACCAATAATGTCATAGATCGGATAGCAATATATCCATCTACAAAACTAAGGATAAGGTATAGATCGAATACGAACCCGGTATGCCACGACACCGACGAACTTATCCATCTACAAACAAACTAAGAAGGTATAGATCGAATACGAACCCGACATGCCATGACACCGACGAACATATCCATCTACAAACAAACTAAGAAGGTATAGATCGAATACGAACCCGGCATGCCATGACACCGACGAACATATCCATCTACAAACAAACTAAGAAGGTATAGATCGAATACGAACCCGGCATGCCATGACACCGATGAACATATCCATCTACAAACAAACTAAGAAGGTATAGATCGAATACGAACCCGGCATGCCATGACACCGACGAACATATCCATCGACAAACAACTAAAGATAACAAGAACCCTCAAGATCACGAAAACTCATCATAACCAGTCGACTTATGTTATAGTAAGTCGACTGCCCCGAGAACCAATATCCAAGATTATAACAAGTGCAGTAAGTCGACTTCATCAACCATCAGTCGACTTACCCTAAACAATTACCGATAATTTCTCAAGAACAATCCAAGTGCTAACAGTATAAGATGACTTATAAAAATCATAAGTTGACTTATCAACAATATAAGGTGACTTTTAAAAATCATAAGTAGACTTATCAAAACATAAGATGACTTATAAAAATCATAAGTAGACTTATCAAAACATAAGATGACTTATAAAAATCATAAGAAGACTTATCAAAACATAAGATGACTTATAAAAATCATAAGAAGACTTATCAAAACATAAGATGACTTATAAAAATCATAAGAAGACTTATCAAAACATAAGTCGACTTAAAAGGGGACATAAGTCGACTTATAAGAACATAAGTCGACTTATAAAAACATAAGTCGACTTACCCGAGAGAAATTCTACGATAACTTTTAAAAATAAATTCTAAGTGTACCAGTCGACTGAGAAGGGTCTAAGTCGACTGTCCAGAACGGATTTTCGAGAAAAACTAAAGATACAGCAGCTGGGGTCGTACCAGTCGACTGATACATAGTCCCAGTCGACTGTCGGCCTACAGATCTCACCAATTAGGTCTGTAATCAATACTCAATACTGGAGTTATCACAATACCAAATCCCTTCCTCAACTCAAATCTGATCCAATTCGTAATAACAAGGTCCAGAGATTCCTCCATCCAATTTCTTATCTTCAATAATCATAAATCAAACTTCAACATGTTTCAAGCAATCAAGAATTGTCAATCGAGATCTACTAATCTTCCATGGATTTCACATGTATATCACAAATACAACCATGGCGTCGATTTCATACAAGATACGAAAACATCAAACAAAACAACATGCAATCATACACATAAACAAAGCAAGTCTATATCACTCACCTTTTAGAATCAAGAAGAATCCACAAAAGCCTTCCTTTGCTAGATCCAAAAGCTTCTTCCTCAATCACCAAAAGAATGAGAATATAATAAGATCTGAGTTGTGCAGCGAATGACGGCTGCAAACTCTCTTATATAGGCCGGGATCAAGTATTAGGGTTTCCAAATACATTTGCAAAACAATCCCTTCAAAATACAATTTTATGTATATGTCTATCTACTCTTGGAAACTCATCCAAAATTCATTAAAATTAGGATTTAATAGAAAATATACTTCTAAATCTTAACCAATACTGTTTAAAACGTCCAGAATGCCAATTTTGCACTTTAGCCCTTAAAAATGTCAATTTTACAAAAAGGTCCTTCTTTTCTTAAAATTTGCAAATAGTACTAATTAAATTCAGAAAAATCCGGAAAAATACTACATAATTCCAAAATAATAAATAATGATTTTTCATAAAGAAATCTTAACTTTTCAAACATCTCAAAAGTCATTTGCACATGTTTTGCACGTGTACAAAAGATAAACCTTCTAGGAAAATATCAATTAAATCCTCAAAACTCATTTAAATTCATTTTCAAATAATTAAAATAATATTTGAAAATACGGGGTTCTACATCACTCCCTCCTTAGAAGAGTTCTGTCCTCAGAACTACGGCTAATGAGGTCCGAACAACCCACTAACAATGATTGAAAACTCATAGACAGAATTATAACTTTAGGAAATATAATCACATCATAGAATGCATTCCAATAAAATAAATACATCACACCAAATAATCACGATCATGCAAGAAATTCAAAAAATCAAACTTCCGCTGCGCGACTCTGATAACTTGCCATCGGAAGCCACGCTGCAACAACTACTGAACTCCTGCATCCCACTCTGACCTTCCACATCTGCTTCATCCTTCCAAGAATCAGTGGCCACTCCCTCCTTAGAAAAGAATGACTAAGGATAGCCACCTCAAGACCTGCCTGGAATCTCCTCAAGATCCACACCAAGACTAGCAATAGATGAGCGACACAATTGTATGCAAGAAAACAGTATCAAATAAAACTTTGTCTTTATTCCATCAACCCAAATAAACTTATTACATGAAGAAAATACTCAATCTTCGATTATTCCCAAAATAATAGTTTTACTTAATACAAAAGAATAAATTCTAAAATTTCTTGCATACACAGATCATATTTCTGGATTGCCCGCATCCTCTTCCGTCAATGCGAACACTCGCCCTTGCTTCGGATCCTTGTCTTTCTCTGCATTCTCTTTCTTCAGCTATGGACATCGTGGTCGGATATGCCCTTCTTGACCACACTGGAAACAAATCTGCTTTGCCAACTTCGGACATTCTCTCCTTTTATGTCCTGTCTGCCCGCAGAAGAAGCAAGTCACCCCCTGAGTTGCCGGTGCCTTCTGCACTGAATCACTGGGCTTGCTTTGCTTCACTGGGAATTCCTCTCCATCCTGATCATCTGCTGGCCTCTTCTTCTTGTTCCAAGTCTCTTGCTTTACCCGGGACTGATCCATATCTTCCTCGGTCATAGCTGCTCTCCTGACCAGCTTGTCGAATCTTCTGATGCCCAATGGAACCATCCTTGACCTCAAGTTTGGCCTCAAGCCCTGCTCAAACTTTTTGGCTTTCTTTGCTTCGTCCACAACCAACTCTGGTGCATACATCGAAAGTTGTGCGAACTTCATCTCATACTCCCGAACAGTCATGCTCCCCTGCTGAAGGTTCAAGAACTCAGTCGCCTTCTTCTCCTGAACGTCGAGTGGAAAGAAGCGATCTCTGAACTCCTCTAGAAAAGCTTCCCAAGTCAACTGCTGCTCTCCCAGAGTCCTCTTCAGTGACTCCCACCAGACACCAGCATCCTTCTCTAGCTGCATCGACGCTAACTTCACCTTGCTAGCTGCCGGAGTCTCCGACACTTCAAAGATCGTCTGCATCTTCCTAATCCAATCATCTGCTGCGGTTGGATCAGCTTGTCCCTCAAAGACTGGCGGCCTCATCCTCTTAAAGGATTCAATCTACTTAATCGGATCGGCGTTCACCAATCCATGTCCGGCTCCATGATTTGGCGGCGGATTCTGCTGTTGAGCCTGCTGTTGCGCCATGTTGAATGCCATCAGCGCATTCAGGGTTTGATACACCTTGGCGAATTCAGCCTCTAGGTTAATCCCCGTTCCTCGAGAACTACCTGATCCATCCTCATTGTTGCCACCATTTTTGCCCCTGGGTGCAACCATTCTGAATACTGCAAAACGAGGGTAAAGTTAGAGCATCACACACACATTTCAAACTCACATCAATATCCTATGGCAAAATCATAACCATACCATAACCTCAAACCAAACATCATGTTCTAACTCTATGTGATACTCACACTCTAATGTCCACACCTAGGTACTCACTCTCTAGTGTCCACACCTAGGTTGGTTTTCATACTATGTCTATTATTATCATTGAAGCATGCTCTGATACCATAACCTCAAACCAAACATCATTGAAGCACGTATTTTCTAAAGTTTCGTATTTAGAAATTCGGGGCGCTACACCATCACCATGGCTTCTCCCTCGCCGTGCTGTCGCCTCCCCTCATTTCCTATCCTCTTCGACTTCGACGACTCCTCCTGACTGCGCCTCGAACCGTAGCCCCACCGCCATAGCTTCTCCCTAGCCGCGCCGACACCTCTCCAATCCCCTCTCCTCCACTGCCGAAGAGGCGTTGCCTGACTCCCGCCGCATCTCCGACCATTGCATCACCAACCACGACACGATGGATCTAAGGCACTCAGCGACAGCAAATTCATCTTCGTTGGTGACTTTGCCTGCAGCCCTGTCGATTTGGGCATTTTGGTGGGTGGGTGGGGGGGAGGATATTACTGTTCAGAAAGAGAGCTTGATTTGGGCATTTTAGAGAGAGAGAGAGAGAGAGTTACGACAATTTCACCTCCGCCGTCCCGGCCGACATCATTTTTAGCAACTCCAAGTTGGGATTTGCTGTATGATTTGATTGTGTGTTGGCGACTTAATTATGTTTTGGTTTTTTTGTGTTGTAAAAATGTCTCGCTGATTCTTAGATTTCTGCAACTCAAAAAATAGAATAAAATAAATGAGAACAAAGTTATCGGCCTAAGGAAAAGTCGCACGGAACTCACTGCCCTAAGAGTTGATCCGAGGTCTTATTTGCAGACTTTTCTTAGATGCTCCTAGTGGTAAAACCCCCGGTATCACCGGCGTCTCGCTGTCGCACACAACGTCGAGAGATGCGACCCGAACTTAGCCTTGCCCAGAATTGAAGAGAAAAATGGAGGAGCGGAACTGGCAGAGAAGAGGCAAACGAGAGCGAGAGTTTGTGTGGGAAATATTTCTCAGTAGTATTTTTTTTTAGTCAGTGTAAAGGGATGAGAAGATTGGACTATATAGGCTGATTGTTGTTGATCTCACGCACAACGTGCACAGAGAAGATGGCATGAATTTCGGATCTGAATAACTGAACCAACGTTTGGAGGAAATAGTCAAATGGTAAAAAAACAAATAGCAAAAAGGAGTTTTGGGGCTCAATCCAAACCCGAAGAGCAAATCGGATCGACAATCGGCGCCCGCAGGTGTGGGCGCGCATCCGTGCCCATTACGCGTGCCAAACCAAACCAAACCGAGCCGGGTCGGGCGGCGGCAACACGCGCGTGTGGCCCACGGGTTCCCCACACCACACACAAGACTTCAAAGGAGTAAAGGAGGGGTTGTAATATAACCACTCACAATGCAACTCCTATTACCGATGTGGGACTAAAAGCAAGCAAACAGGAGATTGGTTTTGAGCAACACAGCCAACAATCCCCCCCCCCTAAAACCAAGATCCGAAGATAGAGATGACAAAAG
Organism: Hemerocallis citrina; assembly: GCA_017893485.1. Lineage (NCBI taxonomy): Eukaryota > Viridiplantae > Streptophyta > Magnoliopsida > Asparagales > Asphodelaceae > Hemerocallis > Hemerocallis citrina. The sequence goes on along the minus strand of CM030358.1, from coordinate 183,040,549 downwards.
AATAACGATGGAGAAGTTCTGGGCAAGAGTATACTATGTATAAATGAGATGGACTACAGCCTTGAATCTCACGTAGTGACTATTGTCTTTGTCTGAAGAAGTGCTTGATGGACTATGCCTTGAATCAGACTTCTTGAATCAGATTCAGAAAATAGCACACATAGTATGCTAGAGGTTCTTGGGTCTATCGAGTGGCGCTTTTGAATGGCCATGCGCACTTTTTCCATATTCATGAGAGTTGTCTGGGATCGCCATGTCCCATAGTCGTGGCCTTAACGACCTCTCATATAGGTAAGTCCTCAAAGGGTTGGTGATTGGACTCAACCCTACATAATAATGCTTGGACCTATTAAGAATTTTAGAACTCATCCTAACCAGAGCACACCGGAACACAGTCACCATAGGGATGGGATATCATTGTACAACCTCTTACAGCCACCTGGGAATTAGTTTATGAGAATTTAATCTCTGAGTCAGTGTTCCATAATAGTCACCGAAGTCCAGCTTGTTTCTACCCATTGAACCGGCTTCTTGGGATCTCCAGTCAGACTCGGTTGGGTTGCCACTGCTGGTGACTTACTTATGGGCTTAATCCCATCCCCCTCGATGATTCTAGGATCAAAGCCCTAGACAGACCCTTTGTCAAGTGGTCTGCAAGGTTTTTTTCTGACTTTATATAGTCAAGAACCACATATTTGCCTAATTGGTTCTTGATTAACTTGAAGCGTAGCTGCAGGTGCCTGTTCATCTTAGCATTCACAGAATCATGCTTTAGTAGTTCTATAACAGATTTATTATCACAGTTTATGGAAATAGCAGGAACAGGAATATTAGCAACAGGTATATGCATAATCAAATTTCTAAGCCATTCAGCTTCTGTACAAGTAGTATCTAAAGCTATCATTTTAGAGTCCATAGTACTTCTAGCTATGATTTTTTGTTTACATGAACCCCAGGAGATTGCAGCTCCACCTAGGGTAAAAACATATCCGGTTGTGGATTTCACATCATGTGAGTCAGTTACCCAATTTGCATCTGAGTAACCTTCTATGATATCAGGGTGTCTAGAATAATGAAGTTTATAATCTATAGTACCCTTAAGATATCTAAATACTCTTTCTAATGCTGGCCAATGTGACTGGTTTGGGTTACTAGTATATTTGCTAAGTCTACCAACAACAAATGCAATATCAGGTCTGATTCTATTTGTTATATACATAAGAGAACCTATCATTTGAGAGTATCTATGTTGTTCTACAGGTGAACCTTCATTCTTCTTGAGAATGATACTACTGTCAAAAGGAGTACGAGCAGGTATTTTATCAAAGTGCTCAAATTTCTGTAGCATTTTCTCAATAGAATGTACTAAGGAGAGGGTATAACCCTCGTTGGATTTGGATACTTGCATTTCTAGAATCAGGTTGGCTTCTCCTAGGTCTTTCATATCAAACATGCTAGATAAATAATCTTTAATATTATTTATTAACTCAAGTGTTGATCCTAAAATGAGGATGTCATCTACATACAAGTATAGAATGACACAACTTCCATCAATGTTTTTAGAGTATATGCATTTGTCATACTCATTTGGTAAGAAACCATATTCTAGAATCGCTTAATCAAATTTGCTATGCCATTGCTTGGGAGCTTGCTTTAGGCCATAAAGAGATTTTACTAATCTGCAAACTTTCTTTTCTTGACCTTTAGCGATAAAACCTTCAGGTTGCTCCATGTAGATTTCTTCCTCTAGGTCTCCATTCAAAAAGATTGTCTTTACATCCATTTGATGAATTAGCAAGTCATAAATGGATGCTAAAGCTAGAAGAGTTCTAATAGAGGCAATCCTAGCCACGGGAGAGTAGGTGTCAAAATAATCTAATCCCTTTTTCTGGGTGAAACCTTTGGTTACTAATCTAGCTTTGTATTTCTCTATGGAACCGTCAGCTCTAAGTTTCTTTTTGAAGATCCACTTACAACCTATGGGTTTACTACCTATAGGTAGGTCTGCTAAATACCAAGTACTGTTCTCCATAATGGAGTTGTACTCATTGTTGATGGCTTCTTTCCAGAAAGGAGCATCAGGAGAAGATATTGTTTCTTCGTAAGTTGAGGGATCACCCTCTATCAGATAAGTGAAGAAACCTTCCCCTAAATTTCTTTCAATCCTACATCTTTTGCTTCTTCTAGGTTCTGAGTCTTAATCAGGTTGAGAACTAGAAGGTTGGGAACTGGTAGAAGGAGCAAGGGAATAACTGGAGGGGTTGGAAGAAATTCTATCTTTAAAAGGAAATATATTCTTAAGGTAAATTGCATCTCTAGCTTCTATGATGTTATTGTTAGAGATTTCATTTACTTCAGAATGAGTCACTAGAAATCTATTGACATTACTATCTAAGGCATATCCTATGAACACAGCATCTATAGTCTTAGGTCCAATCTTTCTCTTTTTAGGTTCAGGGATTCCTACTTTTGCTAGACATCCCCATACTTTGAGATAATGGACTTTAGGAGTTCTACCTTTCCATAATTCATAGGAAGTCTTATCCTTAGATTTATTAGGGATCCTATTTAGGATGTAGCAGGCTGTCAATAAGGTTTCTCCCCATAAGTTATCAGGAGAACCTAAGCTGAGAAGCATGGCATTCACTATGTCTAACAGAGTTCGATTCTTCCTTTCAGCAACTCCGTTGGACTGTGGTGAGTAAGGAGCAGTCACCTCATGAATTATTCTGTGTTCTTCACAGAAGTTAATCATTTCGTTTGAGGTATACTCTCCGTCAGGATCAGATCTAAGGATCTTAATCTTTTTCTCTAATTGGTTCTCAGCTTCGGATTTGTAAACCTTAAATTTATCTAGAACTTCATCTTTGGTTTTGAGAAGGTAGGTATAGCAATACTTTAAATAATCATCTATAAAAGTGACAAAGTATTTCCTACCTCCTCGGATCAAAATCCTATTTGAGTCACAAACATCACTATGAATTAGTTCTAGAGGATCAGAATTCCTTTCTATATATTTGAAAGGTAGTTTAGAATATTTAGCTTGAACACAAGTCTCATATTTGTGTTTATTATCTACAGGAGACTTGGGAATAAGAGCTAAGTTCATCATCCTTCTAAGAGAACCCAGATTCACATGACCTAGTCTACCATGCCATACATTGGAAGATTCTACATTTGAAACAATAGGAGAAGGATCTGACATTTTATTTATAGTACTGAGAATAAAAAAACCATCCTTTACATATCCTTTTCCAACAAAGGACTCATTCTTAGAAAATACAACTTTATTGGCTTCCATTACAATCTTGAAACCTGACACTAAAAGAAGGGAACCACTAACTAAGTTTCTCCTAACTGACAGCACATGAGTACATCATTAAGAGGCAAATTTTTTCCTGATGTTTTCTTCAGATCTATTCTTCCTCTTCCTACAATCTGTGCTGTTGAGCCATCTCCTAAGGTTATGCCTCCTCCACATGATTCCTGATAGTTTGAAAAATAGGAGTGATCAAATGAAACATGAACATTAGCTCCAAAATCCAACCACCAGCCATCAGAATTGTAAGAAATATTAGTAGAAGGTTGGTAAGTCACAGACCTGAAGGAACTAGAAGATCCATTCAAAATCATGTTGGCTTCTGGTTTGGTAGGGCCTTTCCCCTTATAAGGATTCTTGATTGGTTCCTTCTTCCTATGAAAACAATTGAAGGATAGATGGTTTGTTCTTCCACACACCAAACAAAACTTCTGTTGATCCCGTGACAGAAGTTTCTAGTTCTATGGTTTTGCTGGTGTTGGCGGTTTTGGTGGTTTTGGTGATGAGGCTGAAAGTTCTTCTTCTTGAAGGAGTTGTTCTTGGGTTTGTGAGGATTATTAGGTTTGGGTTTGCCTTGGGATGATACTACAAGGTTTACCTTTGCCTTAGACTCATTTTTAGGGTTAGACCTTAGTCTAAGTTGATCTTCTGCTCTAATCTTCTTTAGGACTTGGGCAAAGGTAAGCTCACCTTGAGTATGAGTGAGATCCTTCTTGACATCAGACCAGGAAGGAGGGAGCTTATCTATTAGGCAAGCTATCTTATACTCAGAAGAAAATATTGTACCTTTGGCTTGAATATGCCTCACATATTCTTGGAATTCATGGATTTGGTCATTCACAGGTTTGTTATCTACCATGAAATACCGATTAAAAGCAGAAGAATCGAATCTTTCAATTCCAGCATCATCACAACCATATTCATCTTCCAGAGCATCCCAAAGTTCTTTAGCATTCTTATATTCAAAGAATATATCATAAAGAGAATCAGATAAAACGCTTAGAATTCGATGAAAACAGTGAAAGTCTATTTCCTTAGGGGTTTTAGGTTTTTGGGAACTAGAGGGTTCCTTAGGAGTTTGAGAGGAAATAGGGGATTCAGGAACTTCTTTGGTAGACTCAAATTTGTCAGAATTAGTTGTAATGGGTGTGGATCCATCAATTGCTGAAAGCAGTCCTAAAGTTATGAGCCAGAATTTTATCTGACTTTACCACCTCTTGAAGTGGGTGCCATCAAACTTGGCTGGCTTGGCAGTAGCAGTCTCCTCTTTTTCAGTCATGATAACTAGTATAGCAGTCTAGAGTCTGCAGGAATAATATTGTGGCTACTCAATAAAGGTGTCAGGGACTCTAGAAAATAGTTTAATGATCTTGCGAATCAACCTTAACAAATCTTTAGTCTATTAAGTTCCGATTTACTTGGGTTAGTTGTAGGGGCCAGTTCCCAGCTAGTGGTGGTCCGAAGACGCTTCAATACCGTGTCGCTTAGGACTGTTTACACCCGGTTGACAGAAGGACCCTTTCGGCTTGTTCTCAAATTTATCTTTACTTTTTAGAACTTTAGATTTCTTTTTAAATGAATTTGCAAAGTCAATAAACTATTCCTTTATCTGAATGTTTAAAGAATACCAAAGTAATATCTAGCACCATAAATTAATAATAGCCTTGATATTGTTATGTAAGCAGTAATGTTATTCACAATATAACAAGTATAATGTACTAACAATTAATTATGCTAGCAAATTGATTATTGCAAATTTATAAAAGCAGATTTACAGCGAGAAATATTCTAAATCTTTGAGAATATTAAAATGAATCTAATAACACAAATGTTGGTGCCAACAAATATTGTGATTAACAATAGATCAATACTTTAAGAGTATTAAAGCTACAGATATTCTATAATGTGGGAATTTATAGTGATGCAATTTGTTAATAACAAAGTATGTGATCTATAAGTAATATGAACAACACTTTATGAAAGAGAAAATATGTGTCGATATATGTGCTAATTTAATCAGTATGCAATTTAATCAATATATATTTATGTGCTTGACAGATTAACAATATGCAAATTTTGTTTATATGTACTAATTTAATCAGGGTGCAATTTAATCAGTATATATATATGTGCTTGACAGATTAACAATATGCAAATTTTGTTTATATGCGCTAATTTAAGCCTGATCAATAATAAGTGAGATTTTTTTTTCCCAGTCCTGACAATATTTAATAACGTATGTAATTAACAGAAGAACAACAAGAACAATTAACAAGGTATATAGGGTTCAACTCTTAGATTGTTGTAAAAATGTCTCGCTGATTCTTAAGTTTCTGCAACTCGAAAAATAGAATAAAATAAATGAGAACAAAGTTACCAGCCTAAGGGAAAGTCGCGCGGAACGCACTGTCCTAAGAGTTGATCCGAGGTCTTATGTGCAGACTTTTCGCAGATGCTCCTAGTGGTAAAACCCCCGGTATCACCGGCGTCTTACTGTCACACACAACGTCGAGAGATGCGACCCGAACTTAGCCTTGCCCAGAATTGAAGAGGAAAATGGAGGAGCGGAACTGGCAAAGATGAGGCAAACAAGAGCAAGAGTTTGTGTGGGAAATATTTCTCAGTAGTATTTTTTTTCAGTCAGTGTAAAGGGATGAGAAGATTGGACTATATAGGTTGATTGTTGCTAATCCCACACACAACGTGCACAGAGAAGATGGCAGGAATTTCGGATCTGAATAACTGATCCAACGTTTGGAGGAAATAGTCAAAAGGTAAAAAAACAAATAGCAAAAAGGAGTTTTGGGCCTCAATCCGAACCCAAAGAGCAAATCAGATCGACATTCGGTGCCTGCAGGTGTGGGCACGCACCCGTGCCCATTACGCGCACCGAACCGAACCAAGCCGGGACGGGCGGCGGCGGCGCGCGCGTGTGGCCCACAGGTTCCCCACACCACACACAAGACTTCAAAGGAGTAAAGGAGGGGTTGTAATATAACCACTCACAATGCAACTCCTATTACTGATGTGGGACTAAAAGCAAGCAAAGAGGAGATTGGTTTTGAGCAACATAGCCAACATTTTGTTTCCGGGAGTGATTGAGATGGACGACGACAGCATTCAAGTTGTTTTACCCGACGACCACAGTCTTCGATGCAGCACTGCCACTACGCCCTCATCATTGAACCTGACGTCCAATGTCACCGCCCATTGTGGCGAGAGGAGAAGGTGGTGCTTCAGTTAGTTGAGATTTATTTTGGGTTTTTTGCTTGAGAGAAACTGGGAGAATGAGTGAGCTAAGATGTTGCTCATTACTACTCCTTGTTGGTGTATATCTGTGTATGTGAGAAATCACTAGAGAGAGTAATAACGTGAGAGAGACGAAGGTATGCTCTTCACGGCTCTCTCTTTGACTGTGGTTTTGGGTGGAGTGAGTGTGATGTTTGCGCGATTGTGGGAGGAGAGGAGGAGAAGGCTGGGTTCGGCGGTTGTCAAAATCCTGCCTGACTCGTATCAGGTGGGTGTGTGCTTACTGTGGAAGCGGGGCACAAAGCTAAACTGACGTACAAACAATTATATTGGTCTGAGCACTGTGATTGGGCCCAAGATGGGGCCCATTAAAGTTTTAGAGGACTCCTAAACTGCGATGAGACCTCCTCGATAGTAGTGAAGACTATTGGTTCGTCGGCCCACCCTCCAGGGTTTGTTGGAGGGATCTCTTGTTGTATGTACGGGTCATTTTGCTTTATATTTTATTTCCTGTTAGTAGTTTGTATGCTAAATTTTTATATAAAAAAAACTTGAAGTATGGCATTTATGCAGAAACCCCCCCTGACTTTTTATGCGGAAACCCCCCCTGACTTTTTTATGCAGAAAAACCCCTGAACTATGATTGTTGCAAAAAAAAATTCCTGAAGTATTTCAAAAAACCGCATCTAACTTTTGTACTTATATCAGATAACTTCATTCATCTATGCAAGTTGGTTCAAAAAACAACATATAACTTTCTCAGTATTGTCAAAAACCTCCCTCAACTTTAGCAGAAACTCTCGCGTTGGCAGGGAGGTTTTTTACAAAAATAGCTCAGGAGGATTTTCTGCATATAAAAAAGTCAGTAAGGTTTTCTGCATAATGGTCATGGTTTAAGAGGGTTTTTTTTCCAAATTTAACCTGGTTTGTACTACACACACCAGGTTTACAAAGCAGGTTTACAAAGAATTAGTCAAGGAAGAGTATATTTTGAGGAGATTCAAAAGGCACCTTTATCTTTTTTGTCACATGGTTTTTTGCCCAAATAACGCATATGATTATTAGGGTTGATCGTGGAATTTTTTCCTAAACTGCCCCACTTTTTGAAAGTTATTTTCAAACTAACCTACTTTTTTTCTTTAATTCCCAAACTATTTCAAAAAACCCCATCTAACTTTTGTACTTATATCAGATAACTTCATTCATCTATGCAAGTTGGTTCAAAAAACAACATATAACTTTCTCAGTATTGTCAAAAACCTCCATCAACTTTAGCAGAAACTCTCGCGTTGGCGGGGAGGTTTTTTACAAAAATAGCTCAGGAGGATTTTCTGCATATAAAAAAGTCAGTAAGGTTTTCTGCATAATGGTCATGGTTTAAGAGGGTTTTTTTTTCCAAATTTAGCCTGGTTTGTACTACACACACCAGGTTTACAAAGCAGGTTTACAAAGAATTAGTCAAGAAAGAGTATATTTTGAGGAGATTCAAAAGGCACCTTTATCTTTTTTGTCACATGGTCTTTTGCCCAAATAACGCATATGATTATTAGGGTTGATCGTGGAATTTTTTCCTAAACTGCCCCCCCACTTTTTGAAAGTTTTTTTCAAACTAACCTACTTTTTTTTCTTTAATTCCCAAACTGTTCGAAAAACCGAGTTGGTTTAACCAGAGCACGGGGTGGGGTCATGTCGGTCCTGCATTCGTGCGGGCGCACACAAGTCGCATGTAATTCCGGTCTCAGATTTGCACCCCTGCGCACGCAAGACAAAGCCTCTCTTTTAGCTATCTTACAATGCTTAGAAGGAGGTTACTATATATCCTCTTCTATTTTTTTTGATTTTTTCGATGTGGGACTATGTTCCCTTAACCTATTTTCAAGAATGAAAACGTCTCACTTTGAGAGATAATTTCTCATTTACCCCTTAACCGTTTTTAGCAAATCAATATATGATTTTGATCTACTCACGAAGGAGAACACAAATCAATTAAGATCTCTCAATAATTCATTGAGAATCGTACTCAAAAAATTGCTCAAAAACCGGTTTCGTAAATGGTGTATAAAACACTCATTTTCTAACAAGAACAAACTCGATTTTTCAAAAACTGAAAAGAGTTTTTTCAGAGAACACCTTGCTCTCTGGAAAACAATCAACTCCACAGTCGACACAAAAGAAAACTAAACAACACATGTAAACGGTAGTTTAATCATCATCAATTTTCAAATAGACTAACTCAAATATGATCCCACGGGCTCTGCTCAATATCATTAGAGAGTGTTGAAGCATGCATATTCCAGTAGGTCATTCAAACAGTTGCAATAGGTGTAAGAGTTTCCAATCTAGGGATGCCATGTCTAATTATCAACATATAATATACTCTTACAATGGTCACCTGATTACATTTTTGATGGGTACACCAAGACATCGACTTTAATTCAACAAATAGAACATACTCAAATAAGGAGGCAGATATCCAAAGAAATGTTAATCAGCTTTGCATCCCAAAAAACAGAAGAAAGAAGAATGAAAGCATTGCATATCAAAGACGCAAAAAACCAAAAAGAGAGATTCCAAGAGAAAAGTAGAGTGGACCAAGTATAGAATTCAAACTAGAAACATTAACAGATAATCAACCACCAAAAGCTTTACTAGTAAGGCTTTGTTTCTGAAATGCATTTTCAGGTTATAGATATGTAATTGAAGTGAAAACATGGATTAAATATTAAACTTATTCGATACAATGGGGAGATTGTCCCCCAATCGACACTCAATTTTCGAAAAACCGAGTTTGGTTAAAACCAACTCGATTTTTCGAAAAGCAAGTGTTGCTCTTCGATTTTTCAAAGAGCGCACTCGCTTTTCGAAAAAACGAGATGGTTTTAATCCAGTTTGGTTTTTTTTTAAAACCGAGTGAGGCAGTTTGAGAATTAACAAAAAAGTAGGACAGTTTGGAAAAAACTTTCAAAAAGTGGGACAGTTTGGAAAAAAAATCGTTGATCCTGTGATAGGGAAAAGCGTGCAGACCACTCTAACAGAACTATTTGTTTGGTAGGCAGCATTTTCTTCATTAAAAAATATATATATATATATATATATATATATATATATATATATATATATATATATATGATCATGTTTCAATAATAAGAAAATAACAAAATAACACAGTCATACCGAAGAATATAATACAAAGAAAGAAAGGATAAAACATACAAAAACATCAGCCTACTTCCAAATCCTGGGAGAGTGAGAAAATGAAAATAAATCAAAGCAGAACAATACACGCCTTTCATCAAAGCATTATTGAAAATGTGTATGTATTGTGACCCCAATCATGCATGCATGCGTAACCGCTTTAATGGAAAGACATGTTTAATGCCACTGGACCCATACCTCAAACATTGTAGACCCATATATTGCAAACAAAGTTGCACAACTGTTCTGATTTAATATAAGATTATAATTATAATTATAATATTGTAGAGTATGGTTTATTTAATCTCTAATCTCTAATAATAATAATATAATGGGAGAAGGCCTTAGTGTCTTCTGTAACTCTACCAACGCGTGCATTGCACGTACATAGCTAATATGAAAGAGGTCTCCGGTTCGAGTCCTCACTATGCCATATTTTTTACTTTTTTTTTTCAAAATATATTAAATGTGCATCACGCGTGTAAATTACTATCTATCTATGTCTATCTATCTATAATATATAATCTACTATTATGGTAAAAGAGTTGAAATTGTAAATCTACATACTTGCAACTCCAACTCTTCCATTATAGTCTTTACATTTACTTTTAAAAATATATAATCTTATTTATTAAGACATGCACCGCATGTGTAAATCAGAATTTTTACTTTAATTTTTTTAAAAAATTAATACTTGCATCCCACGTGTATATTACTATATACAAGTTAATTTTAAAGGCAAAGGCTGGAGCACAAATATCCTGTTTCGTCAAGAACAAACAATCTAACAATTTCGGAAATTTTAAGCTTGGGACTGCTAATCAGTTTAGTTTAATACATTCAGTTAGAACTGCATAAAGATAGAATTCAATCATAACACAATTTACATCTTCCTAACAAAACCTTTATACCTTAATTAGTGGTATCCAATGCAAATTGCACAGAATAAAATAATTTTTTCAGACTCATAAATCACTGGCTATCTACAGATTCTAACAAAAAATATTAACTATAAAATCCTAATTTAGAGAGAGAAAAACGTGTGATAGGAATCTGTGATGGTGCAGTGAGAAGCAGTGGCGTTCCTGAGTTCGATCGAGACTGTCTCATTTTTCAGCTTCATCAAAAACCTAAGACACATCTCCAAAACTGAAAAAAAAAAACACGAAAATTTAAAAAAAAACATTATAATGCTAATCAAAAATCAAGAAATCAAAAGAATAGAAGGAGGTACTTGTCGTGAACAACAGTGGCGTTCTTGAGTTCGATCGAGACTGTCTCGTTGCTCAGCTTTAAAAAAACCTAAAACCCATACCCAAATTGAAAAAAGAACACAAAAATTAAAGAAATAAAACATAATAATGCTAATAAAAAATCAAGAAATCGAAAGAAAAAGAGGTACCTTCCGTAAACAACAGTGGCATTCTTGAGTTCGATCGAGACCGTTGCATTATTCACTTCATCAAAAACCTAAAACTCATCCCCAAAATTTTTTTTAAAAAAACACGAAAATTAAAGAAATAAATAATGCTAATCAAAAATCAAGAAATCGAAAGAAGATAGGGAGGTACCTACTGTGAACAGCAGTGGCGTTCTTGAGTTCGATCGAGACCATCGCGTTATTCAGCTTCATCAAAAATCTAAAACTCATCCCCAAAACTTGGAAGAAAAAAAAACAAGAAAATTAAAGAAATAAAACATAATAATGCTAATAAAAAATGAAAAATCGAAAAAAGAGAGGGAAGTGTACCTGCTGTGAACAACAGCGGCGTTACTGAGTTCGATCGAGACCGTCGCATTGTTCAGTATTGAACATGATGGAGACTGATTTAAAGCGGAGACGGCGGAGGCGGCATGGGGACCGGCTTGGGGGGGGGGGGGGAGTCATGGCATTTTGAAAGAGGTAGGGGAAGAGATCGTGTTGGATGAATTGATTTATTTTTCTTAAATAAAATCGTGCATAGTGCATGTTGGTGTATGCCCTAGAGGTCAGTTGTGTATTGACATTACTAGTTTACATTATATCATTATATTTATTTTATATATGAGGCATTTCATTTATTGTGTTGTTTATTGTGATTAAATGAACATAATAAAGTCCTTAGAATAGTAGGTTCAATATCATGGGATATCAAGTGCGTGACTTGATTGTGAGATCCTATTGGTTGTAACCAGAACACTATTCTTAAATATCTCTAGTCAAGTATTATTGTGAATTAGGATAACAATAATGCATAGAGACTAATATGTGTGTAGAATGATTACCATATCTCTCGGGTTATGGATATGAAATATCAAGTCTTCACATGGGTACATATTAGAGTAATAATGTTCTGAATTAATCCACCATAAGAACGCTGTATTGATCGTTACGTGAGCATCATAAGTGGTTCTCACAGTGACCATGGTGTATGTGATCCTTTGACTTGAAATCACTACGGTTCCCTACATGAGAAGTTATATGTTTTAATGCGTCAAACGTTGCATGTAATAAGGTGATTATAAAGTCAACTATTGGATATACTATAAATCATGCGGAGGGATGTGAGTGATTTAGATAGGATTTGTCCCTCTTATATAACAAGAGCGATATCTATGGGCCCCTTGATTGAGTGAGACTGCAAAATGCATGGTCATGCTCAAATGAGTCAATATGATATATTGAGCTCATTTATTTTAGTAAGTCTACTTGGACATCAAGAAACCAAATATTGAACTATACAAGGGTGACACGCTCTATGCCTTTTGGTTAATTAAGATATCTGGACAAAGGAACTAGACTACATGGTAACATTGGTCACGGATAGGTTATATTTAGTCACTAACATTCCGTTTACTTGAGTAGCAGTGATGTATTGCTAGATACCGCTCACTGTTTGTAATACTAGAATATGATTTTAGTATTACTATCAACGTAACGGGAACCTACAGGGTCACACACTTAGAATGGATCAAAATTGATATTTAAATTCATAAGATGAATTTAATTGGGGATCCAAGCAAGACTTGGACTCCTGATATTAGTTGGAAATTTAATTAGATTAAATGAGCTGACTAAAGTTCAAAGGTCCACACACGAATCTGAACCATGTCAGATTATGAGTCCAACAGCCTCATTACTTTCTTAGGGTTGATTTTTTGTAGCCATATATATGATACGTATCTGTGAAAAAGTGTCACATGAGAAATTCCTAGCCGTCATAGAAATTGTGAGAGAGAGGGAGATCGTGAGAAACATCCCTTCATGCAGCTAGCACCGCGGCGTGAGGGAAATCTTGATTTGATCCGTTCGTGTGGATATCGTAGAGGCACCGCAACTTTGCAGTGCTGTGATCGACATTAATCGAAGACAGCAGATCCATCTTCAAGGTATAACTCCTAAACACGATTTATGGTTTTCGCATGGATCCATGGCTAGGTTTTGATATTTCTTTGTAATTTTTCCACTGTGTATTTGATCTGAGACTACCATCGAAAACTAACAGTGCACGTATTAGTGAAACAGAGAGTCGTATTTTTTTCTCGCTTTTCTCTATTTTAATATAGAGAAATAAGAGGGGTAGACCTATTAGCAAGTGGGAGTGGACAATGTCGGAGGCGATGTGGGTTTGGGGTTTTATTTTTTTTACTTTTTTTTATGAAAATATACAAACCACGTGTGCTAGTTTAAATGAGATTTTTCTGCTTTAGCTTTCATTTCTCTATTTCAAATTAGAGAAAGATGAGAGGGGGTAGACCAATTAGCTTAATATATAGTTATAATAAAATTAACTAGTGTTACCCAGTCAAATTGCACAATCTAAAATAATTTTCAGGAACTCATAAAATTATATAGGACTTTAAAAAAATGTGAGAGAATTGGGAGAAACTTATGAATATCATTCCTACTGTAATTACTAAAATCTTCATTATCATCCTCACATAATCATGTGGTTTAACCAAACCATACAAGTGAATATTACTAAAGCAATGCACGCAGGGGGGGGGGGGGGGGGGGGGGGCAGTTAGAGTTTTTATTTTGTTTTGGTTTTTTAATAAAATCGTACGTTTTTTTTTTGTTTTGGTTTTTTAATAAAATCGTACGTAATGCACATATTAGTTAAATAGAATTCCCTACTCCTTCTCTCATTTCTCTATTTTAAAATAGAGATATGAGAGAGGGGGTACACTCTTTCTCCCATTAGTATAAGGTATAGATATTATACGGATATCCAGCCATCTGTTAATGCATCAAACTTATTTATTTCTTCATCGATAACTAAATGGATGACTAAAAAGCACACTATACCTTCTTATATATAAAATTATCAGAAAAGACCAGTTAGAGCATCTGTAGTCGTTTGATGCTAAAATTTGGGTATTTGGCATTTAGAAATAGAAATATTGGGTTATAGCTGTAGTCGTTTGAAGCCAAATTTTGGCTCTTTTTTTTTGAAAAAAATATCGGACGAAAGATGATTTTCTGTCGTACAGATTTTTTTATTTTGTTTTTTTTTATTTTAAAAGGATCGGATGGGAGATCATTTCCCGTCTGAGAGGATTTTTGGATTAAGGATCTTAATTTAATTTTAATTTAATCTTAACTAGTAATATGTACGTGCAATGCACGTCTAATAAATTTTTTTATTTAAGTAAATACTAAGATGCAATTTGGCCTCGAACCTGAGGCATCCCTTTACTCATCACATACTCTTTACAAATTACCCCTAGTGGTACCAACTTTTATTTTATATGAGTGTCACTTTTGTAAATAATTATGTCGTAAATAAATTTAAACTTTGAGGGTATTAAGGTAACTAACAACTATTGAGTAAATAAATAATTAATATAACTCCAACTTAAAAATGAATGGTTGAGATTAGATTATTGGTTGAATGGTTGTCTACGAATGACAACCCCAACTCTCCCATTATAATATTAGAGATTTAATCTAAATTAAAACCTAATATATATACATAATAATTTTTATAGGCCTGTTTCTGTAGAATATTTTCTTCACAAAGAGGAAAAAATGGTAACGGGCGGGTGATCCTCTCCAGTCCAATATTTTTTTTTTTAATTTTGAAATACCCACGGACCCGTCCGATAGATTTTATAATAAAAAAATAAAAGCGACGAAAGATTATCTTTCGTCCAATTCTTTTAAAAATATGAACGGACGAAACATCATCATTCGTCGACTATAATTTTCATATTTCTATATATTCTGCCAAATATAGTCAACCAGTGTTTCCCTAAAACCCAAAATTTGGACATATAACCGACCACAACAACCCTCTTCTTTCTTTTTTTTTGGACAAAAATAAAAAATTAGCCGACGACTACAAATGCTCACCAAGTATAACTGAATTTCATCAGAATTTTATGCTTTCATCAAAAGAAACCAAAATCAAAAATCAAAAATTAAATTAAATATACTCATCGTGTACTGAAAAGACGTTCCAGGAACTAATTACTAAACATGCTCAAGGCAATTTTGCTTCAAAATTAACTTATCTCTTTCCATACAATTAACAGCTCATCATGCACAATGATAAGGGCATGTTGCATGTTTCATGTGGTGCATGTTTCATGTGGGGAGTACAAATTCATAGGATTCTTATATCTATATTCTATACATTACACAAGCGTCCATTAACAATAATTAATGACTAGCAATCAACTTCAACAACTTCTCTACTATTTTGGGATTTGTAACAAACAAATCTTAACTTTGTAATTATATAAACACGTGTAGTACACGTTCAAACTATATCTAATAAATATAAATGTGCACCGTATGTGTAACCCAAATCAAAACATTCAAATATAAACTATTTTTTTATTATTCAATATATATTCATTTAATTTAATAACTTTACTTTTTAAACGTGCATAGCGTTACATTATACTAGTATCATATAATTATACAAACATATACTACTGTACTAATTAATTAATCTGCTTAATTATTGGTGATACTTCCGTATATCTCATGTGCTGACAAATGTATGAATAGGTCACGTCAGAATTATTATGTCCTATGATTATTATATGGGTTATTAACATGCACGTCCTTAAAAATACATGAATATCATGTGTGTCCCAAACAATTATGTATTTTCATATTTGTTCATAACAATATGTGTCATATCTCTTAATTACCTCTTTAGTTAAAAAAATTCAAAACGATAGAGAATTTTAAGGGTTTTTTATTGATGAAAAATGAGTGAAATATTTCTTCTCTACCATTCAAACATTATCTTCTTCGTTCTTGTAATTTTACACAATTTTTAAACCAACCGAGACTCTAACTATTCTCAAAATTTCTTCATATTTTCTAGGAAATGCACATACTAACCGTGCATCTTTGAGAACTACATATCCTTCCTCATATTACTTCTCCAAATGTAGGACAAGAGGTTCCTCAACTAGCTTGTCTCCTCACTAGCAGCAGCAGGAGCAACTAACTCGACTCTATAGTAGAGTAAATTAGGATAGTCTGTTTCTTTGACCTCCAAGAAACAGCACCACCAGTGTTACTAAAAATGTATCCAATTGTGGCCTTGGAATCATCTAAAAATGAATTCCAGTCTGCATCGCTAAATCCCTCAAGGACAGCGGGAAACCTCTCATAATGTAGTCCTAAGTTCATGGTCTTTTTCAAGTACCTCATGACTCTGTCAATAGCCTTCCAATGCTCTGAACTATGACAGCTCGTAAATCTACATAATACCCCTACGGCATATGCAATGTCAGGTCTAGTACAGTTAGTAGCATAGCGAAGGCTACCAATAATACTAGCATATTTCTTTTGTCTGACTACAGCACCAGAATTTTTCAAAAGTTTAACCTGAGGGTCACTAGGTGTACATGCAGGTCTACGGTCAAAGTAATTGTATTTCTTGAAGATCTTCTCAATGTAATGAGATTGATCAAGAGTAATATCAGTCTCAGTACATGTGATTTTCATACCTAAAATAACATTGGCCTCTCCTAGGTCCTTCATATCAAAATTTTGACTAAGCATATATTTAGTCTCTGAAATTAATTCAAGCAAAGAAATACAAATGAGTAAATCATCTACATATAGACAAAGCATAATGCAACTATCACTAGATGCTTTATAATAATAAAGGCATTTATCAACATTATTAATAGAAAAACCATTTGAGAATAATAATTGATTAATTCTGTCTTGCCACTATTTAGGGGCTTGCTTAAGACCATATAGAGTCTTATTCAGCTTGCAAACTTTATGTTCCTGTCCTAGAATCACAAAACCTTCAGGCTGATCCATATAAAGTTTCTCTTCAAGTTCTCCATTAAGGAAAGTTGTTTTAACATCCATCTGGTGAATCAATAAATTATGCATAGTGAAAATAGGTAATAAAACTCTAATGGTAGTCACACGAGTCACAAAAGAGTAAGTGTCAAAGAAGTCTATATTTTCTTTTTGTACATACCCTTTAGCCAATAATCTAGCTTTAAACTTTTCAACAGTACCATTTGTTTTTAGTTTCCTCTTTAGAATCCATTTGCACCCTATAAAATGAATACCACGAGGTAAGTCCACTAACTCCAAAACACCATTAGAGGTTAGTGAATCCATCTCGTCATTTATGGCTTCTTGCCACAAAATCGGCATCGGGTGAAGTTAAGGTATCTTGATAGAACTACGGTCAGATTCTGAAGCATATACAACATATTCATTGTCGAAATCTTTAGTAGTTCTAACACGTTTACTTCTACGAGGTTCAGAATCTATATTATGAGAATCAACATTAAGGGGTGTATCAGCTTAAGGTACACTAGAAGAAGTAGAGGGTTGTGAACCCCCACTATTACCCCCACTGTTCTTCAATAAGTAAGAAAATTTATCCTCATAAAAATCAACGTCTAAAGATTCAATAATCACATTATTATTCAAGTCTAAAAATCTTGAAGCCTTACTATTATCTGCATAACCAATACAGACACAGTTTGATTCTTTTAGGATCAGATTTTCTAACATATGCTAAACAACCCCAAACTCTAAAATAATCAATATTAGTTTTTCTATTTTTCCATAATTTGTATGGTGAGTAATCAGAAGATAGATGTGGAATTCTATTTAAAACATGGCAAACAGATAAAAGAGCTTTCACCCCATAAAAATTTGGGGTACACCTGAACTAATAAAAGAAGCAACTACCAATTTAGTAAGAGTTCTAGTCTTTCTTTCTGCTTTTTCATTAGATTCAGGTGAATAAGGTGCAGTAGTCTCATGAATAATTCCCAATGATGCATATAATTGTTTGAATTCATTGGAATCATATTTAGTACCCCTGTCACTACGAAATCTCTTAATATTACTTTCAAATTAATTTTGCACTTCAGCTACATAAATTTTAAACATGTCAATTGCTTCACTCTTATGTGCCATAAGATAAACATGAGTATAATTGGAATGATCATCAATAAACGTAATGAAATATCTTTTACCATTTCTAGTTAAAGTTTCATCCATCTCACATATCAGAATATATCAAGTTTAGAATATTTGTTTCTCTAGCTACACCTTTATATGAAGTTTTAATTATCTAAGCTTGACTACAGGAAGTACATTTCTCAAATTCATTTAAGTCAATTTTCGGTATCATGCCTAATTTGCTCATATTATTTACCAATTTCTTATTAATATGATATAGTCTAGAGTGCCATAAATTAAATGAAGACAATGAGTAGACAGAAGCATTATTCTTATTTATTTCAATACTAAGCTTAAACATCCCATTACAAGCAAATCTCTTTCCCACAAAAATGTCATTCTTAGTTATAACAACTGGTCAGATCTGATACTCTGATGAAATCCAGCTTTGTTGAGAAGGTATCCAGAAACCAAATTATTCCTCATATCAGGAGTGTCCAAGACATCCTTGAGGTTTATATTCCTACCAGAGGTAACCTCCAAGTCCACCTCTCTAGTGCCCAGCACATTGATGCAATGAGAATCACCAAGTTGCACTTTCTGATCTTCAATCTCATTATAGGTTTTGAACCAGCTGTGCTCATAGCAGACATGCCTAGTAGCGTCCGTATCAGACCACCACCCGTCAGTTACTCCGACCATGTTGATCTCAGCGATTATGGCCACTAAAGACCCTTCGATAGCATTTGCCTGTGGTGCAGGCGCACGCGATCGGCAATTCCTAGCGATATGTCCAAAGCGATGACACTTCCAACACTCGATAGGACCTGTTCCATTGTTATTGGTTTGGACTTGCTGGTTGTTTCCCTTATTCAGATTTTGGCATCCATTTTGGCCATGCTGACGGTTGTTTGAACTTCTGATTAGTATTCTTCTTGAACGGCTTGTTCTTTGGTTTCATATGGACCTTTGATTTGTTCTGTTGAACAAACAAAACTTCCTTTTCCTGATCTTGTTTCCTGGATTCCTCCTCAACTCTAAGCCTTGTTATAAAATTCTCCATGGTCAGTTCATTTAATTTGTGTCGCATGATATTCTTGAAATCTTTCCAACCAGGTGGTAACTTGTCAATCATCACAACTACTTGAAATTGCTCATCAATGGGTATACCCTCTAAAATGATCTCATGAACAATGTGCTGTAACTCGTGTGATTGAATAGTTACCAGCTTGTCGTTGACCATGGTGTATTTGAGATAGCGACTGACTTCAAATTTCTTTGAGCCAACCTCCTCGGTGTCATATTTCTTTTGCAATGCCTCCCAAACGGATCTACCTGTATCGGATTGTAAGTAATAGTCATACTGTTCGTCGGATAGCCCATTCAAGATCAAATTCCTACACTTAAAATCGACATCCTTCCAGTCTGAAATGTTATCTAAGATTTGGTATTTTTCATGAACATCAACTGGTTTCGGGTTAGGCATAACATGGCAGTCGGTGCTAAGAATATAGGCAACTTCCTTTAGCGACATATAGAAAAACATCTTGTTCTTCTATCGCTTGAAGTTTAAGCCAACAAATTTCTTGGTTTTATTGGAATCATTCTTGCGGTCAGATACTAGAGCCATTACAGATTACTAATAAAAATAGCTTCTTAAAATTGTTGAGAAAATAATTAGTAGACCTGATTGTCCAAATTAACCTTCTGATAGCACCGCACGGTTCTAGAATTGATTGATCGATCGGCTTTAACTGCAACAGGAAGAAAGTGTGAGAACGACTCAAGGCGTGAATTGCACTTTCTTTAAGAAGTTATTCGGCCGATTCTGGAGATGAATCATTGATCACCAAATACTCTCCCAGGATACAACGAGCTTCTGTTTACAGTGTTACCTAGTGAAAACATGTACCAACTTGCACCACTCAATGTAAAAAAAAGCTCAATAATTAGAAAAACTATTTGAGAAGAGAGGAAAAATGTATTTTTTCTCAGTATATCTTTTTTTTTTGCAGAAATCCTCTTTTTATAACAAAAGAAGAGAAAATGTTTCACTGGTTTTTGCCATAAAAATGGAAATTATTTTCATCATAAAAGATCCTTTAATGCCATAAAAACGAAGTTTAGGCCAGCAAATTTCTCGGGTCTGTTGGAATAAAACTTGCGGTCATATACTAGAGTCATTAGAGATTACTAATAAAAATAGCTTCTTAAAATCTTTGAGAAAATAATTAGTAGACCTGAATGCCCAAATTAACCTTCTGATAACACCACACGGTTCTAGAATGGATTGATCGATTAGCTTTAATTGCCACAGGAAGAAAGTGTGAGAACGGCTCGAGGTATGGATTGCACTTTCTTAAGAAGTTATTCGGCCGATTCTGTAGATGAATCGTTGATCACCAAATACTCCCCCCAGGATACAACGAGATTCTGTTTATAGTGTTGCCTAATACTTCAGCGGCAACATGTACCAACTTGCACCAGTCAATGTAAAAAAAAAAAGCTAAATAATTGGAAAAACTATTTAAGAAGAGAGAGAATGTATTTTTTCTCTGCATATATTTTTCTTTTTGACAGTAATGCCATAAAAACGTTTCATTGATTTTTCTTTATTGGTAAAAAACGGCTATTAGCATTTGATGAGGACAACATTTTTGATCTGTTCAAAATCTGAAAAATTTAAAACCCGATTTTTTTTTCAAGAGACCCCTAAGGCCCGACCCAGTCAAACATATACATATACATATATATATATATATATATATATATATATATATATATATATATATATATATATACTAGGTTTGCCCGTTGACATGTGCCTACGGCATGTCTTCGAAACAATGCACCTGGTTTGATTATATAAAATAGTTTTGGAGGTCCAGCAAATTAATTGAAAGTATATCTACCTTTAAGCTCAATCATTTGCTTGAACTTACCTCGAATGCATATAGTTTGTTAGAAACACTGTATAGAGTTTTTTTTAACTTCAACATCATTTTTAGATGCTTGTCATAGTTATGCAAGGACATTATCATATAGGTTTTATAGAGTTTACTATAATCCCATAACCACTATGAGCATGTCTAAATACAATGGTAACGCAAGTGCAAGTGTGAAGGTATCTACAATACCAACAATCTAAATACCTCTAATTATTATTTCAACCAAAATGAAATACATGAAGTTCTCAAAATTCTAATCCAAGCTAATCATTTTTTTTATCTCCACTTTGTTTTCCCATTGCACCTTTATTTTTAAAAAAATGGATAAATAACAAATTTACTTTAGCAGTCTTTCTTGAGTAAAGTTTGCACTCTTCACTGGTAAACTCCAGTCATCCCAATCTTATATATCCAAACATACACTAAAAGTTCTTATATGTTATATTATCCATGGTTTATAATAACCAGTGAAGGGAACACTTCACAATAGTATTTTCTCTTATAGTAAAGAAATTACTGTTGCATATTTGCCAAGTTATTTTAGGTTGCTGGTCAGCTTACCTGTCCTGCTTTGGTTTGGAAGCCCAAATTGAGACCACCGAATAATCCTTCTCACCTGCATGCACCTTAAATCAAAATCAATAAAAAAAACACATCAAATAAATCACCTAATTAAAAAATTTTAAACCCAAAAATAAAACAATCATACTGATATGGCTAAAAATGGGGTTTAATCGGAACCGTCCAAATCAGGCGCGAATCTTGAGACCTGAGGGTAAAACAGTAATTTCACCCACAAAAGGACCAAAACGGATATTGGATCTGCCCTCCTAGGGCCCAATAATCCGCGAATGGATCCACCACCAAGAGGGTGCGGGTCTCAACCCGCTGCGCACCCAATCCATCAAGATAGAGTCAGGGTCCCTGATTAAACACGATCAACGGCCCTGATGGACATCTACCTTTTCACGGGGGATTAGGGATTAAATTCCTTATCTGATTACAGGGAATATATCCTATCAGATTACCTTCCTCATCTGATTATGGAGGACATTCCTTATCAAATCACGGGGATTACATTCCTAATTCGTTCCCTAAGACGCCTATAAATACCCCCCATCCATCTCCATTAAGAGGTAATCAACTCTTCACCAGTTTTTGTGCTCATTCATAGTCTTCTTAGATTACTGACTTGAGCGTCGGAGGGTGCGTCGCCGGGAACAACCCCGGTGTCTCGCACTTTTTGCAGGTGCACGGCGGGAACGACGAACGGGGCCCGACGGAACAGGTACCAGGTTTTCCTATTCAGTTTCCCCAAGAATCCACAAGTTCTATCTGTTTGCCCCCACACCAAATTTAGCGGCAACAGATTGGCGCCGTCTGTGGGAAACAAACGAATAGAGACCTCTCCCCTTCCCGGTGAACAGGTTTTCTCCTGCCATGCCGCCTCGCAAAGTTAGATCTAGGGGCTCCAACCGAGCGCCCAACCCTGACCAGCAAGAAGTCCTTCCTGATCCCGCTCAGCAACAAGGGCAACTCCCTCCTACCGTAGAGGAGCCGCTCCAACGGAACCCTCCACCTCCTGACCCAAAGGGGCCTAACCCCCAGAAACAGCCCCTTCACCAAGAGAACATCTCCATCCACAACGCCTTCAGTGCTTCCATGGCCTCCCATCATCCCCGGGCCTCTGGTCGCCACAATGCCCCTCCCAAACGCCCGGAAGATGATGACCTTCGTCGTCATCTGGATGAAAAGCGGGCTCGGGGGGAAGCCTTCCGCCAGCAAGAGCGATCCCCCCGTCACCGAGAGCACAGGAGGTCCCCCATCCGAAGAGGGAGAAAGGACTCCCCCGATTATTACCGAAGAAGGCACTCTCCCGCAGGTCGGCAGCAGCCTAGGAACAATGAGGCACCCATCACCCGTGCCGAGTTCCAGCAGTTCCAAGCAATGGTACAACAGGCCCTCAACCTCCGTCAAAATCCCAATGAGCCGAGGGCCCTATCCCCTCCTCCGGTCCGAAGCCCTCGCCAACGGTCCCCCTCTCCTCGTCCTGCACCAACCAACTCCCGGCGCACCCCGAGTCCTCGTCGCTCCCGAAGTGACCGCCGCCGCAGCCCTCGCTCCCCCTCATACGAAGACGAGTCCCGTGGTCCGGCGAATTACCGTCGGAGGGATGACATCATGGACCGCCGTCTCAACGAGGTGGAAAAGCTCCTGGGTCAGATAAACCGAGAAGAGGAACTCAGGGGGAGGACCCTACGTCCTAGCCGGCCCCCGTTCTCCCGAACCATAGTGGATGCCCCTGTACCGTTCGGTTTCAAACCTCCCCAATTCGAGAATTACACCGGCGAGACCGATCCAGTTGATCACATCGAAGGCTTTAAGACTTTAATGCTCCTCCACCAAGCTTCCGATGCCCTCCTCTGCAAAACATTCCCCGCGACACTCAAAGGTCCGGCTCGAGAATGGTACTCTCGTCTTGCCCCGGCGTCGATATTCTCCTTTGAACAGTTCGAAACCCTCTTCATCACCCACTTTGTCAGCAGCCGAAGGACCGAGAAAACCAGCATCTCACTATTGCACCTCCGTCAGCAAAAAGGGGAAAAACTGAGGGACTACGTGAAGAGGTTCACAGCCGAAGCTAGAACTATTGCCTCCCTCGACCAATCGGTCGCTACCGCAGCATTCCAATCCAACATTCTCAATTCCAACCTCCGCTCCTCCCTTGCTAAGAAACCCCCACATGACTTTTCCGACCTTCTCCTTCGCACTGAAAAGTACATTCGGGCCGAAGAGGCCGAGCAACCACCCAACTGGGAAGTGCCCGCCTCCGGGCTTAAAAGGAAGGGGGCAGAAGAAGAAGGAGCCAAGAAGCTCCAGAAGGATAATGCCGGCCAGCGCCGACCTCCCCCTAGATTTGAGAAGTTCACTCCCCTCAACGCTAACCTCTCGGCCATCTTCATGGAGGTCGAAAAAGACGGGGTCTTGCCTCCAGCTCCCAAAATGAATACTCCCGCCAAGAGAAGAGATAAAGAGAAATGGTGCCGCTATCACCGGGACCACGGGCATGACACCAACGACTGCCGTGCTCTGAGGAACGAGATCGAAGCCCTTATCCAGAGGGGACAGCTAACGAAGTTTGTAAAAAAGGACCGAGCCGAGCTCCCTCCCCCGCCTCGGGGGGCTAACAAGCGTCCGGAAAGAGAAGAGACGCCAGACTTCGAGGAAGAGCGAGTCCTCCACCTCATCCACGGGGGTCCGATGGGAGGCTCCTCGAACTCCTCCCGAAAAGCGTTTATCAGAGAGGTCAATTCAGTCCGAACCACGCCTCCTCCCAAGGGCCTCGGAGTGCCAGTTACCTTCTCCGACGAAGATCTCGAGGGAGTCCGTATCCCACATTGTGACGCTCTCGTCATCAGCCTCCACATGGCAAATTTCAAAGTGGAGAGGATCTTAGTTGACAACGGCAGCTCCGTCAACATCCTATTCCTCTCCGCTTTCAAAGGCCTAAAGCTCTCCAGAGACAGACTCAAACCCGCCGGTTACACTCTCCATGGGTTCACGGGGGTTCCGGTAACTATAGAAGGGGTGATCACCCTCGATGTAACTGCCGGACAAACCCCTACCACCAGGACGGAGCCGATGGACTTCATGGTAGTGGATGTTCCCGCTGCCTACAACGTCATTTTGGGCAGGCCCGGCCTCGCGGCTCTGGAAGCAGTACCCTCGGCATATCATCTGAAGATGAAGTTTCCCACCCGATCCGGGGTCGGAGAAGTAAGGGGAAATCAGGAGCAGGCCCGGAAATGCTACATGACTTCGACCCTTGGGCCCGTCCTCTCTTTAGAGACCCTGGAGATTCCCCAAGATTCCACAAGACCGACCTCCGAGCCAGCGGACGAACTGGAGGAGGTGCTCTTCTCCGAACAAGAGCCGACCCGCAAGTTCTTCGTAAGCAAGACCCTCCCGTCCGCCCTATACTCAGATATTGTGAAATGCATCCGATCCAATCAAGACCTCTTCGCATGGTCCGCAGCTGACATGCCCGGTATCTCCGAAGAACTCTTAGTCCACCGCCTGAGTGTTGATCCGGGTTCCAAACCGGTTCAGCAGAAGAGGCGTAAGTTCGCCCCCGAGCGACAGCTCGCTATCAAAGAGGAGGTAGATAAATTGCTGAAGGCCCTATTCATACAGGAAGTAAACTATCCTGAATGGTTATCAAACGTAGTAATGGTGAAGAAGTCCAACGGAACTTGGAGAATTTGCATTGATTTCACCGACCTCAACAAAGCCTGTCCTAAAGATCCCTTCCCTCTACCGAGCATCGACACTCTGATTGACGCAACCTCGGGACATGAGCTTCTAAGCTTCATGGACGCTTTCTCGGGTTACAATCAGATAAGGATGTTCCCGCCGGATATCCCAAAGACGTCTTTTGTGACCGACCAAGGCCTTTATTGCTACAGGGTCATGCCATTCGGCCTAAAGAACGCAGGGGCAACATACCAGCGCCTCGTCAACAAAGTTTTTCAGGCTCAGATCGGCAGAAACATGGAAGTGTACGTCGATGACATGCTGGTGAAAAGCATCCGAGGTGTTGATCATGTGACCGACCTCCAAGAAGCATTTGATGTTTTAAGAAGGAACAATATGAGACTCAACCCGAACAAGTGTGCGTTCGGCGTCTCATCAGGCAAGTTCCTCGGCTTTATGGTTAGCCAACGAGGAACAGAGGCGAATCCGGAGAAGATCAAGGCCATACTGGACATGCCCCCCCCTAGAAATGTCAAAGAAGTTCAGAGGTTGACTGGCCGCCTAGCCGCCATAGGGCGCTTCCTGTCGAAGTCCGGGGAGAAGTGCCTCCCGTTCTTCAAAGCCCTCAGGGGGGCTAAAGGATTTGAGTGGGGGCAGCAACAACAAGACTCCTTTGACCAGCTCAAAGCCTACCTCGTCAATCCACCTCTCCTTAGCAAACCAGTACCCGGCGAACCGCTCTACCTCTACCTTGCAGCTTCCGAACAGACGCTCAGTGCGGTCTTAGTTAGAGAAGAAGAAAGGGCTCAGAAGCCCATATACTACGTCAGCAAGGTGCTCCGGGATGCCGAACTCCGGTACCCGAAGATTGAGAAAATGGCGTATGCCCTGGTAATGGCCGCGAGAAAACTTAGACCCTACTTTCAGTCCCATTCGATGGTCGTCCTTACCGACCAGCCGCTGAAACAGATTCTTCACAAACCCGAGACTTCTGGTCGCCTCATGAAGTGGTCGATCGAGCTGAGCCAGCACGATATAACTTATCAGCCTCGGACTGCAATCAAGGCACAGGCACTGGCCGAATTCATAGTTGAGACTACAATCCCCGAGTCTAGCCAAGCAGCAAAGGGACCCCCTGTCTGGACGGTCTACGTTGACGGGTCCTCTTGTAATGAGGGAAGCGGAGCAGGAGTCATCCTGGCAGGACCAGATGGCTTCATCCTCCAATACTCTCTCAGGATAAATTTCAAAGCCTCGAACAACGAGGCCGAATACGAAGCACTAATAGCCGGGCTTCGAATGGCCCGGAATGCTGGGGCGCATCGGCTACAGATTTTCAGCGACTCCCAGTTGATTGTTAACCAGGTCCTCGGCGAGTATGAAGCCCGCGACGATAGAATGGCTAAATACCTGTCCAAAGTAAAGAGCCTCATGGCGCTGTTCGACGAGGCCCTCATCCAAAGGATCCTTCGAGAAGAAAATGCTCAGGCTGACGCCCTATCCAAGTTAGCCTCCTCCTCCCTTCAAGGTCTGGAACAGACTGTTTTGATAGAAGTCCTCCTGAAGCCGAGCATAGAGGACGAAGCGCCGGACTCCGTTGAAGCATTGCCCGTCCTCCTCGAAGACAACTGGATGAAACCCATTGTCGAATTCCTGAGGAACGGACTCCTCCCTGGAGATCCGAGGGAAGCACGAAGAATCAGGGCCCGAGCCGAACGTTTTTCTTTACTCGAAGGCGTCTTATACAAACGCTCCTTCACCCAAGCGGATGGTCGACCGTATCTAAGGTGCCTCTCCCCCGAGCAAGCCGACTATGCCCTGCAAGAGCTCCATGAGGGGATCGGCGGAGCCCATTCTGGATCCAGGGCTCTAGCGCGCAAGGTATTAAACTATGGATATTACTGGCCCACTCTCCTACGGGACGCCGAACGACACGTTCGGCAGTGCAGCTCCTGCCAAAAGTATGCAGACATCCGACGCCTTCCACAGGCACCGCTAACCTCACTATCAAGTCCCGTTCCCTTCGCTATGTGGGGGATGGATTTACTGGGACCATTTCCTCCAGCCCCCGGACAGCTAAAGTTCCTAGTCGTGGCAGTCGACTATTTCTCTAAGTGGATAGAAGCCGAGCCCCTGGCTACGATCACCGAACATAGGGTTGTTCAATTCTTCTGGAAAAATGTGATTTGCCGGTTCGGCGTTCCCCGAGTCATAGTCACAGATAACGGGACACAGTTTACTGGAGCTGCCTTCCGAGCCTTGTGTGAAGACCTTTCCATACAACACCGATTCTCCTCTGTCTCCCATCCCCAGTCGAATGGCCAGGCTGAGAATGCCAACCGACAGATTCTTGCGGGAATCAAGAAGAGGTTAGACAAGTGTTCCAAGGGACTATGGGTCGATCAGCTGCCGAACGTACTCTGGAATCACCGCACCACCAAGCGGACCCCAACAGGCGAGAGCCCATTTAATCTCACCTATGGGGCCGAAGCCATCATCCCCCTGGAAGTCGGGATACCCTCTCCTCGCCTGATCGCTTATGAAGAAGAGCAGAATGCTAGAGAACTGAGAACAAGCCTAGATCTGATAGACGAGATCCGAGAGAGAGCTGCCATACGCCAGCAAGCTTACCGAAGAAGGATCGAGCTGCAATACAACAAAAGAGTCCGCCCAACGGACCTCAAAGAAGGGGATTTAGTCCTTCGGAAGTTGGCCATCTCGTTCCCCGGGCAGAAAAGCAAGCTGGCCCCGAACTGGGAGGGACCGTACAAGATCTCGAAAGTAATCCGCCCCGGTACGTACAAGCTAGAGGACCTCGAAGGCAGAGAAATTCCCAGGACTTGGAACGCCGACCATCTTTTGAAATACCAAGAGAAGGCAACCACGTCTCTCCAAGTAACTCGAGATGTCGAACCGTTCCCTTCCTTTCTCTAGTCATAGTTTGTCCTTTTGTTCTTTCTTCTATTATTGTAATAACGGCTAGCAACTTTAGAAGCAGCCGATCATTAGTTGTTAATAAATGAAGTTTCTTCATGTTTTCGCTACTATTACATCCCTCTGCTTGTAACTCTTTAATGTCACAATGGTTCCGGAGCCCAACACTTGGCTCGATTCTACTTCGCGAGCTCGCTCCTAAGCGGGCCAGAAGTAGCTCGCCATTCGAAAATGCTCCCACAGCCGTTGAATGGTACGGAGTCCAACACTTGGTTCGACCCTACTCCGCAAACTCGCTCCAAAGCGAGCTAGGGGTAGCTCGCCATTCGAAATTGCTCCTACACCGCTTAAACTGACAATGGTTCCGGAGTCCAACACTTGGCTCGAGTCTACTTCGCGAGCTCGTTCCTAAGCGAGCTAGAAGTAGCTCGCCATTCGAAAATGCTCCCACAGCCGTTGAATGGTACGGAGTCCAACACTTGGTTCGACCCTACTCCGCCAACTCGCTCCCAAGCGAGCTAGGGTAGGTCGCCATTCGAAATTGCTCCTACAACCCCTAAACTCACAATGGTTCCGGAGTCCAACACTTGGCTCGATTCTACTTCGCGAGCTCGCTCCTAAGCGAGCTAGAAGTAGCTCGCCATTCGAAAATGCTCCCACAGCCGTTGAATGGTACGGAGTCCAACACTTGGTTCGACCCTACTCCGCCAACTCGCTCCCAAGCGAGCTAGGGTAGGTCGCCATTCGAAATTGCTCCTACACCCCCTAAACTCACAATGGTTCCGGAGTCCAACACTTGGCTCGATTCTACTTCGCGAGCTCGCTCCTAAGCGAGCTAGAAGTAGCTCGCCATTCGAAAATGCTCCCACAGCCGTTGAATGGTACGGAGTCCAACACTTGGTTCGACCCTACTCCGCCAACTCGCTCCCAAGCGAGCTAGGGTAGGTCGCCATTCGAAATTGCTCCTACACCCCTTAAACTCACAATGGTTCCGGAGTCGAACACTTGACCCGATTCTATTTCGCGATTCCTCACCAACCTAAAAGAAGCTCGCCATTCGGAGTTCGACAGTTTAGAAGTTACCCCCTGACAGACAACATTCACAGGAATAAAACACGCAAGTTCGGCAATAACGCATTTATTGATGAAACAGATGTGATACAAAGGCGAACACAGACAGGAGCACGACTCAACAAAGGAAATTTACAATACCGACTCGTCACACTTAACCAATAAAAATAAATAAAAAAAACTCGCGGAAGCGACCACTTCAGCGCTTCTTCGGAGCTGGAGCGTTCCGCTTCAAGGACACTCGAGAGTGACGACGCTTGTCCCCGGAGCGCGACCCCAAGCCGGCAAACTGGGACGTATCCTCGGCACCGCTCCTGGCGGCTACGCCGACGGACGCCCCGCTCGAGGAGATTGCCACCGAGCTCTGTGCGTCCCCCGGGCTTGGGTGGCCGATCCGCTGACGGGTCGCCATCTCATAGAAAGTAATGCCCCGCTCACTCTCAGCGCGAGTGCATGACGTGCTTCGAACATTGATCGGCCCTGAATGTGGCTTCAGACGAGCCACTTCGGCCTCCAACTCCGAGATCCTGTCCCGCAACGAGTCGTCTTTAACGTCGACTTCGAAACGTGGGGGTATCGCGGAGTCCGGCACTCCAGATCGACTAGCGACGAGGCGCCGAAGGTGGGTGACCTCGATGCTTTTATCCACCGTCGCCCTCTTGAGCGCTTCGACTTCAGCAGTCAACTCGACTCGTTCAGTCGTCAACTTGGCCACCTCGGCCGTCAGCCCCTCGCCCTCACTCCGGAGCTTCGCCTCTACGGACTGCAGATGCTGTATCTCGGAAAGCAACTCGTCCTTCTCCGCTGTTATTTTGGACAAATTATGACGAATGCACTGAACACGAATCTCATTACTGAAATCAGTGGGCAAGTGTTCACCTTCGGGTATGAGCTCGGCGATTCGGCTTTCCAAACGACGAATCTCGATATCACGCCGGCCAAGGACGAGCTGGAGATGCTTCCTCTCGCTCTCGGCTCGGCGCAATCCGAGCTCGACCTCATAAAGCTTCTCCCTACACCTAGCCAGACACAGCCTCGTCGCCCCTAGGCCAGCCTCGGCTCTAACCTCTTCGTCCGGGCGGGAAAGCTCGACGTCTTGGGGAATCACCATAAGCTGCAAAGAAATCGGAGCAATTAGCAAAAACGTTGAGCGTGGCCGAAGCACCGCACTTGGAAAAATTTTCATCTCTAAAAACAAAGTTTGACGGTTCGGCAAAAGAGGGGGCATAAAACAGAAATTTCCGAGCACCAACACTTGCAAAAATTTTGATTTCATTTACGTCAAAAGAAGCGGTGGCCAGTCCGCTATTAGGCATTACAAAGTTCGAAAGGAAAAACAAAAAAAAAAGAGAAAAAAAAAAGAGCAGAAACAGCCAAAAACAATAAAACGAGAGGCGGATTCAGTGCTCGACCTCTTTCCCCGGGCGACGAGGCGGAGTAGGGGTCGACTTCGCCGAAGGAGACGCCGCCGCCAGCGGAATGGCCGTGGTGCTCGGGACCTCGCCAGTAATCCCGGCATCGGCATCAGCGCCGCCCTCCTCCTCCTCCTCCTCTTCCCCTTCGGACTCGGGGTCGAAGCCCTCGACGTGTCCGGGGAAGAGTCGCCATCCCGAGACGTCCACCCCGGGGTATGCCTCTCGCACCCGGTCGAGGGCAGTGGCGAAGGCCTTCGCCATGTTCTGCGCGAGGTACCCCTGGGCCTTCTTCAAAGTGGCGTCCTCCACCTCCTTCACGGCCGCCGCTCGCTTCGCCTCGGCCTCGACCAACTGGTTGGCCGACCCCTCCTTCTCCCGACGTAGCTCGTCCTCCAGCCTCTTCACTTCGGCCTCGAGGTGCTGGATCCTCGCGGACCGACCTTCATGCTCGACCCGGAGTTTGTCGAGCTGGTTCGACATCCGAGCCTTCTCGTTCCGAGCCTGGTCGGACTCCTGCTTCAGCTCCTTCTCGAGGGCGGTCAGCCTCTCGGTGAGGTGACCGAAATGGACGATGATCTACAATGGAAAGAAGAAGAACTCCGAGAGTTAGAAAAAAAAAATTTTTTTTGGGATCCAAAGGGACGAAACGAACGAAGCGAACTCGAAACTTACCGATACCGCCGAACGGGCGATCTCGATCACGTCGTCGCCCTGCCTCCCCGCATCCATGGCGGCGCGGTCCTTCGGGGTGGCGAGATGCTTCACGGCCTGCATACTCGCCAACGAGTTCCCGAGGAACCCGTCGTGCTTCCGGACCTGCCAGTCCGGGATGTGGATCCGCTTGTGCTCCTCCGTCAGGAGCTCCTCGCCTGCCACGGTCAACGGCGGGGTCGGCATGGCGAGGGCGGCGGCGATGGGGAACTCCCCCGCAGATGCTGGAGCCGAGGTCGACACCACGGCGACGACCGGGTCGTCGGCAATCTCCACCGCCTGGACGGGGCCCTCGATCCTCGGCGCCTGTGAGGATGAGGGCAGCTTCGACGCTACCCTCTTGCGCTTCCTCGGCGCCTTACTGGCGAGTCCTGCCCTGAGCGCCAACACCGCCTCGTAGTCCATGGATTCTGCATCGGGAACAAAAAATGATTAACACAAAAAACAATAAGGCAGCAAGTACGGAAAGAAGAATTTGACGAGAGCCGCGTACTAGGATCTACGCGGCCGAGCCCTCCCCTGTAAAGAACGTCTTCCATCAAATCCTTCCAGTCATACTTCGGCCGGTCCAGAAGGGTCCGGACCGCCCCTTCTTCTTCTACTGAGAGCCTCGGCAGCGCCGTCGCCCTCTTGGTCACCCCTTCTGCCCAATTGGTGGGGATCGGCCAGGCCTCTCGACTCCGCACGACGACCCACTTCTCTCGCCAGTGCTTGATAGAGTCTGGGCAAACCACGAGCCTGCCGCCGTGCCTCGGAGTCAGATAATACCGGTACTCCGACTTGTTCCCTTGATGGAGCCGGTATATCGTCCGAAGCACGTTCAGCTGCGGTTCGATCCCCGCGGCCTGGCAATGGAGAACGAAGCCATTAATCACTCGCCACGCGTTCGGCATGAGCTGAATAGGGCAGACCCCGTACCAGCTCACCACGGTAATTGCGAACGCGTGGAGAGGTAGCCGGGCACCGGCGATAAAGGCATCAACCGGCCAGCAACACATGGTCACTGGCAGCGGCGAATTGGCCCTAACCCCGGGGCCCAGCAGCATGATTTCGTACTCCTCCGGGATGAAAAAAGCGTCCCGGATCGCCACCAACTCCTCCTCGCGCAGGATCGACGCCGCATCGTCCGCCTCCGTCGTCTCCCTCGCTTCATTCTCCTCGAAGGTCCTCTCCCTCCCATGAATGATTCGCTCGGCCTGGTCCTTCGGGAGCTCCCGGACCCTGTGTAGTCCAGTCAGCGGACCCGGCAGCTGTCCGAACTCTCCCATCCTCTTCGGATCCTCGACAATCGAATCCTTGCCGAATACCTTGCCCTTGGTTGGAGTCGGAGTCGAGGCTTCGGCGCCTATAGGGGAGGACTCGGACCCAGAGACTTCATCTGAGACAGAAGCTACAGACATAGTTTATAAATTACCTCGAGAGAAAGAGCTTCCGAAAAACTTCGCCTGAGCAAACACCGGTGCCGGAAAAACTCGCCTGAAACACTAGAGAACGCCTGAGCAAATGAGAGGAGAAGTGAGAAATGAGAGGGGGGGGGGGGTGAGGATTTATAGAAGGGGGGCACTCCCCACGAGGCTAATGGGCTTGTACGACCGGCCCATCTAAACCAAGCGGCGGAGCGATCCCAATCGACACCTCGTTAACCGCAGCGAATCATGAGATGCATTTAATGTTATCCCATCTGATGGAACCCCAGAGGTCACAGCATTTAATGGGCGTCCCATCTGTCAGAGTTGTCAGAATTGTCAGAATTGTCAGACGTTCAAATGGCGCACAGAAAAGACAAACTCACATAAACAACAAGTCTGGGCGCTCGGCACCCACTGCCGAGCATTCGTGACACCGACCCTGTTATAGGGAAAAAGTCACGTTCGGCACCCACTGCCGAGCATTCGTGACACCGACCCTGTTATAGGGAAAAAAGTCACGCTCGGCACCCACTGCCGAGCATTCGTGACACCGACCCTGTTATAGGGAAAAAGTCACGTTCGGCACCCACTGCCGAGCATTCGTGACACCGACCCCGTTATAGGGAAAAAGTCACGTTCGGCACCCACTGCCGAGCATTCGTGACACCGACCCTGTTATATGGAAAAAACAGGTTCGGCACCACTGCCGAGCATTCGTAACACCGACCCTGTTATATGGAAAAAACAGGTTCGGCACCATTGCCGAGCGTTCGTGACACCGACCCTGTTATATGGAAAAAACAGGTTCGGCACCACTGCCGAGCATTCGTGACACCGACCCCGTTATAGGGAAAAAGTCACGTTCGGCACCCACTGCCGAGCATTCGTGACACCGACCCTGTTATATGGAAAAAACAGGTTCGACACCACTGCCGAGCATTCGTGACACCGACCCTGTTATATGGAAAAAACAGGTTCGGCACCATTGCCGAGCGTTCGTGACACCGACCCTGTTATATGGAAAAAACAGGTTCGGCACCCCTGCCGAGCATTCGTGACACCGACCCTGTTATATGGAAAAAACAGGTTCGGCACCGCTGCCGAGCGTTCGTGGCACCGACCCTGTTATATGGAAAAAACAGGTTCGGCACCGCTGCCGAGCGTTCGTGGCACCGACCCTCTTATAGGGAAAAAACAGGTTCGGCGGATCGCCGAACTCGCTCCTGACGCTCGCGGCCCTGCCGAACTCGCTTCCCTCTCTGGAAAAGCTCGCCGAACCGCATATGGACCTCGGCCCCTTCGCCAGCGAACTCTAGGGAGGTCTAAAGCGTGATCCAAGTATGCAAGACCCCCGAACGACGAATTGGTACTCCGCGAAAGTAAAAAAAGACGTCCCCGCAGTCACGCCACATGACCATCAGAGTTCAGGAGCGACTCAGAGTTCAATCCGCTTGAAAAATCACCAAACTACCTCCTTCAAGATTCAAAACCTTCCGTTTGGGCCCCGATACAACTCTACCAGCCATTAAAAACAGCTAAACTACTCCTCAAAGGCCGATCAAGCTCAGCCTTTAGGAGTGGGGGGCTCGTGATATGGCTAAAAATGGGGTTTAATCGGAACCGTCCAAATCAGGCGCGAATCTTGAGACCTGAGGGTAAAACAGTAATTTCACCCACAAAAGGACCAAAACGGATATTGGATCTGCCCTCCTAGGGCCCAATAATCCGCGAATGGATCCACCACCAAGAGGGTGCGGGTCTCAACCCGCTGCGCACCCAATCCATCAAGATAGAGTCAGGGTCCCTGATTAAACACGATCAACGGCCCTGATGGACATCTACCTTTTCACGGGGGATTAGGGATTAAATTCCTTATCTGATTACAGGGAATATATCCTATCAGATTACCTTCCTCATCTGATTATGGAGGACATTCCTTATCAAATCACGGGGATTACATTCCTAATCCGTTCCCTAAGACGCCTATAAATACCCCCCATCCATCTCCATTAAGAGGTAATCAACTCTTCACCAGTTTTTGTGCTCATTCATAGTCTTCTTAGATTACTGACTTGAGCGTCGGAGGGTGCGTCGCCGGGAACAACCCCGGTGTCTCGCACTTTTTGCAGGTGCACGGCGGGAACGACGAACGGGGCCCGACGGAACAGGTACCAGGTTTTCCTATTCAGTTTCCCCAAGAATCCACAAGTTCTATCTGTTTGCCCCCACACCAAATTTAGCGGCAACACATACCTTTCTGAACTTAGATCCCATGCACACACAAAATTCGAGTCAGCAAAAAACTGAGTAATTCCCTGCACACAAAATTAAAAATTAGAATAAGAATTCGGTTAATGAGATGAAATTAGAGTCGTCGCATCGCATATAGAGGCTCCCAATTTGGTGGAGGAAAGTCGCCGATACAGAGTCACTTGATATTCCCGCTCAATTTGGTGGAGGGGAGTTACCGATACGGAATCAACAGCGGATCAGATATCGGCCACGACCTCTTGATTGGGGTTCGACATTGAATTTGGATTTGGATTTGCTTTGAGATTTTCAAATTTTCAATTTTTTAGATTTTCAAATTTTCAAATTTATCAAAATTATCAAATATTTGAATTTTAAATTTTTTAAATTTTAAACTTTTGATTTTTAAAAAAAATTAATTTTTTTAATTATTTTTAAAAAAAATTAAATTTTTTTTAATTTAAAAAATTTTAATTTTTAAATTTTAAATTCTAATTTTTTTAAAATTTTTTTTAAAAATTTTGTAAAAAAAATTTTTAATTTTTTATAATTTTTTATAAATTTTTGTTTTTTCTATTTTTTGAATCTTTTTTAAAGTTTTTAAATTTTTTAATTTTTTTGCTTTTAAGTTTTTAAATTTTTTTTTTAAAAAATTTCTTTAATTTTTATTTTCTTCATTTTTTTGAATAGAAGATAGAGAGAGAGAGAGAGAGAGATAATTAAATAAATAAAGAAGTTGTTTTGGATATGGGATTTGAATTTGAGTTTTGGGAAAAAAAATTTGGGAGGAAAAATGCGTTTTTTGAGGTTAGATCTGGGCATTTGACTTTGGAGGGATTGAAGGAGAGCCACTTGATAGCTTTCTTCGTGTTTTAGTAAAAAACACGAAGAAAGCTATCAAGTGGCTCTCCTTCAATCCCTCCAAAGTCAAATGCCCAGATCTAACCTCAAAAAACGCATTTTTCCTCCCAAAAGTTTTTTTCCCAAAACTCAAATTCAAATCCCCCACCCAAAACAACTCTTTTATTTGTTTAATTATTTCTCTTCCTCTCTCTCTCTCTCTTCTATTCAAAAAATTAAGAAAATAATTTTTTTTAAAATTAAAAAAATTTAAAACTTTGAAATAACTCAAAGAAATCAAAAACTTATAAAAAATTTTTAAAAAGTATTAATTTTTTTTAACTATTTAAAAAAATTTAAAAATTTAAAAATTTAAAATTTTTAAAAAATTTTAAAATGTTTGAAATTTTAGAAATTTTGAAAATTAAAAAATTAAATTTTTTTTTTAAAACTAAAATTTTAAAAAATTAAAATTTTAAATTTTTAAAAATTTAAAAGTTTTAAAATTTTAAATTTTAAAAAATGTGAAAATTTTAAATTTGAAAATTTGAAAATTTTTAATTTTTGAAAATTTGAAAATCTCAAAGCAAATCCAAATCCAAATCCAATGTCGAACCCCAATTAAGAGGTCGTCGCCGATATCTGATCCGCTGCTGATTTCGTATCGATGACTCCCCTCCACCAAATCGAGCGCGAATATCAAGTGACTGTATCGGCGACTTCCCTCTACCAAATTGAGAGCCTCTCTATGCGATGCGACGACTCTAATTTCATCTCATTAACCGAATTCTTATTCTAATTTTTAATTTTGTATGTGCAGGGAATTACTCAGTTTTTTGCTGACTCGAATTTGTGTGTGCATGGGATCTAAGTTCAGAGATGTATGATTGTTTTATTTTTGGGTTTAAAATTTTTTAATTTGGTGATTTATTTGATGTGTTTTATATTGGTTTTGATTTAAGGTGTACGCAAGTGAGAGATGGATTATTTGGTGGCCTCAATTTGGACTTCCGAACCATGGCAGGATAGATAAGCTGACCAGTAACCTAAAATAAATTGGCAAATATGCAACATTAATTTCTTTACTACACGAAAAAATACTATTGTGAAGTGTTCCCTTCACTGGTTATTCAAAAAGCATGGATAACATAACATCTAAGAACTTTTAGTGTATATTCGGATATATAGGATTGGGATGACTGGAGTTTACCAGTGAAGGGTGCAAACTCTCCACTCAAAAAAGACAGCTAAAGTAAATTTGTTAGTTATCCAAAAAAAACTAATAAAGGTGCAATGGGGAGACAAAGTGAAGATAAAAGAATTGATTAGCTTAGATTAGAGTTTTGAGAACTTCATTTATTTCATTTTGGTTGAAATAATAATAAGAGGTATTTCAATTGCAAACTGAGTCTCAGACAAATAAATATTTAGATTATTGATATTGTAGATATCTTTACACATGTACTTGCGTTACCATTGTATTTAGACATGCTCATAGTGGTAATGGGATTAGAGTAAGCTCTATAAAACCTATACGATAATGTCCTTGCATAACTATTACAAGCATCTAAAAGTGATGCTGAAGTTAAAAAAAACTCTATGCAGTATTTCTAACAAACTATATGCATTCCAGGTAAGTTCAAGCTAATGATCAAGAAAGCAATGGTTGAGCTTAAAGGTAGATATGCTGCTTTCTCATATAATATGTCTATTACTTCAATTAATTTGCTGGACTTCCAAAACTATTTTATATAATCAGACCAGGTGCATCGTTCCAAAGACGTGCCGTAGGCACGTGTCAACAGGCAAACCTAATATATATATATTATGTGGTATATGCATGCGGATACATGATATCCGCATAGCATAAATGCCCGTATATTCAGGTATTTCCGGTTCAAAATGATCAGCAAATATTTTTATGACAGAAAGTCAATGTATCTAACCAATTACTCCTACTGGTTCATATCAGAATCGTGATAATTGATGAAAGTTATTTTGGCATCAAGAAAAGTAAAGTCAACGGACAAACTTAGTATATCTCTACTATTTTAATGGGAGAGTTGGGGTTGTAAACAAACAAACCCTAATTTTGTAACTGAGCAAAGCCGTACAATATACATTCAAATTAAATTCAATTAATAGAAACATTTGTAGACAAACAAATCCGTGTGTTGCTCGTGCATATGTAATCTAATATAAATGAAGTATTAGATTTAAGGCCAGACTACATTGAAGTTTTTACTATTAATAAAAATATATTTATTAAGACGTGCATCGCACGTGAAAATTACTAGTATATATTATGTGGAAGATGGGAATTGATCCTTCAACCTCATGTGAGCCCAAAACTTTAAATATTGTGCCACAAGACAATATTGACATTAAACAATAAAATAAATATTTTAAATGTATACTAAATTTCAATAGCTTTAGATAACAAACTAAGGATTAGAATTTACGTGTATAAAAAATAATAAATTTTACGATATTTTCTAATAAATTAGCTTCTATTATTATTTTGTTTTCGCAGATTCATTTTTCCATCTAATGCAAATTTCTTTGCCATGGATAACAACCACAAGAAAAAGAAGCCACTTCAAGAATGCCACGTCAGACTTTGGAAAAATGATAAGGATGGGTACTTGTACGTACTGAAATATATTCACCTTATAATCAACTTAATTACAATTGGCACTTTATTTATTTAATAAAAAAAAAAAACCTTTAATTAATCATGCAAAAACTTTGAATACTCTGGCTTCTAGTCTCAACTTTTTTGCCTATAAAAAGGACCCAACCATTTCCCTCTCAATCTGCCTCTCTCTGAAGTCTGAACATTCTGATCCCAAATCCAAGTAGCCATAAGGTAATAATTTACTTTTCTTCTCTATATCCTCTTTAAATCTTATCTTCACTAACCTATATCTGTTCTTGCGAGTTTTGTTAATTATGTCACCTCTTTCATTAGTTAAGGAAGAAATTTATGTTTCTAGCAATTTAACGCCGAAAGAGGAGACATAATTGACCTGTTATCACATATTTTGCACGTATCTAAGAATTTGGTTGGAGTGATTTAATAAAGAGTCAATATTGACGCAAGCTTTGTCTCTGCTATTAGATTCATTAATTTAAATTAGTTTGGCATTTTCGATGCCTGGATTAGGCTGGAAACTAGCTACAGAGAGCAAACTTATCCACACACACTCTTTTGGGTTTCTTTAAATTCGATCTCATATAATTTCTTGTTTTTTGAACATCAGTTGAGCTGGGAGAAGCTTCAAAAAATGAAGGCATTGATTCTCGTTGGTGGGTTTGGTACCCGTTTGCGCCCGTTAACCCTCAGCGTCCCCAAGCCACTCGTGGATTTTGCTAACAAGCCCATGATCCTCCATCAGGTATTTATTAGTATGCTTCATGTTCTATTTTCCCATTTATCAATCTCATTATTATTCTTCATTTTTAAAAGTTAACATTATTAATTTCTTCTTTTTTTTTTTTTGACGAAAATATATATTATTAATTTCTTCATTATGATCAGATTGAAGCTCTGAAAGAAGTTGGAGTTACTGAGGTCGTACTGGCCATCAACTACAGGCCAGAGGTTTGGACTTTGGATCCTCATTTTATTTCTTTGTTTTTTTTTTTTTTAAAGCTTCATTTTTAGCTTAATAATTTGATTAGTACTTGTTTTAGCCCTTTTATGCACTTTAATCCCATCCAAAACCAATAATTTCAGATAATTATTTATCAAACATATCCTTCAATTCAGTGATTCAGAAATAGTCGAGGTTCAGGAGATCCAGTCTACACTGAATTAGTCAACCTTCCAGGGCTATTATGCGTCTGTTTATCTTTCTTGTTTAGTTGTATTTTTATTTTTATTTTTGTCAGTCTTGCTTTATTTCGTTATTTCCTCGTTAATAAAAGTGTCAACAATAGTCTACCCTTTTCCTCAAAAATCTCCACTATTGTAATGGGAGAAGGCCTTAGTGTAATTTGTCCATCTGCCAATCCGAATAACGTACGTGTATAACTATTTTTTTTGAATTAAAAGTGACCCAGGTCATCTGTTTCATTAATGAATAATTAACGAAACAAAGTTCGAAATATTACAACCCAAATTTAGTACATTCCATATTCTAACACAAAATACATACTGAATCAGAAATCTAAAAGCATCTGCTAGTATACAACAAAAGACTGGCATACAAAATTCCTACACCAACCCTCCTATCCTCGTCGGTGTTTATACAACAAAAGACGTGCATAACTATTGTAAATGAGGTTTTAGTCTATCTATCTATCTATCTATCTACTATAATGTGAGAATGCCTTAGTGTAATTTGTCCATCTACCAACCCGTGCAATGTACGTGCATAACTATTATAAATGAGGTTTAGATTAAATCCAGACTACGTCTGAATTTTTACTTTTAAAAAAACTATATTTATTAAGACGTGCATCGCGCGTGTAAACTACTAGTAACATATTAATTAATATATCAGTTCTTAATTTATTAAATATTTAATTATTTTGTAATTGTATTTTATTTTCGGGTACAGGTGATGATGAATTTTTTGAAGGATTTTGAGGAGAAGCTTGGAATCAAAATAACATGCTCTCAAGAGACAGAGCCATTGGGGACAGCTGGACCACTGGCTTTGGCCAGAGACAGCTTGGCAGATGGATCTAACGAGCCCTTCTTTGTCCTTAACAGTGACGTCATCAGTGAGTACCCTTTTGCCCAACTCATTGACTTCCACAAATCTCATGGTGGAGAGGCCACTATCATGGTTACCAAGGTAAATTATTTATTACAGTACTAATAATTCGACCTGATCTGCATCGTTAAAAACTTGGTCATAAATAAAATTAATTTTGAATGGTATTTGTACAGGTGGATGAACCATCCAAGTACGGAGTTGTGGTCACCGACGAAAAAACTGGGCAAGTTGAACGATTCGTTGAGAAGCCTAAAATTTTCGTCGGCAACAAGATCAATGCAGGGATCTACCTGCTGAACCCGTCGGTCCTTGATCGAATCCAACTCAAACCAACCTCGATTGAAAAAGAAGTCTTCCCCAAAATTGCTGCTGACCACCAGCTGTATGCCATGGTTTTGCCCGGGTTCTGGATGGATATCGGACAGCCCAAAGACTACATCACCGGACTCAGGCTATACCTCAACTCCCTCAAATCCACATCGCCGTCCAAGCTTGCAGCGGGTGCCCACATTGTCGGCAACGTGATAGTGGACCCCACAGCTACGATTGGGGAAGGGTGTCTTATTGGCCCAGATGTGGCAATTGGGCCCGGGTGTGTGGTGGAAGACGGGGTCAGGTTGTCGAGATGCACTGTGATGAGGGGAGCACGCATCAAAAAGCATGCGTGCATCTCGAGCGGGATCATCGGCTGGCACTCAACGGTGGGGAAGTGGGCCAGGGTCGAGAACATGACTATTCTAGGGGAGGATGTGCATGTGTGTGATGAGATTTACAGTAACGGGGGTGTGGTTCTGCCGCATAAAGAGATCAAGTCCAACATTCTGAAGCCTGAAATTGTCATGTGAAGACAAAAGTATATCTAGTGATAATGTAATGTATATACGGTGTCTCAGTCTCTCTACTGAGCTCTGTTATTGTTTGTTTCTCAGCTGTTTGTGCAAGTGCTGTAATAACGGGGGATGTTTAACTTCGATTAAGATGAGCATTCGGCATTCCCCTCCTCTTTATTCATTTAGGGTCTGTTTGGAAACATTTAAGTTGGGGAATGGGAAGGAATAGAATGAAAATGAATGGAGAGGAATGGAAAGAAAGAGAAAGGGATGAATTAACTTTATAAGTTGTGTGTGTTTGGCAACTGGTGGAATGAAATTGACTTTTTTTTATTTCCATTCCCTAGTCTTGTTTGACAAACAATGGAATATTATGGATTACGGCATTTTGAAAAACCTTTTGATAACATTTGTACATGGACATACTTCTGACATTTTGCATTTTAGGTTGAGTAATGAATAAAATTGTTTTCCTGGAGAGAAAAAACATACATCTGACACTCCCAAAAAATGAAGATTTATTAATTCTAAAATCACCCACTCTAACCAAAATTAATTAGTTTACCTTATTTTTTATTTTTTTTATTTTTTTGTAATTTAATTCTTTTCACTTTTGATATTTGAATTTAAAAAAGAATCGGGTAAAAAATATATTATCAACGGGATCAAGAACATTGGGTAATTTACACCGAAAGAGGGATCTTA
Source organism: Hemerocallis citrina (assembly GCA_017893485.1). NCBI lineage: Eukaryota > Viridiplantae > Streptophyta > Magnoliopsida > Asparagales > Asphodelaceae > Hemerocallis > Hemerocallis citrina. Next base: position 182,998,303 of record CM030358.1, on the reverse strand, counting down.
GTTCGGTACTAAAAGTTGGCGAGGTGATTTGCCGAAATTGAAAGCGAAAAAAAAAAAAAAAAAAAACTGTTCTCTGATTAAAAAGTTCGGTGGATTCTGAAATTTAACGTTTATTTTATGTGAAGTTCTTTTAACATAGTTGGTCTTATATTTATTTATTTATTTAAGTTGAAGAACAATTAGTTGTTTCCATTCCTTTACCCAGCTTTCCGAGGGGGTGGAGCTGGAATAGAATTCGGCTCAAATCTTTCCCTAGGGAATGATATTTAATTGTTTCCTTTATTTTCTTTTTCAAAACAAACAGGCCGTGGAATAGGATAAGATGGGTCTATCCACAGTATTCCATTCCTTTTCCTAGTTTTTTGGGTTTCCAAACGCGCCCTTAAAGAAAAGATGTTGATTAGATCACTGGTCTATAAGGTTTATCAAAGAAAGCTTATACATACCGTAAGAATTAATGACATGGACACGGGAAATTTTCTAAAACATTATAATGGTTTAGGCATTGTCAAGTCAAACTGTCTGCTTTCAAAATAGAAGTGTCTCCGATAGAAGATTTGAACAGGGATTCTCAACAGTCAAGGGGCAAATGCTGTAACCATTGTACGTAAACTTACATTGGTTGAGCAAGAACCATGGGGAGAAGAACTCAAGAGTGAGAGAACTGATTCAGTAGGCTTTCTACGACTTTAGACCCGTACCATGAACAAGACTTTTAGTCTTTTGAAAGGGCAGTCTATATATCTGCTTCTCTATTGAACTGTTTTTCTCTTTTAATCTGTCATACCGTTATTTATAACGGAAAATCTAAGGCTAACAAAATATAATATTTTGCTTTTCTTTTTGTAATAATTTATTGGCAATTTCGATTTGTACTAATTATTAATTCATACAGGAAATCGTTCATATGGCTAAAAATATGGTGAAATCGGGACCATTCAAATCAGGCACGAATCTTAAAGCTCGGGGGTAAAATAGTAATTTCACCTACAAACGGGTCCGAAATGGAAACTGTGCCTTTTTCCAAAGGCCCAATAACCCATAAACAGATTCGTCTTACTGGGTGCGGGTTCCGACCAGCAAAAAATCCAGTCCAGCTGGATAGAATTAAGGTTTATGATTGTCCTTAATCAACGGTCCTGATCACTTCTATCCATCCACTAAGAAGTAGGGATTTGATCTTATCCCGAAACTGGTTCCTAAGACGGCTATAAATACCCCTCATCCCCCACTGTTACCAGATAATCAATCTTTTGCCAATCAAAGCTCTTTCATAATCTTTCTGATTACTGACTAGAGCGTTGGAGGGTGCGTCGCCGGAATCAACCCCTGTGTTTCGCACTTTTTGCAGGTCAGCGGCGGGAGATCACGGTCAAACTCCGGTGGAAAGGTTTCAGGTTTGACTATTCAATATCCCAAGAATCCACAAATCTATCTGTTTGCCCCCACACCGATTTCAGCGGTAACAGAATGGCGCCGTCTGTAGGAAACACGAATAGCAATCCATCATCTTCCATCGGTTAAGATCACCTCAAGCCATGCCTCCAAGAAAACTGAGATCTAGAGGGTCCAACCGTGGGCCCACTCCTCAACCCCAACAGGAGGCTCCCCTCCAAATCGTCCAGCAGCAGGGATAACTCCCTCCTCAGCCTGATCACCCCCTGCAGCAGGGGCAGCCTCCTCCCCAAAATCTTCAACACCAGCAGGCTCCACTTGGGCCCCAGAACGCTGGTATAGGGACCTCCCGTCCTCATCCTCAGAAACAACCTCTTCACCGCGACCATGTCTCTATACATAACCCTTCCACCGACTCCATGGCATCCCACAACCCTCGGCCTTCAGAAGACCTCCGCAACATCCTCATCAACCGGCAGAAAGAAGAGGACCTTCACTGCCGTTTGGACGAAAGGCGGGCCCGTGAGGGTGCCACCGGCTCAGAACGTCCAAATGAGCGATCTCCTCGTCGCCGCGACCACAGGAGGTCCCCTCTTCATAGGAGACAAAGGGAGTATCCTGAGTACCGTCGAGGAAGACATCGTTCTCCCCCTGGTCGGCAACCTCAGAGGGACCAGAACGGACCTATTACCCGAGCCGAATGCCAAGAATTTCAAGCAACCATCTTGCAGGCCCTCAGTCTCCCACTAAACAACAATAATGTTCAGAGGGTCCCCACTTCTCCGCCGGGTCAGAGTTCTCACCATTGGTCCCTAACTCCTCCTCAAGCTCCGAGCCACCGCCGTCACATCGCCAGTCCTCACCATTCTCCTAGCTACCATCGCCGAACTCCACGCTCCCCATCGTACGAAGATGAGTCCAGAGGCTCACCGGGGTATCGTCGAAGGGATGATGCGGTCTACCGCCGTCTCCACGAGATGGAGAGGTAACTCGGCCAACTGGATAGAGAAGAAGAACTGAGAGGAAGGACCCTTCGTCCGAGCAGACCCCCGTTTTCTCGAACCATCATGGAGGCACCCGTTCCAGCAAACTTTAAGCCCCCGCAGTTCGAGACATATACGGAGGAGTCAAACCCCGTGGATCACATCGAGAGTTTTAAAACTCTAATGATGATTCATCAAGCCTCCGATGCACTCTTATGCAAAACTTTTCCAGCTACCCTCAAAGGTCCAGCTCGGGAGTGGTACTCCCGCCTTACTCCATCCTCCATATTCTTTTTTGAACTGTTCGAGACCCTCTTCGTAACCCACTTTGTGAGCAGCCGCCGCTCCGAAAAGACGAGTATTTCACTACTCTTCCTCCATCAGAAGAAGGGCGAGAAGCTAAAAGATTATGTCAAGCGGTTTACCGCTGAAGCCCGGTCCATCGCCTCCCTCGACCAGTCGGTCGCTGCAGCCGCCTTTCAGTCCAATGTCCTCAATTCGAGTCTCCGGTTGTAATACCCCAGATTTCTAAAGAGCGAACAGTCGACTGGTACTGGTAGTAGTCGACTGGTATGCGCAGGATTTGAGAAAATTGAGAAGGATTTGAGAATTTAGTCCCACATGGGAGGTTTACAAGAAATAATTTGAGTATAAATACTATTAGCCAATGATCAAGAGTCACCAATTCGGTTAACCACCTTTTGAGAGGCATCCTGTGGTGGGCAGTTGTACTACATAGTATCTAATTTGTCTTCTAAAAAAAATATATATTAAAATTGTCTGAGTATTAGGGCGGGGCGTTACAAATGGTATCAGAGCCGACTTTCGACACACCGGGTGTATTTGATACACGGCAGGGAGATGAGTCTCCGGAATTTGCTTCGTGGGGTATTCACGGAAGTAGGCAGGGTGCTAGAAAGGGCGGTCCTACACTAGATGTGTGTCCCGTACTCAGCGAGGACGCTGATTTCTAAAGGTGGGGTGTATGTAATACCCCAGATTTCTAAAGAGCGAACAGTCGACTGGTACTGGTAGTAGTCGACTGGTATGCACAGGATTTGAGAAAATTGAGAAGGATTTGAGAATTTAGTCCCACATGAGAGGTTTCCAAGAAATAATTTGAGTATAAATACTATTAGCCAATGATCAAGAGTCACCAATTCGGTTAACCACCTTTTGAGAGGCAGCCTGTGGTGGGCAGTTGTACTACATAGTATCTAATTTGTCTTCTAAAAAAATATATATTAAAATTGTCTGAGTATTGGGGCGGGGCGTTACACCGGTCCTCCCTAGCCAAAAAGCCCCCGCGAGACTTCTCCGACCTTCTTCTCAGAAGCGAGAAGTACATCCGGGCTGAGGAAGTTGAGCATCGCCCCACATTCGAGGGGTCTTCCTCAAGAAGCAAGAAAAAGGCAGCCGAAGATGAGGGAACTAAGAAGCTCCAAAAGGACAATGGGGGTCAGCGCCGCCTGCCTCCCAGATTTGAGAAGTTTACCCCTCTCAACACCAATGTTTCAACTATTCTCATGGAGATTGAGAAAGAGGGAGTCCTATCTCCTGCCCCGAAGATGAATACTCCTGGGAAGAAGAGAGATAAGGAGAAGTGGTGCCGATATCATCGAGACCACGACCACAACACCAATGACTGTCGGGCTCTGAAGAATGAAATTGAAGCCCTCATTCAGAGAGGGCAGCTGTCCAAGTTTGTGAGAAAGGACCGAATCGATCTTCCTCCTTCCCCCAGGGGGGCTAACAAGCGCCCCGAGAGGCGCGACGAGACTCCCGAGTTAGAAGAAGAACGCATCTTGCACCTCATCCATGGAGGCCCAATGGGAGGAACCTCCAATTCTACTCAAAAGGCTTTCATTGGGGAGGTCAACTCGGTGCACATCATACCCCCTCCCAAAGGTCTCGGAGTCCTGGTTACTTTCTCGGATAAAGATTTGGAGGGTATCCGAACCCCCCACTGTGACGCACTGGTGATTGACCTTCGCATGGCTAACTTCAAAATGGAGAGAATTCTGGTGGATAATGGCAGTTCTGTCCACATCATCTTCCTGGCGGCCTTCCGAGGACTCAAGTTATTGCGGGACAGGCTCAAGCCCGCCGGCTATACGCTCCATGGGTTCACGAGAGTGCTAGTGACTATCAAAGGGGGTGATAACCCTCGACGTAACCGCTGGCAAATCTCCTACTACCCGGACGGAGCCAATGAATTTCATGGTTGTAGACATTCCAGCCGCTTACAATGTGATCCTAGGCCGACCTGGCCTAGCTGCTTTAGAAGTCGTCTCGTCGGCTTATCATCTCAAAATGAAGTTCCCAACCAAGGCAGGTGTAGGGGAAGTAAGGGGAAGTCAGGAGATGGTCCGCAAATGCTACATGACCTCGACCGGAGGACCCGTTCTTTCCGTCGAGACCCTTGAAATTCCCCAGGAGAACACCCAGCCTATGTCGGAACCGGTAGACGAGCTGGAGGAAGTGTTTTTCTCGGATCAAGAACCGAACTGCAAATTCTTCATCAGCAAGACCCTCCCCTCTGCCCTCTATTCCGACATAATCCAGTGCATCAAGGAGAACCATGACCTCTTCGCATGGACCGCTGCCGACATACCAGGAATTTCCGAAGACCTCCTCGTCCATCACCTAAGTGTTGCTCCGAGGTCCAAACCAGTCCAGCAGAAGAGGCGTAAATTTGCCCCTGAGTACCAGCAAGCTATAAAGGAAGAAGTGGAGAAGTTCCTCAAAGCTCGGTTCATACAAGAGGTCAATTATTCCGAGTGGCTCTCCAATGTTGTTATGGTTAAGAAGGCAAATGGAAGTTGGAGAATTTGCATCGACTTCATCAATTTGAACAAGGCTTGCCCCAAGGATCCTTTCCCACTCCCCAGAATCGACACCTTGATCGATGCTACTTTGGGCCATGAGCTGCTGAGCTTCATGGATGCCTTCTCCGGATATAATCAAATCAGAATGTTCCCCCCGGATATCCCGAAGACGTCCTTCGTTACAGATCAAGGCCTCTACTCCAATCGAGTAATGCCCTTCGGGCTCAAAAATGTCAGCGCCACCTACCAGCGTCTCTTCAATAAGGTCTTCCAGAATCAGATCGGCCGAAACATGAGTGTACGTCGATGATATGCTAGTAAAAAGTATCCACGGGTCCGACCATGTCGTCGACCTACAAGAAGCCTTCGATGTATTGAGGAAGCATGACATGAGACTAAACTCGAATAAGTGTGCATTCGAGGTCTCATCGGGCAAAATTCCGGGGTTTCATGGTCAGTTAGAAGGGGATCGAAGCCAACCCTGAGAAAATCAAAGCTATACTGGATGTGGCTCCTCCTATAAGTGTAAAAGAAGTTCAGAAGCTCACAGGATGCCTCGCGGCTATAGGGCGCTTCCTGTCTAAGTCAGGGGAGAAATGTCTTCCTTTCTTCAAAGCCGTCAGGGGGGCTAAAGGTTTTGAGTGGGGCCAGCAGCAGTAAGAATCGTTCGACCAACTGAAGGCCTATCTGGTTAACCCCCCGCTCCTCAGCAAGCCTATTCCCAGCGAAGCACTCTACCTCTAACTCGCTGCCTCCGAACAAATCCTCAGTGCTGTTCTAGTAAGGGAAGAAGACAAGGCTCAGAAGCCTATCTATTATGTGACCAAGGTTCTCAGACATACGGAGCTCCGCTATCCAAAATTGGAAAAGATAGTCTACGCCTTGGTAATGGCAGCCAGGAAGCTTCGCCCCTATTTTCAATCCCACTCGGTGATCGTCCTTACCGACCAACCGCTCAAGCAAGTCCTGCACAAGCCGGAGACCTCCGGGCGTCTGATGAAGTGGTCGATCGAGTTAAGTCAATATGACATATCTTGTAATGCCCTGATTTTTCATTTAATGAAAAATTATTTTATTTTGCACGTAGTGTGCACGTATAATATTTTTGGTAAATATTTTTATCATGATGAGTATAGATTTTTAAATACGTGCTTTTTAATTATTTGTCTTACAAAGCCTTCTTTCAATTAGACAAAAAGCTTTTTTCTTGAAGCCCAAAATTTAATTCATTTATTTTTATTTTAAAATTATTATTTTGGCCCATAAACTAAAGCCCATGAGTTAATTCATTTTTGAATACAACTTGTAATGTTGGATACAATTTAAAGGTTATTTTTATATAAAATTTAATGTACAATTTTTGGAGGCAAATGCTTGCACGTGCATTGCACGTACACGTGCAAAGTGCACTTCCTATGCATGGCCGGTTGTGAGTTTGGAGGGAAACCAAAAATTTGAGTGGGATCATGGTGGGGTGGTTACTTGATTATGGGTGGTTAGTATAACTCCTCCTTAAATCTAAGCCATTTGCTCCTAACTCCTACTTCAATCTTAGTCATCCATTCTCCCATTTTTTTAGTATAAATACCCCCTCCCATGGCTAGTATTCTTGTGCAAATTAATTCTTCCAAACCTATAGTTCAATTACATTATCTAGTAGTTAGTAAGTGAGTAAAAGATTGAGAGATTGTGTGGGTTTGTGCTTGCAACAAGAAGAGAATGAGAGGCCCGCATCCAAGAAGGGGAGCTCTCGGTGTGGTGTGCTTGGAGACTTGTGTGCGCGTCGACTAGGAGGAGGAGCACTCTCATTGCAAGGACATTCGTTTAGGAGGTTGCAAATTGTACTTTCTTCAATAAGGTGGGTAAATTTTCCCTATTTCTAAATAGGAATGCATGCTAGATTTAATTAGAAAAATGATGCATGAAAATTGATTAATAAGAATGCACATTTAATTGGAAAAATGATCTATAATTGATTGAATTGTTGATGTGCAAATTGTATGTGTTTCTACTGTTAAAATTCAAGTTGTGTGCGATATGATTATGGCTATGAATTGTGTAAAGAAACCTTCGTTAGTAGCATGAAAAATTATGTGCAAAGATTAGTATATTGATAATGTCGCTTTATGTGCTAAATTGGAAAATTTTTGTTATGACGTTGTAATGAATGAATTAAGATGCAATTATTATGTTTGGGAAATGAATAAGGCCAGAAAATTAGTATAGGGATTAATGAAATTATAATGTCGAAAAAGAATGTATTAGTGGTAGTATATCAAATTAACCAAATTGTATGGTAGAAATGTGTTAATTATTGAAAAATATGTTTAATTATTTGAGAAAATTATTCTCATATACTGGAGTGTAATTTATGATGGAAATGATTAATCTGGAATTTTTACAGTATGTTAGTAAGAACAACTGGAAATGAAATTTTCATGAACATCGATATATTTTAAATAACAGAGAGATTTGATTTAAATAAAGTTTAAGTTGTAATGGTGACAACCCGAGCCCATAGCTCGAGTGGTCGGATCATTCTTAATCGCTACAGTATGTGTGGGGGTTTTCTCTGAGGTTGAGGGATCGAATCCCGTTGACACCATTCTTTTTATTTCGAACATTTCGAAAGAATCCATTCGGCCGAAGAGCATTTAATGCTTTTCTCCCTTCTTCTAGACGGGTGTAGCACTCGGCCTAGTGGCTTGTGCCTTTGGTTGTTTCTCCTGTGGTCGCTGGTTCGACCCTGGCTTTCGGCAGTTGTTTATGTTGTGGGAAAACAAATTTTTTTTGGATGTTTTGATAATCAAAAAATATGGAAAAAATATATTTTATTATCTTAAAAATATGGGGAGTTTATGAAAAATAAATTGAGGATTATTTGCATGAAGTGGAGCATGTTTAGAGAATAAAAGTAGAATTTAGAACTATAAATTCTACACTTGCATTTGTATAAAGTTGTAGCTTACAAAAGATTTCGAATGGAATATTGGAAAGGAAATACGAATAAAAAGGAATTATGTGTAGTAATGTGAATTATTCTCGTTGGAGAATAATGTGACAAATTATGAAATGTAAATATTCATCTTTGATTGAATAACTAGTGATGTGGTTTTTAATGTGAAAATAATATTTCATGAGTTACATGATGAATAGTTGAATTTAATGTATAATTATGGACTATTGAACGATTTAGAAATCATGATTGGAAAAGAGAAATACTTTTGAGTATGATAACTCAATATGTGAACTTATGAGTTGAAACACTCAACTTTAGAAATTGTGAATGGGAATTGAAACGAAAGAGTAGCTAAGTCTCCCCCGGCATTTGAAAAGAAACGGAATGAAATTTGAAATGAAAGACCAAGCTTGGTCATGTTTGAATGAAGGAATAAGTCCGGTCTAGTGGAGAGACTAACTCTAGAGCTTTGATTTTGTTCATGATTCTGATAAAAACTAAGGATTAGTACATAATGGAGACGTGATGAAAGTAGGAGAAAAATATGAGTATGAGGGCCATTGGATTGGCGGCGTGAGAGTATTCACAGGCTGTCTTCACGATGCGTCGTGACATGACGTGGATACTGCTCCAGAGTACCGTCCCGGTGGCGACGCTTGTGGGATGTTTAGTGACTGCAAGAGGATCGTGTGCCATAAAGGAGGCTGAATTGCCACAGGTTGTCTTCACGATGCGTCGTGACATGACGTGGGGTTCCCCTCCAGGTTTTCTGTACACGTGCTTGTACTCATAGATCATCTAGGATACCTACCGTAATTACAATAGTAGATTAAGTCATGGCGAGGGATTGAACCCTACAAAGATGAAGAACGATTAAGGGCTTGCCCTTGGACCTATGTAGTATGGGATGCATAGAATCCGAACAAGTGCGCATTAGTGTCATGTAACATAAATAGCTGTATTAAGGACTAAGTGCACAATCACAACACGACATCAATAAGGTAGTCCCTTTAGTTTGATATATGACAAGTGTGTGTTTGCTAAATATGGAAAAAAAAGTTATACTTTTCCCGGCATAGAGAGGATGGCCGTGTATAATGTTCGTCGGTTGAATAAACTGACGTACCCACAGTCATATATGTAGGTAAGTGACATGATAAAGATTAAAGAGGAACAGATGCTTAAAGATTATCCAATGTTGTTGTACATTCATTTAAATGTTGTAATTTTACTTCCGCTGTGCAGTGTAAATTGTAATGAATTTATGTAAACTCTGATGTAAAGTGATAAATTCAAATTTCCTTGTAAAATTGTACTAAATGAAGCGAAAAGATCTTGTAGAACTCTCGAATTCAGTTGTATTTGGAATTCGGGGCGTTACAGAGTGGTATCAAAGCCAGGCTCCACACTTGTACAAATTTATAAGGAACGACACCCTAGAAGTGGACATTAGAGTGTGTGTTTGAGTCTAGAGATTTAAATGTAAGTGACTTACATTTGTCTTGCTCTACGACTTATGCTTCTTCCTCTCTATTTCTAAGATGGCTGACCACTTCGACCCTACTGGAGACGACGACTGGCATATCATCGAGGAAGAGTACCATCCTGTACAAGCAGATTCCGAGGAAGAGTACTACCCAGGGCAAGCAGATTCTGACGGAGAAGAATGGCCTGAATCCCGAGAGATCACCCCACCTCCGGATTCATCTGATGACTCTTCTGACGAAGAAGAAGAACCAGTTCCAAATAGTCTTGTGATATCTCTTCAGAGGCAGGTAGAAACACTGCGAGAAAGAGTTAGATTATTGGAGGCTCAATTGGCAAAGCGTAAGAACGACTTTTCTGTTCTCAGTCATCAGTTATGGGAACTCGAGAAGAGGAAGAATCTGACCGATGTGCTGAAGGATGAAATTGATGAACTACGGGGAGAATTTTGGGAAGCGAAGAGGAACCGTAGGAGTTAGACTGTTGTAGCTTCTACTGTTTTCATTCTGATGTCAAGAAATATTTTTCAATTCGAATGTATAAAGTTTGAAATTCAATGAAATGCAAGTTGATTTAAAATTCATGTCTTATACTTCGAATTTAATGGATCTTTTGCATCAGAATATGTCTAGAAGAGGAGATAGAAACGAGAAAGGTCTGGATCTGAAAACGGAACTTGCGAGAGTCTATCAGACGCTCAACGCCGTGGCCATGAATCAGAACCAAGGAAGGGGACCTGCGAATCCGGTGCCCGAAGCGATTAAACTAGTGGAATCATTCAAACGAATGAAACCACCTGTATTCGAAGGAAAGTCAGACCCTGATGCGGCTGACAACTGGATTCATCAAGTAGAGACGATCTTTGAAGTGCTGGAGATCCCTGAAGGCAGTAAGGTCAAGTTGGCGACTCTGCAACTGAAGAAGGATGCGGCTGTTTGGTGGCAGTCGATGAAGAGGACCATGGGAGGCGTAGTTCTTGGTTGGGAGGAATTTTTGGAATAATTCCGCAGCCACTATTTTCCCTCCGATGTTCAACTGAAGAAGGCTATGGAGTTTCTATCACTACAGCAAGGTAGCATGTCAGTAAGGGAGTACGAGACCAAGTTTACTCAGCTCTCTAGGTATGCTCCGGAATTAGTGATGGATGAGGCTAAGAAGGCTCGTAAGTTCGAGCGTGGATTGAGGCCGAGCTTGAGGTCCCGGATGATACCTCTTGGTATTAGAAGATTCGACAAGTTGGTCAAGAGAGCAGCAGCGACGGAAGCAGATATGGAGCAGTTCCATGTTGTTCAGAACCAAAGGAACAACTGGCAGTCTGGAAAGAGGCCTGCACATTCTGCGAGTTTCAAGGGACAACCATCTGCACAAAGGTTCAAATCGACAGGGCGAACGCTATTAATGTGGCTGGAGGACCTGGGAACAATGTTGTGAGACCTCCTGCGGTGACTTGCTTCAACTATGGTGAGACGGAACATTACATGTCTCAATGCTCCAAGCCGCGAAATGTCATCCGTGGGGGATCAACTCAACAGAATGGGAAGAGACCGTACCAACCAGGGCGAGTATTTGCCTTGATGGAAGCTGATGCTGATGAGGTTGATCATGTCATCACTGGTACGAGGGTAGATGTTTAGTGGTTTATGTCATTTCTTTTTCCCATTTATTAAGTGAACTGTTACGTAATGAGTGTGTATTATGTCACAGGAGAACTTTATCTTAATGGAATGAAAGCTGTTGTGTTGTTCGATACTGGATCCTCTCATACTTTTGTGTCTCCTAAATTTGCTAAAGTGTTGGGAGTTGAACCAAAGATTTTTCCAGGCAAGATCTTAGCAGTAGCTACTCCATCAGGGGAAACTTTAACCACTGATCGGTACTATGCAGATTGCGAGATCGTGATTGGAGATCGAATCTCCGGAATTGATCTAATCGAGCTGATTATCTTGGGAGTCGATGTTATCATTGGCATTGATTGGATGTCGGTGTACAGTGCAAGCATCGAGTGCAAGACCAAGACGGTAACAGTGAAGGCTCCAGGTGGACCTGAAGTCACTTTCCAAGGGAAGAAGAAGTGTTCTAGGCTGGTGGCAGCTATCCGCAAGGAAGAGATCCCTGTGGAAGTGCAAGGGATTCCTATGGTTCGGGACTATCCGACCGTGTTCTTGGATGATTTTCCTGGGTTACCCCCGCATCGTGATATAGAGTTCAGCATCACTGTTCAACCGGGAAGTGCACCTATTTCTAAGGCACCGTATAGGATGGCTCCAGTGGAACAGGATGAGGTGAAACAGCAGATTGAGGAACTGTTGGAGAAATGCTTTATTCAACCTAGTGCATCACCTTGGGGAGCACCAGTGCTTTTGGTAAAGAAGAATGATGGGTCGATGAGAATGTGTATCGATTACCGGGAGCTGAATAAGGTCACTGTTCAGAATAAGTATCCTATTCCCCGAATTGATGACTTATTCGATCGTCTACAAGGAGCGGCTGTTTTCTCCAAAATAGATCTTCGATCAGGATATCACCAAGTTCGAGTGAAAGCTGAAGATGTGCACAAAATTGCATTTAGAACTCGACATGGGCATTACGAATTCTTAGTTATGCCATTTGGAGTGACGAATGCACCCGCAATCTTCATGGATTTGATGAACAGAGTTCTGAGGCCGTTCATTGATTCTTTCGTCGTGGTGTTTATCGACGATATCCTCGTGTACTCCAAGTCAGAGGAGGAGCACACCGAGCATCTGGCAGCAGTGTTGAAGAAGCTGGAAGAGCAGGAGTTGTATGCCAAGTTATCCAAGTGTGATTTCTGGAAATCTGAAGTGGCATTCCTAGGTCACATCCTTTCTAAGGAGGGAGTGGCAACTGACTCTCAGAAGATAGAGGCAGTGAGAGATTGGGCTAGGCCTACTACAGTGAAGGAAGTCAGAAGTTTTCTTGGAATGACTGGATACTACAGGAGATTCATTCAAGGTTATGCTCAGATAGCTGTACTGACCAAGAAGAATGTGAACTTCAAGTGGACCGAGCAATGCGAGGCAAGCTTTCAGGAACTGAAAGAGAAACTGACTACTGCACCTATTTTGGCTTTGCCTAGAGCAGGTGTTGAGTATGATGTTTATAGCGATGCTTCACATCGTGGACTTGGTTGTGTCTTAATGCAAGAAGGAAGAGTAATCGCTTATGGGTCTAGGCAACTACGACCGCATGAGAAGAATTACCCAACTCATGATCTGGAGTTGGCTGCGATTATCTTTGCCCTGAAGCAATGGAGGCACTACGTGTACGGTGAGAAATTGAACATGTACACGGACCACAAGAGTTTGAAGTACATATATCAGCAGAGGGATCTGAATTTGAGGCAGCGGAGATGGTTGGAAGTACTTGAGGATATGCGACCTGAGATCAAGTATCATCCTGGGAAGGCTAATGTTGTTGCTGATGCACTTAGTCGCAAGAGCAGTTTAGCCAGTTTGATTACAACTCAGAAGCATCTGATTGAGGAATTAGATCGAGCAGGTATTGAAGTTGTCTTGCAAGGATTGGAAGCATCTTTAGCTCAGTTGAGGCTTCAGCCTACACTGAATGGAATGATCATTGCAAGTCAGGAGGTTGATGCTGATATCTTGGAGATGAAGGAGCAGGTTGGTGCTGGCAGGTTGCTCGGATTTCAAATCAGGGATGGAGTGCTGTGGTTCGGAAATAAACTGTGTGTTCCAAATCAGGCGGACCTGAAAGAGAGTATTTTTCAGGAGGCGCATGCTACTCTTTTGTCGGTACATCCTGTGAGTACTAAGATGTACAAAGATATCAAACAGCATTTCTGGTGGTCAGGTTTGAAGCGGGATGTGGCTGAATTTGTGACGAAGTGTGAGGTTTGTCAGCAAGTCAAAGCCAAAAATTAGAGACCCGGAGGTCTATTACAGCCGTTACCTATTCCGGAATGGAAGTGGGATAACATCAGCATGGATTTCATTACGGGATTGCCTAAGAGTCCTAAAGGCAATGATGCGATTTGGATTATAGTCGATCGACTAACCAAGTCCGCTCACTTTTTGGCGATGAAACTCACTGCTTCGATGGACAAGTTAGCTGAGTTGTATGTTGGCGAGATTGTCCGGCTTCATGGTGTTCCGTCAACTATTGTGTCTGATCGAGATGCGCTGTTTACCTCGCATTTTCGGAGGAGTCTTCAGACAGCTTTGGGTACCAAGACGGATTTCAGCACTGCTTTTCATCCGCAAACCGATGGGCAGACCGAGAGAGTCAACCGTATTCTCGAGGATATGCTTCGGTGTTGTATACTAGACTTTGGAGGCAGTTGGGAAAGGCATTTACCTTTGGTAGAGTTTGCCGACAACAACAGTTTTCAGACTAGCATCGGGATGGCGCCATACAAAGCTCTGTATGGCAGGAAGTGCAGGACACCTGTTTGTTGGTTTGAAGTTGGGGAGCGTCAGTTATTTGGTCCTGAGCTTGTGCAGCAAACCTCTGAGAAGATTGTTCTGATCAGGAAAAGGTTGGTAGAAGCTCAGAGCAGGCAGAAAAGCTATGCAGACAACCGGAGAAGGGACCTTGAGTTTGAGGTTGGTGACTTCGTCTTTCTGAAAGTATCACCCAGTAAAGGTGTGGTTCGATTTGGCAAAGGCGGGAAATTAGCCCCGAGGTTTATAGGCTCGTACAAGATATTGAAAAGGATCGGGAAAACTGCTTACCGGCTTGAGTTACTGGAAGAGTTGTCTCAGGTGCACAATGTCTTTCATGTGTCTATGCTGAGAGGTTATATTCCAGGTCCGAGTCATCATTTGCCTGAAGTGCCGGAAAGTTTGCAGTTGGATCTGAATTACATAGAGTCTCCTGTCGAGATTGTTGATCGTCGAGAGAAAGTCTTGAGGAATAAGACGATACCGATGGTCAAGGTAGTCTGGAGAAACCATTTGGTTGAAGAGGCTACTTGGAAGTCTGAGGAGAGGATGTTGAAGGATTATCCCGAGCATTTTGTTTGATTGTATCTTTGTATTCTTTTGTGCTTGTTATTAGTGTTAGTGTTTGTTTTTCTCGCTCTTGACTGTAGTTCCGGGGACGGAACTATTCTAAGGAGGGAGTGTTGTAAGGCCCTGATTTTTCATTTAATAAAAAATTATTTTATTTTGCACGTAGTGTGCACGTGCAATATTTTTAGTAAATATTTTCATCATGATGAGTATAGATTTTTAAATATGTGCTTTTTAATTATTTGTCTTACAAAGCCTTCTTTCAATTAGACAAAAAGCTTTTTTCTTAAAGCCCAAAATTTAATTCATTTATTTTTATTTTAAAATTATTATTTTGGCCCATAAACTAAAGCCCATGAGTTAATTCATTTTTGAATACAACTTGTAATGTTGGATACAATTTAAAGGTTATTTTTATATAAAATTTAATGTACAATTTTTGGAGGCAAATGCTTGCACGTGCATTGCACGTACACGTGCAAAGTGCACTTCCTATGCATGGCCGGTTGTGAATTTGGAGGGAAACCAAAAATTTGAGTGGGATCATGGTGTGGTGGTTACTTGATTATGGGTGATTAGTATAACTCCTCCTTAAATCTAAGCCATTTGCTCCTAACTCCTACTTCAATCTTAGCCATCCATTCTCCCATTTTTTTAGTATAAATACCCCCTCCCATGGCTAGTATTCTTGTGCAAATTAATTCTTCCAAACCTATAGTTCAATTACATTATCTAATAGTTAGTAAGTGAGTAAAAGATTGAGAGATTGTGTGGGTTTGTGCTTGCAACAAGAAGAGAATGAGAGGCCCGCATCCAAGAAGGGGAGCTCTCGGTGTGGTGTGCTTGGAGACTTGTGTGCGCGTCGACTAGGAGGAGGAGCACTCTCATTGCAAGGACATTCGTTTAGGAGGTTGCAAATTGTACTTTCTTCAATAAGGTGGGTAAATTTTCCCTATTTCTAAATAGGAATGCATGCTAGATTTAATTAGAAAAATGATGCATGAAAATTGATTAATAAGAATGCACATTTAATTGGAAAAATGATCTATAATTGATTGAATTGTTGATGTGCAAATTGTATGTGTTTCTACTGTTAAAATTCAAGTTGTGTGCGATATGATTATGGCTATGAATTGTGTAAAGAAACCTTCGTTAGTAGCATGAAAAATTATGTGCAAAGATTAGTATATTGATAATGTCGCTTTATGTGCTAAATTGGAAAATTTTTGTTATGACGTTGTAACGAATGAATTAAGATGCAATTATTATGTTTGGGAAATGAATAAGGGCAGAAAATTAGTATAGGGATTAATGAAATTATAATGTCGAAAAAGAATGTATTAGTGGTAGTATATCAAATTAACCAAATTGTATGGTAGAAATGTGTTAATTATTGAAAAATATGTTTAATTATTTGAGAAAATTATTCTCATATACTAGAGTGTAATTTATGATGGAAATGATTAATCTGGAATTTTTACAGTATGTTAGTAAGAACAACTTGAAATGAAATTTTCATGAACATCGATATATTTTAAATAACAGAGAGATTTGATTTAAATAAAGTTTAAGTTGTAATGGTGACAACCCGAGCCCATAGCTCGAGTGGTCGGATCATTCTTAATCGCTACAGTATGTGTGGGGGTTTTCTCTGAGGTTGAGGGATCGAATCCCGTTGACACCATTCTTTTTATTTCGAACATTTCGAAAGAATCCATTCGGCCGAAGAGCATTTAATGCTTTTCTCCCTTCTTCTAGACGGGTGTAGCACTCGGCCTAGTGGCTTGTGCCTTTGGTTGTTTCTCCTGTGGTCGCTGGTTCGACCCTGGCTTTCGGCAGTTGTTTATGTTGTGGGAAAACAAATTTTTTTTTGGATGTTTTGATAATCAAAAAATATAGAAAAAATATATTTTATTATCTTAAAAATATGGGGAGTTTATGAAAAATAAATTGAGGATTATTTGCATGAAGTGGAGCATGTTTAGAGAATAAAAGTAGAATTTAGAACTATAAATTCTACACTTGCATTTGTATAAAGTTGTAGCTTACAAAAGATTTAGAATGGAATATTGGAAAGGAAATACGAATAAAAAGGAATTATGTGTAGTAATGTGAATTATTCTCGTTGGAGAATAATGTGACAAATTATGAAATGTAAATATTCATCTTTGATTGAATAACTAGTGATGCGGTTTTTAATGTGAAAATAATATTTCATGAGTTACATGATGAATAGTTGAATTTAATGTATAATTATGGACTATTGAACGATTTAGAAATCATGATTGGAAAAGAGAAATACTTTTGAGTATGATAACTCAATATGTGAACTTATGAGTTGAAACACTCAACTTTAGAAATTGTGAATGGGAATTGAAACGAAAGAGTAGTTAAGTCTCCCCCTGCATTTGGAAAGAAACGGAATGAAATTTGAAATGAAAGACCAAGGTTGGTCATGTTTGAATGAAGGAATAAGTCCGGTCTAGTGGAGAGACTAACTCTAGAGCTTTGATTTTGTTCATGATTCTGATAAAAACTAAGGATTAGTACATAGTGGAGACGTGATGAAAGTAGGAGAAAAATATGAGTATGAGGGCCATTGGATTGGAGGCGTGAGAGTATTCACAGGCTGTCTTCACGATGCATCGTGACATGACGTGGATACTGCTCCAGAGTACCGTCACGGTGACGACGCTTGTGGAATGTTTGGTGACTGCAAGAAGATCGTGTGCCATAAAGGAGGCTGAATTGCCACAGGTTGTCTTCACGATGCGTCGTGACATGACGTGGGGTTTCCCTCTAGGTTTTCTGTACACGTGCTTGTACTCATAGATCATCTAGGATACCTACCGTAATTACAATAGTAGATTAAGTTATGGTGAAGGATTGAACCCTACAAAGATGAAGAACGATTAAGGGCTTGCCCTCGGACCTATGTAGTATGGGATGCATAGAATCCGAACAAATGCGCAATAGTGTCATGTAACATAAATAGCTGCATTAAGGACTAAGTGCACAATCACAACACGACATCAATAGGGTAGTCCCTTTAGTTTGATATATGACAAGTGTGTGTTTGCTAAATATGAAAAAAAAGTTATACTATTCCCGGCATAGAGAGGATGGCCGTGTATAATGTTCGTCGGTTGAATAAACTGACGTACCCACAGTCTTATATGTAGGTAAGTGACATGATAAAGATTAAAGAGGAACAGATGCTTAAAGATTATCCAATGTTGTTGTACATTCATTTAAATGTTGTAATTTTACTTCCGCTGTGCAGTGTAAATTGTAATGAATTTATGTAAACTCTGATGTAAAGTGATAAGTTCAAATTTCCTTGTAAAATTGTTCTAAATGAAGCGAAAAGATCCTGTAGAACTCTCGAATTCAGTTGTATTTGGGATTCGGGGCGTTACATATCTTATCAGCCGCGGACCGCTATCAAAGCACAAAATCTGGCCGAGTTTATTGTAGAGAGCACCATCCCGAAAGTGAGTCAAGCAGTAAGTGGGCCTCCCATCTGGACAGTATATGTAGACGGGTCTTCTTGCGCCGAAGGGAGCGGAGCCGGAGTCATTCTGGCAGGCCCAGATGACTTCATTCTCCAATACTCCCTCCGCATCAACTTTAAAGCCTCCAACAACGAAGCTGAGTATGAAGCCCTAATAGCAGGCCTGGGAAGGGCTCGCAAGGTAGGAGCGCAACATGTCCGAATATTCAGTGACTCGCAGCTTGTTGTTAATCAGGTCTTAGGCGAATACGAGGCACGAGACGACCGAATGGTTAAGTACCTAGCCAAGCTCCAAAGTCTCATGGCTTCGTTTGAAGAGGCACAAATCCAGCGGATCCCTAGAGAAGAGAACTCCCAAGCAGATGCCCTCTCAAAATTGGCCTCCTCCTCCCCCCAAGGTCTCGAGCAGACCGTCCTAATCGAAGTACTCCTAAGGCCAAGCATTGAAGAAGAAATCCCCGACTCGATGGAGTCGCTACCTGTTCAGCTCAAGGATAATTGGATGAAGCCTTTGATAGAGTTCCTCAGGGATGGGACCCTTTCCCAAGATCCTAAAGAAGCCCGTCGAATCTGAACGAGAGCGGAGCGGTACACCCTTGTTGAGGGGGTCTTGTACAAACGCTCCTATACCCAAGTAGATGGCAGACCCTACTTGAGATGCCTCTCCCCGGAAGAAGCTTTGTATGCCTTGCAAGAACTCCACGAAGGTATAAGCGGAGCCCCTTCAGGGTCAAGGTCCTTCGCCAGGAAAGTTTTGAACTATGGGTACTTCTGGCCTACCCTACTTCGAGATGCCGAGCAACATGTCCGGCAATGCAGCCCTTGTCAGCAGTTCTCCAACATCCGCCGACTACCCCAAGCACAACTCACATCTCTCTCGAGTCCTATTCCCTTCGCAATGTGAGAGATGGACTTGCTAGGTCCATTCCCACCAGCTCCTGGCCAGCTCACGTTCCTAGTCGTGACGATCGACTATTTCTCTAAGTGGATCGAGGCCGAACCACTAGCTACTATTACAGATTACATTCTTCTGGAAAAATATAATCTGTAGGTTCGGTGTACCTCGGGTCCTAATAACAGATAACAGAACATAGTTTACAGGGCAGCATTCCGATCTTTATGTGAAGACCTCAGCATTCAGCAACGCTTCTCTTCCGTCTCCCATCCTTAGTCCAATGGTCAAGTAGAGAATGCCAACAGGCAGATCCTCTCTGGCATCAAGAAGAGACTAGATAAGTCGGCCAAAGGCTTATGGGCGGAATAACTTCCTAACGTATTGTGGAACTATCGCACTAGGAAGCGGACCCCCACAGGAGAGTCGCCCTTCAATCTCACCTACAGGTCCGAAGCTGTAATCCCCTTAGAAGTTGGTTTGCCATCCCCTCACCTTATTGCCTATGATGAAGAGCAGAACGCCAGAGAGCTCCGGGCGAATTTGGACCTTATTGATGAGCTCGGTGAAAGAGCTTCAATTCGCCAGCAAAATTATCGGAGAAGAATCGAGCAGGCCTACAACAAAAGAGTTCGCCCCACCGATCTCAAGGAAGGGGACTTAGTCCTCAGAAAGCTAGCTATCTCATTCTCCAGCCAAAAGAGTAAGCTAGCTCCGAATTGGGAAGGACCGTACAAGGTTTCCAAGGTATTCCGGCCTGAAGCATATCGCCTTGAAGACCTGGAAGGTAGAGAGATACCAAGAACTTGGAATGCCGACCATTTACTGAAGTACCAAGAGGGTGTTTAAACGCCTCTCCGAGTACGATCAAATGTCGAGCCATTCCTATCTTTTTGTTTTTTTACTTGCTTCTTTATTTTCCCATTGTAATAACGGCTTGCAACTTAGAAGCAGCCGATTAGCAGTTATCAATAAAGAACTTCTTTCCCCTGATGATTCTCTTGTGATTATTTTATCACTCTGTTTAAGACTTTTAATTGCTCTTACTCGAACGACGTGTTCGGAGTTCAAAACTTGACTTGATTTCGCTTCGCAAGCTCGCTCTTAAGCGGGCTAGAAGAGGTTTCCCACAACCGTCGAAATTTACTCGAACGACGTGTTCAGAGTCCAAAACTTGGCTCGATTCCGCTTCACAAGCTCGTTCTTAAGCGGGCTAGAAGTGATTCGTCATTCGGAACTGCTCCCACAACCGTTGAAATTTACTCGAACAACGTGTTCGGAGTCCAAAACTTGGCTCGATTCCGCTTCGCAAGCTCACTCTTAAGCAGGCTAGAAGTGGTTCGCCATTCGGAATTGCTCCCACAACCGTTGAAATTTACTCAAACGACGTGTTCGGAGTCCAAAACTTGGCTCGATTCCGCTTCGCAAGCTCGCTCTTAAGCAGGCTAGAAGTTGTTCGCCATTCGGAACTGCTCCCACAACCGTTGAAATTTACTCGAACGACGTGTTCGGAGTCCAAAACTTGGCTCGATTTCGCTTCACAAGCTCGCTCTTAAGCGAGCTAGAAGTGGTTCGCCATTCGGAACTACTCCCACAATTGTTGAAACTTACCCAAACGACCTGTTCGGAGTTCAAAGCTTGGCTCAGCCCCGCTCATACTCCTTGCTCATAAGCGGGTATGAAGTGGTCATACAACCATAGATGATTAACAAAATACGCAAACACAAGCGCAAAAGAATAAACAAAGCTTTCACTTCTATAAAGATTAAGGTTCGACTACAAGATCAGCTACTCAGTTCTCTACGACGAGTTACAAAACTCGAAAAAGCCAAAATTACAACAACTCTTTCAACGCTTCTTCGGGACAGGGATGTTCCGATTTAAAGACACCCAAGGACGGCGGCGCCTAACCTCGGAGCTCGTCTCTAGGCCAGCAAACTGAGATGCATCTTCAGCAGTGCCTCTGACGATGGCCGCGATGGATGCTCTGCTCGACGAAGCAGCCACACCACTTCGAGCATCAATAGGGCTCTGCCAAGCAGCGGGCAAGCGAGTCGCGAGCTCGTAAAAGAAAATTCCTCTCTCGCTCTCTTCACAGGTACACGACGTGCTTCTGACGTTAACCCGTTCAGGTTGAGGTTTCAGCCGAGTGACTTCCTCCTCGAGCTCGACAATTCGATCCTTCAGAGAGGCATCTTTCACGACAATCTTGAAGCGAGGGAGCTGAGCGAAGCCCGCGGCGCCAGAGCTGTCGGCGATAATTCGACGAAGATGAGTAACTTCGATGCTCTTATCAACTGTAACTCTCTTCAGCTCATCAACCTTCGCTGTCGCCTCGCTCGTGGTTGCTAACAGCTCAACTCGCTCGGCTGTCAACTTGCCCATCGCCGCTGTTAATTCTTCTCTCTCCACCAAAAGCTCGTCTTCGGCTATCGACAATTTGTGGACCTCAGCTAACAGTTTGCCTCTCTCCACTGAGACATCGGATAGCGCCTTCTTTAGTTGCTTCATCTCAGAGAGACGCTTCGATAGCTTTAGCTTGAGGCGATCCACGTCCAACTTGCTCTTGAGAAAACACTCTCGACTGCGAGAACGGGCCAACTTTGTCGCCCCTAAGTCAGCTCAGAGACGAGAGGCCTTGGCTGCTACCATGCTCGGCGATGCCCCCTGAAAGAATAGAACGACACTAAGCTCGTACAACACAGCTAAACTTCAAAGCAAAAGTTGCTAACACTTAGCAAGACGTCAAAACGAGCGGTTCTCAACACTTAGTCAAAATTCAAGACAAAATTATTTTCAGAAAAATTTCAAATCATGAAAGAAAAATTTGGTCAGAGAAAGAAAATTTTCATTTATAACAAAAAAAGGCGGTGGCCAGTCCGCTACAAGGCAGTACATGAAGAAGAAGAAGAAAAAAGTACAAAACAACAAAAGATCAAGGGGCCACCTTGAGTGGTAGCTCGGTGACAGGCACCTCGGCAGATGGCTCCCCTTCTTCTGCCACTATGACGTGGGGGTCGGCCACAGCCTCGTCGCCCCCTCCCTCGGCAGGAGCATCGTCGCCTTGTTGCTCTTCCTCTCCTTCCCCTCCGGCCTCTTGCTCGGCCTCCGGGTCCTCCACACCGACCAGACCCCACAGTCCGTACCCCGACCTGTCGAAGCCGGGGACTCGAGCCTCAACGTGCTCGAGCGCGGTGGCGTAAGATTGCTCCATTTGGCCATCATGTGCTTCTTGGCCTCGGCCTCAATCTCCACTCTCGCCGCCTCCACGGCCTCGTCTTTTTGCCACTTCACTGCCTCCAAGGCCCTCGTCGCTTCCGCCCTCTCCACGGCTGCTTTGGCGACCTCCGAGGTGAGCTTCTCCCTCGCCTGCTCCAGGGCCGCCTCTAGGTCGGCGACCTGGGCTGCCAAAGTGTCCGAGCGGCGCTGCTCCGCCTCGAACTACTTCACGGCCCTCGCCCTCTCCGCTCTGTCTTTATTGCTAGCAACCTTCAGCTCCTTCTCTTGCTCGGCATACTGCTCGAGAAAGTGGCTGAAGTGGCATGTGGCCTGCAAGAAGAAGCAGTTAGAACACAACAAAAGCCGAGCTAAAGACTTAGAAAATTTTCAAGAGAATATCAAAAACAACTGAGAAACCTTACCGACATAAGCGACCGAGCCACCTCTAAAGCGTCGCCGCCCGTCGTCCCCACCTTCAGTGCGGCTCGGTCCTTTGGGGTCGGGAGATGGCGGAGAGCCTGCATACTCATCGCCGAGTCCCCCAAGAAGCCGTCATGGTTCATCACCAGCCAATCGGGGACGAACAGCTTCTTGTGGGCCTCGGTCAGTATGACCTCGGCCTGCTCGGTCAGAGGCGGGGCCTCAAGCGCCAGAGCCGCCGAGACGGAGAAGTCCTCGGACGGGGTCGGCTGAGAAACACCAACAGCTGGGGACAACCGCCGAGGAGAAGTGAGGTCGACAGTCCCGGCCACGGCCGAAGGAGCCTTGGTGGGTCGGCCAGACGAGGGGCCCGCGCTCGTCCTCTTCCTCTTCCTGGCATCGGTGGCCTTGTTTTGTTCGGCCATGATCGCCTTGAAGTCCATGCTCGGTGCCTCTGTCAGATAAAGAAAAAACAAAGTTAGAAAAATACAATACATAACATAAAGAAAACAAAGGAAAAGAGATGTCCGGAGCGTACTCGGGTCGATCGGACTAAGGCCCGACCCGTGAAGCACCTCCTCGGTCATGTCCCTCCAACTAAACATCGGAAGTCCGACCAGCTTCGCCGCCACCTCTGCCTCGGCGGGGGTCAACACCGGCTCGGCCTTTGCATACCTCGGCACCTCCTCCTTCCAACGGGTCGGGAAGTCCCACACCGAGGGGCCTTTGATCAAGAAGTACTTACCCTTCCACGACTTGATAGAGTCAGGGTTCTCTATCAGCCTAACGCCTTTCCAAGGCGACAGGTAGTACCGGTGCTTGGTCTTGCTCATCCTATTGATCCGGTACAAACTCCGGAGGACAACGAGCTGAGGCTCCACCTTTGCTATTCGGTATTGGAGCAGAAATCCACGCACATGTCGCCACATGTTCGGCATGAACTGAATAGGGCTCAGTCCATACCACCGGAGAACCTCGGTCACGAAGGGATGGAGGGGAAGGCGCAGTCCGGCGTTCAACGCGTCGTAGGCGAAGACGCAAGTGCCTAGCGTGAAGGTTGTGCACGCTCGCACCCCAGGCCGGGGAGAATCAGAGTGTACTCCGGGGGAATGACAAAGCTCTTCCTAATCCGAAGCAAATCTCGTTCGGTAAGAACCGAGGGGATGTCGTCCACTTCGGTAACCTCCCTCGGCTCATTCTCCTCGTAGGTTTCCGAGCGTCCGTAGACAGCCTTAGTCAATAGCTCGCCAGAATACTGCCGGATTTCCCCGTGATCGGATATCACGGTCGGCAGCCGACCCATCTCGCCTGCTTGTCTCATCGTCTCCACCGCCGTCTCAACAACTGAAGACCGGGCCACTTCCTTCCCCTTCTCCTCGGCCGCCGAGGACCCTACTATCTCTTTCCCCTTCTGCCTACTCACAACTTCTCCCCTTCCCCCTCGAACTAACCTCTCGTCGCTCCGACCCCCCGAGGAAGATGCCTCACTACCCGAGGACACTCGTGACATCTCGTAGGGTATATATATGAGATTAAGAGTGTGTGTACTAACCTTGATGAGACGGTTACGGTCGGAAAAACTTCGCTGGAAATCGCCTGGCCTCCGTGACAGCTAACGCAACCACCCTTGAGCTCAAATCTCCGCTAGCAGAGCAACTCGAGAGTGAAAGTAAGTTCTAAGAGTGAAAAGTGAGAGAATGAGAGAAAGAGTAGGAGGGGTGAAAATTTATAGTAAAATGAGTGACTCTTGGGCTTTGAAACGAAGAGTGGCGACTCTTGGGCCCCCCTCAAGCCCGTTAAGGAAGGCTAAACGACAAAATAAAGAAGGGTGGCGATGGTTCAGAAGGGTAGCGACGATCCAGATTCAGCCACGTGGCTCAACAACTCTCAACGAGCCGAGCCACCGAGGCACTCTGCCGAGCTACCGAGGCACCGACCTCCACATTTGGAGAAAAATGCTGCTGAGCTCTGTGGAACGTCTGATTGTCCCAAAATTCGTGTCAAAAATTGATGAGCAGCTCAGATTCAGACACGCCCACAAAACGACAAGTTAACATTTTCTCGTGATCTGAGCCTCCTACCTCGTGATTCGCGTCATGATGAACGCTCCAGATTCAGCCACGTGGCTCAACGACTCTCAACGAGTCGAGCCACCGAGGCACTCTGCCGAGCTACCGAGGCACCGACCTTCACATTTGGAAAAAAATGCTGCCGAGCTCTATGGGACGTCTAATTGTCCCAAAATTCATGCCAAAAATTGATGGGTGGCTCAGATTCAGACACGCCCACAAAACGATAAGATAACGTTTTCTCGTGATCTGAGCCTCCTACCTCGCGATCCGCACCACGATGGACGCTCCAGATTCAGCCACGTGGTTCAACGGCTCTTAACAAGCCGAGCCACCGAGGCACTCTGCCGAGCTACCGAGGAGCTATGGCCGAGCTACCGAGCTACCAAGGAGCTATAACCGAGCTGCCGAGCTACCGAGGAGCTACGGCCGAGCTACCGAGGTACCAACCTCCACATTTGAAGAAAAAAGCCACCGAGTAACTCCGACCATCAGATTGCCTCAAAATTTGCACCGAAAGATGATGAGCGGCTCAGATCACGCCACGCCACGCCCACAAAACGACAAGATAGCATTTTCTCGTGATCTGAACCTCTAACCTCGTGATTCGCACCATGATGAACGCTCCAGATTCATCCACGTAGCTCGGCAGCTTGTGCAACGCCGAGCTACCGAGCTACCGAGGAGCTATGACCGAGCAACCGGGGCACCGACCTCCACAAGCAGAGAAAAGTGCTGTCGAGCCACTCGGACCGTCCGATCACTCAGATATCCGCGCTTTGGGCTGATGAACGGCCCAGATCGCGCCACGTCATAAATAGTATTAAAAATTAATTTTTTATTAAATTCGAATTATTTATTTAAAAATTGCGAAAAATGATTAAAAATTCAGGAAAATTAATTAAAAATTCTAAAAAATAATTATAAATTCAGAAAAATATTTTTGAACCACCCGAGTAAATGATTATTGCTTAGGATGATTAATTAATGCCCCCGAGCAATGAATCACCGCTTCGCAAAATTAAATAACTGATCCGGAAAGTAAATAAAAATTAAGAAAAGTCACCAAAACTCCAGGAGAGCTCAAGAACAACCTTGAGCGCACAACCAACACCGAAAATCACCATAATACCTCATATAAAGATTCGACACCCCTCATTTGGACCCCGATACAACTCCGTAAGCCATCAAAATAGTATAACTACTCCTCAAAGGCTGATCAAACTCAGACTTCGGGAGTGGGGGCTCATGATATGTCTAAAAATACGTTAAATCGGGACCATTCAAATTAGGCACGAATCTTAAAGCTCGGGGGTAAAATGGTAATTTCACCTACAAAGGGGTCCGAAATGGGAAGTGGGTCTTTTTCCAAAGACCCAATAACCCATAAACGGATTCATCTTACTGGGTGTGGGTACCAATCCGCAAAAAACTCAGTCCAGCTGGATAGAATTAGGGTTTATGATTGTCCTTAATCAACGGTCCTGATCACTTCTATTCATCCACTGGAAAGTTGGACTCGATCTTATCCTGAAACTAGTTCCTAAGATGGCTATGAATACCCCCCATCCCCCACTGTTACCAGGTAATCAATCTTTTGCCAATTAAAGCTCTTTCATAATCTTTCTGATTACTGACTAGAGCGTCGGAGGGTGCATCGCCGAAATCAACCTTAGTGTTTCGCACTTTTTGCAGGTCAGCGGCGGGAGATCACGATCAAACTCCGGCGAAAATGTATTCAGGTTTGACTATTCAACATCCCAAGAATCCACAAGTCTATCTGTTTGCCCCCACACCAATTTCCGCAACTACAATTACTAATGATCTTCTTTTGTGGAAAAAGTCATTATGGAAAGAGAATATACTATGTTGAACAAATGCTCAAATCTATAGTTTAGACATGAATCCTGCTTCAGAGCATCCACTGTCGGTGGGTAAAAACTCAAAAATTGGAAATCGATTTAGAAATGTGCCTCACAGTCGTCTGCTAAAAACTCAAAAATTAGAATAGAAATGAACAGTAGCTTGCTAAACTTAGCAGCGCCTTTAGACAATTGCTAAATATAGAAGACGGACGATGTTCATCCGTTTGACGAAAGGGGCGGATGAAGATATGCCATCTAGTTAAATAAAAATAAAAAAAGATGAGAGACGGATGAAGACATCGAAAACAATTTTTTTTTATAAAAAAAAAATCACTGAAAACATGCCAGACGGATGAAGTTAATCCGTCTGGTGTGTTTATTTGACTTTTTTTTAATTTTTTTTAAACAAAAAAAATTCCAAAAAACACCCAGATAGATGATGTTCATCCGTTTGGTGTGTGTGTGTGTGTGTGTTTTTTTAATTTTTTAATTTTTAATTTTTTTATGATTTTAACAAACAAAAAATAAAAAACAAAAAACACACAGACGGCCGTGTGGGTGTTGTTTGACTTTTTTTTTTTTGTTTTGTTTTTTTTACTGGAAAAAAAGAAAAGGAAAAAAAAGGGCAACATGATCTTCTGTCGGTTCTATTTTTACACTTTGACGACTGCAGCGTGATCCTTCTATTGCTATTTCTAAATGCTATATATAGCAATTGACATAGGAAACGGTAGTAGATGCTCTCATAAGAGTAATAACAGTAAAAACATTTTAACTCCAGTGACCTCCGTTGGTAAGCAAGAGATCCGGTAAAGGGATGAGAGTATATAAAAACACTTGACAATACAGACTATTCCTTCGTTCCCTACATGGTGAATTGGTGAATATGATGCAGACGGACCTCATGCTCTCTGAGCCCACATGGGTCTCACTAGTGAATCACCCTCCAAGACAAACAACACATTGATCACATCTTGAACTGCAAAAGAAGTATATAATGACAGTTCAGAGAACAACATGAATTATCACGACAAAGACGTGCACCCGACCCTATCTTTTCCCTAAGAGTCATGTAAGAATTGAGCAACTGCAATTCTGCAATTTCAAACGTAGGGACCAAAAATCCTACAGCATGTACACCATAAGATCTGCCTATAATCAAACTAGTAAGCCTCGGATCAGCATATAAGATGCACACTACCCTCATGACCAAATTTTTTGACAGGGCCACACAGCGAGAGTGACTTTGAGATGTGCGCCAACCTAATCCAACAGTTAGGTGTCTTTCCTAAAGAAATCTATTCTAGCCCTTCAGACCATAACTAAACTGTGGGAGGAACACACTTTTAGATGCGCACCCCTGCTCGAGAACAAATCATGAAAAAGACATGATCTGGTATACTTTTAGATGCGCACCCCTGCCCGAGAACAAATCACGAAAAGGGCATGATTGGGTATATGCTTTGTGCGATCTAAAGGTAGTGACAACAGCATAGAAGATCCATGTAGTGAATATGCCAAGATAGATACAGATATGCACAAATTTTTTATAAGCATAAATAGATGGGAATTTAAGGGAGAAATGCACATATCAATCTCTAATATTATAATGAGAGAGTTCTTAGAGCATCCACAATGGTAATTCTTATTTTTTGGCAAAATGGGACGAATAGAAATGGAATAGATCGAAAGTGCTGCAGTGGTGGTTTGCTATATTTTGATTAGGACGAGACAACTTGTTTTGTCGTTTAATTTTTTTTTTTAAGATTTAATTAGTTACCGATTAACTATTAAAACATATTAATTAAATAAATTAAATATTATAATATAACCTAAACCTATCTAAACACCTACTAAAACATCATTAAACAAACTAAACCTACTTTTTTTTAAATCCCTAAAAGCTGGACGGGACATGTCCGTGCTTTTTTTTGAAAATTTTTTTTTTTCATCCAATCTGATCCGTTGGATCATGAAAAAAAAATTCAAAAAATCAAAAAACAAAACGGACGGGACAACATGTCTCGTCCGATTGTTTTTAAAAAAAAAATTTTTTTTTTGGGAAGGACGATACAACATGTATCGTCCGACCCTATTTTAACCCTATATATATATATATATATATATATATATATATATATATATATATACGGGACGAGACAAGTTGTCTCGTCCGATCGGAATAAAAAAAAATAAAACAGCTGAGACGATACATGATGTATCGTCTTCTATATTCTCAAATTCGCTAGCCCATTTCTCATATTTGAGAAGCGACTGTAGCTCGTTCGCTATTTTATAAGAAAATAGCAAACGACTGCAGCGCTCAATTCTTATAAAATTCTCATAATATGAGAATATGGGAATTATAGCAAACGACTGTGGATGCTCTTAGTGTCATTTGTTAATCTATCAACGCGTGTGACGCATGTACATAACTAATATGAACGAGGTTTAAGGTTAAGTTCTCACTACGTCAGATTTTTAAAATTAAAAAAAAATCACGTGCATTGTCCGTACATAACTAATATAAAAGAGGTCTCAGGTTCGAACCCGACTACGTCAAAATTTTTACTTTAAAATATATATATATATATTTATTAAAACGTGCATCGCACGTGTAAATGGGAAAGTGAGTTGTGGGAACAAAGAATTTTTTTTAATATTCCTTTTTTCAAAACTATTTGCGAAAAAGATGACAATTGCCAAACTTATTGCGCTCGGGGACTCAATAACTATACTCACAGTTGGGAACAACGAGCTTAGTTATTTCGTACTCGCCGTTGGAACACGACCGAGTGTTTTTTTTTTTTTTTAGAAACTGACCGTTCCCAACGGCAAGTTTAGTTCAAAATTTGCAAACAAAACTCGTTTTCAATAGCGATGAACTTTATACTAGACTCGCTATTGAGTGAAATTTTACTGAGAGTGGAACTATCTATTAGACTTGGTGAATTTTCGAAAAAAACTAGGGAATAGCAATTGTACAATTTTTAATTCACAGTGAGTTATTCTCTGTTGGACATGGAGAACTTTTGGAGAAAAAACTCCATAGAAAAGCGAGTTGAAATTAACCAAACTCGATGTGTTAGGAACATCTGAGTTTGGTACAAATTCTATATATAAAAAAAAAACTACACTCGCCGTATCCCAATGACGAGCACGAAATAACTAAGCTCGCCGTTGGGACGGGCAAGTGGAGTCTCCGAGCGCAATAAGTTTGGCAAGTATCCTCTTTTTGCAAATTGTTTTGAAAAATGGCATTTTTTTCAAAATATTCGTAAACAAATGTGCCATGTGATTATGGACCTGAGCCATTGCAATCGTTCGGGACCAAAAACAGTTGGCAATCTGCATTATTAAGGAATCTACTGTGATTGTAGCGCAAACACTGAACAATCTGAGGCCGCAGCAGCTTGTTGTCAAAATCACCTCATAAATCAGCTCAATGATGCGCGGGTGGTTGCATTATTCACAATAAGCAGTGTATCTTAATTAAAACCAAGAATGGACTGAAACTGAAAGCAGAGATTATAATTGGTCCGGGACTATGGATTTGGAACTACTTTCGCAGAAATCGAGCTTCTGAATTTGTTTCTAAAAATAGTCATAATCTGGGGAGAAACGAAAGAACGGTCATTCTGATTCAGTACAGTAGATGGGCATATAGCCAAGATCTCAACAGATTTGGGGATCTTGTTGAATAGACATATCTCAGGCTGTTTCAAATCCAACCAAATAAACATTACAAGGTTCGGTGGTTTAATGGTTTCCCTACCAAATTAGGATTTGATTAGATTGTGGCAACGGTCCCTGTCTACACTACTTAATGCAAAGGACCACTCAGACATATAAGCATGATTATCATGTTTGTATTTGATTACTATGGAGCAGATACAAATGTTCTACAAATATTGCTCAAATATTAAACTACAAATCCATATTTGATTAGTAATTTGAATGGTTCTACACTATCCAATACCCATACTAGTACGTATATATCGAAGGACTCATAACCAAATCCAATTTAACAGATACAATGAGCATTTGAATTGGAGTAAGAATCCATTTACATCTCTAAAATATTTCCCATAATTTAGATAACTCTAATGAACTTTCATTGTAATGTCAAAGGACCCAATAACATTAGAAGTGAATATAGTTTTGTTCACTGGATGGAGTAGCCATGCACACAAATAGAAATATACAATTGGTGGGATATCAAACAGAGGCAAGGAGCCAGAACATAACAACAGAGGACATGGCAATTAAGAGCCAAGTAACAAATGCCAGAATTATGGAGATTTCGTACCTCCTGCATGCAAACTGGTGGGGGTATATCTGACAGAAATCTACGTCCCTAGCAAACAGAACCGTCACTCCTGCAGAGGAGCATGCAGCTGCGAGCGTCAGAGTTGCTGTTACCTGGATTAAGTCAAAAATAATTGATAAGTGCCAGCAAAAACGAAATCTCCATAATTCTGGCATTTGCATATACAGACATGAGTGAAGAAACTATAAAGATACCATATAGATATCATAACTGAAGAATCAACCTACTTATGTGACCTATGCATAATAGCATCCCACACCCACATGCATTTGCATATACATACATCAGTGAAGAAACTATAAAGCTACCATATAGATATCATAACTGAAGAATCAACCTAACATATGTAACCTATGCATAATAGCATCACACAAGTTTTCACTACATTCACTCCTTCCAGACGAAGAGGCACTGGAGGGACATAAGAAGCCATTCCCTTAGTAAAAATTGCATTCCCTATAAGCAACTCCTAAATAAGAATCCTTTACAATTGCATTCCCTTTAAGCAACTCCTAAATAAGAATCATTTACATATTAGCAACAGTTCAGTATTAGACTTGGAGAAATGAGAAACTAAGACATTAATGAGTACGGTCAGGGCACTTGAGGACACTTGAGGAGCGTCTACTTCACTAGATTCCTTACTACTCTAATTGAAGTTCACAGGACCCGCTAGTTCCTATTGACTTAACTAGGACACTGCGATCACAGTTGAACAACTCCAGATCAATATGCACAAAGCAAGTAAACAATACCACTGATACTAAATTACATGGTAAGGAAAACATTTGCCACTGTTTAAATTATTCAAATTATTCTACTGTTAAAAGCTGTTCATCTGCATCATTCAATGAGTTGGAAAGCAATATCTGTTGGATGTTTTGGTGCAAATCCAAGATTCCCCTCTTTTCTTTAGTCCCATATCGGTGGTGAAGACCACCTTGTGAATGGATATATTACAAACCACTCTTTATCCCATTGTAATCTAGTGTGGTGTGGAGAGAACCCGTGGGCCACACGCGCGCCGCCGCCGCCGCCCGGCCCGGTTCGGTTCGGCGCGCGTAGTGGGCACGGGTGTGCGCGCCCGCATCTGCGGACACGAATGCCGATCCGAAATTGCTCTTCGGGTTCGGGTTGAGATCCAAAACTTCTTTTGTTGTTTATTTTTCCTTTTGACTAATTCCTCTTAAGAATTAGTTTTCAGATCCTATTTTTTGGCCTCCTTCTCTCCCTCACACGTTCTTTATATTCCAAACTCCCTTCCTTTTGCAACCACTTCAACGAATCAGATCGCATCTACACAAAGAAAAAAACCCTTCCATCGCTGCTTCCGAAACCCTTCCTGTGCTGCTTTCTCATTCTGTTTTCACCTTCGTTCTGGGCAAGGCTAAGTTCGGGTCAATCTCTCGATGTTGTGTGCAGCAGCGAGACGCCGGTGATACCGGGGGTTTTACCACTAGGAGCATCTGCGACGAGTCTGCACATAAGACCGCGGATCAACTCTTAGGGCAGTGCGTATCGCGCGACTTCCCCATAGGCCGGTAACTCCGTTCTTTAATTTATATTGTTTATTGTTTCCAGATGCTAAGGAAATGAAAGATTCGAGTCATTTTAGTAACAATCTAAGAGTTGATTACTCACGGAATTTATAGGTAATCAATTTTTACACTAGAAAACTATGGAGCAAGTTAAATTTTCTTGCGAAAGCACTACTGGACTTTTCAAGTGCCTACCGTTAACTGTGACCTCTGAAAGAAGTTATGGGATTTTATCAAATTGGGGTATATAATTAAGTTCTTTCTTCTGTTAAGAAATTAACGTAGAAATTAGGTGGCTACGTGAAAGATTAAAGCCTTTTTTTTGTGATGTTTCCATTTCTGTTAGTCATGATCTATCTATATGTAACTTGATGGACACAGATATGTTCAAAAAGGTAAAAGCTTATTGTCTTGAATCAGTATATTCCACAACATTGAAGTCCACCACTTTGATCATCTACTGCAAACCTTTAATTCCCAGGAGGGATTTTTGTTATGTTAGAACAAAGTCGAATTCATGTTAAATGAAGATACCAATTTTAAATAATGAACTGGTGCATTGAGCGCAATCCTTACATTTTCTTTGAAAGTAGACGTGACTCCAATGTCAGATATGTGAAAACATATGGTGGTGTCCGACAACTACCTGGGTTTCACTTTTGACTTCTAATTGGGGATCTACCCATTTTGGAATATCTGACGAGCTATTTAAGTTAGAAATCGTGGCAACTGTTCATGTTTAGGAAATCTTTTACCAACATTCCAAGTCAATTTACAGATTAACGATTCATGCTTAAATTTAACCAATCATTTATTCGTCCAATATGAATGCCACTTAGTACACAAGATGTACTAACATGCAATGTTCTTCATTCCTTATTCAAACAAACAGATTCATCCGTCATCCAAGTTATTGTGGCCTTTTCATCTGGGCTACTGGAACCCAGATGATGCTCTGCAACCCCATCTGAACAGTTACTGAAAAAATTCGCCTACCAATAATTTAAAACATTAATGTGCTAGTATCACTTATTATACTGTTTTTGATATAATTCTCATTAACCCTGACTCTACAAGTCATGTGCATCTCACTGAAGCTGTATATTGTTGACAGAAAACTAGTTGAGTGCTTCTCTGAATGTGTGATAGTTTTCGCAGAAGACCTTTCGTTTTCTCAACAACATCCCTGAATGACTACATTAGTCTTTGTTTTCAGAATGCCTTTGGGATACTTAGATATTGTCATATATCCTAAAGTAAAGTAGCGTGAATGCACATCTTCACCCAAGTCAAAAGTGCAAGCTGTTTGTTTGGTAGCTCAACGTCCAACCTTATTAGATATCGATGAGTACTTTCGGAAACAAACTATAATGAATTTTAGTAAAGAACTAAACTGAACTGATTTTGTCATAATCATTAACAATGTTGATGACTACTAGACAGAGATTTCACTTAATTCTGTTGACCTATTAAACAGCGATACCTGAGAGTTTGGTTAGAAAGACCTTTCTTTCATCAAAATAATTGAGGTTAGCTTATCCATCAACTTCGATCTTTTGTTTTCTCTCCTAACAATTCCTTACTGCATTTTACAAAGAGCTTAATTAGTTAACTTGTTTTCCGCAAATTAGTCTTGTAACATTGTATCT
Organism: Hemerocallis citrina; assembly: GCA_017893485.1. Lineage (NCBI taxonomy): Eukaryota > Viridiplantae > Streptophyta > Magnoliopsida > Asparagales > Asphodelaceae > Hemerocallis > Hemerocallis citrina. The sequence continues at coordinate 182,964,163 of CM030358.1, read as the reverse complement.
GCATTTATTAGTATGAATTTCTTGTGTTGTCATCTGTCTGAATTTTATATTTATTCGAGACTATATCATAATTTTATCTATAGACACAGATTGGGTTGGAGAGATCAGTTCAATCAGTAAAGTAGATAGTCTTAATTAATAGGAAGCTGGATCCATATTAGGCTAAACCAAATCCACCATTATCAACACTAATTTGTACGAACTGGTATAGGTGATATTTGCTCCTTTAGTCTCCAGAAGGTTCACTTATCTCTTCTAATTCATAAACTTCACTAGCACATAAGCTTTCATTTAACAACCACATCCTATTTAATAAATCATCAGTAACCGCAACATACATGAATGTGAAACCCTTCATCACATTCCAAAATTAACTGCAACCATTCCTATTTTTCTATAAACATAAAGCAGATTTAACTGCTCACAGTTTTTGTGAATCTGTGTTAGCAGTTTGCTTCAGCTTGTCCATTATATAATAATGAACAGTGCTATTGAGATTTCCTTGTAAACTTATAGGAAGCACTTTTCATAGAGATTTGATCATATATTTTCTATCGATCTAATCCCAATTCCAGTAGTTTTTATTCAACAAGAGGATGTGAAGGGAACTTGATATATAGCATTTCTGAAATTAAGCCTATCTGGCATGCCCACTAACTACATTGAAGTTGCTCTGTCTGATCATTTGCTTTCCAGAAATATGGCATGCAATTAATGGTTCTCTCTTCCAATTTCATCCTCTGGCTTCTTCTGTATTGAAGCTAGTCCATCTATAGCTGCTCACTTTAGAGTCTACATCAATTTGAACAATGTTAATTAAGACTTTGACTTTTGTATGTGATATTTTCTTCCTTAAAGCCTTGAAATCTTTACAGAATATATAAGATTTGTTTAATAATGTCATTAGCAGTTTTCCAGCGATAAATAACTTAGTATATTTTCTGAAGACCGAACAAGCCACTTGTTGAAATGGAAAAATGGAATTATTTATATTACAGTACATCTAACTATTGATATAGCCCATAGTTATATTGTTTGTTTTCCATCCTTAACTATATAGGAAAGTTTCGGAAATGTTATGCAGGCTTGAACAATCATATATATATGTCAAACTACTCTAATTTATTGTCCTAAATATCTTTAATAAGGGTCTCACTTATGTTTCATCTTCATTCAAAAAATTAAAAAAAAAAATAATAATAATAAAAAAAATTTTCCTCATCATACAGAGAAACTTCATCTTGAGTTAAAAAAAAAAAAATAGTAATTTCCTATAAATGTATATCTACTCTGAAAGTTGAATATTCTTTAATACTTGCATATTTATGTATATGATATATTGAATAGTCCCATTCGAGCAACATGGATATAACTTTAAGAAGCTTTGAAGAAGTGGTTGAGTCCTAAATTTTGGTGAGAGACACGGACTCTCGACCTCAGGATAACTCAAATATTAGCTATGAGACCTACTTGTACAGAAGGTGAATGGCTTAGAAGTTTTGATTATGCACATATCTGTTGCTAATATTCCTGTTCCTACTATTTTCTTAAACTGTGATAATAAATCTGTTATAGAACTACTAAAGCATGATTCTATGAATGCTAAGATGAACAGGTACTTGCAGCTGCGCATCAAGTCAATCAAGAGCCTATTAGGCAAATATGTGGTTCTTGACTATATAAAGTCAGAAAAGAACCTTGCAGACCACTTAACAAAGGGTCTGTCTAGAACGTTGATCCTAGAATCATCGAGGGGGATGGGGTTAAGCCCATAAGTAAGTCACCAGCAGTGGCAACCCAACCGAGTCTGACTGGAGATCCCAAGAAGCCGGTTCAATGGGTAGAAACAAGCTGGACTTCGGTGACTATTATGGAACACTGACTCAGAGATTAAATTCTCATAAATTAATGCCCAGGTGGCTGTACGAGGTTGTACAATGATATCCCATCCCTATGGTGACAGTGTTCCTGTGTGATCTGGTTAGGATGAGTTCTAAACTCTTAATAGGTCCAAACATTATTATGTAGGGTTGACTCCGATCACCAACCCTTTGAGGACTTACCTATATGAGAGGTCGTGAAGGCCGCGACTATGGGACAGGGCGATCCCAGACAACTCTCATGAATATGGAAAAGTGCGCATGGCCATTCAAAAGCGCCACCCGATAGACCCAAGAACCTCTAGCGTACTATGTGTGCTATTTTCTGAATCTGAGTCAAGAAGTCTGATTCAAGGCGTAGTCCATCAAGCACTTCTTCAGACAAAGACAATAGTCACTAAGTGAGATTCAAGGCTGTAGTCCATCTCATCTATGCATAGTATACTCTTGCCCAGAACTTCTATATCATTACTCCTTTGTTATCACTGCCTTTGAATCTTGGTTTTGGGGGGGGATTGTTGGATGTTTTGGTGCAAATCCAAGATTCCCCTCTTTTCTTTAGTCCCATATCGGTGGTGAAGACCACCTTGTGAATGGATATATTACAAACCACTCTTTATCCCATTGTAATCTAGTGTGGTGTGGAGAGAACCCGTGGGCCACACGCGCGCCGCCGCCGCCGCCCGGCCCGGTTCGGTTCGGCGCGCGTAGTGGGCACGGGTGTGCGCGCCCGCATCTGCGGACACGAATGCCGATCCGAAATTGCTCTTCGGGTTCGGGTTGAGATCCAAAACTTCTTTTGCTGTTTATTTTTCCTTTTGACTAATTCCTCTTAAGAATTAGTTTTCAGATCCTATTTTTTGGCCTCCTTCTCTCCCTCACACGTTCTTTATATTCCAAACTCCCTTCCTTTTGCAACCACTTCAACGAATCAGATCGCATCTACACAAAGAAAAAAACCCTTCCATCGCTGCTTCCGAAACCCTTCCTGTGCTGCTTTCTCATTCTGTTTTCACCTTCGTTCTGGGCAAGGCTAAGTTCGGGTCAATCTCTCGATGTTGTGTGCAGCAGCGAGACGCCGGTGATACTGGGGGTTTTACCACTAGGAGCATCTGCGACGAGTCTGCACATAAGACCGCGGATCAACTCTTAGGGCAGTGCGTATCGCGCGACTTCCCCATAGGCCGGTAACTCCGTTCTTTAATTTATATTGTTTATTGTTTCCAGATGCTAAGGAAATGAAAGATTCGAGTCATTTTAGTAACAATATCCATATCTTATGATTTGTACAAGCATTTTAGAAGACAAACGGGGTTAATCAATTTCATACTATAATGACTTAACATGTAATTTTATTATGCTGGGCAGTTAGATAAGTTATCTAAGGTATTACTCCATATGCACTTTACTTGGTACGGAAATATATATTTATATGAGTGAAATTGAGGTATTGTTCTCATGAAAGAATGGTTCCCACATTGCTAAATATCTCCGCATGCAAGGTATCAAATCTCAGCCGAGCTTGAGATGCATTAGGCGAGTGGATTGAAAATTTGGCTGCTGATACTCCCAATATGTTCAATATTTCCAATAAATGGCAGCCAACACCTGATATTGATATTGAGTTTTGAAACCGTGTCCACATGGACACTAGCTCATTATGAAAATGAGCCAGTAGCTCAGAAACAACAGTCCCATATAACAATATGTAACTTACTCGAAGCATGGCATGAGGGCTTAATAACTCCAGAACACTACAGTTTAAATCTTGAAACTCCATCTAAAGGTAATTTCTCGGAGGCTGGGGATGGAGAAATTTTCTAAAGGTCAAAAGGCTTAGGAATACAAAAAAATGTGATTGCCTCTTGTTTGCTTCATTATTTCAAGAAGATTTCACTTATACCAAGTTGGAAACTACTCTCACAGACAGTGTCAAAACTCAAACCTTTTTAGAGGCTATCCTAGACAAAAAGACCTTTCATGAACAAGGGCGACAAAAACTACCACTTCCACTGATGGCTGATGCTCATCAAATAGTCTCCAAGAATTATGTGTTCAGTTTCCTTGAAGGAATCCAGATCTGATCATCGAAAGATTTTTTCAAGAACAAGCTATTTGCAGCATTCAAGTGACGTATATAGCAAATTGTTTTTAATGTGCTACAAAATCAGTAGAGAGAAGTATGAAGAGATAATATTTGTAACTACAGCATGGAACAGTTAAAAGGAATCATCATAGGAATTAGGATTATAATTTATGAGCATAATTAACCATGAGAGCACAATTGAGCAAAAGCTAAGAAAATGAAAATTGAAAAATGAAAAATAACATCAGCTTGGCATAGGGATGAGAGGTCCACCGAGCAAATAATTAGGTAGAAATGTCATAAACAAAACTTATTATTGATGTTCGTAAGTAATAGGTAGTAGATACAATTTCATAGTTTGAAAGTCCTATAGATGCGTACATGATATGGGAAACAAAACTCATGGCCAAATTGATGCCATAGCTATATTCAAATAATTCTTAACTCAAATTCAGGCATGTAAATATGTCCAAGTGAACACAGAATATACTCCGCAAAGACCATGTAAAGGGTAAGGATGTAAATTAGTTACCCAGTCACCAACGACGAACAAGCTGACTAAAACCGGGTTGTGAAGATCTCTTTTTATTTTTAATGCATAAACATCTAGGCAGGCCAGACCGAGGCTCCACAATACTTGTAGTCCCATGGACGCAATTAAGTAACTGAACAAAGAAGATACTGTTAAAGGATACACTAAAAAACGCAGATTTAAAGATATACTTAACGTAATGGATAATTTCTCAATAAATTATCAGCAAAGTAAGACCAAAGATATCATATGAATTTTGTACATTATATAATGATTCTAAAAGCTGATATGTAGGGACTATTCTAGCAACAAACCAAGTTTTAAGCTGAAAATAAGCTTTTCTCCTCAATACTAATCTGCGCGCGCGCACACACACATATATATAGTAGTGTTAATATGAGATGGTGAGATGGGTGAAATGAAAATATTTTTGAGAGGAGCGATTTGAGTCATCCGAATCTCAATTGCACCGTTCACAATACTATACATGTCATCAAGACAATGTGTACAAGATTTCAAGCAATTCAGAGACCTCTAGCCTATGAATCAAGGCATTCAAATAAATGCATGTTTATATGTATTTCACACCATCTTCATGACGTGTTGAACGCTTTGATGCATAGGCTAGAGGTCTCCAAATCGCTTGAAATTTTGTACACACCGTCTAGATGACATATAGAGTGATGTGAACGGTGTGATCGAGATTCGGATGATTCAAATCGCTCATCTCACACAAAAATATTCTATCTCACCATCTCATGTTAGCGCTAATCTATATATATATATATATATATATATATATATATATATATATATATATAACTCGTAGTAGTCCTGGTCTTGTTTTGATTCCTCTTTCAGGAATTTAGGCATGCTAGAATTCTACTGGAAAGGTTGGAAAGGACGAACAGCACTACCAAATAGAAAACAAAAAGTTAACCTAACACAACTTTGTCATAAAACAAAAAGTTGAAAACCCAGTAAGCTTTTTGGTTGACGTTTAAGGTTCATAATACAAAGTTCGAATTAGGTTCACTAAGAAGCATCATGGTCCACTAACAGTCCCGATCAATGCTGTATGTCTTCTCTCAATCTTAAAACATATGCATTCTTTTTATATCCTATAATTTCTCCGACTTACCCAAAATGAATTTCTGTAAACAGAAAAACAACCAACTATTATCTCTTTACTTGGTAAATTGGAGAAATAAAGGAACTTCATAGCTTACGCTATGCATTACGCTATTCACGCTTTGCGTTACTAGTGGCTTGAGCATCGCTATTTTCAACATTGGTTTATTAGTTATTTTTTAGTTATCTTGGTTAGGAAAGAATGATTTGAATTATTAGTTACAATTGTAAAGCAAATTTAAAATGCTCCTTCATTATTCAATAAAGGAGACATAGAATTCATAGATTAATTGGAAAAGTGGTGCTTTGTTTATCTTCTCCCTTCCGTCCTTTCTCCTTCTTCCTAATTATCTACCAAAGTAAACGCAGTGACGGAGCCATGAAGGGGGGGGGGGGGGGGGGGGGGGGCAAATGCACCCCTGACTTTCCAGAAAACCCCCTACATTTTCAATTTTTTACCCTTTTAGCCCCTCAATATTTCTACAAAACCCCCTATTATATTCAAAATAACATCCACCCCCCTCCAAATCTACAATTTATTACTTGGTCACACTCCCACCTTTAATTTATGGATGATTAATGCAAAATGATATCTAATATTTATTTTTTTTTGTTTTTTTTGACCAATAGAACAATTTATGAATTTGTTGTCAGCTACGCCCCCCCGCGAAAAGTTTCTGGCTTCGTCCCTGCGTAAACACATGGTTCCATTCATATCGATGCACTAAAATGCTTTGTTTACAAATTGCAACTACAAATACATGAGTAGGAGTTGCTACAACTTTAAAGAATTGCAACCTTTTCCCCAGCGAAAGAATCCGGTTGACCTAAGGTTGAGTATATATCACACCTAGTCCAGTTCTACATGAAACTCCCCGCCTCGTGTTACATTTTTTATATCTTTTGTGAGTAACCACGAAGCCCCTAGATGTTGAGTTGCTACTTATAGCATGTGGGTACTCTGATAGATAAAAAGAGCATGAACCAACTTCAATAGGGAGAAGAATTAGAAAAATAACCTACAGGATGTGTTTGAATTCATGCGTGTTTCTCTATTGTGTAATGAGCCGATTAATGTACGCTGGCCAAAAAAATATGTAGGCTAAGTAGTCAAAAGAGGAGATAGATAGTCAGCTACAAGAACAAAAATTATAATAACAATGTAAAACTTCAGTTTCGTGTATGTTGCATTCAGTAATTAACTTAGCTTCAAATTATTTATGTTATTGACATGATATATGTGATAATGTAGTGTACGTAACTGTATATGGATCATACTTGAAGTATATGCTTCTCTATCCTACATAACAGTCTCATGTATATTAGATATCCCGATATATCCAATCAGACACCGAAAAGGGAAAAAAAATTAGGCCGACACGACGCTGACATCCGACATTTAAACTTTATTTGCAAGAGCCCCGTCCTCTCTTCTCAGTAATTATAGAAAAGGTGCCTACATAAGGCACCTCTTTTCATCATTTTTTATCCTGTGTTTCCCAACTTGCCAAATAAACATGATTTGATTTCATTTGGACTTGGATAAAGTGAAACTCATTGAAACTTCTTATTTTTACAAAGGCTGAGGGAATATTTTTTTAGATAACATTATTAAAATACTATTTCTTATTTATATTTTACTCAACATTGCCAATCAAATTATGATACCCATAAAGATTGTTTTGAGAGCATTAGATGAAATCTCATGAAACCCATGAAACCGAGTTCCATGAGTTTCAAGGAAACAAACACACGTCAAACCATTTTGTTCCAAACCAATAATGCACAACCTTCTACTCAAAGAAGGCAACAAGAGTCTTTTTCTTACCAAACTGACGAAAAGTTGTGTCACATTAAATCAGCACAACGTTGAATCAACCTTCAAAAATTAACAACTAAGAGAAGGGACAAAATTCTGTAGACTGACCAGCTAAACAAGAATGAACTCACTTGGGCGAGCGAGAAACCTCTAAACTTTACTAGCTTCACAAGTGTTAAAAATGTAGGTTTTTTTTCTATGTTTTAAGTCCATCAGTTAATGCAACCAAACAAACTTAGCCATCTTGCAACAGAAAGCACAGAGTCGTAATTAACTAAACAGATAACAATTCTTACCATAGCCTGCCTTCCGCAGCTCAATCATACATCATCTATAGCTCAAAAAACGCATAAAATTTTAGTTTTTCGTAAAAATTTGATTAAAAGTCTGACAAAAAGCTTTTGCTAAATCTTGTTATTCAGAGCCTCTTTCTAGATGTCTCAATAATAACCCTAAAATGTTGACTATAGTAATCAAAATTATACAATCACAAAATAAATGCAGTATCCATGATCCATTTCAATGTGAGGCTTTACTTCGATACAATGTCGACTGTATTAATCGAAAATCATACAATCACAATATCAATGCAGTTTCCTGTATCTACATAGGCTCTTTTTGGTATTGCTTTAGGAGGGTGATTTTGGATCTGAAAGCTCTTTTAGGCTCAAAATAAGTGGTTGGTAAACATAATTAAAAATGTCATTAGCCAAAAGCGTTTTTTTCTAAAATTACTATTTTTTGTCTTTTTCTCAAAATTTCTAAAGTGATGCATTCAGCTCTTCAAAAAGTGCTTTTACTTATTAGGAATTTTGAAGTTAAACATTATTCTTTCTAACAGCACTTTTTAGAGAAAGCACTTTCCGTTTGCCACAAGCACCGCAAGCGACCGCAAACTAAACTGATCTAAATTCCTGAAGTTAATAACTCAGATTTGCTTGCTGGTTGCTACAACATCGCAGTACAATACTAATTACAACTATCAAAAATCCAAAAGGGAGATAAAGTTCGAATCTTTCAATACCAAAAGGCAGTATAGTTGGAGAAGCCAAGAGCAGAGACCATGACTCCAATGGAGGCGGCGGCAAAGAGACATTGCCCCGATCTCAGCACCAGTCCACTCGCAGTACCAGGGCTACCCACAACCACCTTCATCTTCGAGTCCCGTCAGGGACGATGAGAGGAAACCCTAATTTGGGACCAGATTTTTGAGAGGGATGGTTGAAATTTGGGGGCAATGGGGATTTGGTGAAAACCCTGGAAATCTGTAACACTTCTTTTGAGTTCTTTTTGAGTTTGTGTGTGTGAAAGTAATGAGTGATTTTGATTTGGGACGGTGAGGTTGTCGTGTTTGGTTGATTGCTTTGTGCATCAAAATTTAAAAAAGGGAAAAGGAGAGGACTAAAGAAAGAAAGAAAGAATATGTCAAGGAATTTCAGAGTTTTTTTAATGGCAGAGGGGATATGAGCTATGACTGGGAGTGTATAAGAACTACTCAACTACCATCGTATGTCTGAATTGTTTACCACAATGACCCACTTTTTGAAAGTATTTACCAAACTGACCCACTTTCGAAAGTATTTACCAAAAGACCCACCCGCTATTGCGAGTTTGGTTAAAACTTAATCGCTATATGAGATAGAGAGTGTATGGTTATGTGTTTGAAGAAAAACATCAAGTATAGACTCGCTATCTCAGATATCAAGTATGTTTGTACTAAACTCGCTATCTCACATAGCGAGTTTGCAAGTTTATGGTTGTGTGGAAATTTTCCCAATTGACCCTTGCTATGAGAACTCCGATAGCAAGTATGTTTGTACCATACTCGCTAACTGAAATAGCGAGTGTAGGATCTTGAAGAAAAATTCCTCAATCTAAACTCACTATCTCAGTTAGCGAATGATTTTCTACTAAACTCGCTAACTAAGATAGCGAGTGTCGATTGGAAAATTTTTAAGACTTGTTGTTTCGCTCTCCTTCACTTTTCTCTTTTCATTCTCTCTCTGAAAGAAACCCAACAAACCCTAGCCTCCCAAATTTATTATTTTACCAATAAAATTCATTCAAATTCTTTTGAGATCCAATTCATCACTCACAACCCTCCCTACTCCCACTCTTAAAACCATAAATCCATCATCGAAGATCCCGAATTGCTCAATATTCACAATCATAGATTCGAATGTATTATTCATGATCAATATTCACGATCGATGAAGTGAGAGAGATCTGAGATAGCGAGTCTATAAAAACACTCACTAACTGAGAATTCCATGTCTCCGACTTTTGAATTTTTTACCAAAATGACCCACTTTTGAAGGTATTTACCAAACTGACCCACTTTCGAAAGTATTTATCAGATAGCGAGTTTGGTTAAAACCTCATCGCTATCTGAGATAACGAGTGCATGGTTATGTGTTTCTCCACACTTTCGAGAAAAATTGAAAAAATAGTGAGTGTGTTTGTACCACACTCGTTAACTGAGATAGCGAGTGTATGGCCTTAAAGAAAAAAAATAGCAAGTTTATACTCGCTATCCCAGATAGCGTGTGCTTTTGTATCACGCTCGCTAACTGAGATAGCAAGTGTAGATTGGGGATGAAGTTAAACATCCTTGGGCTTAGACTCGCTGTCTCAGTTAGCGAGTGTATTTATACCACACTCGCTAACCGAGATAGCGAGGTTCAAATGAGAGTAGAGAGGGTTGTGAGTGATGAATTGGATCTCAATAGATTTTGGACAGATTTTGTTGGTAAAATAACGAATTTAGGATGCTAGGGTTTGTTCGTTTTAGGTTTCTTTCGGAGTTAGAGAGAGAATGGAAAGAGAGACGTGAGAGAGAGCGAAACAGCAAGTCTTTAAAAATTTTCCAATCGACACTCGTTATCTCAGTTAACGAGTTTAGTACAAAAGCACTCGCTAACTGAGATAGCGAGTGTCGATTGGAGAATTTTTCTTCAAGTCCTTACACTCGCTATCTCAATTAGCGAGTGTGGTACAAACACACTCGCTATCTGAGATAGCGAGGGTCGATTGAGAAATTTTCTACACAACCATACACTCGCTATCTCTCGCTGTCTGAGATAGCGAGTGTAGTACAAACACACCTGCTATTTGAGATAGCAAGTCTTTACTTGATGTTTTTCTTGAAATACATAACCACACTCGCTATCCTAGATAGCGATGAGGTTTTAACCAAAGTCGTTTTGATAATTTTTCCTTCGAAAGTGGGTCAGTTTGGTAAATACTTTCAAGAAGTTGGTCATTTTGGTAAAAATTCCCGACTTTTTACCAAGAACTAGCATTTGGGTCGGGCCGGGCCGGACCCCAACCCGGCGGTTTTGCCCAGGTAAGAGCATCCACAATGGTGCATGCTAAAATATGCATAAATACATAAATAGAAATAGCATTTCGTGGTTTCGCTGCAGTCATGACAAGCTAAAAAATAGCAAATGAGAGGAACAAATGAACAGACGAAACATGATGTTTCGTTAGATTTTTTTTTTTTTTGCTTATTTTTTTTTTTAATTTTCGTAGATGAAACATCAAGGAGAAAAAAAAAATTCCCATCCGGAGGAAACATCATGTTTCGTCTAGACTTTTTTGAAAAAACAAAAGTCTTGGACTTCCGAGACATTTTGCTGACATTGATCAATTATTAAACCCACTAAATCCTTATTGAACCCACTAACACATTATTAAATGAGCTAATTATTCAACTAATTATAATTAAGTAACTAACTAACTAATTAATTAATTAACTTATTAAATATTCTAAATTCATGGACGAAACATCATATTTCATCCGTGGTTTTTTTTTCCTTGTCCAGTGTTTTTTAATTTTAAAATTCTAATTTCTTCGGACGAAACATCATGTTTCTGATGTTTCGTCTGATCCCAAAAAATTATTATAAAATATTTGGACGAAACATGATATTTCATCCAATGCATAAAATATTATAAAATATTTGGGACGAAACATTATATGTTTCGTCATGTATAATATACATATTGCTATATCCTCTCTTATATATAGCAATCTATTGTAGCGGAAATGACAAATTATGTATATTTGCCACACGTCTGCAGCACTCAAAAAGGTATATTATGCATAAAATGCATAAATACCACATGACTGTGGATGCTCTGAGGGGCAGGGTCGGGCCAGGTTGGGTCAAAACTCAGGCCGATTCGGGCCGAGATTGAGCTAAAAAACTCAACCCGAACCAATCCGCGAACCCTTATTAGTCGAACCTGACCCAAGCCCGGTTGGCCTCTTTTTTCTTAACTCCAAAAAAAAAGATAAATGTAGAACATATATAAAAGTGAATCAAAATTTTATACATTATTTATTTCAAAACTGAATAAGTTTTTACAACAATCAAATTACATAAAAAATACATGTAATAAAAACTAAAAAATCGTAAAAAATTATTGAATTATGTTTAAGGGGATAATCTAGAGTTCAAGATAGCCTAGAATTAGAATGAAGAGAGAACATTGGACTACTGTCGTACACCTGTACTTAACCTAAACCTAGGATCTCATCGCCCTAAATTTCCTACTCTTCTTCGATGTGATCTTCAGGTGAGTTGCTTCCACTTGTTGAGTTGTCCACTATTTTTTCCTCGAGTTATGTTTTCATCTTTCATCCAATCTTCAGTGCAGACAAGTATCTCCAATGAATTCAGCTTCAAATGATTAATGCAACCAGTTAAAAACCTGCCACTTGAAGAAAAAATACTTTTTGATGCAACTATAGGCACATGAGGGTTAGTAGATCTCTAGCCATATGTAAAAGAACTGGAAAGTTTCATATTCTTCCCATCATTGTAACACTTCAATCCTAGCACTAGAACTCTCATTATCTTGTAAATTAAACCAATTTAATTCATTAGGTGCATTAGTCCAAGGTTTTTTAGATTGAATACGAGCAAGTAAATTTGCAATGGTACCTTCTAATGTACTCTTACTCTTATCTCTAGAAGAAGAAGAAGAAGAAGTTGACATACTAGTTTGTCGTGTTATATAAATAGTTGTATAAGTTCTATCATAAAAAAATTATACAAGTTATTCAATGTCAACTCAAATCATTACAATGATATTGAGAGTCTTCTCAAAGTAAAGTAAAAAATATTTCAACTCTTCGTACCCGCTAATTTGATACGATGATACATTACAGTCGCAATACAATACAGCATAGGATGAAGATTAAAATATTTCAAAAATTTATCATAAGCAGGAATAACAATATGACCAATATAAGGATTCGAAATTATCTTGAAAAGTTTGCATCATAGTAATTAAAAATACTACTATAAGTCGAATCATAAGATTTTGAAATTTTCAAAATTGCAGTCTTAAAAGGTTCCATAAATTAGTCATAAGGTTGATCTTTTGTTGCGATAGTTGGTCGTGTACTACTTCAGGGTGTACATTTGTAATGTGTCGACTAATTGTACTCGTCCCCTCACCATTCTTCCATTTGTAACTTTTGTTACATGTTTTACACACTTTATGTCCTACTCGGATTGTCTTCGTTTGAGATAAAATCATTAAATATGTGGACTTCACTAGTTTGGTCTATATGTTTTATACTAAAAGTGGGTTGTGCGGGTTCTTCCATTTGTGTCACTAGCAAGGATTTCATCATGTTGTGTGTCAGGATCATACTCGTGTTGAAGAACACTTACATAACCTATAATAGGTTAGGATTATATTCGGTTTCTAATTGTGGGATTATTGGAGGCCGACGAGATGAAATAGTGAAGTCTTGTACACTTTGGGTACAATCGCTACCTCGTGATCGTAACATGATAAATGTAATATAGTTGTAGTGTATGTGAAAATAAAATCTAAAAACCGTTAAGAGGGTTGAGAGAGTTGAGAGAGTAGCGAAAAAATAACAAACAAGTTTACTACAAAAAATTAAAGAGTTGACAATAATAAAAAGATTGAGAGAGTAGAAATTTTTTAATAATGTACTTCACGAAAATAGAGTTCAGAGAGTTATAAATAATAAAAAGAGTTGATAGACGGCGAGAATTCAAGCGATTGAGCTTTTTCACTTGATTAACTATGTAGTAGAGAGATATTGAGCTTCGACAAGAATTTAAGTGGTATAGGTAGTTGGTAATAGACGTAGTAGCTTTGACACAATTGAATTTCTTCACTTCTTTGTTGCTTATTTGTTTAACTAAATTTAGAGTAGAAGTAGTGGTAGTAGAGAGTTGAGAGAGTAAGAGAGTTGATAGATGGAGTTCAGTAAATTTGTGAAGAAAAATGAGTGAATTCAGCTATTTTTTGATAGGGAAAAACCCCCAACAAAAATCAAGATATATATATATGTGTGTGTGTGTGTGTGTGTGTGTGTGTGTGTGTGGAAAGCTTCGGTTGTGCACTACCTCTAGTGCACACGGCGTGTGCACTAGGCCTTCGGGCGTTCATATCGACGATCCGAACCGTTCACAATGATCTATACATCTAAGTTAGTCTAAATATGTAAAATCAAATCATTTGAAATTCATTTGCCCATCCATTGAAGTGTTACAAAATTATATGGCTGAAAATCATTGTTTTTTATAGTTACACGATGGATGGGCAAATGAATTTCAAATGATTTGATTTTACATATTTAGACTAATTTAGATATGTAGATTAATGTGAACGGTTCGGATCGTCGATATGAAAGCCCGAAGGCCTAGTGCACACGCCGTGTGCACTAGAGGAGTGCACAACCGAAGCTTTCCCTATATATATATATATATATATATATATATATATATATATATATATGTGCAGCTCCGACCGGGCCGCTCGTTTGACCCATCCAGGATAACCGTTGGACCCGGCAGGTTGGCCTGCCAGGTCAACCGTTGGCAACCTGACGGGTTGCACATGAGGTTCGAGTCGGGTTTGAGCGGGTTACGAGTTAACTGAGCTGGGTCAAGTGGGTTTTCTACCCCAATATTTCGACCCGGTCCAACCCAGTAATGTTAGCAGGTTTGACCCGGGCCCGAACTTGGTCAAACAGGTTCGGGTTGGTGGCAGGCAAACCTGGGCGGGTCGCGGGTTGACCCAACCTGGTTTCCACCCCTACTTGCAACTACTTCCAGCTATTTGTAGCCAAGCAAACACTCCTAAAAAGTACTATGTAATGTACTACTTGCAACTACTTCCAGCTATTTGTAGCCAAGCAAACACTCCTAAAAAGTACTATGTAATGTACTACTATATCCTTGTGCAAATTGTACGGACTAAAATAATTTCATGGACTCATCAGATTATACGGAACTTCAAAAAAGTGAGAGAATTTGGAGAAATTACCTCTTCAAATGTATAATTTAGTAAAATTTATGCTAAAAAATAAACACATAACCCGGTTTTCGTGTATATTCTGGCCGACAACAAATAGACACTGGTCCACCTCATTTCGACCATCCCCTTCCTCTTCTCCCCCTCCTAAATTCATACCCTATCCAATGCAGCATCCACTCTTCCCTCCTCCCCCGTGTCTCTACCATCCTCGACCGCCATGACGTCCCTCTCTCCGACACCCCCATCCACCTCCACATGCACACGTGCATCATCTTCTACCTTCAAACATATACGAAGAACCTCTTGAATCATGGTTATAAACACATAAAAATCCTTACTTGACTCGTTATTTCAAAACATAATCATCATCAAAGCATGAAAGTTATCAACTTTATCAACAAAAAATGATCTTTCAACTATAAAAATTTTAACATTTACTCAATCAAAACATAGATAATCGAAAAATTCTTGTAAAATATCACCATCATTCTAATTATTCAAGTCCAAATACATATTTATCCTCCATCAATCATCAGCAAATAATCTTTTTTTAAAAATGAAGGAAGAATAAGAAGAACAAAAGGATGGAGGGGCTGTCGGGTTCGACTCGGGTTGGCATCGGACTAGGCAGCGTTGGGCTGGGAAGCATCACGCAGGTTGAGGCAGGAGGGACTGGCGGGTACTCCTTCACCTCCCCTCCGCCATCTCCCTCCTCCTCCTCGCCATTGTCGACCCCAGCCTATAAAACTCCTCCGAGTGGACCCCGCTCCAGGAATTCCTTTCCCTCCTTATCCTCCGCCACACCTGCCTCTCCGCCTTATTTTTTTGTTTTTTGTTTGTTTTTTTTTTCCTTTTTTCACTTTTTTTAAGAGACTGGAGAGAAACAGAGAAAGCAGAAGATGAAGAGAGATGAATACCATTGGTATTGGAAAATCTCAATAACAATGTTTGTGATTAATTAGGTAATACTTAATACATATTTTAGGCACGTAAATATTGCGTACTACAACTGTATTTCCTCATTTCTTTATCTTTCACTCCCTTTTGAAATTTGAAATTTGAAAGAGACTCTTATGAAAGCTTGTCGCACGCAAATGTTAGTTTAAATATAATTTCTCTACTATTTTGTTCTCGTTGCTCTATTTCAAAATAGAAGAAGGGGGAGATGGGGTAGACTCATTTCCTTAATATATAGTTATAATTGTAATTCGAGAAGCTATATATAGAGCATATTCATAAACCAACATTCGTATAACTCTCTAGGAAAACATCTATCACTATATGATAAGAGATATATATATATACTAAGTTTACCCGTGGACACGTGCCTACGGCACGTCTTTTGAACGATGCAATATATGAAAAACACTGTAAACAGTAAAATATATGCAATCCTATTTGACTAACAAATCGCATAGGTCAACATTTATATGCAATACCATCTGGTTAGTGACTGCACGATAAGTTATAAAATAATTAGAATGTCGTAAAATAATTACATACTAAAACAATTAGGGGTGGTTTGGTTGGTTGTAAAAAGATGAAGAAAGAGAAAAACACTGTAGCGAAAGCAATTCCTTGAATTTGATTTCTTAAAATTAACTTTGGTTGAATATAGGTTTACTGTAGCAATAATTAAATGTTAGCTTTGTTTTGGTTGTAATAATACTATAGCGAAAGTAATTTAAAATACTTTTTTATTTTTTGTTTTACATGAAATTAATTCAAAAGTAGGGATTGATTAATTTTATTTAATCTTATTCTCTAATGTTTTGGATGAGTTAATTAAGCTTAATTAGATTGAAACTAATTAACTTTTAATCCTTAAATTTTAATTAATTAAGAAAAGACTATTTGAACCACAACAATTAAAGCTCTTCTTAATTAAGATTAGTGTGATTTTAATTCGTCTTTTCTTAATTATTTAAAAGTAGGGATTAAAGGTTAATTAATTTCAAAACCGAAACAGATATCAACCACTTCACACAACATAAAGTATAAATCTGAATGTGGCTACTGCAGCAACAGTAATGGGTACTGTAGCTACTGTAACGGGCGAAAAAATGTCTTTTGTGAGCGT
The DNA here is from genome assembly GCA_017893485.1 of Hemerocallis citrina. Lineage (NCBI taxonomy): Eukaryota > Viridiplantae > Streptophyta > Magnoliopsida > Asparagales > Asphodelaceae > Hemerocallis > Hemerocallis citrina. The sequence goes on along the minus strand of CM030358.1, from coordinate 182,947,321 downwards.
AAATCTGGACCGTTGATTTCCTTCCAATTAAAGGAAAGCAACTTTATAGCTTTCTTTTGAATTGCCTTGTATTTTATTATATAGATACTAGTCCCATTGCGTTGTGCACTTTCCTTCGTGTGCACTCGGCATTCGGGCCTTCGTATCGACTATTTGAACCATTCTAATTGATCTACACATCTAAATTAGCCTAAATACATAAAATTAAGTCATTTGAAATTCATTTGCTCATCCATCATGTGATTATTAAAAAAATGATATTCAACCATACAATTTTTTAACACTTCAGTGGATGAACAAATGAATTTCAAATGACTTAACATATTTAGACTAATTTAGACATGTGGATCAATGTGAACAGTTCGAATCGTCGATACGAAGGTCCGAAGGTCCAAAGGCCGAGTGCACACGGATATATATATATATATATATATATATATATATATATATATATATATATATATATATATATATATATTCTCACAAAAAATTATTTTTATTTACATATTTTTAAAAGCACATTATTAAAAAAATGAGAGATGAGAGAGGTGCGTGCATGGCTGCCTTGGAACAAGCGAAAATCTTTTGCTCAAGTTTTAATGGCTCCACACCTTCCATCTCATCATTACCATCCCAACCCAACCCTTCAATCCACATGCCCTCCTCAAAACTACCAAAACCCCTTCTTCACTCCGCCATCCCATCATCTACACACCCAAAACAATTCCACCTCTTGCCCTAAACCCATTTTCCCTCCCAAACCTTATCCTCGAAACCCTAGACCTAGAAACACCAAGATACATTCCAAAAAAATGGAGTGGCGTTGCATGCGCTGCGGGGAGAACGACCACCAAACGGTAGACTGTCATAAAAGCGGCATCCATTGCTTTAACTGCCGAAAATTTGGACACAGAGTTCGAGACTGCCCACTTCACAACCGGAAGGAATCCATGGCCATTGAAGTCACCCACAACTCGAAGATCGCCTCAGTTCTTCCGGGACTACATGTAAGCGCCTTCCTTTATTTGATCAACCCGTGCACCCGCCCCGATACGGAGACTATTGAGAGCACCCTGAACTTCGCATGGAGAAGACAGGGGGTGGTGCGTTGTGAAGAGGGTTAGCGATGAGGTCTTCCATGTCCAGTTCCCCTATGAAGAAGAGGCCAAGAAGGCGATTGCTGATAGCGTTATTCAGTTCTCTGGTTTTAATGCAACCTTCTCGCCATGGTCCATGGACTACGGAGCAAAGTTGAAGCCTAAACCAAGTTTTATTTGGATCAATGTTCCACTACCCCGCTTCCACATGTGGAACCAGACCTCCCTCGACCTCGAGTAACTGGTGAAACCGTTCGGCAAGTTCATTACCATGAGTGGAGAGATGAAGAATGTGGTTTCCAAGGACCAAGCCTTTTTCCTCATTGAAGTGGAGGATGTCAGCCACATCCAAAGAATATCCAAATCCACTTCACTGTGCCATGGACCAAGGAGCTTCAGATCCATGATGTACTCCCATTCCTTCTGACGACGTGGCAAAAGGCAAAGTCCAACTGTTCACTTCAGGGAGTGGCTCTTCCACCTCCTTCTAGCGTCATCGAGATTCTCCGGTAGAGAAACATGATGGAGCCAATCAGATGCCAAATCAGGGAATCATTGGCGATGCTAAAGGCAAGGCGACAATCTCGGAGCAAATCCTTCTGTTAGGAATTCTGTTGCACAATCTCAGCAACAACCAAATCCAGCTATCTTGACAGACAATTTTCTAAATATCTCTGGTCTTGCAGATTCTAGTTTGGAAGGTTCCAAATTGGTCTCCCCCCAAAGATGAAGAATGTTGCAGATCTTGTGGGGACCAAATTAGGCGAAAAGTTTGTTTTCAACGCCCCCCTATAATTAAGATCCCCTCAGATTCCCCCAAGGGCAATTTGGGAATTGGTTCCAGCGAATCGAATAACAACCCCGATAGCTCTACAAGCTTTCACGACATTTTCCCAGAGGAGGATATTAGGCAGATGATCTGGAAAGGGAAAGTGGTCATTATCCCTTTATCTCTTTTCAAAGAGATATAGCCTGTGGTTGAGTCTGCTCTTGAGATGTCAGTGGCCAAGCGAGTGGCAAAACTTGAAGCCCCCAAGGGAATGCAATTCAATGCTAGAGCTAGGGGAGCGCACGCTTCAAGCTTCAAAACAAAGTCTCTCATCCCTTGGTACCATAAGACCACCTCCTCTTCTAGCTCAGGATAAGTTCCACCAGGTTTCGAAGAAGGCACTAGCAAGCGGCGGAAGAGATGCAGATCAACATCCAAAGCAACCTATACCAGACCCTTTATGAAGCATCTGAGATCCTCTCTCAAGTCAGCCTCCACCCGCAAGAATGAAGGTTTCTCCTCTTCTATGTTTTCAGTTACCAATGCCTGCAATAATTCTTTTGTATTACTTTCTAATGAGGATATAAATGAGGTAGCTGATCTGTATGAGTGGAGGCTATTGGGCCACACTCAATCGATAAACTTAAGCACCCTGTGAGTGATACTGTTGATCCCCCAGATCAACAAAATCAGCTCAATTGAGTGCCTGGGTTTATTGGCCCTCTCTTTGTTATAGTTATTGCTGCCTGTTCTTCTCTGTTTCAATGAAGACTGGCAGTTGGAATGTTCGAGGGTTGGGCAACCCCAACAAATGTACCCTGATCAAGGATGGTATTAAAAATGCTCAAATTAATGTGGCCTGCTTACAAGAATCCAAACTCACAACGCCATCTACCAGAAAGCTATCATCCATAGGCGGAACTTCTCTCACCAGTTGGAGATCTCTTGATGCTATTGAGAGTTGTGGCGGTATTCTTATTGGATGGGATGATAACATCCTAGATTGTGACTACTGTGTAGTTGATATTTTTTCAATCTCCCTCTACTTCCGCAACAGAACCTCTGGAACTGAGTGGTCTCTCACCTCTGTTTATGCCCCTTTTGAATTGGATGACAGAACCCTTTGCTTCAGTAAAATCAAACTTAGAAGAAGATTCCTATGTGATGCCTGGGTCATTTGTGGGGATTTCAACGCGACCACTTCAAACTATGAAAGGAATGGAGGCCTGAGTTCGAGCAGAGATATGAAGGAATTCAGGAATTTGATTTAGCAGCTGCAACTTATCGATCTCCCTCTTGCAGGTAGAAAATTCACTTGGTCTAATCTCAGAGCTAAGCCAGCGCTTGCTAGATTGGACAGGTTCTTAATCTCAAGTCAATTTGAACAACTCTACCCAAATTGCATCCAGCACTCCCTCCCGTGTATCGCCTCTGATCACAGTCCATTAATCCTTGACTCTCAAGCCATTCAGGTCAGAGTCCATTATTTTAAGTTTGAGAAGGCTTGGGCCTCTCATGAGGATTTCACTCCTTCTATTACTACCTGGTGGAAGAGCTTTTCCTGCAGAGGTTCTTCGGTTGATGTTTTCGCTCAAAAACTGGTGCTGCTAAAGAGACGGATCAGGCGATGGAGAAATGAGAAGTTCGGACATATTCCACTTCGCAAGAAGGCCCTCCTTGATAAGATTCACCAACTTGACATCTTGGAAGGTAACCAACCCTTAGACAGTACTCTATCGAATGAGCTCTCTATTGCCCACAGAGACTACCAGAGATTGGTGCAGGCGGAGGTCACCTACTGGAGGCAGAGATCAAGAATAACTTAGATCAAGGAGGGTGATGCCAATACAAAATTCTTCCACTCTATTGCTAATGGGAGGTGGCGTAAGAACTTCATTTATTCCCTTCTTCATAATGGAGATCTTATGACAGATCAATGTTCAATTCGATCCTGCTTCGAGCAACACTTCAGTGACATCTGTGGAAGTACATCATTCTCTGATTTCATAATTGACTTGGTAGCTCTTTATCCTAATTCCACTATTGATCTTAAGCACCTTTCAGTAAGGAAGAGATCAAAAAAGCTGTCTTTAGCATGAATGGAGACAAGGCACCTGGCTCGGATGGCTTCTCGGTGCATTTCTATCAGCAATGCTGGGAGACCATTCAAGATGATTTATGTTGTATGTTGCTGGACATACAGAATAGGAAGGCTGATATAAGTAGGCTTAACTACTCAACCATTGTCCTAATCCCAAAGTGCAAAGGTGCTAACTCAGTCTCTGATTTTCGCCCCATCAGTCTCATCAACTGTTTTATGAAGATCTTCACCAAAATCCTCGCAAACAGACTAAGCCCCTTACTGCACACTCTGGTTTCCTCTTCGCAAAGTACTTTTCTCAATGGCAAATCAACAGTGGATTATTTCCTTGTAGCCCACGAAGCCATCAATCTATGCTGCACTGAAAAGTCAGATACTCTTATGCTAAAGATTGACTTCCGTAAAGCCTTTGATACCATTAGTTGGACTTTCATTGAGCAAATGCTAGTTGCCAGAGGCTTCGGTTCAAGCTGGTGCAATTGGATTAAGGCAATTCTTCACTCAACTAAATCCTCTGTTCTATTAAATGGGGTAGGGGGCAAGACAATTAACTCAAAGAGAGGATTAAAGCAAGGTGATCCCCTTTCTCCGATGTTATTCATCTTGGTGGTATATGTGCTAGCAAAAATATTGCGAAGTGGAAGAGACGATGGCACTTTTTCTCAGCTGTAACTCAGGGGCTCCCTAGCTTCGCTCGCCATACTACAATTCGCTGATGACACTCTCATATTCTGCAAGGGTGATGAACAAGATGTGCTACATCTAAAGTTGCTACTGCATATATTTGCGAACATCTCAGGCCTTCACATTAACCTCTCCAAATCGTCTATTATCTACTTTGGGCATTCTAAAGACAAGCTTCAGGATTTTGCTCATATCCTGGGTTGCAAGCATGACTCCCTACCCACCAAATACTTGGGCATGCCATTATCCAAAAGCAAATTAAAGAAGAGAGATTGGCAACCACTTATTCTTAAAATTGAGAGGAGATTATCGACTTGGAAAGGTCGACTACTCTCTAGGAGGGAGACTTATCTTCATCAATTCGGTACTGAGTGTTCTGCCGACTTACTTTGCTTCATTCTTCAAATTGCCCCAGTGGGTTATAGCAAGAATTGATCAAATACGGAGCAGATTCTTTTGGGTAGGCGGAGATACAAATGCTACTGGAGCCTCTTGTACTAACTGGAAACGAATTTGCCAGCCCAAAAAACAAGGAGGCCTGAGGATTTTAAATCTCAACCAGTTCAACAATGCTCTGCTTATGAAATGGTGGTGGAAAATCTTATCTGAGGAATCCCTTAGCACCCAAATTCTCAAATCCTTATACTTCAACAGAGCAACCAACTCTTTCACATGCAAGGTGCAAGCTTCTGACTTCTGGAAGAATGTCTACAAGCTAAAAGAGCAATTTGACCAAGGGATTTCTTGGCAACTTGGAGATGGACAACTACTTAAATTTTGGAATTCCAATTGGATTGGAGGCAGCAGCATCGCCAAACTATTTCCAACTTTATTTGAGGCAGCTTGGAACAAAGATGCCCCACTGTGTTCTCAAGGCCAGATTTAACAGGGCAGATGGATTTGGAGACCAAACCTTCATACTTCTACATCCACCCACATCCTCCTCGAGAAGAACCAGCTACTGCAACTTATCTCTCACTTACAACCATCTACAACCGCAGACATTGCTAATTGGAGACACTCTAGCTCAGGGAGCTTCACCGTCAAGTCTGCTTATGATTTTTACAGCATCTCAGGCCTAATATCCCCCTTTTATCGTACCTTTTGGAAGAATTTAGCACCACTCAAATGCAAAATTTTCATTTGGATGCTGAGTTGGGAGATACTCAACCCCAAGGAGAGATTACTTTCTAAAGGATGGAATGGTGATCTGACATGCACAACCTGTGCATGTCCAATCGAAACCACCTTGCATATCTTCTTTCAATGCCCACTGGCTATTCAGGCTTGGCAACACTTCACACACCGCTTTAACATCACAAATTTACCTACATCAACTGCTAAATGCTTCACACATTGGTGCTTTAATACCCAAAACTACAAGTTCACACACTCTTGGCATATGATTACACTGGCTACCTGTTAGAGTATCTGGCATGCTACAAATGATAGAATTTTTAACAACAATACTATTACAGCAGATAAACTTATAACTAACATCAAATTCTGGTTTTCTCATTGGTTAGATAACTATGGTCTGTAGAGACTCACAGAAGAAAGCCAAGATTCTCCAGGAGATGGAGGATACTTGGGATTGAGATCTCATGAGGCTGAGGGAAAACTGCTTGATCAAAGTATGGGTCGCACCCAAGGATAGTCATCTGGATCTGCACCTCTGTTAGTAGGTTATTTTGTTCTTTTTTGGGGACTATGCATGTCCCAGCTCTTGTAATATTCCAAACTTGTTTGTGTACTGCTGTTATTAGGGGGATGGTTCTTTTTTTTTGGGGAGCTATCTTTGTTGCGTGTAGGGGGGATGAGATCATATCGTTGAGTCTAGTTGAGGAGTACGACAATAGTCCAATGCCTTCTCTATGACTCAGTGATATACCACCTCAAACTCAGACATGCACAGAGCTCACCCCTCCTCCAATCCCTTCCCTACTATATTGTAATTATTTTACTCTGTTTATCTTTATATATATATATATCTGTGAGGTAAGTTCATCCTACCTTTTACCAGTCAAAAAAAAGAACACATTATCAATTGAACGAATAATTATACTTTCCAAATTATTAAAAAGAAAAAGAAATAACAGGTCACTTTACCAGTTTTAGCCAATCACCCCAAATAAAAAAAAATCCAAATTAAATGCATGGTATCATAACTTTTTAATATTGTGGCACACTACTGCGTCATCCAAACTTAAATTGTATTCCATCCGTTCTAAAATGTAAGTCGTTTAAGCTTTTTTTTTAATACCAAAATATACATCGTCTATCTCTAATCTCTAATATTATAATAGAAGAGTCGGGGTTGTCACTTGTAGACATTCAACCATCTAATCTTAACCATTTATTTGTAAATGTGAGTTATATTAACCATTTATTTACTCAACTGTTGTTAGTTACCATAATACTCTCAAAGTCCAAACTTATTTACAACATAATTATTTACAAAAGTACCACTCATATAAAATAAAAGTTTGTTCCATTAGGGATAATTTGTAAAGAGTATGTATGAGTAAAGGGAGATCTCAGCTTCGAGGCCAGATTACGTCTTATTATTTACTTTATAAAATAAATAAAAAATTGATTAGAATATCCATCGCACGTGCAGGTTACTAGTAAAACTATAATGAGAGATTTGGGGTTGTCATTTGTAGACAACCTGTAAGTTGTAGACAATCAACAATCTAATCTCAATCATTCATTTTAAAGTAGGAGTTATATTAACCATTTATTTACTCAACTGTTGTTAGTTCCGATAATACCCTCAAAGTTCAAATTTATTTATTACATAATTATTTACAAAGTGTCACTTATATAAAATAAAAGTTTGTGCTACTAGGGGTAATCTGTAAAGAGTATGTATAAGTAAAGGGAGGTCTCAGGTTCGAGGCCAGATTATGTCTAATTATTTACTCTAAAAAATAAAATAAAAAATGATTAGAACGTGCATCACATATGCAGATTACTAATATTTTTTAACATAATGTCTTTACAATCTTAATCTCTCAATAATTAATATTTTAACCAAATTACCAATTCTATCATTGAGAGCTTAACTTTAGAAAAATAAATGTAATAATAAAATAAGTGGACATTTTTGTAAGTACATTATTAATAAGTTAATTAATTGGTTCAATTAAGAGATATATTTATTTATTAATACACTAATTTATATGTTTTTAAAAAGAGAGTAAAAACATTAAACGACTTACATTTTGGAATAGGTGAAGTATTTAATATTGGAGTTCTTTCCGACTAGAATATAAAACTAGCTTTCCATGAAAATGATTTTGGCTTTTGGATTCAAGACGACACTTTATTACTTTTCAGTACAAATACAAATATACTCACTTCAAGAAAAATAAGCATAATACAGTTTCTTACTACACTTGTGATGTTTGAATATCCCTACATTTAATCATCGAGACAAGTTTGAAGACTTCCTTAGAGAATCTCCAACGGGACTTCATTTCTTCAAATGAAGGCCTGGGAGGCTCCAACGAGGCTTCAAATGCCCCTTCAAAATGAAGGAGGAGGAGCCAGTCCCTTCAAATATGAAGGGTTTGGAGATCCCCTTCAATACACTATTCACGTTTTGTAAATCCCATTATACCATCTTTCATCTTGACATATTTTCAAGAATTCCTTTCATATCCTCTTAATTGAAATGTGTGTATATATATATATATATATATATATATTTGATGAATGTATCGTATAAAATATTAATCCATTTTTTTTTTGGTACTGTTGGAAAGGTCTCGACGATGCCTTTAAAATGTGACCAATTTTGAAGATTTTTTAATCGTTTGAAAATAATAATTGATACAATATTTACAGTTAAGATTCTTTAGTTATTTTGTATTAGCTTAACATATTTTCAAAAACTACTAAATATATTACACCAACTCATAAAATATGATCATTAATTGGAAATAGATAAACGACAAACGTTGGACATTGAAATACATAGAACAAAATGATAAAAAATATTACGTTGATAATCCCTAACTTTGAATCCATTTCATTGCCGTGTCTTGCCTACAAATGCTCTTTCACTGCATTTCTAAGTGCAATATGAGCATTTTTGTCTTTGAGTTGCTTGTGTCGAGCAATGAATCGTTGGAATTGCTCAATTTTATTGACATCAATCTCTTGAAGATTCTGAATAATTGCAGGAGTAGACAAAACAAGTCCTTCAGAGTCATCACGTTCATTCTCGACGATCATATTGTGCAGTATAACTATCACGCCCCGCTTCCCAAAAAGAGAATACAGAATACGGATACGTGACTATGTCTAGCGAATGATTTTCATCATCCATAAGCTGTCAAGATCTTTACAATATTTCACAGGAATAATCAAAGTAGGAAGCAAGAAAAGTCAACCACGCATACATAACTGAATCAATATACCAACAGGAATTTACTTGAAACAAAACTTAATAAATTTTAAATAAACCAGATCTGAACAAGTCAATAATTCTGGGTCACATTGCCCAATACAAAATAATCCAAGTAACCAAGTACAATTATTCAAATAAGCAACATGAAATAATAATAGTAAAAACTCCAGTATTTAAAATCTTAGATCACCTACTCCATCGGGCAGCTGATCTCCAAATTTTGCAATTTAACGAATTGCACGAAGGAAAAAAAACAGAACGCCCGTCAATGCAAGTTACAGGCCGTTTGTAGGGCAGGCACAAGTACAGGAATAAAAAAATAAACAAATATAGAATAACAGCGGACAAATATAGCATGGAATAGACATGTCAACAAAATAGAACAACTAGCATGAATCATGAACAGAATCAAGTAATGTGGTGAGATAACAGGTGTATATGACATGTAACAGGTAACAAGTATCATGCAAGCAGGTAAACATGTAACAGGTGTCAGGTAGCATGTATAGGTAATCATGTAACAGGTAAGCATGTAACAGGTACTGAATCATATCAAGTCTTGTATTTATTACTATCTAGGTAGCACTTCATGCGTCCCAGGTTTTTATCACATGGTTGCTACATTCAAATAAGTTTGCGTTTAGATTTCGTAGTGGAGTATATAGGGCCGTGTACTCAGGTATCAGGTAAACAGGTACAGGTACAGATATCATGTAACAGGTAATCATGCATCAGGTAGGACTACGTCCCCTCCAAGTGGACTGTCCCGTAGGAAGTATGTAGTTGGGTAACAGGTGGGAAATACGGGCCCCCTTCTGAGTGCACCTTCCCGTAGGAAGTATGTAGTCAGGAATCAGATAACAGATAATCAGAAGCACATGTCAGGTAATCATATCATAGGTAACAGATAATAGATCAGCAGGTGGAAAACACGGGCCCCCTTCCAAGTACACATTTCTATATTTTCCACTACTAGATCTTTCCTTTAACCCTGACTTGATTATTTATTATTATTATCAAACAGGCATGTATGTGTCACAAACAGGGCAAGAATGACATGGCATCAACAAGTAACAGGGTCAGGTTGAAAGATAAACATGCACAAGTGAAAGACAACTCATAACAAGATAGAACAACAAAATTCTAGTTCAGGACAGCAAGACAGTACCGCACTAAATCTGGAATTCCCGTTGCTAAAAATGTGCAAACCTGGATTTGTCTGAATCCAGCAAATATATATAAGTCATATGGTATTTTACAAAAATAAGACTCAGAATATATTTGTATCCAGAAAACGTGTTCAGCCAGAAATTAGAAGTTTGTATTCATAAACATGAAAACGACATAAAAACTTATTGATTAAATCCAAAAAAAATCTGGGTTATTCTCTAGTATGTCTAGTATCAGAAAATAAAGTTTCATAATTTTCCAACATAGATAGTATACTCGATTAAAATCAGAAAGCAGCTAGGTACAGCAGTTTTGTAAATCTAGAATCATAAACACAGCAATGCTAAAACAGCAATATCTTACAAAATATAAATCAAAATCCGGATCCGTCAAAAGGGTGATAAAATAGATACAGTAGGATATAATTAATATTCACAATTTTTTTGTAAACAGAAAATAGAATCAGATCGAAATTATGTTTCTTTACTGAACAGTATGAAAATTTTGCATGTATACTAGTTGTTTACAAGTATAAAATAGTTTATAAAATTCAGTAATTAAATCCATAAAAATTAGGGGTTAAACCCAATCAAGTCTAGTAGTACTCAGCAAAATATTAGATCAAAATATTATCTTTAGCATCAGTATAAAAATAGATTTCCATACAAAATTCATATAAAACTGGATTTGGAATTTTAAACACATTTGTAGTAAAATAGTCATAACTTGCAACTCATAAATCGAAACTGAGGTCTTTCAGAAAATATGGAAAGTAGAAAGAATTATCTATAATTCATATTCACAAATAATTTTCATATACTGACCTTAATAGAGTCTAAAATACTGAACAAAAACGGGGTACAACAAAACTGAAAATCTTCTTCATGCATAAAATCTACATAGATCATATGAAACTCATCCAAATCATAACAAATGTGAAATATGGTGTACTAGATGTCCAAGCAACATAGTATAGGGTATCTGACAAGTCTACCACAAGTTATACTACAACGAACCCATCAAACATACAAGATCATACAACACCTCATAATTCATGAACACATGCATATATACAAGAATTGATTATCTCTAAGTCTAAATTCATGTCGTGTGTGTAATGAGACAACTACGGAAGGATCAACACGCAGAGACAAGATATAATAGGGGTTTTGCACAAGAATTGTCTCTAGAACAAACCTACACTACAGGAAGTGTTTAGTACTTGTATTGCACAACAAAAAGAATACAAGTTACTTGCTTTATAGCCAACGACAAAAACAAAGCGAGAAAAAGAATAAAAGGAAACGGATTCCTGAGCAACGATCACAACGACCGAACGAAAAAAAATACGAGCCACACGAACACGCGAATGCACGAACAAGCGAACAAGCAATATCGAGCACATGCACCCAGAGAACAAGAGGAAGAGACGGAATCAGGGTGCACAGCATCGAGGGAAGGCGACGGTGGACAAGGGACACCATAGGGACACTGGCACCAGGTCGGGGTCGAGCTACACCGGGGTAGGGTGGTGCTGCTGGGCATCGCTGTAGGTGATGCTGGCCGGCACTGGCTGACGACGTGACAGGGAGGCGCTGGGGTCGATGACTGGTCGGCAGTAGCATCATGAGGAGTCGCGACAGGGAGGGTAGCGCTACCGGGGGAGTTTTGGGGCTGAGGAGAGGGGTCGCTAGCTGCAGTCGACGAGGTGGTAGGGAGGTGCAGGGGGTTGGCTTGAAGGTCGGGGAAGCACAGGGGTGAAGAGATGAGCGGGAAAGGGGATGGGATAGAAGTAGGTGGCTAGGGTTTGTGGGTAGAAGGGAGGTAAACAGGGTGTGTGTGTGTGTGTGTGTGTGTGTGTGTGTGTGTGTGTGTGTGTGTGTGTGTGTGTGTGTGTGTGTGTGTGTGTGTGTATAGGGGTTGGCTTGAAGGTCGAGGAAGCACAGGGGTGAAGAGATGAGTGGGAGAGGGGATGGGTTAGAAGTAGGCGGCTAGGGTTTGTGGGTAGGAGGGAGGTAAACAGTGTGTGTGTGTGTGTGTGTGTGTGTGTGTGTGTGTGTGTGTGTGTGTGTATACATATATATATATATATAGAGAGAGAGAGAGAGAGAGAGAGAAATCTTCGGTTACACACTACTTTGGTGAGCACTCCGTGAGCACTCACGAGCTGGAGACCCTATGAAAAATTCGAACCGCTTATATCGTTCTATATGCCTTAGATAGTCTAACAATAAAAAATCAAGTAATTTGAAGTTCATTTGCCCATGATTTACATCATCACAAAATTGTATGGCTGAAAATTCTAACAGCTTGATGAATGGGCAAATGAACTTCAAATTACTTGATTTTTTATTGTTAGGTTATCTAAGGCATATAGAACAATATGAGCGGTTCGGATTTTTCATAGGGTCTCTAGTTCGTGAGTGCTCACGGAGTGCTCACTAAAAGTACTGTGCAACCGAAGGGGACTATATATATATATATATATATATATATAGGTGGGGATACATATATTAGGGTTTAGAAGGGGAGCTGACAGGTTAGGGATTTGTAATGGGTGTTGGGCTAACGGGTAAGGTTTAATGGGTTGATAAAAGTGGATTTTAGAAGGGTTAAATATAGGGTATGAAAACAAATGGGTTTGGGTATGGTTTTTATTTAGGGTTTAATAACAAAAATCCAAATAGAATATAGGGTGATCCAAAAATGAAGTAGGAACAAAATAAATAAATAAAATAGGACAGGAACAATAAATAATGGGGATTAAAAATAATGGCCCGATCAAACAGAGGTGAAATAATATGAGACAATTGAATGAAGAAAATCAGATAAGGGGATGACAATTCAAATAAATGGATATATAGAAAATAAGGATAAAAAAAACAAAAATACGGTTCAAAAGAGATACAATGAGAATAAATACATACAAAAAAAACATCCAAAAATACAGAAAATGGAAAACAGAGGTTACAATAACACACGCAGACATGATGTCATGTAGTACATATTTATTCCAAAAACGTGATGGCCCTTTGATGATGGCAAATCGTGCTTGAAGAACTCCAAATGCTCGCACGTCTTTTCGGCATGATTCTTGCATCATTGCGAAATATTGTTTCTTTGGACCTTGGGGTTGGGAAATATTTTGTACAAGGGTTGACCATTTGGGGTATATGCCATCGGCTAAATAGTAACCGACATCATATTCTTTACCTTGAATTGTATAATTAGCAGGAGGAGTAATACCTTGAGTTAGGTTAGCGAACAGATTTGACGCTTGCAACACATTGATGTCATTGTTCGAGCCCGGTAGTCCAAAATATGCATGCCATATCCATAAGTCATAAGAAGCCACTGCCTCAAGAATGATAGTTGGACCACCATGACGACCCGAGTATTGTTCTGCCCAAGCCGTTGGACAGTTTTTCCATGCCCAATGCATACAATCAAGACTTCCCAACATTCATGGAAAACCTCGTTCTTCACCCTTCTGTAATAATCTTGCAACATCGTTGGCATTGGGTGTCCTTAAGTATTCATCGCTGTAAACCTCTACAATTGCCTGAAAAAAATTCTTTAAACATAAAATTGCAGTAGACTCGCCAATTCTTATATATTCATCGATACAATCTGTAGCTGATCCATATGTTAACATTCGAAATGATGTCGTGACCTTCTGCAAAGTGGATAATCCAAGCTTTCCAATACCATCTCTCTTTTATACGAAGAAGGTATTATGCTCTATTACTGCCTCGACAATAAAAAGAAATAGACTTCTCTGCATCCGGATTCTTTTGCAAAATAGATTTTCCCCATATGTAGGCTTCTCAAAAAAATAATCATTCCATAGATGAGAATTCCCTTCTTCTCTTTCACAGTTGATCAGAACGTGGCAAGGAATTGATCCTCAACGTGTTGGTTCTTCGTCATCGACAAGGTATTCACCCATGAAGGCCTTGTTAGATGCATATAAATAAGCTAATAATGCTTCCTCTGCTTCCCATTCTTTCATTTTCTCCTCCTATTCTGTCAACGATGGAATTTGAAGATTGGCTGATGTTGGTGAAAGAGGCATATGTTCATCGTCAGAATTAGAAGATGGTAGATAAGATAACCCTTCTCTAAACCTCATTGTTAGAGAATGTTGGATTTGGTCATGAAGGGATTAGGGATGAAGGATGTATTGTTCATGGTTATATGTTGCTTATATAGAAATTATGTTACATAACCAACAATTCGATCATCTTAACCAACATTGGATTCTCTGTCTTTGAGTCAAGTCTGTTGTCTTATCCGTTGGCACTGGATTCTCTGTCTTTCAGTCAAGTATGTCATCTTATCCATTGGCATTGGATTCTTTGTCTTTTAGTCAAGTCGATCGTCTTATCCGTTGGCATTGAATTCTCTCTCTTTCAGTCAAGTATGTCGTCCTATCCGTTGGCATTGGATTCTTTGTCTTTCAGTCAAGTCGATCGACTTATCCATTGGCATTGGATTCTCTGTCTTTCAGTCAAGTATGTCCTCCTATCCGTTGGCATTGGATTCTTTGTCTTTCAATCAAGTCAATCGTCTTATCCGTTAGCATTGGATTCTCTGTCTTTTAGTCAAGTCGATCGTTTTATCTATTGGCATTGGATTCCCTGCCTTTCAGTCAAGTCGATCGTCTTTTTCGTTGGCATTGGATTCTCTCTTAAGTCGGTTGTCTTATAAATATTGACATCATCCAGTAACCATTTTTTAAACACATGACTCTTTGCCTATCTTTTGAACTGAAAATTTTTTCCTCTTCTCCTATGGTTATAAAGATTATTCGTGGAAAATCATTCTCTACAGAAGAAGATCAAGCTTTGTGCTCCGCATGACTTGACATATCTCAAGATCCCATCTTGGGTAGTAATCAGAAGAAAGACAAGTTATGGGAGAGAGTTTCAGCAACTTTCATTAAATGTAATCCCACTCTTTGTGATACATATCGGTCACCGAAGTCTCTCGCATGTTGTATGGCCCTAATCATAAAAGCTGTAAGCAAGTTCCGTGGATGCATTCGTTAAGTCAAGCGCCTTAACCCAAGCGGTGCTTCTGAGCTAGATATTGTTAGTATTCCATTCATATTTTTCTTCTAATAATTATATTATTAGATTTGTATTAATTACATTTTACATGTTTCTACATGTAGATAAAACGTGCCAAAGTACTATTTTCACAAGATTCGGATGAAAAGAAAGGGTTTGTATTTGATCATGTGTGGTTCATCCTCAAGGACGTTGAGAAATGGACCAATATAAATTCTGGATCTCCTGCGACTTCCAAAGCTTCACAAACCAACATCTTGCAAGGATCCGAAACGAGGTCTCCATTAGGTCCGAGATCCATCGATATGAATACAGACGACGATGAGCAAGTGTTAATCGAAGAGAAACAAACACCAATCAACGAATCATCAAACCGCCCAATGGGAAGGAGAAAAGAAAAGATGAAAAAGAAACAATTTGATAAGCAAAATCATTTTATCGAATCACTAGTTGAAGAAAATTGAGAAATTCTGAAAACATTGAAAAAATGGAAAGAAGAACGGGAGAAAGAAACATCGTTACGCTACCATCTCCTAATGATGAATGCTGAAAATGAGAAGAAAAAATTAGAACTAGAAACTCAACATCAAGATATGCTCTTTATGGTGAAAGACCTAAATTCTATAACCGATCCCATCGAACGAGAATATTTTCGGAAGAAAAAAGAACAAATTTTAAATAAGAGTAGTAATTCTGAAGTCTTTGGGTCATCCTCTCAATTTATGCATAATACTATCCCTGACGGTAACCAATATCAACCTAGATACCAATGTGAAGGTGGATCATCCGCAGCTTATTATGGAGCAAGTGGATATGGAGGAACCAGACATAGATGACATAGATTTGGAGATGACCTACCGGAATATTAAATTATATGTAATTTTTAATGTTATTATAATGTGCTATTATGTAATTTGCTTTTCATGTTATTGTAGTTTATTGTTATTGTAATAGCTTATCTGTATTATTTTTTCTTCATGTTCTACTTTAAATTTTAATTATTATAATTCTAAATTCTATCAAAATTTAATATTAAATTATACTAAATTATATTAAAAAAATTTGATTATTGTCATTTTACCATTTCATTCATAATCTAGGCAAGGTGATAACTAAATAAAATTAATCATTTTATTAGGAAATTTATTCGCTTAAAATAAAATTAATCTAATAATGTGATAATTAAAAATATTTATCCAGAAATTAAAGTAGTTTTGAATTTTATTATTATTACAATTAATGTATAGTTTATTTTAGTCTAATTAAAAAAATTGAATCAAAATTGAATAAATCAATTTTAAAGAAGCATGGTTGGAGTTGATGAGCCTTCAGAAATGAATATCTCAAAAATATTTCTTTCAAAGGCCTTCAAAAAGAAGGTGACCATTAAAAATGCTTTTAAAGTCAAGAATTGCATCTCATGCTCCTTCATTTTTGTGATAGCAACGGACTCCAAATCTGTCCAAACACAAAAATTAACAAACTCTTAATATAAAGAGAAAGGGAAAAAAAAAAATCTTCTCCATGGGATCAACCACTCAAACATCCGCAACTTGGAATAACAAATTGAAAATTACATTATTATTCATTGAAATATATCAAGACCGCTAAAAATAAAATAGAATGTTGTCCACACCAAAAGCGTGACAATTTCTGTTTGTCCATATCGGTCCCAATCGGCCGCCCGATTCTCCACCATAAACTTGTGGAATAGTTTTCAAAATGACCCACTTTTCAAAAGTATTTACCAAACTGACCCACTTTCAAAACTAGTTATCAAACTAACCCACTAGCTATTTTAAACAGTGAATCTAGTTCAATTAAAGCACCCACTATCGTCACTTCTAAAATATGCACTTTTAGCATTTGGCAATAATAACAATGATAGGAGGAGCACGCTATCGTTGGTGCTAAATTTGTAAAATAAAAAAAGAATAAAAAAAATCAGACGGATGATCTTCATCTGGCTCTTTTTTAAAATAAAAAAATATAATGACATTTTCATAATTATGTAATAGCATTTTAGTAATACTAGTATTATACACGTGCGTTGTACGTGGAAAAAATGGGGAGGGGGAATGAAAAGGGCAAAAAAAAAACCTACCAACACGTGCGTTGCACGGGTTGGTAGAATGATAAACATTTACAAATGACACTAAGGCCTTCTCCCATTATAATATTAGAGGTTTGAAAGAAAAGTTAACAAAGAAGTGATCTTCATCCGTTCGAGTTTTTTTTTATTTTAAAAATGGTAATTTTGTGATTAAGTAATGACATTTTAGTAATATATGAATGCCATTTTCGTAATTTTTTTAGAAAAAAAAAACTGAATAAGTTGGCGGACGACCATATTATAAAAAAAATAAAGCGACGCGCCATCATTCTCCGTCTTCTATATTTAGCAAATGCTAAAGCGAATTGCTATCTTTAGCAGACTACTGTACATTCATATTCTAAATTTTGGGTTTTTTGCCAACGATAGTGGGGACTTTTTTTCAATCCTATTGCTAAATTTTGGGTTTTTAGCAAACGATAGTGGATATTCTTAGGGTCGATGTTTGAAACAACGAATTTAGCTTTAGTATTTGAGACTTTGAGAGATATCTCCAAGTGTTGGAGAAAATTTCTACAACTAAACTCGCTATTTCAAACAACGACCTTAATTGAACTAAACTCGTTGTTTCATGTTTCAAACAAAGAGTCTAGTTCAATTAGGATTTCTGTTCAAAATAGCAAGTTTAGCTTTAATATTTTGAGACTTGGCGAGATTTCTCCAAGTGTTGAAGAAAAATCCTATAACTAAACTCGTTGTTTCAAACATCGGTCCTAATTGAACAAGACTCGCTGATCTTGTTCAATTATGATCGCTTTTTGAACCACCAAGTTTAGCTTTAATGTTTTAAGACTTGGCGAGATTTCTTCAAGTATTGGAAAAAAAATCCTATAACTAAATTTGCAGTTTCTAACAACGACCCTAATTGAACTAGACTCATTGTTTCAAACAGTGAGTCTAGTTCAATTATGGTTGCTTTTCGAAATTGCAAGTTTAGCATTAGTGTTTTGAGACTTGACGAGATTTTCATCAAGTGTTGAACAAAATTCCTATAACCAAACTCGCTGTTTCCAACAGTAAATGGGTCAGTTTGGTAATTAGTTTCAAAAGTGGGCCAGTTTGGTAAATATTTTTAAAACGTGGGTCATTTTCGTTAAAATAGTCAAACTTATTATACCCGCACCCGAACCGGAATTTAATTCTCCGCATGCGCCAAAAGGAAAACATGGTGAAAGCCAGTGACGAAATTGCGTAAGCACTCTCGCCGGCAAAAAGTCCCTATAGTACACATACCCCATAAAACTTCTATACGTTTACGCGCAACGCTAAGCACACACTCACTTAAAGGGAACATTACGACCCGCATCTTAAAGGAAGCATCTCAACACACTCATTTCTCTCTCTTAATCCAACAACAATGGCTGAGTTTTTTGTGCTGAAAACCGGTGCTAAGATGCCGGCAGTGGGGCTGGGTACGTGGCAGGCCGAGCCAGGTGTCGTCGGAGACGCCATGGTCACCGCCGTAAAGGTCTTTTTAGTCGTTTCTAGCTAGGGTTTCTTTTCTTTGTTTTGTTTTTTTTTTCCTTCTTTAATAATTTGTTTGTTTGTTTTTCGAGAAATACTGAATTTTGCTTTGTTTGGTACAGGCTGGATATAGGCACATTGACTGCGCTCGAGCCTACAATAACGAGAAGGAGGTAAAATTGTTATATTTTGTTCATTGTTCTTCGTTGTATGATTAACGATGAAATATATATGCAGTGAATGATTGAACAAATTATTATACCCGATGGAGAACAACATATCAGTTGCTGTAAGGTTAAGTCTGATGTTAAACTCGATCGATGATATAAGACCATTTAGTTAGCTAGATTAATTCTCCTTTGTCTGTTTATCAAGTTTTAGACACTTGAATTAGTTTCCGCTACATTTGGTCCAAAAATTGCCAAGCAGAGAGACTTCTCGGAACCCTGACTGGGGTTGTTGTGTTTAGATTGCTTGCCAACCTCATGGATTCAGTATTTTGTTTTTCTTACCGTTTTAGTATGAATTGGGTGTGATATCTACATGTGACTCTGTCCTAGACCAAATATACAAATTATTATATATCCTTTTATTTGTTCAAATATAATTGGATATAGTTTGGATGAAATCATGAAACCTGTGTAGTATCAGAGATTTGAATATGTTGTTTTGCACCATTTCTACTATCCCTAAATTGCAAGAAATCTTGACTCTTCCAAATTTCTAGTTTTGCATACTGTACCTTAATTTGCTCATTATGTTTGGCTCTTGGCTTACATGTGACTTAGAGTTGGATTACATTCCCTATAGCAAATTGTCATCTTTCTCATTCTTTTAGATTATTTTTCTTAGTCTTGGATAATTTGGAGGATGACAAGTGGTTGTTCTAGAACTATGTTAACTTACACCCTCCCTTATCATAATTTTGGACTTCTGGCATTAGTTAGAGAGGGACCGTCCATAAACCTTTGTCAATTCTTCTAGGAGCCTTGACTCCTTAGTTGACCCCATTTTAATGGGACAAGGCTTAGACGATGATGAGTTGCTCATTCTGGTTAACAAACCAAATGCTTAATATAAATTGTGATTGTGCAAGAAATTTATAACCACTCTCAAAATTGAAGCAAAAATGATGTTAAATTTTGTAAGCATAGATTTATACTTGCAAAGAACACACGTTAAGGGGCATCATTTTACACAACTAATGGTTTGATGCTACAGCAGCAGGGTATTTGAGGGATCATTTGGCTGATACATCATTTGTTGCTTGTGATTAAAGCAAGTAATGCATCAACTCACACTACAGCAGAGCAATTATTGCTTTTGTTGAAAATTATCAGTATAATCAAAACCTGCCCAATTCCCCAGGAGCTTAATTAACCTTTTTCTTTCGCTTGGGGAAGTGATTTCAAAGGAAGTTACTTCCATTTTGCCTGAAATCTTTGCCACCTAGAATTATAACTTATAGGAGTGGTAGTAGAGTGAGAGAATAATATACTGGCTTGAGTTAATCATTCCCACCAAACATATTAGTTTCACACTTTATTTCGAATCATTTAGCTTCTTCCACTCCTCTGAAAACTAACCACTGAAACTTTTTAAGTTTGCCTAGTCTTGAACTTGAACTAGTGTATGGAAAAATAAGGGACTTTTCTGTAATTGGTTTCCCTGGTCTATAACCAAGTTAGTAATTGGTTTTCCTGAGTTACAACTCAGATGTGTACTGAAGTTGTAGAATGAGAGAGAACTCAGAGTAACACAGACACTGATTTAAGTATGGTAATCCTTCCCCTAAACGTAGTAGTTTCAGTGTCTAACTTCTTCCCACCAGTTTAATTGTTGACCAGAGTCAAGCCTAACCCTTGGTCTAATGGTAAATTAACTGAGAGTAAGAGGTTGGCATGATAACTCCTGTTGTTTTCGTTTGTTAGTTTATTTTTTTTCACCCTGGAAAAATAAGGAACCATTCTTGAGGTGTCATTCTTAGAACCTGCAATATGAGGATAATTTTGCATGTTCGTAATCATTTGCAGGTCGGTTCTCCTTTGAAGAAGTTGTTTGAAGAGGGCATAGTGAAGCGTGAAGATTTGTTTATCACCTCGAAGCTATGGTTGGATTCACTTTTGGTTTTGAGCATTCAGATAAATAATACATTTTGGAGATATAATTTCAGAAAATATTCTGTTACAGTGTAATAAATTTTAACAGTATGCAAAATTATATTGCAGGTGTGATGATCATGCACCTGAAGATGTCACACTGGCAATGGATTTGACTTTGAAGGAGTTGGATGTTGATTATGTAGATCTTTACCTTGTAAGCTTCTAACTTGCAGTTTCTATGCTTTTTCTTTCATGGTAGCTAGTTAGGGTTATAAAGTACTTATTAACTATTTCTTCTTGGTTAATTGCAACTTATGAAACATCGACGCATCTATTTCATAAGTTGTAACTTTTTGGAGATGCATTGGATGCGTGTCTATGACACAAGTTTACCTATTTTGATGCAGTATGTTAGTTTCATATCACATCTTGTTTGCGCTTCTTAACTTGCAAGTAGTTCTGATAATTAAGTTTTTCTAATGGTTATTATGCCATACAATTATTTCTATAACCTACCTTTCTGAATATTTCTTGAAGATTCCTTGGCCAGTTCGAGTTACAAAAGGTAGCAGTATCAAGCCTGAGATCATTCTTCCACTCGATTTGCCTGGCACCTGGGGAGCTATGGAGAAATTGCACAATTTAGGTAAAGCTAGAGCCATTGGTGTGAGTAATTTCTCTTCAAAGAAGTTGGCGGATGTGCTTGCTATTGCTCGTATTCCTCCTGCTGTCAACCAGGTGGAATGCCACCCTTGTTGGCAGCAAACCAAGCTTCGTGCTTTTTGTCAAGAAAAGGGTGTTCACCTTTCTGTATGTTTATCCTGCTCTATTAAATACTGTTTCAACTTTTGTTCACATATAAAGGGCATTTTCCTTGTGAGTCTCATACAAGTTTTTTTTTCTATTTCGTCTCATAACAAATGCCAAAATCAATTAGAACTCCAAATTTTGTGATATAAGTCAAAATCTGTCCTTAGAATGATTGTCATCTGCAATTGATCCAACCCCGGCTAGAACTTTGAAACTGTCAAAGACCCACACCCATTTTTAGGGTCCAAGACGAGTGCCATCAAATTGTGGGTTGTGACCTGCATGTGCACGATGATAAACAATTCTGTTAATTTTCCCAATAAGTATGTACATCTAGAGGATTCGAACTTGGGTTGCTCTTATACCATGTGAAATTTTCTGTCGCTGCACTATAACTCTGAAGTTGTAGCAAGGGGGTGATGGTTTTCCACTTGTATTTTAACAAAAATGAAGCAAAATAGCAATCAAGGAATTTGTTTCCTAGCAGTTTATTATTTTGACATATTGTGTTTATCTGATAGAATTAGTCTGATACATGTGCATTTACTAGAGGGATCTATAAGAAAATAAATTCACGAATTTAGGGATCTTATAATGCATTCCTTTAGAGGACATAACATAAAATACTTGTAAACCCGGGGCTTATATTAGAAGACAACCCTTAACTACAAAAAATATATATATCATCTGATAACATTAATTTTTGGGATGTATTTTTAGGCATATTCCCCACTTGGTTCACCGGGAACCTCATGGATCAATGGTGGCGGTGTCCTTACAGGGTCAGTCGTGACTATGGTTGCTGAGAAATTAGGGAAGTCCCCTGCACAAGTGGCTTTACGTTGGGGGATTCAAATGGGTCATAGTGTATTGCCTAAGAGCACGACGGAAGCAAGGATAAAGGAGAATCTCGATTTATTTGGTTGGTGTATCCCTGAGGACTTATTTTCTAAGTTCTCTGAAATTGAGCAGGCAAGTAGCTTACTTCTCATCAGTTCAAATGAAGTTTATTATAACAACTAGCTCCATCACTCCTTACTCTATCAGGAGTGGATCCTGTCAATTTTTGTTGAAGTGTCCGCCAAGAATTTTAAAATTGCAAAACTGTTTTAGTTTATGTCTCGTTAGAGTCTTCTGATGCTTGCCAATTGATATATGCAGACAAGGCTAATACGAGGAAATTTTGTTATTCACCCTGAAGGTGTATACAAAAGTGTGGAGGAGCTCTGGGATGGAGAAATCTGATACATCCATTACTTTGGCTTTGTTACAAGGTGCGAGTGCAATGCATAAAGAAAATAAAACACTTTTAAGTACATGTGCCACTTGTCCACAGACTTCACACAGTACACACTATCATTTTTCAATTTACAGTAAAGATGGTAATATGAAAGATTGGGGGATGAAATTTATTTGCTCTCTCTTCTTTATGTTTTTTTTTTGATAAAAAGTGACTAATGTCACATATCTTAATGATGTGTTAACGAAACAAAGTAATAAAAGATACAGACATCCCCACCACCCCCAATCACATCCATCATATAAATACTAATACAATGGTCAAGAGTTTGGGCATCCCCACTCTCGACCTACCACAAAATCCCTCAAAAAAATCCGCACAATCAACCAATCTCAAAGCGGACTTTAACCCTGCATCCCTGTAGTCATGCACTATTCCGCATTATCCATGCGGAGCTTCTTCCTGGCCCCTGTAGTACCTGCCCAATCAATAATTAGCGATCCAATTTTATGCAGCAACATGCAAAAAGTACAGTTATTGTTACGAAAGCAAGACTCATTTCTATCTAGCCACAAACTCCATACACTAGCTCCAACAGTAATGTCCCACATAAGACGTTCATCTTTTCGAATATTCTTTAGTCTCCAACTACCACACACATCCTCCATTCTATTGGGTGTGTCTACCGTGCCAAAACCCAACGTTTCCCAGGTAAGTCTCGCCTTAGGGCACAAAATGAAAATATGGTTAACATCCTCTTCCGCCGAGTTGCATCTCATACACGTAACGTCAATCGGAATGTTGCGCTTCCTAATATTGGTTTTGGAGAGGATAGCGTTATTCAACACCAACCACATGAATGCCTTGACCTTATGTGGGCATTTCAACTTCCAGATAATATCTGCTCTTGAGTTTCTGATCCCCCCATCATTAAGGAATTCATACATTGATCTGACAGAGAATGTAGTAGAGGAGCCTATATTCCATTCTGTAATGTCCTTACATGTCCTACTCGGGTCCCAAACTTCGTTCACCAGTACTTGAAGGTTCCGGCTTTGTCTCTGTAACTCCAGCGATGAGTTTCCCTCTCTCTCCCACCTTCGTCTTTCCTGCCTCCCTACGTCTCTCACCAACGTATCTTCATTACCTGCTCCCTCCGCCAAATTAGGGGACAATGCTTGTAGAGTATTTTTCCCACACAATCTATCCTTCCAGAATCTCGTATCTTTCCCATTTCCAACTTTGCATCTCGTGTTTGTGTGAAATACCTCCCCCACCTTAGCAATCCCTTTCCACATGAACGACACTTTTCCTTGTTTGCTTCTTCCTCCATATCTAAATTTCTTACGATGTATATACAATTTGAGCGAATTGCACGACCACGCCTTTCGACGAAATCTCATTTTCCACCACCATTTAGCTAATAGCACTTTATTCATATCCCACAGGTTCATAATTCCTAGCTCTCCAAACTCCTTCTTTTTACACACCCTCCCCCACTTGACCAAATGAAACCCTTACTATCCTCCGTCGTACCTTTCCACAGGAATCGTCTTCGGCATTTATCTATTCGCTCAACCACCCAATTTGGGAGCTCATATATAGACATTAAATATGTGGGCAGACTACTCAGCACCGAGTTAATAACCATAATTCTTCCTCCCAACGACAGAGATTTCCCTTTCCACCCTGCCAGTTTTTTTCTATTTTTTCAATCAGCACCCCCCTCCCAGTCTTCCTTAAGCATTTTCCCCGGTCTAATTGGAGTCCCCAAATATGTAAGTGGCAGTTGGCCTTGTGCACATCCCAACTCTACTGCGATCCTCTCAACTGAGTTCGAGCTATCCCCGCCTAGTGATAACACACAGCTCTTACTCAGGTTAACCATTAATCCTGACCAGAATTCAAAATATCTTAGCAGTATCCTAATCGCCACAACTTCTTCCATCTTAGCTAAACCAAACATTAGCGTATCATCCGCATACTGCAAAACTGCTATTGGCACTGGAATTCCTTTCACCTCAACTCCTTTGATCAGCTCGGCTTCTTTCCCTCTCCTAGACATTTCTGCCAGGCCATCAGCTATAATGGTAAAGATTAGTGGTGACAGCGGATCACCCTGTCTTAATCCTCTCCTGCACCTAATTTCTCTCCCTGCTTCTCCATTGAAGTGGATGAATGATTTGCCATTTCTCACGCACATCTTCATCCACGTCCTCCATTTTGTCCCGAACCCTTTTAGTTTTAGCGCTTCATCAATACAGTCCCATTCAACCGTATCGTATGCCTTTTCGAAGTCTAACTTCAGTAGAAAGCCATCTACTTTATCTTTATTTCTTCTAAACACCAATTCGTGCACTGATGCAATGCTGTCCATGATATCCTGACCTTTGATAAATCCACTCTGCATCTCATCAATAATATCCCCTAAGTATGGTGCTAATCTACTTGCTAATACTTTGGTGATGATCTTGAAAGACCCGTTCAACAAACTAATCGGTCGGAGGTCGGATACTCTTAGAATTTCTGCTTTTTGGGGATAAGAATGACGCTAGCATAGTTTAATCGATCCACCCTTGCCACTCCTAAGAACAGCTCATTAAATATGTCTACCAAATCTTTCTTGATGATATTTCAGTACGGATTATAGAAAAAATCGAGAACCCATCTGGCCCTGGTGTCTTATCTTGTCCCAGTCGTTTAATTGCCTGAACGATCTCTTCTTCCGAGAATGCTTCTTCGATCCCATTACTCCCATCAATTCTCGAATCCTCCGTGTCTGATTTAAATTTACATCTTAATGTCCACTTCTTTCTAGCAATTCTCTGAACCTCCTATCAATCTGTTGTCTGATAATAGATTCATCCTTCGTCCAAGTCTCCTCCACCAAAAGTCCTATAATATTATTCTGACGCTTTCTACTATTAGCTACCTTATGGAAGAAAGCTGTGTTTGAGTCTCCTTCTTTGAACCACTGAACTCTCAATCTTTGTTTCCAGTAGCATTCCTCAAATTCACCAATTTTGTGAAGTTCCTATCTGTTTTTCGCCAGTTCCTCTGCTTCCCCCTTGACAAACTCCTTTCTTCTTCTATCACTTCCAATTCCTGAGCTCTATTCCTCAGCCTTTCTTTCTTTCTTTTTACCTCTCCTAGTTCAACCTTTGCCTACCTCTTAAGGCGCTTGCGAAGTCTTCCCATCTTTATATTCCATTTGGACACCGCATCCGTTTGGTTGACAGGACCTCCCCACGATTCCTCTATTATATGCTTAACATTATTGTTTAGTGTCCAAGCCTTTTCAAATCTAAACTGTCGCAGTTTCGTTCTAGTCCTAGTCGCGTTTCCAGTCTCGAGAATGAGTGGAGTATGGTCCGAAGTCATTCTCGGGATGGTTCTAGTGCTTGCCAAAGGAGACATCTCTTCCCAGTCAGACGATACTAAAATCCTATCTAACTTGGCCAGTGTTGGATTCAACTGCATGTTCGTCCAGGTGAACCTCCTATCTGACACCCCAATTTCGATGTGGTCCAGCTCTTTGATTGTGTTATTGAAAGCACGTCTATCTCCTTCGCTAGCACCTCTACCTCTGTGCTCACTAAGAAATCTAGTAATGTTAAAATCACCCCCAATAACCCACGGTCCCTCCCATTTAAGTCTAATGAGCTTCAATTCATTCCAAAATCCTTCTCTAAGGTTAGCAATGTATGGCCCATATACTGACGAGATCGTATGTTTCCAATTATCTGCTTTCCTAACCACTCTAATAGACACCAAGAACTCACCCACATATTCATCAATAATCTCAAAAACATTTGAATCAACTCCCATGGCAATTCCTCCCGACATTCCTCTAGACGATTTGAACCTCCATTGGAAGTTCGCAAGAGATCTAAGTCCTTCTAAATCCTTCGTCTGCGGATCAGTAAGCCTCGTTTCTTGCAGTTCACAACAAGTTGGCTTAAAATTTGCAATACTATCATTCACCAATCTACATTTAACCGTAGATCGTAACCCCCTAAAATTCCAAAAGATGTATGACATAACAAACGTAAATCCCTGCTTCTACCCTTCTAACCTCCACTTCTAGGAAGGCTGCTATAGGCATTGCCTATATGCCTCTATTCTAATAGTTCGCACCCTGTCTAATTGTTCAATTGCTGTGTTTTCCATATCAACCCCTAGCATGCTAGCATAATAAAGAAGCATATTATCTGAAATAACATTCAAAATCGAGAACGAACCTCCACAAGATGACGTTGGCTCCTTTGCTTTGGCCGCCGATCTGATGAGATCCTCCTCTCTCGGACCCTTTGATCCCCACCTATCGATTTGTCTCTTACTCTTCCTTCTAGCATCCTCCATCCCCCCCCCCTCCCGGGCTCTATCACAGCACCTTTCCCTGGAGCCAACGCTCTCACCTGCCGTGCCCATCTTTCATGTTCACTATCGTAGTCATTACCATCTCCCACTCCATCTAGGGCTCCAATTCTTTCTCCCTCCCCTGAAGGTTTGTCGAAATCCTCTATCTGTTTATCATCCTCACTGCACTGTCCCCCTTCCTTCTTCCCACTTTGCTCTCCCTCCAAAAACCCCAGGTCATCCTCTTTGGCAGCTGCTTCATCTTCATCAAACTGTCCAGAACCTCTTCAGTAGAGCCCCGCTGCCCTTCAGCCACTTTCTTCAATTGTGGGCTCTGTAGGATTTCCCCTAATTCTGAAGTTTGGCTTTTCGACAGTGGGCCAGGCCTTACCAAGTTTTTTGTAACTGCCCTCATCGCTGTATCCAATGCCAGTTGAAACTGCTCCTTTGATAGGGTGAAGACCTCTACTTCAGCTATCGTGGGACCTGCCATCTGACCCCCTACACCCCTCATAACCTGTCCCGTTGTTGTAGTAGACCTAGGACCAGGCCCATACCCCTTGTCCGAATTAGTACTGCTATCCATCACATCGCTGTTACCTAGGCCACCTACTGATTTAACTACTCCCCTGACCTTACATCTGTCACTAACACCCTCTCTACCTAGTACCCCAAACGATCTGACTTCCCCTCTCCTCCAATAGCTGTCTCCTGTCCCCTCAATGTGATCCGGTGAATCACTCCACACACAAGATTGCTATTTTGGAAGATCCTGGGCGTTAGTCTTTTGATCGAACCGCTCCAACTCAATCTCAGTTTTCCCTCTCTCCAACTGAGAAATTTGAACAAGCTTCGCGCGCCCCTGATCCAACGGTGGAGAGTCATCTTCAACCTCCCGCTCCTTACACCCCACTCCGTCAGTGTTTGTCGACAACTCCGGCGACCCTCTAAACAACACCCTCTTCTTCCTCTCGACAATCACCTTAATTTCATGGCGTTCATCCTCGAACTCAGCAACTATAACCGACGGGATCGAGCTCATGTCGTCCACCCCGACTTGGATGCGCGCATACTCCCGTCTGCGTTGCAAGTTGGTATTTTGATCAATGGAGATCAGGTAACCGAAGCTCCCTACGATGTTTTGGAACACCGATCTCACCCAACAGTGGAACGGCATGTTAAACAGGCGTATCCATACCGCCGGCAGCGAGTCGACTTTTAAAGCTCCAAACTTCCTCGTCCATCTACTCATTGTTACGTAGTATTCCTCTCCTTCCAAACTACCCATCATCAACAACTCCTTCAATCTCTCTTCCATTCCGCAGTATACCATGAGCACATCATGCTTGACCTTTGTATCTCCCAGCTCCAAACCGTCGTCGGCCTGATGTTTTCCTTAATCTTCTCAGTCAGCTCATCTATTGTTGGGTTTCCAGTGTGCACTTTTAGCATAATACACTGCAGCAGTCGACGCTCGAAATCTGTCATGATTGGTGTCGGGACTATCACCGCTTTAACTGACTTCCTTCCGTCATCTTTACTCTCTTCAGACACTGCTCCTCTTTCTATCTCCGATCAGCTCCGCCTTGAGCGACAGACCTGAACTGGCTCCGCTTCCCCCCCTTTTGAGCCTTGGACAAACCGTCAAGATTTGTCCGTGCTTTGTAAAAGCATAGCAGAACCAATCTTTCACGCATTCGTTGATCGTGTGACCTCGTTCCGCACACTTATGACATTGCACATTCTTTTTATTACCCGCCGACGTCGATGACGATGGCGACATTTCTCTTGCCGCCCTCTTCTCTGCTTTCACCACCTGCTTGGGTTTTACTAAGACCCATTCACCTTCAGCGTCCTCCTTCCTCCTCATCACCTCTAGGTCCGGCGAGTCGTCCTCTCTTCGCTGCACCCGGTCTGAGCCACTCTTTCCTCTTATTGTTGCCTCTAGATAGGAGCCCCTACTCCTCGACTGAGGCCGGAATACTCCTCCCTAGACTTCTGGCGAGTGTTGACGCTCCTCCTCCCTCTGCGAATGCTTCCGGCGTTCTCTATCTCCCGACCTAGGCAGACCTCTATGGTCTACCTAGCGTCTTTTGCCTGATAGAAACCTCTCCCTCTTGGAAGCTCAGTCTTGTCTCCTCTGTAGTGGCCTCTCTCCCCTCTGGTGTTGCCTCTATGGTCGGGACGTCTAACCTCTTCCTCTTCTCTGCCTCTCTTCACCATCTCTCGCTGTGACAAGTTACCCTAGCGCTCCTGTCTAATGTTCACCATCTCTGTTTTCAAATTTATCTCATCTTTATGTTACCTTGAGAGAACTGGATATTGACATAAGACCTTTTCGTTCCCCAAAAGAAATACAAAAACCAAAAAAAAGAAAAAAAGAAAAAAACATAAGACCTTTTCAAGCTACTGCATATTGTTAACCCAAAATTTATCCTTGTCCACAGGATATTCAGGACATCTACAAAAATGGGGAGCATTTACTAGACAAGCGCAATTACAGATTCATTTAGCTCTAGTTCTTGCATAAAGATTCTATGGAAGACGATGATGTATGACCTTTGTTTCTTCTGTTGCCATTTAAACTTCTCTAATATCATGTGTATGTTTGCTTTGCCATATGAGCATCGAGTCCTGTAGGTGTCATTTAAATTTGTTGCGATATTAAACACAAAGTTGTGATCTATCCCCGCAAGCAACACAGTTGTGTTCTATATTATTGCAGATTGATATGGGTGTCTTGTAATTTTTCCATGACAAAGTGGTATGTTGTATTTGTGAAGTTATTCTTGACGGCAGAGTTGTTGGCACACTATGATTTTATAGAGTTATTTGGGTTGTTACCCTTCTTTTTGAAATTATTTAGTGGAATACCCTTGTTTTGAAATTAATTAGTGAAATACCCTAGTTCTTAGTTGGATTCCAATAGTTTTCTTCCTATAATAATTTTTTCAGGATGTGTGACCTTTCTACAAAAACTAAAAGTTTTTGGGTTTTAAGGTAATTCTTATTTTTATTATTAGATTTTAATTTTTCTGCTTTCTAGCTTATAAATTATTAATAATTATACTCCAAATTAAATTAAAATTACTTACTTTGATACCACTTTGGTGGGTACGTAAAATCTCTTAAGTTGTAGGTGTGAGTAGCGTGTAATCTCCTGGAGACCTGAAAATCAAAAGGGAGAGAGTATCAAAAACTTTTAAAAGTCTAAAGAGTAAAGTCTAAAGAGTTGAAATAAAGATCAAAATTTGAAAAATAATATTCGTTGAAATAATGGATATTGTCAATTCTGAAAAAGTAATCAGGAATGATGGGAATATCGTCGTCATCGTCGTCAAGTTCTCTTATATATTCTGATTCTGTCTCATATCCTTCACTATTACTATCATATGGGGGTTCTTCGAGTTCTTCTGTATGTCTATTTTCTCCTCCATTCTGTTCATGTTCTTTTAGAAATTGTCTGTATGTAGTCGTAGGACTCCAAACATAACTACTAAATATACCATTTTCATAAAATAACAAAGATCTTTCGTGATAAGTTAGGTCGTCAATTTTTTCAACATTTATATTACTAGTTTCTCCAGGGATTATTTGGTTTATTGTTATAATTATTACTCGTTGAATGCTAAAAAAGAATAATTTGAATTCGTAGCAATCATCCATGCTTATTTGTCTATGAGGACAATAAACATCAAAAACTAGCATTCTGTCACTTCCTTGGTAATTAACCATTAATTCAAAAATTGGTGAAGCAATACCAAAATTATTATCCATTAGTTCTTTTGAACAATAAGCAATTAAGAAATAAAGAGCAGAGAGAGAATTCTAAGGATACCTAAAAAATCAAAACAAAACGGCCCATCATGCTTCCGACCTAGTTAAACTTTTTTGATCTGTTCTGTACCAGTTACTACCAGTGGATAAAATACCCCCGGTATGCACCCCGATTTCTGTGCTCCTTTTACGTTCTTCCCATCTCAAGATTACTATGCCCTCAATAGAGCTTCATCCAAGAGATACGTTCAGAACAACTAGTAGCACTTCGGTACAGACAACCACAAAAGTCTAACTATAGAAGGTTGCAAATGAGTCTTTTTGCAAGATTATTCAGGCAGAGCCTTACAAAACTCTCCCTAAGGGAAAGGAATTTAGTTGTTCATACCTTATTTTCTACAAGGCTGATAGATGAACTCATAAAAGACATTTTATTTCCTTCAAGCTTGTTACAAACAGACTCTCTAAGATTATGAGGAATTTTTTCTCTCCAAAATCCTCCCTCTCTCCCTTACCCTGCCTTCCCTTTTATAGACGAAGGGATGGCTTTACACCAGATACAATTATTGTCCTTCTTACATCATTGCTTACATCACAGATACAATTATTGCTTTTCTTACATCAGTGCTTACATCATGTTACAATAAATGCTCTGATTATATTTTGGCCTATTCCAAGAAAAGAAATTCCTCTTTGCCGACATCTTCACATGCTGCACATTTATGTTGGTGCTCCATCTTCATTAGGCTACAGTAATGTACAGCTGTCTCTGCTGTCATTGTCATTGCTCCAGTAGATAGTATCTGGTACCAGTTGTCAAACAGCTCATGTTTATCTTGTGGCTGTTTGATTTTTGCTATACTGTACATTATTATCTTATCTGAATCTGGGCTGTCATAGATCCATATATTGCTATCTCTTTGTTTTATGTCTTTTAATTCACAGTACATGTTCCTAAAGCCCATTGCTCTCCTTTCTGGGATTAATTTCTCAAATTCTTCAGCTTTAAATGGTACAATGTTTGATGCTCCGTAGATTATTTGGGTGGTCATCCCTATTTTTATAACATGTTCCGCTGGGAATTCTTCCTCATCATTTAGATACTCTGGGATGGCTGAATACATTCTAACATATATTTTTGAGGCCTTTGTGAGCCCAAAATAACTTTTAGCTGCCTTGTAGATTTCTCTTGGTAGGTGGATTAGTTCTTCACATTCTCTGGATGGGTAAATACAATGAATAAGTCCTCTTTCGAACAGTGCCCTAGTTGTTCTCGGATTAGCTCCTGGTAGGATGATGGCCTTGTTCATGTGCTGCTGAGATATGGTTCTGATGAATTGGTTTACCTCAGTTACTTGGCATAGCTTTTGAATATATTGTAAAAATAATATTTTCTTTGATACTTTGATAGGAGCTTTCTCAGTAAGAAGTGTCTACTTGTATGTGGTTTTATTTGAAGATGTAATTGCCTCTTCTTTTACTGACTGAGAAGGCTCACCTATCTCACTCATTTTTTCGTCTGCCATATTTTCTGTGGTTACATGCTGCCTTATATGCTGATAGAACAGACTCTGGAGTCCACATATTTGTAGTTGTAGCTGGTTAAATGCTCCTTTTAATTGCTCCACTGTCTCCTTTAGGTAGATTATATCTCGTTCTATTTGCTGAACTCTGGTTTCCATTCTGTAACAAGTGAAATAGTTAATTTCTTGATAGGAAATCTGCTAAAATATTAAGTTTTCCTTTTATGTTTTATATTAAGAAATCGTAATGTGCTAACTCCATCTGCCATCTAATCAATCTTTTATTTGCTATGGTTGGATCAATTATTTTATTAATCCAACTCTTTGCTTGGGTATTATCTGTTCTTACCGTAAATTTTATATGTATTATGAATAATTCAAACTTTTTTATAGCTTTTAAGATTGCTAGTAGTTCTTTTTCGTTTATGTGGTAATTTTGTTGGGTTTGTGTGAAAGATCCACTAGTATATCTAGCTAATTTTTCTTCACTTTCTCCTATTTCAATAAATTTTAATACTGCTCCCCAATTAGTTTCACATGCATCGGTTTCTATTATCCAAGAACATTCTTTAACCGGTAGTCTTAGCTTTGGTAGCTCTGAAGTTTGTTGTTTTAATATTTTAAGTTTCTCTTCATCCTCAGGGGTCCATTCCCATTTCTTAAACTTTTTAAGTTTTTGTTGCAACCAATTTGTTTTTGCTGATAAATTTGGTATGTAACCTCTTGTTTGATTTAGTAATCCTATTATAGCTTGTACTTCTCTTTTTTCTTTTAAGACATTAGGAAAAGTTTTTATTTTTTCTGCTATATGTGGTTGTAATTCTATTCCTTCATGTGATAATTTTGTTCCTAAGAATTCTATCTCAGTTTTGAATAATTCCATCTTCTTTTTTGATAGTATAATGCCTGCATCTTTCACTATTTCTATGAATTTTAGTAGATGTTCTTTATGTTGTTCTTCATTTTCTGACCCTATTAGAATTTCATCTACATATACTAATATGAAATTGTTGTATTTTTCAAAAATTTTATCCATATATTCTTGAAATATTCCTGGGCTATTTTTATAACTGAATGGTAATACATTCCATTCATAAAATCCTTGAGGTGTGCTAAATGTCGTTAAAGGTTTTGAATCTTCTGTTAATTTTACATGATAAAATCCTGATTTGCAGTCAAATTTCGAATATATTTTTCTTGTTCTTACTGTGTTAAGTAGTATTTGCATATCTGGTAGTGGGTATCCAAATCTCTTAGTATTTTTATTTAATTCCTTGTAATTTACTACCATTCGAGATTTACCTCTTTTTTCTTCTGAATGCTTTTTCACTATGAATGCTGGTGATGAATGTGGACTTTGTGATTTCCTTATATAATTATTTTCCACTAATTCTTTTATGTGTATTTTGAATTCTTCTAGGTCTGTTGGAGTATGTCTTATTGGTCTAATTTTAATTATTTTGTTCTTATCTATTAACTCTATATGTGCCGTGGGTTTACTTAAGTTCCATTTTGCCAAGGGGTCTTCTCCGCACAGATCTTCTAATTGTTTTTGTAAAATTTCTTTCGTAGTTGTTATTTGAACTTGTTGTATTCTAGTTTTATTTGGTAAGTATTGGTATTCACCACGCTGGGTTGAAGAAACTCTGATGTGTGGTAGGTCAGTTCTGGAATATGGTTGTGTTATTCTAATTGCTATTGCTTGGTGTCCGCAAGGTGTTGTAAATACAACTGATTTATGTGATATAGTTATGGGGTAGTATTGTTGGAAAAAGTCATTGCCTAAGAGTACGTCATTATTCATATCGTCAAACTGGTATACTATAGGTATTTTTAGTATGTAACTTCCTATTTGTACATTAACATTTTGTTGATATTTGTCAAGTATGATGGTTTGTCCAGTTAATCCGGTTATGGCTTTTTTATTAAAACCATCTTGTTTCCATTTTGGTAGTATATTCTCGCGGCATAAACTAGTACCTGATCCGGTGTCTATTAGACTGTGATAGTTTCTTGATTTGTATCCTTCGTAAACAAATTCTGTTAGGATATATAATGTGTTTTTTGTTGCCCTTAATGGATTCATTTGTCCGATATCCTATTTATTACCGTGCTTTCATTGTTTAACGTTATTGTAATTTTTTCTTCTTGAATTGAGTAAGGTTGTACTGATGTAAGGAAGTCAGTTCCTAATAACATATCATTAACATGTTGTTCTGGGTCTACATGTAAGTGTAACAACATTTCCTTTCTACCATTTATCCTTAGTGGTAGTATAATTTTATGTACAATTGGATGTCTATTATTGTAATAATCTAGGTAATAATATGGGTTATCTAATGTTATCAATTCAGTGGTTTTTATATTTGTTTGTTTAATATGTGAATTAGTAGCTCCTGTGTCAACTAAGGCTATTTGTTTATTCCATTTTCCGTTGTCATAATATTCTATTTCTATTTTAAATTGGTTATTATTTTGGTGTTCTAATGTATTTATTATTGGTATTATTTTCAATGCTTGTTGTTTATTTCTTATTGATAGTGACCTCTTTCCGAACATTATTTGTGGTGCTTTCCCTTTTTCGGTTTCTTTTACTTTATTAAAGTCGAATTCTATATAATTTGGTATAGTCATTTCAGGATTTTCTCTAGCTGGTTTGTACCTTATGATTTCGCTGAATAGTGGCTCTATTTTAAAGTTGTCTGTATTTCTATTCTTTACTTCGTGCTTGCTAGTGAAAGCGTAAATATTTCTAATTTGTATGCTCATAACTTTGCTTTTTTCTATCATTTCTATACCTGATAGCCTATGATACATGACTAGACTTTTATCTTTATTTTCTTCTGTCATGCTTATAGAGAAATTGGGTTTTATTGTGAACTTTATCTTTTGGTACATTAGGTTTCCTTGCACTACTCCTATTAAGGCATCCTGTGTACTTGATATTATCCTATCATCCATTAGATATATTTGGAGGGGTGTATTTATTCCTTCCTTAAAATAGGCTTTTATTATTATTTGTACAGCTCCTAAATGTATGTGTCTTAATGTTTTTCTGGTCTTTTCGCTTATCTTTTCCATCTCTTGTCTTATTATTCTTTCTGTTATTAATGGGATTATGGTTTTGCCTTGTACTTGTTCAATGTCTATAGGTTGTTCATTATTCCTAGCTATTACTATGGTGCTTTTCTTTCTTTCAAATATTGGTAGTTTAAAGATTTCTTTTGGATTTATATCTAATTTGGTCTCTCTTATTTTATCGTACTTTTGTATGTCGAAGCACATTCTTTCCTTTAATTCTCCATTGTTTTCTTCTTTCTGAGGGTTCCCCTATTTCTGTTAGATCAGTTAACATGTATATTTCACATTCTTCTATTTCACCTTTACTACTTCCACTATCTTCTTCCATTACCATTATTTCTTCATCTTCACTTATTTCTGACCATTCCTCATCATATTCTATGGGTTCGTAATTTATGTTATTCATTTCTTCAATTTCTTCTACGTATTTTACATATTCTTTTTTCATTCTTTTAGGACAATTTGGTGATATATGTCCTACCTCTTCACATATGTAACAATTACATTTTTTTGGATTTTTCGTATACTGCCTATTTTTATTTTTATTCATTTTTCTAAAATATTTTTTAAAAGGTTTTCTATATCTCTTAAAAGTTTTCCTATATTTTGGTTGATATTTATGGAATTTGTGATTATTCTTCTTTGTGTATTTATAGTTATTGTATCTATAGTTATTATTGTATCTCCAATGATTTGGTCTTGCATCTTCACAACAAATTCTTTGTTTATATGTTCTATAATATTTCATTGTTGCTCTAGCATCTTGGCATACTTTGTCTCTATAATCTTTTACAAATTGTGTTCTATACCCTAAAGTGTCTACTTCAGGTTTCACTTTCTCATTTATGTATGCACTATATACATTTATGCTCCATGGATCACGTAATTTTAGGAAGAATGAGTCTAAAATTGGACTCCGTTCTTCTTTTGTATAATAACTATCTTGATAATATTCTCGGAATTCACAAGCATAGTTGTCAAAATGGCACATATCGCATATTTCTAAGTTACTTAGTCTCCATCTTGCTTGATTCTTTTTATATATAGTGTGTTTTTCTCCTTTATCGTATACACTGAATTCGGTTCTTATTGCTTTTTCGTAATTTGTAATTATTTCTTTTAAACCTAAGGTTCTTTGTGCTGAGCTTTCTTCAGTTCCTCTGTCATCAATTGGTCTTGATTTTCTTATAGGATTTCTCTCTTCTTCTTCTAGTCCATTCCATCATTTTGCTACTACTCCCATAAAGGTGGCTTCTATAAATTTCTCAAATGCATTTCCATAAAGGTTTTGCCTAAACCCTACTATTAGTGATGCTTTTACCCATTCTTCAATTTTTCTATCTACGTCTTTTACGCAATCTAGGTCTAACCATTCTCCATTTCCTGCTATTCCTTTTTCGAAGTGTTCTGTTGGTTCGTATTTTGGAGTTTCTTTTTCTTAATCTTTTCCTAGTTGCATTCTTCTTTTTGTATTTTGCCATTTCCATGGTAATTGGTATGGTTTTTTGTTAGGTGGTGGTCTTAAGATTTCATACATGTTATTTGAAATTTCTGAAGGTTTGTCAATAATCTTATCTGGGTCCATTTTTATTTCTTCGTTTGTTATATCTAGATTTTTCAAGGCTTCTTGCACTTCTTCTGAATTAGGATTTGCCATTAAATCTTCTATTTCCAAGATATTTATATTAAGATTTGTTATGGCTTCTAGTTCTTTCATACCTTCTTCTGTTATGCCCAATTCTTCTTCTGGATAGTCTGTCATATATCTTCCTAATTTTTTTATATTTTTATTTATGATTCTTAAGTCTTTTCTTATATCTTTGAACATTTCAGGACCGTTGCAATCTTCTTCCAAGTCTTGTATGTTTAAATAAATTTTTGGCTCCATGTCCTATTATTTTGTCTGCTAGTAGGTGTTGGTAATACCAACTTGCTTCTTTGTTTCTGTAATCTAATACTTTGTATGCTATTTGTTTTTGTATCTCTTTAGGTAGTTGATTAGTTACTTTTATTGTTAGTAATAGGTATTCTGATATTTCTCTACTGGCAATATGCTTACTTTCCACTAATCTTTTATCAACGTATCTAATCTTGAATTTTGAAAGATTTTTTAATTTAAGTTTTTCTATTTTTTGTGAATTATCCAGCTTTTCTAAGATTAAGGTGTATTATAGTTTATAATTTCTAAAGTAGGGTTATATATAAAATTTTGCTTTATGGTTATTATAATTAAAAGGGGTAGTTGGCTAAATATTTTATAAAAGTAGGGTATTTGGCTAAATCTTTTAGGAAGTGGGGTATATGGCTAAATATTTTCCAAAAGTGGGTTAGTTATCCAAAAGCCTCGATTTTATATAGGTGTGGTTACAGTGTGCTACATGTAAGACAATCGTACCTGCGATTGCAATTACATCACAACCAAACACTCCTATATGTCATAGAATTGTCATAGCCATAGTATTTAGTAATCAAAAGCACCTTGTTTCCAAAGTTTATATTGGATGAAAATGAGATTGATAACCATAGTGGTTTGGAGATGGATTTGAGACTGACATCCATCTAAACAAAATTCTACATTGTTCACTTTATTAGTGAGATCAACCACACACACCTCACACACACATACTATTCTGAAGTTTATAATGACAAGACGAATGCGAAAGAAATAAAGGGTAAAATGAAAAAAAATACTGTGAACTATTCGATTATCAATCATACACACTAAACTTATCAATCAAAATAGGAAAACCCCTGACGAATGATTCCGTTAACATTATGTAGAAAATCCTGTTACTTACAATGCACATGTTGTTTTTTTTTTTTTTAATTTTTATTTGGGAAAAAAAAGGACGAAAATGTCATATTTTCCTCTTCCCAACACCTTAATTCTAACCCTAATTATATTGATTCCTAACTCACTCCAATTCGCCTTCATCTTCCTTCTTTCAAAGTGTCTATCCCTAATTCCATTGACTGCAAGATCAACCTCGAACACTTCAGTTCTCCTTTATTTTCCTCATCCCAAAACTGGAACTGCTCAAAGCTCAAATCCATCAACCTCAGCTTCTCACTAAAAGTTTTTTGATAAGGAAGATGAAGGACATTTTGTTCGCAGTTCGCATGTCTAACCACAATAGCACGTGCGAAGCATGTAATATGGGGTTTACTTGGTGTTTTCCGCTTTGACCTATATGTTGGAAGTAGGGCCGGCCATAAGTTCCCAGGGGCCGAGGCGAAATGCCCAAATAATTATTTTTGGGGCCTCAAATAACAATATTTTTTTATGTGCAAAATAAGTGTATATTTACAAGGGTAAAACAAATTTGGAGGCCGCTAAAATTGCAAAAAAATCGGAAGCCTGAGGCGGCCGCCTCACCTGCCTGATGCCTCAAGGTAGGGGACATCCCTGGTGGAAGTGTTATAAGTGTTGATCAAAAATTGTTGAAAGCTACTTTCTACGTTTTACCCAATAAAAATAATGAAGCATTTGTCCCAAAATTTTGGAGTCAGGGATACATGAGTCCTTCTCCTCCATTGTAAGTCATCTCCTTCGTCAACTTAACACATTTCAAAATCCTTGTTAGTAGCTTCAACTGAAGTTTGAGCCTAGCCCTTTGCTCCCCTAGCTTTGGAGCTCCCATCCGATCAGTTTTTCTGAATGAGGCTGTTATCAGTTTCGTTATATATGTCGCAAACCACCTCAATCGGTTCTCCCATATTTTATGTTCAATTAGGATAAACATCTTTCTTTCTTATGCAACCATATATTATCTTATCTTTTAGTGTGTGTATAGTTATCCGCCCTAATTTTCCAATTTCCGCTACACTCACTTTTTGAACACATTATTTTTAATTGCTCTACACACCAATCCATAAAGCATGGTTAATTATATAATTGTCATGAAAAAAAAAGTTCTTTGATTTGAAAGGTACATATATGATCAATGTGTATTTTATTCACCCTAGCTACACTATTTTTAAACATTTTGTTTCGTACCTGCTCAATACTCTGATCCATAAAGTATAGCTAGTTGTATAGTTGTCATGTAAATAATTTATTGTCTCCAATTTAATAGGTATCCCTCTGATTGCACAATACTCCCAAGCATTTTGCTACTTTAACCTGTTCACTTTAATTTTATGTGTAACATACTTCTCGATTTCGTCATCCTGGTGAATGATCGATCTTGTATGATGAAAGTGGTTTACTCCTTGTTAATTATTGATCCCTATACAAACTAAGCCCTCTCTCATTTCTTATAGTTTTGCTACTCATAATACAAACACTTTCTTTAGTCCTACTAACAATCAAAATTATATTATATGCAAACTTCACATCATAGATCCAATTATCTTTTATGTTGGCGATCAACTAACTAACGCAACACAAATAATTAAGAAAAGAAAACCTCATACTTATATGAGGTCATTTCCTTATATAGTGTAGTTGTACACACACGATGGAACATATAATGAACGATCTTAACCGTTCACATAGATGTACATGTCACAATATTTGTCTGTATAAAAATTCAACTTGTTTAGATGCTTTTCGGGACATTTTTCAAATGGTCGCAAAATAAACGGTTTTTTTAATAACATAAGAATTAACACCATAAGATGAATGGGTAAGAAGTCTCCAAACAAGTTCAATTTTTATACACATATGTTGCACAACATAAGGAACATGATGATCAGTAGGGATTGCCTACATGAGATCCCACCATGCGTGTTCAACTACTTTATATGATAAAAAAATTCTCCTATAATTATGAGGATCTTTTCCTCGAATTTATTTTTTTTATAATAGGGATAGAGTCTACAGACTCCAGCCAATATATTAAAAACCAAAAAATAACAGAGTTGAGAGTGACAGGCCACTAGGACAAGTTAGAAAAAAAGGATAATAGACATCAGGATCTCCACTAGGGCTAGTACAAAAACCCGATACCTGGATCCCCAACCTGGACCCAGCATTGGACCGGAATCGACCCGATCTATACGGGTCTAGGTCCGGATCCTAAAATAAGACCCGATGCACTTCCGGGTTCGGGTCCGCTCAAAATAGACCGGACCTGGACCCTGACCCGTTAAAAATTCCTCCAAAAAATATGGAATTTGAATAATAGAGTTATAGGGATATACGTGTAAATAGTATTGTTGAAGATAGATGTGTAAATATAATATTTATTCATGTACTTAAGTGTAAAAGTTGTTGGAACCGTAGGGTATCGGGTGAAAAAAAATACTAAGTGCAAAATTTATTCTCCGCTATTGTACCTGGTGGGTAGGTTTTTTTAACTAGGACCCGAACCCGGACCCGATTCTCGAAAGTCTGGATCCAGGTCCGGTTCCGGGTAGTGGAGGACCCGACCCTATAGGACCCGATACCAGCTCTAATCTCCACGTACGTCAGAGAATCAAAACAAAGCACCATCAAAGCAAGAGTAGAGAGATAGATCAGGTAAGTTTTCAAAAAAATCAAAGAGAAGGAAAAATAAAGGAATAAAGTCTTCAAGCTTAAGGATCGATGATCGCAATCTCTTCCTCAACACTGTTGATCTGGTTAGCCTCATATGCAGCTTGCATAGATTGAACTAGAAGAATCCCAGTGATGTATTCTTGCAGGTGGTTGGTCATTGAAGATATAAAGGCAATAGTAGTAGAGATTGGATCTTCAACATTGCCCTCTAGATGATCAACAAAATCAGCAACTGGAGCTTCATGAGGCTGTTGAGGATCAGAATGTTGATGAGTCTGCACATCATCCTCAATAACAATAGTATCTTCATCAGATTGTTTTTCAGGCACTGCTTCATTAGTGATGTGTAACACATCCAAGTGCTGAGTTACAACCAAACTATAACCACCATCAACATTGTGAATATTGTTCTGAGGGATGAAAATCTTACAAGTATCTGAAATAGCACTGAGATCCACCTTTGCCTTCTTAGATGAAGGAGTTCTGACCAAAAGAAGACAAAAAAACATATAGAATCAAGAATGTTAATAATATCATAGGATTTATTTTGAAAAATTATACTGTTCCTTTCTTTCCAAATAACCCAAATTAAAGCAATCATGGGCATATCCCATTGAAGTTAAACCCCACCAAGAGGAAGGAATACCTCTAACTCTACAAGCCACCTTCAAAACAAGCTAAACTTGTTTAACAAAATAGCATTTGATAAAAATGTGGCAAACAAACTCATCTGAACAAGAGCAAATAACTCATATTTGCCAATAGCCAAGTTGCTTTTGTTTAAATTATCCACAGTTAAAAGCTTATTGTGGATAGTAAGACAAACTAATATTCTAACCTTAAGAGGGACTACATTTTGCCAAGTAAATTTATAAAAAGGACAAATTTCACCTCCAGCATTTAGAAAATTGTAAAAAGAATTCACAGTGAATGAACCAGAGTAGTTCCATCTCCATTTATAACCATTTCTACATTTCCACTTATAATTACTCAATAAATGAAGAAGAGAATTAAAATCATGCGTTTGTTGTAAAGATAAATCTCTTTTAAAACTAATTCTCCATACTTACCCAAATCTATTAGTAGTGTAAAGAGAGAACACAGAAGCATTAGGGGAGCTAGCAATCTTATAGAGACCAGGAAAAGAGGACAAAAGACAATAATTACCAATCCAAATATCTGTCCAAAATCTCACATTTTTCCATCTCCACAAATTTTTTGTAACCCACATTTAAAAGGAGATGCAACTTTCCAAATACATTTTCAAAAAGAAGAACAAATAGTAGGAGGGATTTCAGAAAAGTCTTCTAGAATTCTCCTACGGAAATATTTCCTCTTAATAATTCTAATCCAAACTTTATCCTCAGAAATCAATGCAAGTACATGTGAAGAAATAATAAAAGGGTCGTATTTGCCAGAGAATTGGGAGTTCTCATCGTAATGCATGACTACTTAACTAGGGGATTCACAGCAAATACTAATTTGGCTCAGTATTGCTATGATAATGGACTACTTCTTCACATCCACCGCACAATGCATGCAGTTATTGATAGGCAAAAAATTCATGGTATGCATTTTCATACTAACTAAAGCATTACATATGTCTGAGGGAGATCATATTCACTCTGGTACAGTAGTAAGTAAACTGGAAGGGGAACGTGAAATGACTTTAGGTTTTGCTGATTTATTACGTGATGATTTTATTGAAAAAGACTTAAGTTGTGGTATTTTCTTCACTCAAGATTGGGTTTCTATGCCAGGTGTTCTTCCCCGTGGCTTCAGGAGGTATTCATGTTTAGCATATGTCTGCCCTAGCCGAAATCCTTGGAGATGATTCCATACTACAGTTCGGTGGAGGAACTTTAGCATACCCTTGGGGAATGATGTAAATAATGTGGGACAACTCACAAAATGTACATATGCATTGTTGAATTAGTTGAAAATTCAGAAATACTGTTTTTGTCTTTCCAAATCATTTACCACAATATGGAACATGCACTCCAAATTGCAGGTTCCCACGTGTTTTGGTGAGTTCCGGTATTTTGTCATTGTTAACACATGTGAATTCAATACGTTTACATCTTTGACATAAGCCACTGCTGAAATGCTCACCAAAAATTTTCTGTCCGCAGGTTACTAGGAGCAAAGAGCAGGGAAAGATCAGGGAAGCATTTAGCTCTGTTTCCAAATGAACTATTCCTTTACCTTGTCATGTAGGTGCCATTGAAATTATAATTTGATTAAGAACATAAATTGTGGTCTATAATGTTGCAGATTGATGTCAGTTTGTCGTAAATCTGAAGCTATTGCTCATGGCAGAGTTTGCATTTGGTATTTCTTTTTATGATTGTATGTTTAGTTGTGCTTCCATCGGAAGAAAATATACAGAATTTGGATCTTGGCCGAATAGTTATCATCCAAAATTGGATTTAGAGGACCCTTTTTTTTTGTGGGGGGGGGGTGTCGGGTACTGACTCCAAATTGCAGAAAATGAGTAATGCAATTGCAGGAAAAAGAATTTTGCGTCTGTTTGATGTGTTTGACCTAGTGTAATTGGCAAGTGTTTGGTTATGCTAATTTGCACCATCTTGCAACCGGCTTCTCATGTGGTGGCTGGAATTGGTCGTAGTCCAACAGGGCTTTGCTTGTTCGAAGGTGATTGCGACAATTACCTCACAAACTTTTGGTCGAGCTTGATCGCTTGTTCATGCTTTAATCCAACTATTAGGTTGGCTGTTGAGGAGCCAAGCATACCTCACTGCCTTTGCTATCTACCATAGAATGGTCTCATTAATCTATAGTGAATTAATTATACAACTAGAATGATGTTCACGAAGAATTTCTGAGGCAAAATTCAGGGATTTATTAGTGAAGTTTTAACCCGAAAGGTTTGTCCAGGGAAACTAGAAAAGTACATACAGCACACAGCCTCATATAGTCATATGGAAAGTCAGGGACGCTGTAACTCTCTAGTTAATTTTTTTTTTTCATTGAAAACAAAATGTAAATATAGTGGGTTAATAGTAAAAGTAATTAAATATTTGTGAAACTTTTTTTCTTGAATGAATAAATTGATTAAATTTCTTATGGAAGAAAATAATACAGACATTAATTGACAAAATTTAAAGTCTGGTTATGGGGAAACCTAGTTAATGTAAA
This sequence comes from Hemerocallis citrina, assembly GCA_017893485.1. Taxonomy (NCBI): domain Eukaryota; kingdom Viridiplantae; phylum Streptophyta; class Magnoliopsida; order Asparagales; family Asphodelaceae; genus Hemerocallis; species Hemerocallis citrina. The sequence goes on along the minus strand of CM030358.1, from coordinate 182,902,901 downwards.
GATGCACATTATCTTGAGCAACATAGAAATTGACTATCATAATTTGAGTATTATATATGCTCTTATCACACACCCAGGTGTGTGAAAAAATTTACATTACCATGGTGAATAATGGAAAACCATTCATGAAAATGAATAAAGTCTAATGAAAAATCAAATTGATAATTCTTAGAAGTTGAGAATCAATGAAATATTATTAAATGGGGTAGACAATCAAGACATTTTTACATACATTTAGGTGGTGTTTATTCGAAAAAAATAATAGAAAGAGGCTGGGTAAGTAACATAGGCAAATAAGCAAGTGTCATTATAGTCTAATGGCAAGCTTCTTAGCTAGTGAGTAAAAGGTCAGAGGTTCAATTTCCACTTGCAACATCCCTTCTTTATAGAATTATTATGAGAGTATATGTGCTACGGCCTTGTTATATTAAAAAAAACATATAGACAGAATAATAAAAAATAATGCAAATCTCATATTCTTTAAAGAATGATTTCGAAAAACATATTAGATCACATGGCCAGGTTATAAATGTAGTTATAAAAAAAATGAGGGCAATGAACCAATCATGCAACTCGATTTCGGTTATGATTCATGTGATGTGAAGTATGAACATGTAGATATCATTAAATTGAAATCGGGTCGGATAAATCATTTGATATGAAGTGTTAACATAGATGTCACTAAATCTTGATTGGCCACCGAAGTTATTTACTCCATAGCAAATATGAGACATCCAATTACCATGTATATTTGTTTGTTTGTTTGTCTGATCATAATAGTAAAGATAATAAATACAATACTTCAAATTAGCAAGATTTTCTGAACTGGCAATTCCACTTATGCAATTGCTCGTAATCCTTGTGATTCCTTTCACTCTCCACAGCCTGTAACTACTTTTGAAATGCTTGAAACCAACTCAAACTACCTCCCCCATCTTTTTCCTCACAACGTGCAATAAAAACACAAACCCAAAATGCCATCCTTTTGATCTTCTCCTTTCTTTTTGTGCATTTCAAATCCATTAAAAAAAATATAAAAAATCCAGGAGCAATTAACGGGTAGGCTTTAAACTCATTTTACGGACAGAAATGGTCCCTAAAGAAATGGGTTTGAGCCGGTCAAATCACCAACCCATTTCTTTTTCTTTCATAATTTTTCTGGGTTTTTTTTTTTCTTTCGTTTTTTTCCTGATTAGATTGTGTGTTTGATATCAAAGATACACGAAGAAGAAGAAGAAGGATGAATACTAAAGGGGAACCAGAGAGAGGGCCTCTGTACTTCGAGCTCAACACTGGAGCAAAGATCCCATCAGTTGGTTTGGGCACTTGGAAGGCTGAACCTGGCCTTGTTGGTGAAGCTGTCATTGCTGCAGTTAAGGTGATCTTTTTTTTTTTTCCTTCAATTTCCATTTGATATTCTTTCCCGTGGGGTTTGAGAAGATCAATTGTATACCCAAGAAAATTAATAGGCCCTATTGGGATATGGAAGTTAGTCCCACATGTAGCTATCTAAACTTTGGTCTGTTTAGATCATATTTTTTAGGTATGTTATCTTCTTTTTTTTCACCTCAAATTTAAGAAAAATCGTAGGTTATGGTAAGTATCTAAAATCCAATCCAACCAAATTTAGACTTTGTTTGGATGCAAAGGTAAGATACCTATAGGTAGTTTTTAAGTGAAGGCAGAGATTTGCAACCTATAAGTTGCATACATGTAGCTTTGTTTTGACATTAAAAATAAATTTGGTTCGATTAGAGTTTAGATACCTAGCATAACCTTCATTTTTGTTTTTTGAATTTTGAGGTTAAAAAAATGGAGGTAACGTACCTCCACAATATGATCCAAACATATGAAAGTTTAGATACCTACAACTAGACAAATCACCTTCACTAACCTCCATATTCAAACATGGCTTATTCTTCAAGCCAAAATGGAGGTACAAATATGCAACTTATAGGTTAAATTTTTCTAGCTAAACTTTGAATTACTTATAGGTATCCTATCTTTGTATCCAAACAGGGCCTTATTGGTTATGACTTGTTTAGGTTTAATTTAATTTGGTGAGATGTTCTACTTTGTGAATGCAATGGTGCTGTTAGAAATGGGAAATTGCAATTCTATAGGCATCTTAACTCTTTAAGATCAAACACATCAACTTAGGGTTGGCTATGGAGCACAAGTCTCTAGGAATGAAGGGCTTATCCCAGAACAAAGTTACAATGATGAAAGTTACTTTTAAAGTTGGTGGTAGATGTGATAACCGAAGTTAGCTTAGTCACATGAGTTAAATTAGGTCCGAGTGGATTTTAGATAACTCTGATTATCTCAACTTTTTGGAGGTAAGATAAGTGAAGTAATCTCAATGCCAAAAAGGACCCTCAAACTCTGAAGTTATGTGAGATAACTCATGAAAACTCGAACTATCAGTTTATCACCAACTTAATTTATTCCATTCCCAAACACACGCTAAAATTTACTGTAACCAATGGAACTGTAGACTAAACAGATGATCAGCTGATTTCCTCTAAATTGTCTGGCATTGTAACGTCAGTTGGATACAACTGTGGTGTTCTTGCATGTATCATCAGTTACTTGTGTTTGGTGTATCCCTATTGTATTGGAGCTGAGAAATCCCTAGTTGAATATTGTAGCTCAAAAGACAATGCTGCAACGCAGCTGCAGTTGTGTGGATTTTTTTATGCAAGCTGTATCTTTTTACTTGCAAACTCACCAAACACTTGCAACCAGGCTTAATCACTTTAAAAGACCAATTGATGGCCACTACCAAAGTCCTCGACAAACTAGAAGAAAACTAGACACAGTGTGTACAAGAACTAGGCCTATTTTGTAAGGGTTTATGTCTTGTATACTAGGTTTGATGTGAAGAGAATAAGGCAAAGTGAGAAGAGTTTCGAAGTAAAGATGGAGGCGAAAGGAGCTGTTGTTTCTGGGCTGTGAGGGGGATGACAGTCGACTGCTATAAAAAGTAGTCGACCACAACCATCAGGGTTTCTCTATTTGGTCTCAACTTGCATAGCAATCGACTGCCACTTTGGATAGTCGATCGCAAGTGGGCGACATCAGTATTTGGGCGAGTGATTCATTGGGGGATTGTTTGAGCCAGGTTTGTTCTTCAAGATATATCGTGCAGCTCCTATCGCGTAGCTTTCTCTTCAATGTATATTGAATGGTGAATGATCAAGACTACAACCAAGGGTTTTTCTAGATTTCCATAGATCATTGTGATGGCCTCCATGAGAAGTAGTAATTCATCAAAGAGTTTTCCATTGTAAACAGCATAGTATCTTCCAGTGAGGCTTGAGAAATGATAAGTTCTTGGTGAGAGTATCAGAACTCTTGTATCTTTTCTAGCTGAATAATATCTCGATTATTTCTCTCCTGGATTAGGTTCGTCGAACTGGGACAAACTTGTGTGCTTTTGTGCTTGGTGAGGTCTACGTTGCTTGGTTGTTCATTGTGATCGGTTGTCCCCTCTCGCTCTAACCCTCCGATGTGCCAAAATTTCCTACCATATTTGAACTGACATATAAAGAAATCCAAGAACCAAACAGATGCATTCATACTTTTACCATATTGGAATTCTAATGAATCTGTCTAGTTGTGCAAATTTGGTTAATTTTCTTTTCCCAGGAAATCCCCCCGATCATTTTTTTATGGAGACAATATAAATATCTTTTTTTTAGATACAATCAAATATTTATCAAGTATGTGAAGGAACTCATCACTGCACAGAGTGCAAATGCAAATAGAAACTCTTTACAAAATGTAGACTATAGATAGTTGATTCTGGACTTTAGTATTGACACCATTAGAATTACTTTTCCAAAAAAAATTGTTATTTACTGAAGTTTGTATTCAATCTTCATTGCAATATAGAAGAGTGCTCAAATGAAACTCATTCCAATAATTTCATATTCGCCATCAGTAGCAAAAAAATTATAGATTTGACTCATATTGAATGGTCAGTGCATTGGTTCAGAAACTAATAGTTATTGCTTTTGCAGGCTGGGTATCGGCATATTGATTGTGCCAGGGTTTATAACAATGAAAAGGAGGTGAGAAAATTCAAATTTGCTTTATGTTATCACCTATTTAATAGGTGCATCAACAGATACATATATGTATATACAACCAAGTTTTGGGATACATGAACATCACACTTCATCCTTTGGTTGTATGATTCGTTAAACAACTTATTAATGGAACGTGGGGGGAAATTTATTCCTGCCGTTTTTTATCCCCCCCCCCCCCCCCCCCCCCCCCCCCAAAAAAAAAAGGTTGTAAAGAACTATGTGAAATGTATGAATTTTTTTCTCTCTTGTCTTGCTATTTGTGCAGGTTGGAGCTGCACTGAAACATCTATTTTCCAATGATTTGGTGAAGCGCAGCGATCTTTGGATCACTTCCAAGCTCTGGTAAAACCAATCCTCTCCAGCATTAGATTGACTACAATCCCTTATTCCATTTCTATATAGTAATATTCAATATGAATTAATTAATGATTAGATATCACATGGTACTAAATAATCCTACATTCCTACTAGTGGGGTGTACTAGGTATATAATATAGAGAGAATGTACAAATATCACACTGCCCTTATCGGTCCGAAGACATGTCAAAAAAACTGTGCTTTCAATTTAAAAGTAACAATTAGTTTTATACTTCTCAATATACCTCTGCATTTTCAAAATTATGCAAGAATGTCATTGCATAATATGTTACTTGAGTGTACTTAAATATATAACTACTAATGGTTATAAACTTATAGAGACTTTAAGTTTAATTTAAAATTCACAACAATAACTTTTTCCCAAATAACACTGAATAACGAACAATAGCTGACCCCTTCATATTTATCTCTAAAAATAGGTGCAGTGATCAAGCTCCTGAAGACGTCGCGAAAGCATTGACCAAGACTCTAGAGGATTTGCAGCTTGACTTCATCGACCTTTATCTAGTATGATGTCAAATCTGTAATGAGATTAATGTGTATCAGCTAGAATAGAAGAGAATTCTCTCATGCAGAGTATCTAAAACCTTGACTAATAGGTAAACTGCACTATAGATCTTGATCAACATAGAGTTACAAACAAAAAAACGATAAGTGGTTTATAAACTGTTTACTCATCCCATGGAACATGTTTAGCATAGAAAATTGATATTATTGGAGTCATGGGTGAACAGAAGTTAGGAAATCACAACTATATTATAGGACACTGGTGAAATATTCCCCCCTAAGTGATTTCAATACTCTACCTAAGAGAATTCTCTCTTTCTGGCTAGTCCTCATCTTAATATATTTATAATTTTTCAAAGACTGATATAGAACACTGTGTAGATCCACTGGCCGATAAGGACAAAGCCTGGGTCTAATAGATTTGAGGCAGGATCAATGCTCCCATTATGCATGGCTGAGACATGGAATGCAATGGAGGGCTTGTTCGCATCCGGACAAGCCCGTGCAATTGGCGTTAGCAACTTCTCCACCAAAAAGCTTCAGGACTTACTGAAGCATGCCAAGGTCCCACCAGCTGTCAACCAGGTCGAGTGCCATCCTATCTGGCAACAGCCTGGGCTCCACAACTTCTGCAAGTCAACCGGTATCCATCTCTCGGTAATGCAAATTATTTTAATTATTGGAAGTTGCTTTGTTTATAGGAAGGGATATACCACAGTTATATGTATTTCTTTAGTGAAGGGCGAAAAAATTGTCCGTTGTACAAACTATCATGAAAGGCTAGAAACTCACAAATTTTGTTCATAATTCCAATTCCGTGCTTGCTTTGTATGTCATAATTCCTTCTTTTTTTTACTGAGTTGCATAACCGAAATACAACAATAGAAAATAAATCCAAAAAGCTAAAACATTAGTCCTAATGTTTAAATGTTTGGTTTGTCGGAGAAGAATGTATGCAGTAAGATGCTGGTAACTTTTGTCTGTGCTACGCTTGTATGGGAACACACTGTTTTCTTATATAGTTTTTGAAAATGGATATCTTGAACCCTCCAGTCGTCTTAGTTTGTTGCTGTAATGTAACGCTGAGACTGACAGTGAAAGAAATTAGACTATAGACACAGCAACAAAAGGAATTAAGGCGGGATTTAGTATTCAAAGGACAAATTTAGAAAAGCATGCAGTTGATAGTGTTAGAATATTGACATAAGTCCATCAAACCTCCCCACAACATAAGAGTTTTGGTGTAGTGGCAAGGACATTTCACAGTACCCAGGTGCAATTCTCATATGGCCTGAACAAAAAAATAGTTTCCCTTTTTTTCATTTTTGTTCTCCTCATTTTCTCCCTCAATCTTAATTTAATTCGCAACAAACAGGCATACTCTCCACTAGGATCACCAGGGTCCTGGATCAAAGGTGAAGTTCTTAAAGAACCTGTCATCTTAGAAGTCGCAGAGAAGCTAAACAAATCACCAGCTCAAGTTGCTCTCCGATGGGGTATTCAGTGCGGTCACAGTGTTCTACCAAAGAGCACCAGTGAAGCTCGAATCAAGGAGAACCTCACTCTCTTTGACTGGTCCATTCCTTTAGATCTGTCTGCAAAGTTCTCAGAGATACCCCAGGTAATTTGCTTGCTCTTATTGCACAATTAATTGATTACAAGAACGTTAAGCACAGATGCTTGGAACTTCATGCCGCATATCAGGTAGTTGTATCAGATAGATGTGTTCGATATGACACGACGCTTAATTTTTTAAAGTACCATATTTTTGTGCGTGTCTGTAATTTTCTTGCTCTAAACACTACCTAATGGTTTAGAAAATACAAAATTATACAATTTTATTTGCAACCATCCCATGCCAGGAACCACCAGTTACAGTGCTTGTGTTCGTGTTCGTGTTCGTGTTTGACATGACACTTCATTGGATTTTAAAATAATTACGTTGTTGGTTTGTCTCTGTCTCTATACTTCTTAGTTACATAGTGTTGCTTGTGTCCCTGTAATTTTCTTATCACTCAATCAACGGATTACAGAATCACTACGAAAGCACAAAGACTTCTACTAAAAATTTGTGCCGTGTTAGACAGACACATGTTTCCAACAATGAGGCTTCCTAGCACTTCAAAATCATTGGGGCCTCTGTGTCTCGTGTCCTTGCCCGTGTTGCTTAGGATAATTTTGGTTGTGTTTGTGCAACTGATACAGGATTGCTATGAAAACACGCACACTTCTATTGGAGACATGCCTTATATAGTTATATCAGACACGTATTAGCCATGATACCTGCTCATAATTCTGAATGACTGATAGTCGGTATGCCATGTATCTTTATGTCTTCTTATGCTTCTTAGTAGGACAGTTTTGCCCGGCTGTGTTTAAATTACTCACTGTATACTAAGTCTGCGCATGACCTTTGCACGAAGGCACATGCAGATTACATATGTAAGAGATGAACTTATGTCTGCATTCCTTCAATTTTAAATAGTATAAAACATAGGTTGACGATTTTCTGCAATCTAATATTTTCTTGGGAATTCAATTAAATGAAGACTGCCTTTTGAAATAAGGTTGGGCTATAAACCTCTTTCTTAATCATGATAAGAAAATCATAGGTTTAGGTATGGGTTATAAATTCATGGGCTCGTCAAGTTTTCAAGCCTTATCATCTGCTGTTGATAGCTGCCTTCATATATATGTTTGCATTGTAGGTTAGGATTGCTGATAAATAAGATGGGAGGAGGGGTGTGTTACATTCATCTTAATAACTATATTTATGTACAAGTACTTTTATATTTCTCAAGTACATATGGAAAGTTAGTCCAGATCACTAAATATTTTATGCTTCGATAGTAATATTTTACCAATTCTCGGTATGTTCTTAGAATTGGGAGAAAAGGAAAAACACACATGCTTCACTTGTATAAATAAATGTAGTATATGTGCGCTTATCACGATCAAATGGTTTTGCAGGTAAGGTTGCTTCGAGGGGAATTCGCGGTCAATGAAACAGAAAGTCCATACAAAACTATCGAAGAACTTTGGGATGGCGAAATATAATTGTCTTGAAGAAAAGAGGGAGGAAAAAAAAATGCAATTTTGTTTTTTTAGTTATACCTTTGGGGAGATGTCCGTTGTAATATGTTTCTATACTTGTGGGGGAATACAACCTGCTCCATTATTTAAGTAAAGAAGTTACTAACAATCTTGACCGCAAATGACAATTAAGAGGAAAGGAATATTTGACACGAGTAGTGCATGTACAATGAATGTGTGAATCCAACAAGTAATGGTTTTTATACTCAAATTTTGTACTCAAAATATAATCAAAACAAAAACGCGTGGAGTTCATGTTAAAGTTGTACCTTATTAATTACTTGTAGGGTCCACACACTCTCTCTCTCTCTGTTACATTTTGAATTGAGTTTTTTTTTTTTTTTTGAGGTAAAGATGGAATATGGCCACCCTATTTCATTAATGCGAAATTAACGATACAAACTTAGAGTACTGAGCAGAAATAATCTACAGATAGGAAATAGAATATACATGAAGTAACATGACCCGTACATACTACAAATTCCTCCAACAACCCTGGAGGGTGGGTCGACAAACAAACTCGGACTAGCAAAATTGAATGTACGTCAGTTTAGCTTCGTACACGGCCTCCACGGCACATGCACACCTACCTGAAGCTAGTCTGGCAAGATTTTATCATCCGTCGTGCCCTGCCTTCTCCTCGCTGGGGGGACCCCCTCTTTGGGCCCAAGCCCCGCAGGCCGAGTTTTGACAATTGCCGAGAACACTCACCTCGCTAGGGGGACCTTATTAATTACAAAAACGCTTGGAGTTCATGTTAAAGTTGTACCTTATTAATTACTTGTAGGGTCCACTCTCTCTCTCTCTCTATATGTTACATTTTGAACATTTTGAGTTGAGTGACACCCCCCCCCCCCCCCCCCCCCCCCCCCGGCGATTTTGTTCTAAATGTTATTTGTTGTACTTTCGAACATGAAAATTTTAACTTCGTTTTGTAGGACATAAGCTATTGATCTTTGTTTCTTTCTATTTTTTAATTATGAATTACACGGACAAGAGAGTATGCATAAAGGGCCTGTTTAGTTGGAGGGGAATGGAATGGAAGGGAGAGGAGGGATTTTTTTAAACATTTCTTGTTTGGTTCATTTTTTAGGAGGGGAGGGAAGAGGGGGGAATGGATGGGTGCAGCATCCCTCCTGAATCAATTTTGGCTCCCCTTCAATATTGAGGGGATTTGGAGGGAAGAGAAATTGAGTCAAATTTTTGTATAGTGATTGGACAAAATTGACCTTTAAATTTAATTATCTCTAATACTTGCACAACAAAATTATAAGCTAGTCCACAGTGTTTATAACTTCAGCAAACTTCCATTTTGCGGGTAATGAACGTATTTAGTTTCTTAGATCTAGCTATTACATACAAATGATGATCTGAAATGTTTAATTTGTTTGTTAGACGAAGGTCCAGTTGGGATTGTTAATAATACAAGTTGGGATTGTTAATAATACAATGGAATGCTTCAATGATCGATATGTATGTAATTATTCCATATCACCCTAGAATCTGATATGTTCAATTTTTAATGACTTTAGCTGCTGTAATTTTAATTGGAAATATATACTTTTTTTTCTCTTAAAGGTGTAATCTAAATCCATTTAATCACATCATTAAAATTTGTAATCACTCCATTTTAAATTTAAAAAAATAAATTTAAAATTTAGAAGAATAAAAGAACTATCAGCATGAACAATCGGCTTACTTAGTTGATTGCTTTAAATTTTGCATCTTCCCTTCTTATTATAAATGACTGAAGTGTTTTCCTCAACCATGGGCATTTCTTATAATAATCCAAATGAATGTCCTTACGGCTTACAGAATGAGTTTTGTTAGAAACACTTGATGTTTTTTTTTGTGATTTTGTTATAAAACGTAAAAGGGTATAAAAGTAATTTTATTATAAAATCTCTTCCCTCCCTTGTGAATCAAACAATACGATAATTATTTTTGCTCCCCTCCCCTCCTTTGAACCAAATAAAATTTTGATTAAAATCTCTCCCCTCCCCTCCCCTCCCCTCCCCTCCTTTGAACCAAGCAGTCAATAAAACAATTTATTTAAATTGTCACATACAAGATTGAGCAGAAATTGAGTACATACAGTTGGGTATGAATAGCATCACGCAAACATGTGACCTGAATGTCTCATACACGATTTTATATTCCTCCATCGGCCAAAAGAAAATATGGTATATGAGTTACTTGGAGCTCAGTTTACCCCCCCCCCCCCCCCCCCCCCCCCCCCCCATTTTGTTCTAAAAGTTATTTGTTGTACTTTCGAACATGAAAATTTTAACTTCGTTTTGTAGGACATAAGCTATTGGTCTTTGTTTCTTTCTATTTTTTAATTATGGATTACACGGACAAGGGAGTATGCATTAAAACAATTTATTTAAATTGTCACATACAAGATTGAGCAGAAATTGAGTACATACAGTTGGGTTTGAATAGCATTACACAAACATATGTGTAACCCCTGTTTCTCATTTCTTGTATTTTGGGTATATTTTCTTTTTCCATGTATTTTCTGTATTTAAAAATTTCTATAACTTTCTTTTCGCTTTCATTTCTTTTTCAACAATTATTACTTTTTCAATTGATTGAATTTTAACAAAATATTATTCTGGTTTTCTAAGAAATTCCTATTTCTTTTCATTATTTGAAAATTTTATTTCGAATAATGGTGTATTAAACTTTATTTTATATATCTATTTGATCGACTGCTTATTATATATTATTACTGGTTGGATTATGTTAATAATTCTGTTAAACTCGATTTTTTGCATATATTTTTATTATTTCTTTTGATTTCTTATTAAAAACCCATCTTTACTTGTTAATTTCATTTGTAGCCATTTCAAAATGAATTCTAAATTGTAATTAAATTACGTTATTTTATAAAATTATATTTTATTAGTTATTGTATTTTTCTTATTGGATTTTTAAACCCAAAATACCCAAACCCAATATCTTTTTAACCCTATTCTTATAACCATTACCCTGTTTAAATACCCATTATCTAATACACCCTATAGCCCATTTAATTTCTTATTGGATAGTTTATTATACCTTATTGGATTTTTCCCAATATACCCTAATACCCATTAAAACCCTATTCTAACCCATTACTTTAATCCACAACCCATTATCCAATATTTCAACCCATTACCCATCTTAAAACCCATTACCCAATTAACATCACCCATACCCGTTACCTAACCCAACCCTACTCAGCATAAAACCCTAATCTATTTACCCTTATATATTACTAGTATTATACACATGCTGTGCACGTGGGGAAAATTTGGGCGGAATGAAAAGGGAAAAAAAATTCTACCAGCACGTGCATTGCATGGGTTGGGATATGGACGAATTACGCTAAGGCCTTCTCCCATTATAGTAGTAGAGATATCTCTATAACCGCTTCATCTTCCCATTATTCTTCAGCCGCCCTGCTGATTCCTCCTCTTCCCGTCTTCACCTCAGTGCCGCCCTCGCGCTTCCCTAGTAGCGCCGCCCATCACGGTGCTCCTCCGTCCTTCTCCCCTTCGCTCTGCCGTTGCCGACTCCTGTTGCCGCCAGCCACCGCTAGCGAAGCTCCAGTCGCCGAAGCCGCAGCAGCGCGCCTCCGACTGCACTGCCTCGCAACCCTCGCAACCCTCCTTGTGTCTCAACCTCCCTTCGTCGACGTGCAGTACAACGGCACCAGTCGTCAAGCCAATACCACCTCGAGACCCCATCGCACCCCCTCCTGAGCGACGCTGACAGCAGCCAGTCAAACTCCCCGCTCCCTCCTCCCGAGTGCACTGCCTGTGCAGCACCCCTGTGCGCTTCCGCGCCTTCTTCCGACGCCGACAGCCTAGCCCTCTGTCGCCGATGCCGTCTCCCTTGGCCACCCTGTGCTCCCATTGTGCGTGCCCTGCTGTGCGACTGCAGCATCACAGCGCGCTTCCCGCCTGTGTGTGCTCCTCCGACAACAGCCGGCAATGCCACCAGTCCGCACCGGTCATCGACCCTGTCGCCATCCATGGCCGAGCCCCTATTGATCATATGAGTTTTGGATCATTTCAATTTTGGCTGTTGATTTGATTATCAAGTTCATCACCATCCGATCGCATCTCAGTCGTCCGATCGTCGTTCATCACAATCACGATCATCGTCTTCTTGATCCGTTGATCTCGGCCATTGATCGCATCACCATCATCATCATCATCATCATCATCATCATCATCATCAGGATCTTAACCTCGACCGTCGGATCTCTTTTGATCATCGCGGTCGTGATCATCTTCTTGATCTTGATCTTCGATCTCAGCCGTCCGATCGACCGATCACACTTGATCTCGGCCCTTGATCGTCTCGTTTGTCTTCTACTTGGTGAGTTAAACATTTGGTCCACTTTTTGTTCTCATTCATCAAATTGTCAATCATGGTATATTTACTCTTTTGGTACTCTTCTAATTCTTATATGTTTTATGTTCGATCTCGGTCGTCGGATTTGCTTGATCTTCATCTTGATCGTTCTCTTGGTTACCGAGATCCGTTCTTGTGTTCGTGGTTGCGGTCGTGATTGTGTGTTCGTGTTGGGTTTGTGATCCGTGTATTGAGTTCGCCGCCCGGGATCCATTCCCGTTATTCCTCCGTCGGATTCATCGTCAACACCCTAAGGCAAGTATCCCCTTGTATATTTCGTTTTCTAGTACAAGCTTTTCCTTGAAAATAATGTAAGTAGTTTGTGAATGTGACTCCTCCTTATTTATCGTTGATGATCTCATGTTTCACCTTACCTATTACATGATCTAAGAGTTACAAACCTTCGTCTATACATTTGTTCACAACTAATATAGTTATGATACATTTCATGCAAAAATGTGTATTACTTGTTTGCTGTCCTGTCTTGGCTTGCTGTTTCGACCCCAATAAAACCAAAATCTAAACTTGAGTCCTGAATATGAAATGTATCCCTAAGTGTCTAGTTGCTAATAACATCCAGAATTTTTGAATTCCGAGTTACGGTCTAGGAGATATCGCAGTTTTACTGCTGCTGTGTCGGTAATCGCAGATTCAAAAAAACTGCTGCACCACCTTTGCTTTACAATTATTTTAACTATGCTACCAGTAAGTAAATGACTTGAAATTTTGCATACTGACATTGGACACCCTAGAGAACATTCCCAAATTTTCTTAGAATTAATTAATAACTTTTCAACCCTATTTCATATGTATAAACTCAGTTTTACAAATTCTGGCTGAACACAAATGCTGTATAGTTTGCTGTTTTGACACATGTTACCACAACTTTTAAATGCCTTAATTATATGCGTTGGAACCGGACAGGAGTCTAGTTTCTAGAACTTCTGACGGATCCACATTTTCTATCTTGTAGCAACAAGAATCTCAGTTTTGGTGCAGCAACGTCATGCTGTCCAGATTTGAGATTCTCGTTGTTCTTGATACTTTGATTTGTTTTGACCCTCGAACATGTATCCTACTTAAACTAGACTTGTTCCATATTCCTAATTATGTTTACTTGACTTGTTTTGCACACTTTCATGCTTGCTTGATGATAATAATAAATAACAAGCCGGGGTTTAAGGGAAAGACCATAGTAGTAGACAATATAGGTAAGTGTACTCAGAAGGGGGTCTGTGTTTCTTATGATTTTACGTTAAATGGAACTAAGTGCCATGTAGAACTAAGTGTCATGTCATGGGTGACGGGGGCCACCTCTAGTACCTACGGGGGCCACCTATAGAGCTCATTATATGATTACATGATATGTATTTGCGATCACGTAGAACTAAGTACCACGTCAAAGGTTGACGGGGGTCACCTATAGAGCCTGTGGGGGCCACCTCTAGAGCCCATGATTTGATCACATGCTCGTATTTCCTACATGACCTGAGTACACCACCCTATAAAATCCACCGCTAGGCCTAAACGAAATTGCATTGACTGTAGCAACCATGTAATAAAAGGATGGCACATGAAGTGCTACCTAGATAGTAATAACTATAAGACTTGAACATGATACATGCTTACTTGATACATGATTACATGATACATGAGACTTGATACTTGTACGTGACAACTTGACACATGAAACTTGTTACTTGACACTTGTAAGTGATACTTATTACTTGATGTTTGGTATCATTACATTTTCACTAGCCACTTGTTTTACTACTAGTATTTGTTACCCAAACCTTGTCACTCGGGTTGTTCTTCTTGCTAGCTAATTTCTTGAATCCCCACTACTTGTTGCGTCCCTATTATATTCTTGATTTCAAATCTTGTTCCATATTACTTGTACTTGTTTTACTATTTGCGGCCCTAACTTGCACTAAGGACGTTGTCTTGTTTTCTCTATTCTTTTCCTTTTTATATTTCTTTACAAGCAGACTTTGGAGACGAGTTGCCTGCTGGAATTGGTGAGCAGACGTTCTAGGCTTCGTTTGGGAAAAAGACTTGCTATAATTATCCTGTATTTGAGTTTATTTCATTTGTTGCTACTTAAAGCTTGTAATGGGCTTATAGTCCCGAGTTTTATCTTTTGTTCCAGATTTTGAAATTATTGGAATAATTATATTTGTTTCAATTGTTCTTGTTGATTAATAAATTATTCATGCATGCGTGGTTGTGTACATTTTATTATATTCTTGTTATGATGCTGAGTCGATCCTACAACTTATGAATAATGAAAATCATTCGCTGGACTTTGTTACGCGCTCGTATTCCGTGTTTTTGGGAAGCAGGGCGTGATAATGTCTTAAATGTCTCATACACGATTTTATATTCCTCCATCGGCCAAAATAAAATATGGTATATGAGTTACTTGGAGCTCAGTTTATGTGAGTCAGACATAATTTTTGTTTTTTGTTTTTTTTACAATGATATATGAGCACTTGGGATCAGAGAATTCATTCCCTTAAAGCTCATTTATTTACAAGAATTGCCTATTTTTCAGTTAGGTATCCAATATGACTACATATGAGAAATAAAGTTAATAATAAGATTAAGCAAAACTACGGCGGTGAAATTACCAAAGATATATTGATCATACCTAACAAGTCTTAATCAACTGCTCAGGTTTCTACCAAAAGAAGTAGACTCCTTAAGTTAGTTAACAAGGGTTATGAAAATTTCATTTAAACTAGCAGAATTTAACAGCCGAACCCTAGATGGCAGATAGGGTTTTCCATTAATCACAATCTTTAACTCTGTTGGGAGTATAAATGAGATCTATTTTGAACAACATTAACAAATTGAAAGAACTAATGGACATCAGCATTTACTGTATGTGAGACTTTGTAAAAGTATGTAAAATAGTGAGGCAGATTTTTTATTTTTTTATTTTTGTTTTTTTTTTGTTTTTTTTTTAATGTAATAAGATAGAGTTATAGGCTCCGACCCACACACACACACATATATATATATATAAAAGAGAACGAGTTCACAGTAAACAAAGTTAGTACACATAGTTATGTACAACCTCATCGAAGACAAAGAAATTCTAAGGCACAAACACTCGCACCCAACTCCATATAGAGCAAAAGAACAAGAACAAAAAGAAAACAAAGAAGATAATCATCTTAAATGCTTCGACTCATCGCTATCCTGGCTCGAAAATGAAAAAAACATGCCAGAATCAGCGACAATCAGCAGCAACAAACATCATCACACCATAAAGAAGCCGGCAAACCTCATCTCCCACACCCACCTCCTCGACCGCTCCGCCAACCTCTCAAGAGATGACACGTCGCCCACGTTTTGACGAAGTTGGTAGAACCGAGTGTGTGCTATCTCGCAAGGGAGGGGAAGTTTATCATGGACTCAAATAGGGGTTTTCAACTGATGAGTCGACAGTGGACTCAATGTGGGGTCTTGAAAAGCCCTCGATCACAGTGGGCCTTTTAACTGGGCCCAAAGAGGGGCACATGTGTGTGGAATTGAGCAAGATGTTTAGGCCCAAGTGCACAAGCCCAACTAATATGATCTCTTGCCTTGTGTCGCCTCATGTCTTTGGTGATCCTTTTGGGGCACCCGTCTCCGTGGGCGGGAGCCACATCGATGAAAACGATCCTGAGGATAGGCTAAATCTCGAAGATGATTATGTATATTCTGAAGAGGAGTCTTTGGACTCTAAGGGATTGATTGATGATTCACCTGGTATCTCCCCTGACTTTGTACCTTCCACATTCCCTACTTCGCAACCGTCGGCACCTGTCACTAATCATGGCGGTACAGGTTTCAGGGTTCACAAAAGTCGCTAAGAGGGCTATAGTCCTTAGACGATTACTTGGAGATTGTTGTAGCCACTAAATCTGTTAAGACTAGCGACGGAGGTACACGTTCCTTCCCAGCTTCTATTTTTAATTTCATGACTGATTCTGAGATTTTAGTCTAGCCAAAACCTGTGGTTTAGCCGTTGGCAATACGGACCGGAACGCTTTTCTCCTAAATAAAATTAGGGGATGGGAGAGTGTTAGAGCTAGTCGTATTTCGAGCTCAGTTCCCAAACCAAGCCATGGACTCACAGTAGATTGTAGTTAATAGATGTTTATTTTGGAACGTTAAAGGCCTGGGTAGGCGGGGCAAAAGGAAAATAGTTAGGGATGTCATCGCTAAGTCGAGGGTCCAAATTGTTGGTCTGCAAGAGACCAAACTGGCTCATATCACTGGACTACGACGTCTGGGGGGGAATCGCATCTCTGATTGGAAAATTTGCCCCTCGATCCCCTCGGTTGGTGCGTCTGGGGGCATAGCCCTAGGTTTTAATTCCGCGAGTTTTAACTGTCTAGATGAATTCCACGGGCAGTTTTCCTTATGTGTCCTACTGCAAAAAGCAGATCTTTGGACCCAAACAATCACGGTAGTGTATGGCCCAAACACTGCCGCTGCCAGGTTGGCTTTCTGGGATGAACTTCGAGTGATTCATGCGCACTAGCCACACCCTTGGGTTGTGGGGGTCGACTTTAACATTACCAGGTTCGCCTCTAAGCATAGAGGCAGAGGATCCAGTGACTCCGACAGGGAAGCTTTTAATGCAGTTATTGCGGATCTCGAACAGGCTGACATTCCCATCACTGATAGACTTTTCACCTGGTCTAACATGCAATCGTCACCTATCCTCGCTAAACTGGATAGGGTTTTGGTCTCCTCCGAGTGGGAGGCCAAGTTTCCTCTCTCCCTGGATAAGTTTATCCCTAAACCCACCTCGGACCATGTCCTGTTTGTCCTTTCCTCCGGCGAAGGGCAGCCCAGGCGAACTCCCAAATTTAGGTTCGAGAAAGCGTGGTTGGAAATCCAAGGCTTCCATCACATGGTCAATGCGTGTTAGGCCCTCCCTACAAGAGGGACAGAAGAGGCATCCATCTGGTGTGAAAAGATTAGAAGACTGCGGGCCAAGCTCAGGAAGTGGAACCGAACTAGATTTTTGTTAATCTGGAGCCAAAGGATTCCCCTATGGAAGGGATTGAAGAGCTTGAAAAGCTTGAAGAAACTAGAGATCTATCGCAAGAGGAGCGGAATAGGCTGCTCCAACTCAGAGAGGACATTACTTAGTTTTTGTCACGCCCCACTTCCCAAAAATACGGAATACGAGTACATGACAAAAACCCAACGAATGACTAACGTCACCCATAAGCTGTTTAATCGATCAACTCAACAATATAATCAATACAGAACAAATGCGCAGGTAATAATAATAATCTCATGAACAAAAATACTTGGAATGAAGCAATATAAATATCCAAATACAATAATAATAATCCAACATCTGGAAACAATACTAAAATTCGGGACATAAACCCAAAACAATAATAATCCAATCCAAAAATAAATACAAGTTCTCAATACATTAAGTCATTTAAAACGATATGCAAATTAAATGCAGAAATCTTCAAAATGTTTGTTCTCCAACTCCAGCAGGCAATTCTCCTTCATTACCTGTAAATATTTTATCTAAAAAGAGAAAAATAATTTTTCTTAGAGCAAGTCATGGACAGTAAGTAGAGAAAGCAGGGAACAATGGAATAACGGTATAACAATGAATCAATGGATCAATAGGGATCAATAACATGGGACAAAAATCATGATAGTCGATGAAATGGCTATAATAATGATGCAATATCAATAACAATAATCAATGATCAATAACGGTAACACTTAGTCAATATTCGATATCAATAGAAATAATGAGGAACAATATGCACTGTCGATGTAATGTAATCCTTAAGTTTATTAATTATTTTAATCCTAACTAATATAGCACTTCATGCATCCATCCTTTTACTACATGGTTGCTACATATAAATAAGTTATGTTTTAGACTTAGTAGTGGGCTCTATAGTTCCTGTACTCTTCAACATTAAACATATTCACCTTTCGGTGTACGGTACGGTCGTCGGCAACGATACAATACACGATAGATTGGGTTACGACCATAACCACAATCACCGATAAAACAATAGCCGGAACATTATTTAGGAAAACACGGACCCCTTCTCCAAGTACAGTCCCTATATTATCCACTACTAAAAGTCAACCCTTAAACCTCGGCTTGTTAATTATTTACCAATGCAACAACACAATATGCAATTAAGGGACAAGAGGTGAACAATAGTATCAATAAGAAAACAATAGGTTGATAACATGGATAGGATGGTTAGAATAGTGATAATAACTCATTGGGAACATGCAATGCAACATACATTCATTAAATCATGCAATAGTACAACATAGGAATTATTAACCCATTAAAAAGAGAGATCTAAAATTCTGGACAGCATACACAGTCTGTACAAAAGTACAGTTTTCCGCTGACTCAGGAATCGAAAGTTGAATCCGTCAGAAAATCTGGAAACTAGACTTCCATACGGTTCCAACGCATACTTAAATTTCAAATTCCGACAATAGTAGCTAGGTCGAACACATGTTTCTTTTCAGATTTTATGTTCAGGAAGAAATTCGACATCTTGTTATTTTAACTTTTGAATCAGCAAAAACTCAACAATAAAATCAGTAAAAATATAATCTAGACTCCTAAACATGTCAAACATCAATCTGGAAATTTTCATAGCAAAATTCTATCATTTGATCAGCCTTTTTACTGTTTGAACATGAAGGGTACGAGAATCTGAAAATCTGAAATGTAATAACACAGCTGCAGTAAAACGGGCATAACTTTTGCTACAAAACTCGGAATTTGAAAATTCTGGATGTTATTGGCAACTAGACACTTGGAGCTACATTTCATATTCAGAAAGTATTTCATTTTAAGGTCATTTACTGCTTCGAAAACAGAGATCAAGTTCAGGTTAGCAAGCATGTATAGTTCTTAGGGTATTTTTCTTGAGCATAAGTCAATTATACATGATGGGTTTCGATTCTATAGTCAATAAATTGTGTAACTAGCATGATAGGTGTCCAAACATGATAAATAAGATTTAGAACACACACATATACAAGTCTAACATCAATCAATCATCAAACGATCAAACGACATACAACCTAATGTTTGTCTACAACAATTTATTTGTGTTGTGACTTATATGAATAACCCTATTAACAATTCTATATGTATTCATGAAAGATCTAAACTTTAGAGTCAAAATGGCACGATGTCAAGAATATTGGGGTTAGCTCGTGTAAACCCTCAATAGACCCAACGAAAGAGATAACAAAGGATAATACGATAACAAAGAGATCTACTTACAAGAATTTCAATAACACTTGAATTTGATACAATTAGCAATTCAAGAGGACGGTGACTTGTCTGTTAATCGGTAAAAACGAATACCAAGAATAACGGAAGATGAATCCCGAAGCAACGAACTCACGAACTAGCAACTTAACACGCACAATACACGTGCAATAAAGATCCCAAAAGTAATAACAGCAACTAAAGCAAGAGAGCACAACAACAGATCCAAAAACACAGCAGCAACGACGGAGGGGGAGAGCACCGGCCAGGGGCGGCGCTGACTAGCGACGCGTCGACGGAGGCAGGCGGCGCGAGGGGCAGGGCAGCGCTAGGAGGCGTCGCTGGCGCTTGAAACTGGGAGTAGAGGTGAAGGTCGGTTTTGGGTTTGAAGCTTCGTTAATGGCGGCACTGGGAAGAAGGGTCGGAATTAGGGAATAGGGCAGTTGGGTGTCGAGGGGAGGCGACGGGGAGTGGTCGACGGGAGTTGGGGGGTCACTGGAGGTGGTAGTTCGCCGAAGAAACGAATCAAAGGGGATGGGTTTGGGGATTCTGGCAGGAAACAGAGCCGGAGGAGAGAGAGAGAACGGGAGGAGAGAGAGAGGGCGTCTAGGGTTTCGATTTGTGTGCAAAAATTAAGGTTTACAGTAGAGTTGTATTTATAGGGTACAATTAGGATACTGGGTTAATGGATTAGGGTCCAATAATAGCGGGTTTGGGTCAAGAACACATCAAATTGAATTTTAGGGTTCAATTAGGAGATAGATCAAAATCAACACGGTTCCAATAAAAATACCCACAATTCCAATAATAAAATCCACAAGATAGGTAACCCAATAAAAGAGAAAAATAGTTCATGAACGAAAATTTCAACCCAATTAAATAAATAAATAACACAATTGAAATAATAAAAATTGGGCTTAAAATAAATGGAACTCGCCAAGAAAATCAGATCGGGTGTAAAAATAAAATATTTCGATAGATGAATTTTTAATTAAAGAAATAAAGAAATAACAATTAGTAATTATAATCATAATAATAATAAAATCGTACAATAAAATAATATTCGGGTTTAACAACTTTATTAAAATACTTCAATAATAATAATATACATGATTTGGGCTCAAATACAATTAACCGATAAATTAAGATTATAAAACAAGTTTAAAATATATCATTACTCGAAATAATAAATTTTTTGATTGGAAAATATTTAAATAGAAAATCTCAAAACGAATTTAACACAAAATAAATTTATAAATGATTAAAAATACTGAAAATATTTGGAAAGTAAGTATTTATGGGAACGGGGGTTACAGTTTTATAGGCTAGAAGAACTCAAATAGCAACATCGGTCTAGAATTTCGTGGCCCAAAGAGGGAGACGCGAATACAGCCTTCTTCCACCGCGTAGCCAGTGATCGACGTAGATCTAATCTCATCCTCTCGATACATACAGACTTTGGAATGGTCCAAGGAGACGATGAGATTAGAATGGCATTCCAGTCCCACTTCAAGCACCTATTTGGTCGAAAGGCAGATCTGAGAGTCCCGCTTCACCCTGACTTTTGGCATGATCCCGCGAACAATTCTGACTGGAACCTTCGTTCCCTAGAGGTTCCGTTCACGGAAAAGGAAATTAGGGAGGCAGTAACGCAACTGGGAAAAGAGAAAGCCCCAGGTCTGGATGGCTTCCCAATCCTCTTCTACCAGGTCTTCGGGGAAGAAATCAAGGATGATCTTCTGAGATTGTTAGCAGTTTTCTTTGACAATAAGCTTAAACTAGGTAGAATGAATTATGCTTAGGTTGTATTGATTCTGAAGAAGGAAGACTCCCTACCGGTAGGTGACTTCTGCCCTATTAGACTTTTTAATTGCTCCGTCAAGATTATTACCAAGACGCTCGCTAATAGATTGGAAAAGGTGATGGATAGTCTCATTAGTGGCGAACAAACTGGGTTCATTAAAGTTCGATGTATCCAGGATTGTATAGCCACGGCTGAAGAAACTATCCATCACTGCCATTTGTCGAACGCCAAGAGCTACCTCCTGAAGCTGGATTTTGAGAAGGCTTATGACTGTTGAATGGGAGTGCCTCCTGGAAGCACTTGTCGTTAGTAGATTTGGAGAAAGGTGGACCAGTGGATCCACATGTGTCTCACCACCAGCAGGACTACTATCATGGTGAATGGGGTCTCGGGTCATCCTTTTGCGTGCAAACGGGGCCTTAGGCAAGGAGATCCCCTTTCCCCTCTTCTCTTCACCATTGTGGCAGACGTTCTGCGTACTATGATGGCTAACTGCAGATGGGTAGGTTGGATCTCACCAGTGGCTTGTGGAGGTGGACGCCAAGGTTGCTCAATACTCCAATATACTGACGATACTCTTTTGTTCGGAAATGAGAACCTCGGGGAAACAACCGCCTTCAAAGGGATTCTCTATAGTTTTCAGGCGTGGTCCGGTCTGAGGGTGAACTTCCATAAAATTGCCCTCGTCCCCATTGCCCTAACCCCAGAGGAGGCACAAGAACATGCCTCGATTCTCAACTGCTCCATCCAGAATTTCCCTATTAAGTATCTGGGGCTCCCGCTGAGACCGGGAAAGCTCAAGAAGGCTGACTGGCTGCCCATCATTGATCGAGTGGAGAACCATCTTGCAGGCTGGAAAGGTAAAGCTCTATCCCTGGGAGGGAGAGTTATGCTTATTAATGCAGTCCTCTCAAACCTTCCTACCTATTATCTGTCCTTCTTCGAAATGCCATGTTGGGTTATCCAGAGAATTGATCGAGTCCGTAAGAGGCTTTTATGGAAGGGCACAAATCCTGATAAAGGCGGATATCACCTCATCAGATGGGAAAAAACATGCATGAAGAAGATACACGGAGGTTTAGGTATTATTGACCTGCGCGATATGAATCTCGCCCTACTGGGTAAGTGGTGGTAGAAAATATTTCACCCTAATGGTGAGGGCTGGCAAGAATACCTTCAGGCATACCTGCATGGGAATGGGACGAGGATCCTGGGCTTCAGGGTGGGCCCACGCATCTCCCAGTTCTGGAAAGGTATTGCTAAAGCGTATGAGTCGTTCAATAGTCGTGTGACGTCTTCCATTGGTAATGGCAGACTAACCCGATTCTGGTGGGATAAGTGGTGTGGGGATCATACACTTAGAGTTATGTTCCCCGATCTGTACGCTCATGCGTCACAGCCGCACCACAGCCTGGAAAAGAGGCTCCTGGAAACGGGCCTTTAAACAGTCACTAGACTCGGACTCTCAGATCAGGCTCATGGAGCTTCAGGCCCATATTGACAGCTCAGGTATTACTCGCTCTTAGGGGCCAGATAGGATATACTGGGGTTTAGAAAAGAATGGCACCTTCACGGTTCACTCCATGTACAACCGGATTCATTTCAGGGGATGTCGCCCGAAGTGGTCGGGTATTATCTGGAAGGCGAAAACCCCGCTGAAAATAAAAATTTTCTTATGGCTGGTCCTAAACGACGCAATCCTGACCAGAGTGAACCTGGCTAAACGCCAACCCAACGTCGACTCTTTCTGCGGTTTCTGCAATGATGTTCCCGAGGCTAGAGACCATCTTTTTCTGGAATGTCATAGGAGCAAGGCAGTCCTCGTTGAGGTACTCAGCGTTTTGGGTACCAATGATTACCCTAGTACGTATGAGGATCTGTGGGTTGGTCCCATGTACGCTAGTGAGAGACGTTCCATGAGAGAAGCCTGGTTTATCGTTATTGCTGCTACGACCTGGGTCCTTTGGCTAGACAGGAATAACCGTTATTTTCGTGGGACTAGTAATAGTACTTCTGGTAATTTGACTCACATTATGCATCTTAATTCTTTCTGGGCTCTTGTCGCTGCAACAGGTCCGCGAGGGAGGATTGTCAGCATCTTCCAGGTGGAGGAGTACGACAATGATGAAATTGAGATCGGCCCGACAATCGACTGAGGGATGAGTGTCCACAGTTCCTCTGGTCTTTACTACTGTTTTAACGCCTACCACCCCAGGGTTTTGTAGGGGGGAATGAGTTGTTTTTTGGTACTTTTGTAGGGCGTATATGTTCTTTTGTCCCATCCCCCATTGTTCGGGATGATTTATGTTGTCTTTTATATTTTGTAGGACTCTGTACTTGGCTCAGTACTCTGGATTTGTTTTATTAATTCTTATTAATAAAACAGGATGGCCATATTTCACATTTTCCATATAAAAAACAACAACAACAACAGCCCAGCACCGAAGTGCAGAAAAATTGAAGCATGCCAACCAGGAGAAATAGGGGCCAAACTGGACCCCAAAAATAAGCCAATGCCCCCGGCCATCATAAACAAAACAAACCAGCAAGGAACCAACAGCAGATATCCATCCAAAAACCAAAAATCTAAACACAACCAATAAGTACGAGCCAAAACGAAATGTAACCAAACAGAGAAGACAAAAACAGTGCAAAGTCGGGGTTGCACCAGTAAACATCACCGAAGGCCAGCATCACCACTGCACACAAAACAGAATGATATCAAAACAGACAATATTAGGAACTAAATTCATACCCAGGTGAACCAGAGACGTGACAACATCATCAAGATAGTTGAGTTTAAGAGGCTATTTTACTAGGAGGAAGTAAATTTGTCTTCAATAAAATTATCAATATTGCATAATTTAATGGTGAAGATCCGAGCATTCATTTTATTCCAAATAACCCAAACGACCGAGAAGACAACTTTAATTACTCGATGTAACAGAATGACCAATTCTAACGAATGAATGAGGTCAAATTTTGGGTTCTATCCCTCCTTTGTTTGATTATCAAAAAAAAAATCCATCATTTCCTGTTGCTCATCTGGAAAATTATCATAGAATCAAGTCTTTAATGGGGAAAAATCTATAAAACAAGCAAGACAAACTGTTCTAGTAGTCATGTACAAGTAGCAACATAACCAACAGATTTCAATAAACTGTAGGGTTCAGGTCCTGCTTGAATTAACAAATGCTTCATGTCGGGATACAAAGAGGCCAGAACCATTAACCATCAAATATATAACATATCAACTGTACTATACAATGATTCAACTTATGGTTTAAAAGAAGAGTGCAATCTTCAAGAACAACGGATCGGGCACATTACAGAGTTGCAGCATATCCCATCTCCAATTACTCGTTGCCCTGCAAAAAAAAAAAAAAACACAAAAAGTGTCTCATTGTGAGCTCTAAGCCGCAGTTCTGTCAATTTGTAAAGATTTCCTAACCATATGTGTTGCTTGTCCTTTACTAAAAAATGGGCAATCCTCGTGTATTAAAGCATTATTATACGAGTTAAGTTGGGCTATTTTCAAGAGTTCTACAGATTGCAGAAGCTCGCTTTGAATGGATGGTAAACCATCCATTTTTTTATTAAGAAAAATCTATCCTCTGAAGCAATGTATAGCATAAAAACTACACTGAAGCAGAATTTTTGGTCTGTAAGGTGTACTAGGCATGAATCATGTGAGTACAAATATGTAATAATACTGTTTTTTTATTTCGATTTTGCTATTATATGCCAAATTGGTGAAACTCAATGAAGACTTTATTTATAATAAATAAATAGAAATAAATGTTAGTTTATATAATGAAAGGCATAAAGTTGTCTTACTAGCTTATCTACAACTCTACTTGATTATCAAATATGTTCTGCAAGGCTCAAACACATGAAGTACCCAGCTAAAGAAATATCAGGCATGGGAGTTTCTTTTTCATTATTTTTTTTAACATTTTGTTCACACTATAATCACAGTGAAAATAATTGTCAGGACAAGAAATGAACAACGCAGGCAAGCATAAAACAATTTACCAACAACTAACCAAAAATATATGAAGGGGGCATAGCAACCCATTTGACCAAGGTAAAGAAGGGATCATATGACTGGATTATGGCATACATACCGTAAATACTCATGGCCAGAAGGTACACCAGAAGATTCGATTTCATATAATATAAAGAGGACAAAGCACCTTTTGTTCAAGGAATGCAAGGGATTGGAAGACTGGAATTGCATTATGGCATCATATAGAATACCCGAGCATAGAAGATAGATTTTAGATCCAATTTTAGATAATCCACTGAAAATAATCATCGGCAGCAGTAAGGCTGGATAATTTTAGGCATGCCTGTGCAAGGCCCTGACATATAAGAAGCTGTCAGTTGATTGGTTAGACAGAGGCAGTAGCTTCTCTAGAGTATCATGTGCGCTGCTTCGGTGTATGAATTAATTTGGAAAAGGCTTCCTAAAATGGGAAATGTATTTTTTACCAAACTTTTTGGATAAATTAGATTAATTGATATTTCTACATATACCCATACACCAACAAACCCATAATCCTCATCTTCCATTTTTTTACTAAACAAAGGGCACACTCTCAAGGAGTATTGGTACATATTGGCTGATATTGATCATGTAAAGGGAAATGTCATGAAAATTTGTTGAACCCGAGAGTTTGAGGCAACTATGTGAAAGACCGATCTGATCTGTCTCAAGCAGATCCAGATTGCTGTGGGCCGAGTTTTTAATTCAAAAATCATGTCATGGGAAAACTAATTTTCCTGAGAAGAATAGAAAGACAAATGGAAAAAGAGGCAAGGACACCTAGCAGAGTATGGTGAAACAATGAGACTATTAAGTGAATACTAAATAGTCCACATATTTCAGTATGTAGAGAAGATATATTAATATAAGGCTGACAGAATAAGAATTTATACGCTACTGAATACTCACACTATCAACTGACAGGGAGAGCTTAGTTACAGCTCACTGTAGTTGCGCCACACAGCACGGAATTCCTCACGGAACGTGTTCAACCGTGCTTTTAGATTCGGTGTTCTGAAGCTGGCATGGAGCAGTGTTGCTGCAATTAAATATAGAAAGACTGAATCTAGTAAAATAATCATTTTTGTTTAAAGCAAAAATCGGTGCTTTGACTTTACCAAAAAGACCAATGGCAAGTGCCCACAAAACTGTGAGGAGGCGGCAAGAAGTAATCCAGAAGATGCAACTGGCTGTAAACAGAACATGTAATCAGGAAAAAAGTATTGACTCTTCAAGCCTGATAATAACTCCAATCAGGTCTTAAAGACAGTCTAACAAAAAGCTTTTAATTAAGTATAGAGAAGTGGATCTAACACTTTCTTATCCCATACACCAAAAAGTAAAGCATAGCACAAAGTATAATGCACAATAAATGGATACACAAGTGTTAAAAACTTTTCTAAAATTTGAAGTGAAGTTTGCAGTCCAACTCTTTCAAAGGAAAATGAACAATAGATTAACCTGCAGAGAATATGAAAACAAACACCCAACGAGGTCGTCCACATATATGAATCGATCTTTTTGATGAAGGCCTCCCACGAAGAACAGGCCTAAGAAAATCAATGCCAAAAGCACCTTTAATTTGTACCACTATTCTAGAGATGGATGATAAAGCAAAAAAGTAAAGGAGGTAACTGAACTCACGATATAGGTGGCCTCATCTTTGCAGCTAAATGAGGAGAAAATTGTCGAACAGTCCTTGTTACTTTTTCATTGAAAGTAACCGCAAAGCTGCAACGTCGAATCCCCAAGCAGAAATTATAGTGTCAGAAAGGGGGGAAAATTGCTTTTCCAAATAAAAATAGATTGTTAAATCAGGATACTATGCATATTATGAAGCATACGCTGATTTCTCAAAAACTAGGATACGGATACGTTCGGGTACGCTAAATTAATATAATTTTAAAAAATTATATTATTGTAGATATATAAATAGTAAACTAAAATATTCAATTCAATACGAACATGAAAAAATAAGAAACAAGAACATGGTAATTAAAATTAATACAAGCCAATGTTAAACAAAACATACTAATGGATTATTCCAAGTTTCCAATAACACCAATACCAATATTACTAGACTGAAATGTTCAAATAAAAGTAGGATAGTCTTAAACCTATTCAATAGAAACAATATCATAACTTACACCTATCATAACTTCATAAGTCATAACCATGAACTAACCAAGACCCTTGAATACTACACCCTACTGTCCTAAATCTATCATCTTAAAGAAATCTAACACTCAAATACTAAAGCAAATAAAGATGCAGCAATTTGTACAATAATAACAAGTAGTCAATCAACCAAAATAATAGCAAGAACTACATCTTACATCTATCATTTTTTTTATATCTTTTAATCAAATGAAACAAATAATATCTTTTAATCCAATGAAATTAGGATTTGAAAGGAGAAGACGAATATATATATATATATATAGAGGGAGATCTTCCATAACGTGTGCAAACCACTGAAGCTGTAGTTTGAAACAACGACCTAGGGTATATTAAGTATGAAGCCATTGTTTCAAACAACATATGAAGCCGTTGTTTCAAACAACGACTTCATTATAACCTAGGCAGTTGTTTGAAACAACGGCTTCAGTGGTTTGCACACTATAGTGCATTTGCAATGGAAGATCTCACTATATATATATATATATATATAGAGAGAGAGAGAGAGAGAGAGAGAGAGAAAGAGAGAGTAATGTTCCGTTGTGCACTAGGCCTCCGTGTGCACTCGGCTTTCCCGCCTTCGTATCGACGTTCTAAATCGTTCACATTGATCTACAAATAAATTAGTCTAAATATGTAAAATCAAATCATTTAAAATTAATTTGCCCATCCATTGAAGTGTTACAAAATTGTCTGGCTGAAAATCATAGTTTTTTATAGTCACATGATGGATGGACAAATAAATTTCAAATAATTTGATTTTACATATTTAGACTAATTTATTTGCAGATCAATGTGAACGGTTCCGATCGTCGATACGAAGGCAGGAAGGCCGAGTGCACACGGAGGCCTAGTGCACAACGGAACATTTCTCTCTCTCTCTCTCTCTCTCTCTCTCTCTCTCTCTCTCTCTCTCTCTCTCTCTCTCTCTCTCTCTCTATATATATATATATATATATTCCCCCTCCGAGTATCCAAACATTATCCAAGAGTATCCCAACGTATTCGAGAGTATTCCCAGAGTATCTGATCTTTTTTTCATTTTTAGAAAATAATTACTGGGATACGTATCTGATATGTATCTGGCGAGTATCCGGTGAGTATCTCACCGAATACGTATCCGGTACGAGATACGCATCCCCGGGATAATATCCGCGCTTCCAGTTATTGCATTGCAAATAAGAATTTATATTGGATAAATGATATGGTATAGGGTAAAGTAGTAAAAATCTACGTAAAAGATGGAAAAATTTAACCTTGAGTGAGAATATAAATATATAAATATATATGTATATATATATATATATATGAGGATACGGGGGGTCCTATGCCATAGGAAGAAATTTCTTCCTATTACGCACTAAAAACTCATTCCCCGCAACATAAATTTAGTATCCACACCATTCAAGTTGATCTTCATATCATAAAACATTGAGTGAAGAAAAAATACAAATTTGAAAATGTTTTGCCCATTCATCATGAGGTTGCAAAATGAACGGTATTTTAGCAATACAACTATCGCAATCACTAAATTCATAAGCAAAACACATTCAACTTTAATAATATTTCATCCTCTTATGTTTTAGGACATATTGAACACTATTAACAATGTTGATCATGCATTTGGGAGAGGTAGAATTTTTTACGGTGGCATAGGAAGAAAACTTCCTTCTATGCCACCTTTACTTCCGTTCGGGATGCTGAACAACGCTGGTAAGTAACAAATCTCATTATGCCTAGCATTGAATGTGAATGGAGTGGGTATTTACCTTATCAATTAGCAAATCAATGGCGGGTTTCTCTCTCTCTCTCTCTCTCTCTCTCTCTCTCTCTATATATATATATATATATATAGTCCCCTTCCGTTGTGCACTAGGCCTCCGTGTGCACTCTTGTGCACACGGCCTTCTCGTCTTCGTATTGGCGATCTGAACCGTTCACATTGATTTACACATCTAAATTAGTTTAAATATGTAAAATCAAATCATTGGAAATTCATTTGCCCATCCATCATGTGACTATAAAAAACAACGATTTTCAGCCATACAATTTTGTAACACTTCAATGGATGGGTAAATGAACTTCAAATGATTTAATTTTACATATTTAGACTAATTTAGATGTGTAAATCAATGTGAACGGTTCGGATCGTCAATACGAAGGCGGGAAGACCGAGTGCACACAAGTGCACACGGAGGCCTAGTGCCCAACGGAAGGGGGCTATATATATATATATATAGTCCCTTTCCGTTGTGCACTAGTCTCTGTGTGCACTCGGCCTTCAGGCCTTCGTCTCGACGATCCGAACCGTTCACATTGATCTACACGTCTAAATTAGTCTAAATATGTAAAATCAAATCATTTGAAGTTCATTTGTCCATTCATCATGTCATGATAAAAAAACGATATTCAGCCATACAATTTTGTAACACTTCAATGAATGGACAAATGAATTTTAAATGACTTGATTTTACATATTTAGACTAATTTAGACGTGTAGATCAATGTAAACGGTTCAAATCGTCGATACGAAGGCCCAAAGGCAAAGTGCACACGGAGGTTAATAAACAACGGAAGGGCCTTATATATATATATATATATATATATATATATATATATATATATATATATAGGGCCCTTCCGTTGTGCATACCCTCCTTGTGCACTACGTGTGAACTTTTTACACGGAGTGCACACTTCAATGAATGGATAAATGAATTCCAAATGACTTGATTTTACATATTTAGACTAATTTAGATGTATAGATCAATGTGAACTGTTTGGATCATTCCAAATGATTTGATTTTACATATTTTACATAAATTAGTCTAAATATGTAAAATCAAGTCATTTGGAATTCATTTACCCATTCATTGAAGTGTACACTCCGTGTAAAAAGTTCACACAGAGTGCACACGAAGGGTAGTGCACAACAGAAGGGCCATACATACATACATACATACATACATACATACACATATATATATATATATATATATATATATATATATATATATATATATATATTGGAACAAGGTTGTAGCCACACTTACCCATATATATATATTAAATGGGAACTTTTTCGTGCAAGTGGAATTCGAACTCCCGGCCTCTTGCTCATCAGCAAAGAGGCTTACCAGTGGACCACACTGACACCTATGAATCAGAATATTTTATTACATTCTTTTCTAACATATTGTGTTTCGACTAAAAATTGTGATATTAAATGCCTATAGGCTACCATATTCAAACCTAAGATTCTCAACTGCCCAACCTATCCTGATAACACGTAGCAGCAAGCCTGGGCATATGCTTGGACCAACTACTACATGGTTAAATATGTCATTACCTTTGGCTCTTCAGTATATTTTCCCCCAAATTAATATTTGAATGCAATTTGATATAAGAATCCATTGAGTGCGCACCTTGGTTGCATGGACTTATATTGCATAACCAAAAAAAGAAAGTACACATTCTACCCACCAACTTGTTGAAATTCTACAGCACAAGCTTCTCTTACTAACAAATACCTGGTTAGCGATACACTAACTCAAAGCATAAATGATAGCAGTCATGATGATTACGCTTGCTTGTTTTATTTTTTTGGGTTAAGCTATTTCATAGATATAGACCACATATACCAGTATTCATGTGTCCAGAACCTCCCATACAGCATGATAAACAACTAGGTTGATAAGAAAACATGATACAGATTTGTTGTGGTTCACAAATATTTTTCATCTTCAACGTAGTGTTACTACAATGGAAACTAATCTTGGCTCCTTTATGTCAAATATTTAAAATACAAGATAGCATAACATGTCTAGAGATTAAAATATTTCCCAATCTATCATTGGGTTCACTTAAGCTAGTTTCTTTGAGCAGGGTAAGGGTTGAAGTTCAAGTAATCCACGGTGTAGACTAAAGAAAACATATCCTCACATAATATACACTAGTGGAAAACATTGCATTAAGAAGGGATCATTTGCAAGAGCCAAAAAATCCCTTGTTGGTACCAACATCAATAAGAGATTAATCGCAAGGAATGTGTTCGTTGTAATTGTAAACATATGTAAGGTAAGGAAACAACTGTAATAAACATATTCTGTTGC
Source organism: Hemerocallis citrina (assembly GCA_017893485.1). Lineage (NCBI taxonomy): Eukaryota > Viridiplantae > Streptophyta > Magnoliopsida > Asparagales > Asphodelaceae > Hemerocallis > Hemerocallis citrina. Next base: position 182,870,989 of record CM030358.1, on the reverse strand, counting down.
AATTATCAGGAAACAACTGTAACCAAACATATTTTGTTGCAACTGTCAACAATTGTAAGAGAAGACTACAACCAAATTTATTCAGTCACTTAATCAAAAATATAATATTACTTTAAATTTTCAATAAATTTAATATATACACGTGCATAGCATGGAAATTTTACCACCCAATATTTAGGTGGTTAAATAAACCTCTCTTTTCCTCCATCTGTCATTTTCAGTTTCACAAACAAGGAGAAAGGAGGGTAACTCTCTCTCTCTCTCTCTCTCTCTCTCTCTCTCTCACTCACTCTCTCTCTTTCGGCATAAGGTAAATCTCATGATCAGTCCCCCCACCCCTCTTTTCTCACGGAAGAGATCCCTCCACCTCGCTCGTGTGATCAAGTTTTCTGTCAAAACCAAATTCGACTAAATAAGACCAAATTAGATCAAAATCTGATCAAATCTGGCCAAGTTGCAACTTCCCTAATCTGCCCCAATTGTAATTCTCAAAGCCTGTGATAGAATAGAATGGTCTTTTCTAAAAGAGGTACTAAAGAAATTAAACTTCCCTACAAAGTTAATTTGTACGATCATGCTGTGTTAAAACCCACCTGCATTGGCATTAATTTAAATGGAGAGTGATGGATTTTTAACCCAGACGGCAAGGTTGTCCTTTGTCTCTATATTTATTCATTTTGCGTACAGAGGTTTTGTGGACATTATTCGGGCATGGAGAGGACACATGAATTCAAAGGAATAAGGGTAAATCATAGAGCCCCGTCAATCACCCACCTTATGTTTGCATGTCTTCTTATTTTTGGGGTTGGTACTACTCTGAATATGGAGAAATCCAAGGAATTGATAAATCTATATGGACAATGGTCTGGACAAAGAATAAATACTTCCAAGTCAGCTTTTTATTTTTGTGCAAGTTTTCCAAAGGAGGTCAGCATGCTATGGCGAGAATGTTGTGATGAAAAGTATCTGGGGGTTCCGCTGTTCACACGAAGGAACTCAAAACAAACAAGTTGGAGATAATGGAGAAGATGCAAGGAAAACCGAATAGGTGGAAAGCACAATGTTTATCGCATGCAGGATGTGTAGTTCTAATCAAATCATCTCTCAATTCAATTCCTACGTATCAAATGAGTTTAAGTGTGATGTCGGCTACTATGGTGGATGAAATGGAGGCTATGTCCAGAAACTTCTACTGGGGGCACAATGCAAGAGGAAGACACTTAATACCAAGCGCATGGAGTCACTTACAGAAAGCAAAAGGTGCAGGAGGACTAGGATTTCGCAATTTAAGGAAAGTAAATATCAGCCTTTCTTAAGGCAGCTTGGAGGCTTATTGAGAATCCAAACGCGCTACAATTAAAAGCTAAATACTTGCATACTTGCAACTATTTTCAAGCAACTTGTAAAGTTGGGTGCTCACCATTCTAGAGGGATCTAAAATAAGCTGCAAGGAACTGATGGAGAATAACACTTGTTGGTCAGTTGTCATTGGTGAGAATATCAAGGTATTTGAAGACAAATAGATTCCGTTCAGACAAGATACTCTCATGAGGCCAAACAATATAAATAGATAGATTAATAAAGTGGCTGATCTTAATGTAGATGGGATTGAGTGGAATGAAGCTCTAATCACTGACTATTTTGATGAGGATATGCTGAATAAATTCAACGCGGGCCTAGGACCCGAAAGGTATGGACAAACTGATAAGGGTTCCAGATAAAAGAAGACAATTGTCTGTAAAATCTGCTTACTCAAGTCTCACTGAGGAGACCGAAGTTACAAAGGTGAATTATAAAAAGCTTTGGGGACATAAGAAAATCCAACCCCGCATCTTACATTTTATTTGGAGAGCGCTAAACAAAGCTTTCCTGACAAATGAGAAGCGTAACAAAATATTTCAGAATGTTGATGGGAGTTGTCCAATATGCAAAAGTGAGGTAGACCAGTTATCACCTTCTATTGCAATGTTCTTTTGCTAGGGAAGTTTGGAACAAATTGAATTTATTGCAAAAAGTTTCAGCTATTAATTCTCTCCCGTTTTATCAATAAGCTAATGAATGAAAGCCCTAATGATGGTGATATAATGAGGATTGCATTCCAATGCCTTCGACAAATATGGAAGCATAGGTGTGAGGTTGTGTTTGAACAAAAAGCACCTATTGTTCACTCGTTCTTTTGTTGTGTTATAGAGCCCACAAGCTGTTTGTGATAATGCTCCAACGAGAAACCCAAGTATCTTGAGTTGGAATGGATGGGCCAGCCCACACAGGTGTCCGACTAAAATTAATTCTGATGGGGCAGTGCCGCAGTAGGTGATCAAAATGCAGCGGCAACAAGTGTAGCTAAAGATCTCGACGGTGTGATTCAACTAGCGCGAACGATGCACATCCAAATCCCTGACCCCAAGGAAGATGAGATTAATGCAATTAAGCAAGGTATAGCAATGTGCTTACATTTTCACAATCTAGTGCAATGGATTAACAAGGACATTGTTCCTCCATGGGGTATTTAGATGTCGTGATTTATTAGATTGTAGTAACAATATCAAAGTCATTCATGCGGGAAGGGCTCATAAAACCTAGTTGTGATAAGCATGCTAAGGTTGCACTTTCCCGTCAGATATATTCTCTCTTATTTGGGAGTATTTGTTGGTTGGGGAAAATAACTCGTGTTCTTTAATAACAACAACTGGCTACAGATCTTTCACACACACACACACACACACACACAAAAATTTCCCCAATTGGACCAAATCTTATTATTGCCTTCCCCACTAGAAATTTTCAATTATATTTTTATGTTATAATTAAAGCATTTTTATTATGTTTAACTTAATTTTCTAATGAGTTTTTGGAGGCAAACTCATTAAGGTCACACCAAGATAACACTATATATATTTCTTATGTTCAAAATGTTGTCATTTTTATAAACTGATGACTAGATTCTCTAATTACTTGAAATTTTATATCTAGTTGTAGTTTAATTACTTGTCTGTTATTATTATTATTGTTTTTTGTTGTTATTATTTTTGCTATTCTACCTATCCTTGTAGTTTAATTACTTGAAATTTGAAATCTAGTAATAGTTTAATTATTTGTTTGTTGTTGTTATTATTTTTGATCTTGTATCTGTCGTTGTAGTTTGACTACTTGAAATTTGATAAGAAAATTGAATGTTGTTTATGTGAATAGCTTTGTATACTGAGAATGTGCAATCATGAGTCCTTGAACTATTGTACAAAAGTGGAAATATCATGCACTTGTATGACTATATCATAGTAATAAATGTTTCAAAATTTTAGATAACACTTCCAAACAAGTCACTCATTAATATACTAACGAAAGATCGATTTAGACCAGCAATATAAAGGTGTAGTGGCATTTCAAAGTTTTAGATGACAACACTTCCAGTTCCAGACAATGTCACTCATTAGTATACTAACGAAAGATCGATTTAGACCAACGATATAAAGGTGTAGTGGCATTCTTGAAATCTGCTGATGAAAATCCTTATTGTTCGAGAAAGGAAAAATATATTGCCCTTGTATGTATTGTTTGAATAGAACCTCAGAGGATCAAGAAAGTATTGGATCATTTATTGATGTTTGGATTCAGTAAGGACTATACTAGCTAGCAATATCATGGAGAATGAATGGATGACCCAGGAGGAAAATGCTCAACCTTTGATTATAAGAATGTGGCTCATGCACGAGAAGCACATGAGAAGCAACGTTATGGTATTTAGACGCACTTGTTAAACTATTGGAGGACAACAAGCGGAAGTTACAAGATGGTTGCACTGAATTTTCATTTATGGTTACACTTTCCATCTCCAAACTATTAGTGGGATGTCCATAAAAAATTTTGAGATGCTTCATGATTTACTTTATAAAGTAACTTCCAATGGGCAAGAGAGATTACCAAAACGTATTATGATGCTAAGAAAATTCTCACAATACTGGACCTTGAGTACAACAAGATTGATGCATGTCACAATGACTGCATTCTCTATTGTAAGGAGTACAAAGATCAAGACGAATGTCCAAAGAGCAAGGTCTCAAGGTGGAAAAAGGATAAAACGCACCGCAGTTACGGATACGTTAGAAAAGGAGGCAAATCGAACTAATGTGCATGCTAAGGTTTTTTGTCATTTTCCTATTGCACGCAGATTACAAAGGTTCACATGTCCAAAGACACTACAAAACAAATGAGATGGCATTCTGATAGTGGTACTGATGATGGAAAATTACAACATCATGTTGATTTAGAGGCATGGAAGCATCCAGATTATATCCAAAATTTACTAAAGATTCAGGTTCAATCCTTTTGGGTCAATGTACTCATCATGGTCTACGTGGCATGTGTTGCTTATACCTTATAATTTAGGCTAAATTTTAAAAAAAAACCTCAACAATATGCATTTTCTGAAAAAACACTCGTAAACTTTTTTCTCCAAAAACGCATATACTATATGCATTTTCTCAAAATGCATAATAGAGTTAAAGGGGTTTTTTCAATCATTAATAATAGTTCAGGGGTGTTTTTTATATCACAAATAAAAGTTTAGGGGTATTTATTATATTATTACCATAGTTTATGGTAGTTTTCTTAAACGAAAATTTGGTGGACCAAACTGAGAAAAAAATTGAGTGTTTTTAAATATTAAAAAAAATTAAGGGGTGTTTTTTTCAAAAACGTACATAGTTGAAGGGTATTTTTTCAAATTTAGCCTATAACTTACCTCCATGTAGAGCTACTAACGGGTCCTATCAGGTCGGGACCTCCACTACCCGAACCTGGACCCGGTACTTCACGGGTCCAAAAATTGGACCCGGACCCGGACTTGCGAGAACCGGATTCGGGTCCGGATCCGGATCCGGATCCTAGTTAAAAAAATCTAGCCGTAGGGTCTGGTAGCGAGAAAAAAATATTTGCACTTTAAGTATTTTTGCACCCGATACCCTACGGTTCCAACAAGTTTTGCACTTAAATACATGAATAAATATTATATTTAACATCTATCTTCAACAATTACTATTTACATGTATATCCCTATAACCCTATTATTCAAATTCCATATTTTTTGGGGTATTTTTTAACTGGTCCGGGTCCGGGTCCGGGTCGGTTCTATTTTGAGCATATCTGGATCCGGACCTGAAAGTGTATCTGGTCTTATTTTAAGACCCGGACTCGTAAAGATCGGGTTGGTTCTGGTCCAATGCCGGATCCGGGTCGGGTCCGGGTATATAATGCAGCCAAAATAATTAATAATTATTTTTGCACAACAATATTTGGTAGACAAATATTTTTGCATTATTTTGTACAACAATATTTTGGCATATGAATGTTGCACATGAATTGTGCACCTTCTTGTGTATGTTGTCATGTACACACAAGTTTTGTTATACACATTTTTAATTATGATTTGTAATTATAAGTTTACAATTTTTGGGCTTAAAGGAGCTATGTGTAATTAAATTTAATTAAATTTAACCTAGGGATTTTTTTTGTGGTCTACACTCTCCCACATCTTACTCCACTCAACCTCACACTCAACCTAACCCCCACCCTAACCCTCCAAGCATTTGGCCGGCCAACCCAAACCCCCATACCCCCCTCCCCCCTCTCTTCTATAAATATGATTGAATGAAGAAATCCTAGTTCTTTTTCTTCTTCTTCCTAGTTCATCTTAGTCCACTTTCATACTAATTTCTAGCCTATTTCTATATTACTCTTCACTCCATTATTCATTCCATTTTTCCCTAATTTTTTTTCTCTAAGAAACTAGATGAGCAAGGAGAAGCAAGCAAGCTATGAGGAGAAGAGCATACTAGGAGCTTGAAGATTTTAATTTTTGTCTACACTTTGAGGTGGATGTTCTCCAACCCTCATGGTTGATAAATTATGTGTAGTATAGACTCTTTTTTCATGTTAGAGATGGTATGAGATTGTAGGATGCAAATTGACGAATGTTTATTTGTGGATAACATGGAAGTTTGTATTTTTCTATCTTAGAATTTCACTTCAACTCCGAAAATCATAACTCATAGAATAAATGGAGTTTAGGGTTGAAATTTTTATAGTAGCATCTCACACATGTCGAGAATGTCTCCACCAAATTTCATAAATTTTGGATAATATTTGCTATTGTTATAAAATCCAAAACCACTATTGGTCAAGAAGAAAACGTAGTTTATGTTGTCCTGTTTATTACCCCCTAATTCAAAAAATCATATCTCACTGAATGTTTGGAATTTCTAGCCAAAACTTTTATATGTGATACTTGTATGTGTCTAGAACAAGCTCACCAAACTTTATGAATTTTGGATATCATTTGTTATTTAAATAAAATCTGAAATTGCAAGTGGTTCACAGTTTTATTAGTTGCTGAAAATTTGTACACCTTTCAGTTATTGTTTATTTTGGCCTCTTAAATGAAGAATTTTGAGAAAACTTCTAACTAAGAAATTGTAGTAGACTCGCTGATCTTTCTTCAAAACCCGAGATATCAAAATTCCAAGAAGTAGGTGATTATTAATGATTTTTAGAAGTTGCAAGAACTGCATTTTTTGGTTTTGAACTTGCTATTTTGGGCGTATGCAAGTTGTCATCTCTTTAGGACTTCTTAACAACCTTACAATGTTGTTTATTAACTCTTAATTTATGTTATGATATGTAGTGAGTTGTGTAAGATTATATTTTATGTTTGCGCATGTAAGTGTGCGATGAAATGCTTGTATAGGTTCAAGTATGAGTATATGATATATGGTTGTATGTTGGGATGTGCGAGTTGGTATTGTTTGGGTTTGAATAACCCTTGGAACGGATTCAAGAAGAGCTCATTAGACATTTTGTTTATGGTGTTTACCAAGTTCTAGATTGTACTAGCTATAGTTTATGTGACCATTATTATAAGGACCGGCACTAGTTACAAGCGTGTACTCATTATGTCAAAAAGGACATGTGCGCCATGGTCTCGTCTAGGACACGTGTGGTGTGATCTCGACTATGACGTGTGCGGCGTGATCATGTCCGGAACACGTGTGGCAACGTCTCAACTGTAAATTCTGGGAGTTAGTGATGAGAGCGGAACGCAAACATAGGTCGCAGGTCCTGTTGGAAATTAGGGGTGGACCCTAAAGCTTCTAGCTATGTTCTCAGCTGTCGGAACTTGGCAGAGCAGGTACGAACCCTGCTGATTCGCCATATGTTCATGATAACTTGGTAGGGTAGGGATGGAGAAGGACCACTGATTCCGACATAGCCGAATGATCTTTGGCTTGGCAGGAGTAGAGAGACCACCAGACGTCTGCAGAGGCAGAATAGACCACAACACTGCAACTCTACCAGTCACTAGATTCATGTGAGCAGGAAAGAGTACAAGAGTATGATGCATAGCGAGAAATCGAACCCTATAATCAGGAGTATGTTCAGGCTTGATTAAAGAGTGTAGTATGGAATGCCTATGTTCCCAATCAAGGTTGCATTAGATTAAGAGCATCGTATGCATTGCGTTGTGCATTAGATTCTAGGACATGGCATACACCGATAGTTCTATTTGTATGACTTTCACATTCTTTTATCGCATTAATATTGATTGTTGAGAATTTTGGAGATCGCGAGTTTCATCCGCATTGCTTCAGTTGCATTCAACTGACTTGCCCACAGTTTGTTGGTGTGCAGGACTTTCTGATCGTGGGAGCAGGGGATTCGAGCTGTGAAAAGCATTCAAGTGAAGGGACATAGATTGTACAGTGTAATTCATTGATGTAATTTATTATGTGACTTATTGTAAAGCAACTTGTACACTATAATACTCTAGGATGTAAATAAAAGTTTTAATTTCCTGTAACTTTATGTGTTGTGTACTCATTGAAGTAAAGATTCTGGGTTTGTGTCACGAGTTTCCAGTGTACGGAACTCGGGGCGCTACAGGGTATCGGGTAAATGTGACAGTGCTACCTCCATGGATGTATAAAGCAACCATACATATATCTCCCTTTGTTGATTCCTAACAATTACACTCCTCGGAATGACATTGATGTGTATTTTGAGACACTTACTGAGGAACTGAATATGCTCTGGGGTATTGGGGTTAAAATATCTGATGCTTATCTGAAGAATGATTTAAAATGCATGCGGCAGTGGTTTGGACTATCAATGACTTCCTAGCTTATGGTAATCTGTCAAGTTGGACAACTAAGGGTAGATTTTCATGTCTTATTTGTGCTACGGATTACGAGAGAAGCGTCTCAATTATAGTCACAAGTTTTGCTTCTGGTGTCAACGCAGATGGTTGCCATTGGATCATCCATTCCGTCAAAATAAAAATAAGTTTAATGGAACTATGGAAAGACAACTACCACGGCACCACTGAATCCATCAGAGTTGCCTACAGAAGTTCACGATAGATGTGTCGATTATAATACCCCTAGTATGTACTACTTTTCTTACAATGAAAATACATATACATTGTTATATATATATATATATATATATATATATATACACACACACATTGATATTGTTATTGTTATCATACACTATTATTTCTATATTTATTTTTGTTTAGCATATCCATATGGTTAACTTTTTTAAACCTAATATGTTTTCCTTCTTAAAAGCCCAACTTTTTTTTCTTTCTTAAAAAGGGCCCAAGAATTCTTTCTTAAAGCCCAACCCAATATGGTTATTTAAGGAGTTAAGTGAAATTAGTTAAAACCTAAGAGGGTTAAATGCAAAAAGGGGGGACACCTAAGCCTTTTCTACACTTTTCCACCACATCCTACACTCCTCTCTCTCTTTTTCTCTCTTTACAGCCGGCAGCAACAGCAGCAGTATTAGGCACCCCCTTTCTCTATATATTTA